>JANKKI010000187.1:2507500-3221045 GCA_025175665.1 Cinchona pubescens | reverse complement strand
CTTAATTTTATGAATACAAGTTAAAAAAACTTATAACAATGGTAATAAATACCTTACAAGTAATTGTGATTAATAAAAAATTGATTTTGTTTAAAATTAATGATAGTACAATATAGTAAGTAAAATATGCATAATGATAGTTATATTAGTGTAGGACTCATGATTGAGAGAAAACGAATGAAAAGAATTGAAAACGAAAATAAGTTTAGCAAACGAAATTAAAGTAAGCATTTCTAATTCTATGGTCCAAGATATCCATATCCGAAAAATAACTTATACCCAAAAATTTTGTAAG
This sequence comes from Cinchona pubescens, assembly GCA_025175665.1. Classification (NCBI taxonomy): domain Eukaryota; kingdom Viridiplantae; phylum Streptophyta; class Magnoliopsida; order Gentianales; family Rubiaceae; genus Cinchona; species Cinchona pubescens. The sequence continues at coordinate 3,220,750 of JANKKI010000187.1, read as the reverse complement.
TATTTTCATTATAGGAAGGAAAATTGAAAATATTTTACACCGAAAATATTTTCCGGTGTTTGGCTTAAAATTTTGAAAAATATTTTCCAAAAATATTTTCAATCCGAACACACCTAAATGTTTGGGTTTTGTTTAAAGTTTTATAAATCGATGTAAAATTTAGACTATCAAATAAAATAAAATCCTCAACACGATATAAATTGAATGGTAAACATCCTAACTCTAACCAAGGTTTGTAGAACTGGATTCAACATTGATTCATTCTGAAGATTATAGGATTGGTATGCAAATAAATATAAAAATTTTATATTTATCACAAAATAAAGTTTTCTTCACTTAATTTATAACATTTGATATTATATACTTGTAATATAAAAAATTCTGAATTATCGTGAATTTGTTTCATAGCGTGCGTTTTATAAATATAAAATGTTATACATATATATATATATATATATATTCTGATTTTAAACTCATGAAATATATGTATTTGAATAAAGAATTTTCAAAACACTAGTTTAATTTAGTCAACATAGACATAAATTACAAGATTTTGATAATTTAATTAACAATTACCTATAATAGTGATCCTATCTTTAAGATTAAAATAGAATTTGTAAATTCGAATCATGAGTCTTTGAATTGTAAGGGTAGGATTTGAATTTTAACATTAAAATATGAACTATAAATTATGTATTTTCTCAATAAATTTTTTATAAACTTTGTAACACCACATTTCACTCAACTAAGTAATGTCTACACACATATCAAATCAAAAAATATCATGTGTAAACCCATACCCCTGTCACATATAACATCTAAAAAAAAAAGAGAACTTGTAGCCTTCCCTTTGAAGTTCCTTCCTAGTAGTCAATCTTCTTTTTCTCGGTTGGGCATTGAAACCAGTCGGTCAGGTCATTCTTTTCTATTCTGTCCTTCTACCCTTTTTACTTCACCACCACTGTTAATCTTTCTTGCTGGCTGAACTAACTTATCCATCTCTGTTCCCACTATTCCCATTGAAAAAGACCAAAATGAACCAAATCAAATTTTCAAAACTCTACTTTCATTCTCACAAAAACCCAAGAATATTACTATCCTCCTCTTCCAAGCTCAAATTCCCTTTTATTTCTCCACTCATTTCTACTAATCTCAAGAAAACCAACAAAGTTATTGATATTCTGGAGTTTCTTGAATGCATTCAGGTAAAGTTTGTAGTGGCTTTGTTGTTGCTTTCAAGAGTTGGGTGGATGATGGTGGTGGACCAAGTGGGACCCGGAGTGAGAACAAAACTGCATCTGTTGTGGGCCCTGTTGTTCCTTGTGTTGGTGATGATTGTGGGGCTTCTTCATCTTGATCTTTTTACACACTAAAAAAAATAGAAATTTGCGTCTTTTATGGCAGCACACATTGATAAGATGGGTTAAAATATGGGAGAAAATCCCACCTTTTTTTTTTTCTGTTTTTCCCCCTCATAATCTGATGTGCTCTGTGGTTAACTGATGCATTGCAAAACAGGGATGTTTCTTAGCAAAACCATGGCAGCCCAGATGGTACAACCCCCCCACTCTCCTCCACCTACCCCAATCCCCCAAAAAAAAAAAAAAAAAAAAACTAAATGGGAACTGAATCATTGTGCCAAAATTGAAATGAAGCTTTGGAGGTCATGCATCTAAAGTACACTATTTATGTTGCTTTTGAAGAGACAGGTACTTGACTGCAAAACTTACTGGCTAAAACCGTTAAAATTTGACAAAAATACAACAAAATAGTACGATGGCTTAGATTTTGATCATAGCCAATCAACTTAATTGTTTAAGCAATCAGAGAATGCTCATAGCATCCATAATCTCCAATAACTGGCAGATTTAATGAGAGATACTACTGATGTTGACAATTGAGAATTGGAAAGCCAAAAAAATCTATTCACAAATTTGTGATTTAGATGTTCAACTAGGCCTGTCAAAGGGTCGGGTCTAGACGGACCCGACCGATTCAGACCGTTTATCATCCACCGATCTATGACACCCGGCCATCGGACCGTTTATCCGGTCAGATCATGACAAATTTCGATTATTCGAATTCGATTGAACCCGTTTATTATACAGGGTACGGATCCGAGTCTGGATACTTGTTTTCCAATTATTAAGATAATAATCCGATTAAAATATTTAATATATAATAAAATTATTATATATTAGTGTTATTTTATATGTATATATACATATATGTTGTGTAAATTGTTCATGTAATTTATATTTAATATAAATACATGATAAATATTAATTGTGTATACAATACTTTTGTTATAATTATCTGTTAAAATTTGATTCAAGGGACAGACATACACCTGTATTTTTAAAAAATTATTAAGACCGGATCGGATCGGCGAGACGACGGATCCGAATCCGATAATCCGATCCAGAAACTAGTAATATTAAGCGATCCATATATATATATATATGCTGTTTTATACCTATGTTCAACCCTTATAAGGACATTAAATGCTTCCCCAGGTCAGTTTTCAATTAACACTGTTTTATCACCAAATTCAGGAACTATTGCAATGTTCATTAATTCTTCTAAATTGTAGGCAAACGAAAGTAACCTGAAATGAAACCATAGGTTTGAGTTATGGTTGATATAGACAACACAACTGTAATTGATAAGAGTGGCATATTGTACACAACCCAAGAAGGGGCGAGTCCTCTGAGGAATCTGCTATATATATTCCTCAATATAAAGTTCTCAATAAAATCGTTGGATGATTTATAAAAATGTGTAATCTCCCGTTGTGGATAATCTAATGAGTGCGAAGTGAGCAGCATAGATTCCTTCTTGGGATGTGTACAAGTCCTGCCAATCTTCAGAATGAATCAATCTTACATCTAGCATACAAGTATTGCTGTTTAGCGTCACACATCTTCATGTGTTTAAGAGACAGAACTAAGATATTGAACTAGATTAGCTAGCTAACTTATATAGGACAACTAATTAGGAGGTTAGTTTTCGGCATTTGGTTCTAATCTAACAGGCGAAAAGTTCTGCTTTATTCTAAGTCATAGAATTATCCCACTAATAGCAAGGAGAATGCGTCTCGAAACTAGAAAGCATTTCAATTCAGAAAAAGACACTGTTCCATCACAGATTGCCTATTTTTTCCTAAACTACTATAATTGGAGCAACTAATGAAGGTTGCTATGCGTTGTGCATCAACCAAGCCAAATTTGTACAAGATGGCAAACTGGAAAGTCATTGTGTGTGGTTGCTTGTATCTATATCATCTATGTGACAATGACCAAATGGCTTAATCCATAATTTTTATGGTTTAAAGTCGCAGTGTCAGTTGTGGTAGCGGTGATGACTGTTTTACATCGATTGCGGATCGCTATTAGACATAAATTTGTTCAAAATCATAAAAACTAAGATGAAAACCATAAATATTTTCTTGTAAATTAGTTTTAAGTCATTAATTAGCCAAAACAAGTCTTATCTGTAATTTTAATCTAAATTTTAGGATGTATAAAAATTTTAATCCTTTTTTTTAGCAACCACCTAAAAGGTGGGGTAGTCCCTTTTATTAAATTAAAAAACAAAAGGTACATGGAGGCTTGTGATTCAAACTCTCCAACAATACGAGAATGAGGTCAAAGACATCCTTTTAATTCAGCGCTAAGAGACAGATCTAGAATGAAACCGTATTAACAGTATTCTTACACTACAGATCTAAAACAGCAAATTGAATTTTTAGACATCCTCTAATGCTTTTTAAGATATATATTAATTGAAACAGCGTGTCAGTATTGGATTGGGAAATTCCTTCCCAGATTTTTGAACCATGATTCCAAAGCTGTTAAACGGTTAGTTTTAGATTAACTAGTGACAAACATAGCCGATATGGCTACCTGTTTACTATCTCCTATTGAAATGCAGCGACAGAAGTTGATCAATGCACTAATATAGAAGTTCAAATAAAATCGTAGGATTTAATATTGCTTTCATTAAATTCAATGTCTAATTCTTATACACTTATTGTATGCAAAAAAAACACTGAATGATTCCACTGAAGTTTCTCAATGGATTAACAAGATGAAGGGTTGGGCAATCCAGATAAAAAAACAGACCATTCTTACCATCACAGAATTACTGTCCAAGAAGGCCAAGCTTAGAAAGCAGATGCTGCTTGTGTATTTTACTGCAACTATCACTCACTTTGTCGTAAAGAATGGTGTCTCACTGAGCTGCCTACATTTCTAAGATAGCAGATTTGTCAACTTGTAAATGTATAAGAGCCTAGTAGCCCCCAATCCACCGATTAGGGAAACCCTTTATAAGCAAAGAACTATCTCCTTATCTGTAAAGATCGAGATAAGAGACAGAGGATCCCAGATCGGAACTATTTACCTTCTTCTCATTGAAACCAAGTGTTACATTCGAGACAGATACATAGGTAATTTTATCAGAATTCTCGACATCAGTAAAGAAGGAAAAGAGAAAATGTTTTAAGGATTTAATAGACTTCAAAGATGGCATCGAAGTGGAAACCTTGTCATTAGAATCAATTGTCTGAGTTACAATCTGCCTATTACCCTCATTCCCCACAACCATTAAGTTACTGTATTGGAATCCTTGAGTTGCCTTGGTGATGATTGTACCATATGATGACTTCACCCATCCTTTTGCTGTTATAGTCCTACTCGCATTCGTGATAAATGATCCATCAAAACCAGCGAAATTCTCTGCTAAGGAAAACTTTAGTGGCGAGCTATCATAGCTTAACAGTTTACCTTTTGTTTTTTCACTCTTTTTATCCAACCAAATTTGCAAATTTGCATTACATACCAAACATTGTAAGCATACAAAACGTAAACCCGAATTTATGATCTTGTATCTGTCTCTTATATGTGTATAAGAGAAGGTGTGTCAATGTGATTTATACTGGAGGTATCAAATGAGCTAATGTTGTGGAAGGTCTCCACAACAAAGGATTGATACCTCCAGTATAAATCACAGTAAAAGGCCAAACAGAACCGACCAAAACATCATCCAAACTCACAAGAACCTCTCTGAAAGGTCCATTACCTGGGGTACCAGTAAGGTTATTGGCAGCAATATATTCATTAGGCAAATTTGTGTACCAAAATTCATCCCTTTCATGAGGTGAAACATAAACTTCCAATACAGCCCTGTACACATTCTGTGGAATCTTGAATTCCTTAGACTCTACATCAGTAGAATTCTGAATTTCAAACCACAACCCATCATTCAATGGCAAATTTCTTGAAATGGGAAGAATCAAATCAGCCCCAGAATTCAGAGAATCATCCACATTCTCAGCAGGATAAAAATGCATTGTAATACTCGCATGGTAGACACCAGTATAAGTCTGATCAACAAGATTGCCAAGAAAAACGGCAAGTGTTTGATTACTCATTAACAAAGAAGAATACCTTGTAATATCCTTCTCAATGGCAGTCCAAACAATCCCATTAAGTCTTGGCTCAGCAGTACAACTCCTGAAAATCTCCACACCACCAAGCCAAATTCCAAAGATTCTATCAAACTGCCTGCCTTTGCATGTTGCCTTCCATTCAAGAACAACTTTTGCAAACTTCTGAGATGGACAATTTGAAGGTGGAGTATAATTTGCAAGAACTGGTGGTTTCCCATATGTGAAACCAAAATCATGTTGGAGAATCAACTGAGAGCAAGGCTTTGTGTTGGGAAGTTGTATAGGCTTTGTTGCTTCAAAATAGGTTGTTGGAGAATAAGTTTTTGCTGTTGGTGGTGTTTTTCCTGTTTTCAAGAAAGGTGATGACGGGGACTCATCAAAGCCATTGTTTTCTTCAGAGATGAGTTGTGAATTGTAAAGGGATTTTGTTTTGTAGAGATTATTTGCAGAGGAGAAGAGGGATTGGTGGAAAAGTAAGAGAAGAGGGAGGAGGATATGATAGAGCAAAGAGAAATTTTTAGCCATGATTGAAGGAACAGAATTTGTTGTTTGCCTATTCCTACGTAAATTTCGATGGGTAGTATGTTATAAAGACAGGTAGGAAAGGCACACCTAGTGAATGTGAGTTTTTTTATTTTATAGTTAAGAAAATTACATATTTAAAAAATAAAGTAGTGAAAATCTTAAAAATTATTCAAAAAATTAGAAAAAAACATAGATAGTAAGGAGTGAAAAATGAGAAGGAAGTTATAAATAATTATATAAAACTAATTTACATGAAAATATACATGATGTTTCACAGTCAATTTTCTGATTCTTAACCTTTATATAATAGCTGTCTCTTCTTTATATAGTATATCTAGATCAATAATTGACCTCATCTTTATATTGTGATTAAAGATTCGTATTATATAATATTATGTGTTTCGAATCACAAATCAGATTGTAGAAGATTTGTAAGAGTTGTTTTTAAATACTACCACCTAAATTGTTTAAATGGAGTATTGAAACAAAGTACTAGTCTTGCAAACGAGATAGCTATCTTAGAAATGACTAGATGAAAGCAATTCAAATCATCGGAAGGCATAAATATAGGGGAAGCCAATCATTTCGTGTATGGACCTTAGGAGCATTGGATATAAAATAGGAAAATACATGTAATTGGAAATCTTTTGTAACTTTAGTGGTATTTAATTCCTAACTAAACTTCTTTTTTTCTACGTGTATTTCATTATGAAAATGACCTAGATGAATCTCCCTATGATGATTGACTTTACTAAGCTGATTTACATTAATAGGAAAATACGATAGATTGAAAATCTGTTTTATACACATCTGTAAAATACAATTCCTTAAAACAAGTAAGATCATTAATGTCGAGAATCAAGTAAATGGAACCTATGTATCTGCTGTCTCTTATACACATCATAAATCAGCTTAGTACAGTCAATCATTATAGCATGTCTCTTATACACATTTATTCTAAACGAATCATGAGTTGTCGTTGTATCATCTAACTTTTAAAATATAAATTAAAATTTTGTTGTACTTTCAGTCAATATCTAAATTCCAAAATAACAACAACAATCAAGCGTTATTTTCATTGGTTGAAGCACTGTTTAAAAAAAATTTTGTAAGGCTAAATTACGTCCTACTCATCATTAACGGCTTCTGCACGAGCCAGAATTTTTTTTTTTTTCTATCCTATTTAGATTGTTCGTACTGGACAGGTATATTGTTAAATGTAAATTGTCAATGATAAATTGATACGACTTTGAAGAGGATAAATGCTTATTTGTTTAGGCAAATATTTAAGTAGATATGATCAATAATTTTAATTATAAATTCTATAATGTAGATTAAATATTATAAAATTTATAATATTAATTTATGTAAATAAAATTTTATAAAATTTAATTTTAATTCTAAAATTTATAAGTAATGTCTAAAATTGTATCTAGAATAATATTTTCTATTTGTTTAATTCATAGATTGTAAATTGATACAAATTTAATGTAAAAGTATCATGATTCTTCTAAAAATGTTGCATTCATATTCATATGAATGAATGTACATCACTAGCTTCCACGGCCTACCGGGGAAAGTTTGGTATGACAGTACAAGGAGTTGCCCACCATGTTGGTTGTAAAAATATTTAAACATGTGTATAAAGAAGCTTTATCTGTTTATTATTAATAAACCAAAATCTTTGGGTGGTCAGTGTTTCGTGTGAGTAAAGAATATAATACTTCTCGATAAGGAAAATTCACGTTGTACAGATATTTATTATTCGAGATATTAATTTGATTGTTATTAGAATAAATATTATATTAAATTTTTAAAATGTAATATATATAAAAATAATAATTTAAAAATATAGTACGAAATTTATATTTATATATTATTAGAAAAGTATGAGTGATTTTTTGTTTTGTTGAAGTATTTCTTCTGTTTTTTATCTACCCCAATTGCCCCTCATGTAAAAAGATTTTTCACTCCATAATTACTCCACGAATAATATTTGAGTTGATCAATAAGAATCCAATTTATAGGAATTATATCCAACTCCTTTTACAATTGGGGTTGAGAAAGAATCAATAGATACATGGATTCTTTGGTTTAAAGATGCTTGCAATTCACATAAGAGAAAATAAAAACGTCAATCCACCTATGGCATTCCTTAAACATCACCCATTAATGGAAGGACTATGATCATTATACCCTTTAAATCAATTTGTATGCCATCAAATGAAAAAAGCAGCATTGATGATGGTGGTAAAATTCCAATCCAAGATCTAAATACAAATTGAGGCAACCACAAATATCAGTTATTCTTGCAATTGAGAATCCCTTATTTTGCCGTGGATCAAAATTGTTGCACGACACCCTATATCCTCCGAGCTGAAGAAGAAAGCAAAGGTGGATATTCATAACTTCACCTTTATTGGGAATTTATCTTTGAAAACACAACAATTTAGAAAAATTTGCCTCAATTTATAATTTAATATTGAAAAGTACGTTAAAATTCGATGTCTATATAATCAACTTTATGTGATCCAGAGCCTTTCTTGGAGGGTTAGTAATTTGTTTAAAAAGCTTCATTCATACCGTCCAACTTTGTTGGACAGCTTCATCGACTTCGTTTGAAGAATTCAATTACACAACCTTCTTTGGAAAATCAGTAATTTATTTAATCACATATTCATTTATGTTCTAAAATTTGCATTTGAACTTTATCATGGTATGTCTCATAATTTTGACCTTCTTAATTTCTGACTTTGTTAGACTTTAGCTTCACTAACTTCGTTTGAAGAATTCAATTACATAACCTTCTTTGGAGGGTTAGTAATTTATTTAATCACATATTTATTTTTGTTCTATAATTTGCATTTGAACTTTATAATGGTATGTCTCATAATTTTGACCTACTTAATTTCTGATTTGTTAGACAGCTTTACCAACTTTATTTGAAGAATTCAATTACATAACCTTCTTTAGAGGTTCAGTAATTTATTTAATCAAATATTCATTTATTAACTACAATTTGCATTTGAACTTTGTAATGGTATGTCTCATAATTTTGACCTCTTTAATTTCTATGTAGGTTTTTATCAATAATTCACTATCTTAGGTAAGTGTGATACTAAATATGCTTGTAAAACTTCCATTGTGTAATTGAATCGGTCAATAGATCTTTTATGTTGGAATTTTTTGGTCATTATGCATGTATTTGAATATAGATAATGTTATGTAGACGACAAAACAATAAGATATAATTAGACAAATAATATTCAAAAGATCTTAATCTTAACTGTGAATGTAGAGGACAAAACAATAAAATATAATTAGATAAATTATATAATTAAGTTTTACATAGTTCAATAGAAAAATTAATATTATAATACATTGATATGGATCTAAGAATTAAAAAACGGTTACCCCTCATGTAGTTCATGTCATAAATGAATAAATTCAACTATGTATCTTTTGTGATTGCATGAAAAAAAAAATCAAACAAACTTCATGATTTTGGTTAGGTGTGGGAATCTGTTTATCGATCAGTTATTCGATTAATAAAATTAGTTGAATTCATAAAAAGGCCTACAAGTGTTAACTGAATTTGAATTCAGTTATCAATTTTGAATTCAATTAACCAAATTCAACTTGAGTTAGTTGAGCCTTGACATTAGGCTGAATTCCTATATATAAAAATATGTTTATCAAATAAAATTTATCTAATTTCATTTAGTTTCACCATATATAATTTGATGTGTGTGAACTTTGTTGATTAATGATCTAAAAAAAATATATAAAAATAACGAAATTAGATAAATTCAATGACTAACAATATAATTACATATAAAACTATAATATCATGAAAGTTGCAAGTATTAATAGTATATGTATGATGAGACAACATAATGTGCAATTTATCAGTAACAATTTTGTAACTAACAATATAAGAATATGTAAGTTAGTAACAAGATTATTATGTATAAAGCTACATGATTTAATTTATAAGGACATAATAATGTTATGAATAAAGTTCAATAAATAAAGGTTACTATTGTATTGTATTAATAAAATATAGTTTTAATTGAACAACTAAATTGAAAAACTACATTTATACTTATATACTGTCACTTTTAATTTTTAAAGTTCTTTATGTTGTTTGTACTATGAAATATGTTTAAAACTAAAATGCATAATTACATATATTCACATATACATATAAATGTTTATTTTCAATAATTAAATTCGGTAATCAGTTAGTCGAACTAAAAATATCTTTGTTCCATTTTCAATATATTCATCAACCTAATTTCCAAATTTGATTAACTAATTTCTGACTAAAATAAAAAAAATTATTTAAAATTAATCAAATTTATTAATTAAACTTAATCCAAAATTGGTTTCAAATTCGATTAAGCGAATATTTAATCACCCCCAATTTTGGTTATAAATAAATTCTAAGTTAGATTTTGCAATCTGACATACGAGAGTTATTGTGATAATTTTCAAATGTTAAAATGTCTAGAACCTTGGAAACAACAAAATATATTCTACATAATATTATGGTATTCGGATCTTAAAAGAATAGGTTAACCGTGTAGTTTTAAGACTAATAAATAACTGCTAAATTTAGTCTCCATGCAAGAGCTTCCACTCTGACTCACTGGTGAAACAATTCCAAGAAAATTCCATATTTTAGATTTTTCAGTTGAAAATCTTTAAACAGTGATCCAGCTTCTTTATTACTGTTTAATTATTTTTACAACCAACATGGTAGATGTGTATAAGAGACAGGTATCTTTGATATTTTAAAATGAGAATAAATTATTATTTTATACTTATTAGATTGCAAGAAAACTGATATTCTCACTTAAAATATTTGTACATATCAAAGATGTCTCTTATAGGTAATTTCAACATATCCAAATAATTTGTTTTGTTTAATTTCAATCTTAACTTATATAAAATTGTCAAAAAATTTACTTTTTGAATCCACCTTTGCTAAATGACACATTATTATCTAATAGAGAAGAGATTTATACTTCTCCTTTTTATTCAAATATTGATTCTAACTATATTTAAGATTTAATAATAAGAGAACTACATATTTAGCTTAAATCTTCAGATCGGCAACTAATCAAAAGAGCTAAAATTATTTTTAAATACAATCTTTTCTTTGAATTACATTAGACTGACTTTATAGGGAAATCCTACTATGCTAAGAACACTCTTTGAACTAAAATCCTCCAAATTCTATATATTCGTAATATTTGCAGGGCACAAACCTCTAATACAATTGCTTCCTGGTTTGTGATTTCATTTAACTGTGAACAAAAATGATGCATGTGGGAATGAAATCTTTCCGAACTTTTTGAATTATTCATTAAGGTATTTGTTTCTCAATTTGTTTTGGTTTATAAGAACAGTGTTGACAAAAATTCGGGAGAAAGAATGGTAGGTTTAGATCGCTTATTACATAAATTTACCTCTTTTGATCTTATTGGTTGAGTTTGGATAAAGAGGTAGATTTGGATTTTAAATTTAAATTTCTCTCAAGTTATTCAAACTAGTGGTAAAAGGCACACTTAATGTGTCTGCTATAAAAAAAAATAATTTTATTCATGAAATATATTTACAAAATTTAACTTTATATAATTTATATAGTAATAAAAATAATTTCTGAATTATTTTAGAATGCAAAATATTATATGGTAGTTTTCTTTAGTTATCAAGATTCATGGTGGTTACATTTTTTAGTAGTAAGTTTTTAACCTTTTAAAATTATCAATTGGGAAGAGATCTTCAAACCAATTGGAAGTACAGCTCCCTTTTATATATATTAGATACTAAATAAATACCCCGTGCTATGGACTGTCTCTTATACACATCTAGATGTGTATAAGAGACAGGTAAAGAATATTCCTTGGGTGCAAATGCTCATGGTATTTTGTTTTAGTTTTTCTTTTGTGATTTTAAGAAAAAAGGTGAGAAGAGACAGAATATAATGTTGGCCCAAGAGCATCCTAAGGGAGGTGAATTAGGTTGTTTCAAAAAATAAACATTTTGAAGTACTTAATGAAAATGTAAACTTTATGTAACAAATAAACACTTAAACACAAATGATTAAAGATAAATATTTACAATTAAAGATTAAAAAAAAAATGTAAAGATTGAGATAGAGAATATCAAACCAAACTCCCAACTTTCTCAAGTTTAGAATATATCCACTAGTAGGGAGATCTTGAAAGTGAGGCAATAACTTTCTTGTATACAAAGTAGGCTCATTGCTGCAAACTAAATTCCTCTAGTTGAGGTAAAGGGTTTTACACTAACAACCTCACTTTTGTACACTTGTTATCTCTTCACTCTTACGTTTGAAGATCACTCACTAGTCTACTCTTACTCATACTAATTCCTTCTAGTTGAGCCAATAGAACTACACTACCCAAACTAATACAACCCACAATATTTTAGCCTATTTCTTCCCAAATAACTCTTACAAGTGTTTGTATTGAATGCAATAGTTTTACTTTCTATATATTGCATTTATAGAATTGGGGGTATTTATAGATGCCCAAAAACTACCTCCAATAATTCTTTAACGGCTATTTTATGTTTATTGAAAAACTAGTAGTTAGATCTTTCGGACTGCCGATGCAGTAAGTGTGCGTCCGAATGAATTAGCCGTTGGATCATTCGGACGTCCGATGCATAGCTTCTGCGTCTGATAACTTTACGAATAGTGTTTCGGACGGTTGTATGCGTCCTACAATTTTGACAGAAACTTCTTCATTCTGAGCTCTTTTCTTCGGACAGTCTTGTGCATCCTACAGCTTCTGGATGCATATGAGTCTGAATTGTATAAGTTGTCTGTCGCATATGACTATCCGAACCAGAAGCTGTAGGATGCACAAGACGTTCGGATGGTCATGTCGTCCTATAGCTTCTAGTCATGTTTGGACGCTTTTCTCCATCCGAGATTCTTTCTTTGGACACTCTTTATCGTCCGTAAGATCTGTCTATCTTTTGGTTAATTTTCTTGATTGTGTTCGGATGATCATTTATGTCTGAATCTCCCTATTTTTCTGCACACTTGTTTTCAAGTCGTTGGTATGATTTGGTCATCATCAAAACATGATTGTCATAAATGGGGTCCAACAATCTCCTCCTTTTTGAGGATGACAAATCAGTTAGACAATTCTAAAAACAACCATAACATATGAAGCATAAGATAAGAGATTTCGTCCAATATTTTCTCCCTCTTTTGACATCATCAAAACATAAGAAAAATTAATACAGTTTAAACTCCCCATTTCTTTTGCAAATAGTGACTAATATGGACAAATTTGGGATATTCAAGAAATCATAATATCAAATGAAAGTATATTCTTAAAAAAATATTTTAAATGTTACATATATCAATGTCATAGTATCTTATATGCTTTGAACACCCCCCATTGATGATCCATCTTGAATCCCTTGGTACTCTCCAAGCATACTTACATACAAAGTTAAATAACAACTTTTGGTACCCAAACTTTCTTGGGTAAATTGGGTTAGTAACATGCTTAAGCACCCAAATAGAATTTATTCCCTACTTTTGATTTCTTTTGACATAACAATCCCTTTTTATATGTCCATGTTGAGACAATATAAGCATACAGATTAATGTTATGGTCCGATTATAACCTTATACACATCTAGATGTGTATAAGAGACAGAGTGAGATGGGCTGAGTTTGAGCCTAAATATTTTTCTTCAAAGCATCATTTTCTTTTGACAAAAAATTATTTTCAAACAAGTTTTGAGTTGGCACTCAATAAAGCATTAACTTTAATTTTTAACTCTTTGTTCCTAGCATATGATTCTTTCAAACATTCATGCATTTTAAAAATAAATGATTCAACACCATCATCATCATCACAAGAATCATAATTAGAGGATGCCTCATTATTGCCATGAGTCATAAAAGCCATTTGATCCTTCTCACATTCTTCTTCAACTTCTCCATCCGAATTGCAACATCCCATGTAATTTGGAAGTTGTTGAAGTGAGGCTTCCTTGACCCTTTCTTCTTCTTGGATGGACTTTCATTTGCAAAATGTCTTGGCCAAACTTAAAACATTTATTATTTTGAGAAGCTTTTAATGTTATGCTTCTATTGGCTCCTCCTTCTCCTCAGTACTTCCAATTGGTTTGAAGATCTCTTTAATTGATAATTAGAAAATTGATAAAAACTTCTATTAGGCATAGATTTATTTAAATTTTAATACTCTTCTATGACAAAGGTTTTAGGTCCCATTCCTTAGGTAAAGCATTAAAATCTTTCTATTCTTTTCACCCAAGGAATATTCTTTACCTAAACTTTCCAAATCCTTTACAATATCATTGAACCTACCATACATCTTGTCAATGTTCTCATGAGGTTCCATTTTGAAGGATTCATATTTTGCCACAAGAAGTGACTTCTTTTGCTTTCTAATATCTTCATTTCCTTCATGGATTTCTTTCAATTTGTCCCATATCGCCGATTACCCTTCACAAAATATTCTATAAGGACCCCCATACTAAATATTCAAGACTTTAGCATTTAAAGATAAATTTATTCTATCTTGTACATTTAACTCATATCTAGTCTTAAACCTTAACTTATGAGTATTTTCATCAAGAATATTGGCCTTAAAGGGATGTTCATCAACAATGTACCATAAATCAATATCAATAGATTGTATGAAAATTTTCATGTCTGTCTTTCCCTCCAAAAAACAAAATTAACACCATTAAACATGGGAGGTCTAGAAATGCAATGCCCCTCTAAAAATAAAGTATTATTGGTTGTCATAATGATCTTTATTCAAAGGTGATTAAACCAAAACATGAAGAGATCAATCTCTGATACCAATTGTTGGCCCAAGAGCAACCTAAGAGGTGGGGTGAATCAGGTTGTTTCAAAAAATAAACATTTTGATTAATGAAAATGTAAACTTTATGCAACAAATAAACACTTACGCACAAATGATCAAAGATAGATATTTAACAATTAAAGCTTAAAGAACAAATGTAAAGATTGAGGTAGAGAATATTAAACCAAACTCCCAACTTTCTCAAGTTTGGAGTATGTCCACTAGTAGTACCTCTTCAAAGAAGGTGAGGCAATAACTTTCTTGTACACAAAGTAGGCTCACCCTTGCACCAACTAAGTTCCTCTAGTTGAGTCAAAGGATTTTACACTACAACCTCACTTTTGTACACTCTATTGTTATCCCTCCACTCTTACACTTGAAGATCACTCACTAGTCTACTCTTGCTCATACTAATTCCCTCTAGTTGAGTCAAGAGAACTACACTACCCAAACTAATACAACCAACAATATTTTAGCCTATTTCTTCCCAAATAACTCTTACAAGTGTTTGTTATTGAATGCGATAGTTCTAATCTCTATCTATTGCATTCACATGACCATCCGAACCAGAAGAGACAGACATAAAATAGTCTCTTAACAATTCTAGATGTGTATAAGAGACAGTCATACTGGAAAACTATGGATCGTTAGATCTTTCGGACTGCAACGGCTAGTGTGCGTCCGAACGAATTAGCCGTTGGACCGTTCGAACGTCCGATGCATAGTTTCTGCATCGATGATGCGTCCGATAACTATATGAACAGTGTTTCGGATGGTTGTATGCGTCTAGGACTGTCAATTGGGCCTTGTGAACCGAGTTTTGCAAAGCCCAAGCTCGAGTTCTAAATTTATTTGGGTTTCGGGCATTAATCGGAATTATGCTAGCCCAAACTCAAATTATTGTGTAAAAGAAATTATAGATTTTGTTAAAATTTTGTTTTTTGCACCCGGTCAATACAATATGGAATAATATGTACTACTTATGTCAATAAACAATTATTAACTATATCATTGGGTCACAATATTTCAACTAAATTAACTAATGATGTTAGGTTATTATTTTTAATTACCCGAGTATAAGTAAGTTAATAGAATACTAGAATTATTAACCATTATCCATATATGGGTATAAGAGTACTAGAAATGTAGGATGAAATTAGTATTTTATGTATATATATATATGTCCGGGTTAATAACTAGGACCATAAGACATAAATAGGTATAAGAGACAGATTATATCGCTGTCTCTTATACACATCTAGATGTGTATTCTCACTTTAAAGTCGACCCTTTATTTTGGCCGAGTGGGCCAAGCTGTTTAAACTTCTTCATTTTGAACTCTTTTCTTCGAACAGTCTTGTGCGTCCTACAGCTTCTGGTTCGGACGGTCATGTGCATTCTACAACTTCTAGTTCGGACGGTCATATGCGTCCTATCTCACAAGTTCTAGTTCGGACGGTCATGTGTGTCCTACAATAAGTGGTCATGTTTTGGACGCTCTTCTGTGTCCGAGATTCTTTCTTTCGGACGCTCTTCATCGTTTGTAAGGTGTTGTCTATCTTTTGGTTATTTTTCTTGATTGTGTTCGTAAGATCATTTATGTCTGAATCTCCCTATTTTTCTGCACACTTGTTTTCAAGCCGTTAGTATGATTTGGTCATCATCAAAATATGATTATCATAAATAGGGTCCAATATATAACATAACACATAAAATTTTATTAGAAACTTTTGATTAAAAAATTATCATATCTAGTAGCTAACTCGTGCTTTAGCTTTGCACTTAGTGGGGGTATTATGTTTATGTATGCTATTGTATACATTAATTTTATATTTTTGTATTTGTTATATTCTTTGTTTTTATATAATTTAGAGGTAGGGCACTTAACATGGAATATCCTATGTCAAGGTAAATTTTCTCAAAGTCCCATCTTATGATTCTTAATTATTCTTCCCATTTTAAAGTTTTAACTAATGAACTAAAATTTGATTGTTCACTTGCTTTTTTAGATTATAAATGGACAAGTATGAATATCAAAAGAAAGAAATAAAAAATTATACACATAAGAAAGTAAGAAAACAAAGAATTCAAAACTTTGATATCAATTTGTACTAAGTGAAATGGAAAATACATGTTTTCTATTTAATCAATAATATAAATACCATTATTTCATCAAATCCTACAAAGATGCATGTCATCTTATAAGAAGACAGAAAATAGGCCACTTGCTAGTTATTAGTTATATTTGTTTTCTTTCATAAACAATGATAAAAACTTTATTGTGTCAAAACAAAATTACATCCAGAAACTCCAAGGAAATTTTGATGTTGCATATTCCCTTAGTTAATTTGAATTGCATATTGGCATGGTACATTTGGAATTAATGAAATTTGTCTCTTATTACATTTTAAAAATAAACTCAAAGCACCAAGCAATCTTTGGGCACATAAGCTAATCAATTGCCTCCTATCTCATAAAACTTCACTTTTTAGCCTAGAAGTTCATCAATTGACAACATGTTAAAATTGCCCTCCAACTCAAAAAAGCATTATAATGCCGCTCAATGCATATATCAACAATCTTGGCTTAAAAATGTAAAGATCTAAATGTACAAAAAAAAAAAAAAAATTTACAATAAGATTGTTAGTTGTACTACAAACATTGACTGTATGAAGCAAAAAATGTGGATTGTAAAATGTCCTAAAAGAACCTTGAATTAAATGTAAAGGTATCAATAAGAGACGTAAACATTTATGTTGTATGTTTAAAATCGTATATGACTCAATTCAGAGGAATAACATGTTGATGTAAATGACTCTAAGAATGTGAAAAATACATAAAACAAAATAAAAGATAAGAAGAAGTAGAATAACTATAAAGATACAACATGATGACAATAAGTTAATAACAAAATAACTTCAAGATAAAAATACTAAACTATCTTTTTTGCAAATGGCTGAAACTTGCCATATATATCGAAAGAGATTAAGAAAATACTGAATAAGAGTAAATAGAACATTTAAGTAATTAGATATGTTATTTAAGCAATAAAAGGAATGAATTGTCTGCGTGAGATTTTGAGCTTTATAAGCAGTGGATAGGCAATATGTGATAAGATTAGATTTTGATTTTTTTTTAAATTTAAAAAAAAATTAGTAGATAATAAACATTTAAAAAAATTTGAAACTTGGGATAGAATGTGTGATGAGGTTAAATTTTGATTTTTTTTTTTTAAAAAACTTAGTAGATAATTCGAGAAAATCTTGAAACTTTGGATTGAGATAAAGAATTGTACTTATCAAGTTAATGATAGTGAGTTAAGAAAATGGTATATAATATCGAGATATCCAACACACTAATGGGTAGACCCATATAATCAAATTGACCTATTAATTTTCTTTAGAAAGATAATCCACCTAGAAGAGAGAAACCACCTTATTAGAATAAGGTTGTTATGTACTGTGAAAAATATGCACTATGCGAGATGATTAATAAATATTCAATCTTTTGGTAATCAAACCAAATAAAGTAAACTAAAACTAATTAAAAATATTAATTAAGTTGTAGCTGTAAAACAAATAATTAATGAACATCAATATTTAATATCCACTTAACATCATTTGAATATTCAATATTTTTCAAGTTATAGATATAGATTGTATAAATATATAGATACGAGAGTAACTTTAATTTTTTAAATTTTAGTTTATAATATTGTCAATTTATTAACTGTATTACTTTGTTTGTTTATCTTTATTGTCTTAAATACTAGAATTCTTATGCCATCATTATTATTTCACTAATATATAGAATTTTACTCTAAAAATTAAACATGTGTATGGATTTTTAGCTACTTAAGAAGTATTTACCAATCCATAATTAGTTTGCATTACTTTTTGTGATTAAAAATTACTTGGTAGTTATGAAAGAAAAATGAGGTTTTTGAACATTTAAAACTTATTGGATTTATTATTTATTGAACTATAGTAATTAGTTTTAGTTACTTAGTGATAAATAGAAAGGAGTTAAAAAAAAAAAGTAAAAAAGAAAGTTGACATATGGCATCTCCTAGTAAATGCTCACTAAAACCACTTTTGCTATTATATATATACTCGTTGAATATCTCGTGCTATGTATGGGAGAACAAATATATATATTCAATTCTACACTAAAATATATTGGTAAAACAATAATGATGACATAAAACCTTTAGTCAAGAAATCATACAAAGACGAACAAAACTTAGTAATAATATCTAGATGTGTATAAAAGACAGGTAAAATAAATATCTAAACTTATAAATCAATTGTTAAGTGTGTATGTAAAGATCTTTATATTTTTATCATATAAAATAATTGAAAATTATATATATATATATAACTTATTTTTTAGTTGAAATAAAATTAGATATGTATATTACGGTAACAATATTACTTTGATTTGGATATATGATTGTATTAAAAACTTATTTCTACCATGTTCCATGCAAAAATATATGATAAAACTCATTTTGATAAATATTAATGAATATAATTTTTAAAATAAATGTCCAATCTAAAACAATAATTTAGAATTATTATTTTATTTGGTATGAATTAAGTTAATTTTGCAAATTTAAATTGTCAATTAAAATAACAATTAAGAAGTATTGGTTAAGGTTCTTAAGGAGTACTTGTATTTATTTTTGCTAATCAAATATATTTGATATATTTATCAATGATTGTAGATAATTTATAATGATAAAGCCTTTAATTAATGTGTATTGATATATTTTTACTATTTAAAGATTACTCGATAATATTAAGATAAATCAAAGTTTATTGATTAAATATTCAAAAGTTTCTAAATTAGTCCTTAATTAATGTTTAGTCTTTTTCTATTCAAAGATTATTTGATAACATGTAGATAAAACTAAAGTTTTTGAATATTTAAAAGTTATCGAGATAGTTATATGCTTTGTTATAGTATTTTTTTTTTTAGTTAGTTACAAATAGAAAACAACTTAAATTATAGTGAAATAATTATAATGGCATAAAATTTTAGCATATAAACCAAATAAAAACAAACAAAACAGAGTAATACTCCATCTATCCCATTTATTTTGTCAAAGATGATTTTTTTAATCAAACATATACTTTAATGAATGAATTATATTCATTTATTTGATTTTTGGTGAATATTTCTTTAATCTAAAAGTGGGATGTCTTCAAATACTTTTTACAGAAAATTAAAAATAAAAAATTAGTTAGGAAATAGTACCAAAATTGGGCTTTGAAGACTCAACACATTGACCACAAAAAAAATAAAAAAATAAAAAAATCAAGTGTGTCAAAATATCAATGGCGCAAAGGTAGTAGTTTATTAATAAAATGTACACAACATAAAGAACTAAAAAAAATTTAAAAAAAAATTAAAGAAATTGCTGTTAAGTATGCACTTATGTGTTGGATATATAATTTTTTTTTTTTTTTTTTTTGAAAAAATTTGCACGTACTTATCCATCGATGAACTTGCATTTTTTATAAACCATGAATCAACTTAATTTTTTATATATAAATAGGTATACAAATGACAATAAAGAAGAGTTTTTTTTTTCTTTTTAAATATGAATGAACTAAACTTGGTAGATATAAATAGTCAAATAAATACAATAATTAAGAAGTATTTTCAGCCTTAATTAGTTTGTATTTCTTTTGTTTAAAAATCACTTGATTAAGTGAGATAAATCAGAAAAAGATATTGCATTCATGTATTATTTGAAAATTATGTATCTAAAGTGAAGAAAACTAATTAAATAACTAAATTGAATCTCCAAATAGAGGAAATGATATTTTACAACAATGATGAAGCTCAGAGGTAGGGATTGGCCTGATTACACTTGAGAATGTTGATATGCACAGCAGCATTTTCTCAAGTAATGAAACAAATTATGATATGTGTGTAGGAGTTAAATTAAATTAACAGATTGTCATTATTATTAAATTAAGTAAAAAGTTTGGTGATTGTATTAAATATAGAGTAAGTGGTATTTTGCCATAAGACAAAAATGTTTTTTAAAAAAAGTTTATCTATGTATGAAAAGTAAAAAGTTATGTATTTCTATTTTAATCAAATGAAATCTAATTGAGTGAAGAAAAGTAGGCAATGAGAATAACGAGGATGGCTCACATAATGACTAATTAAGGAGGGTTGACATAATTTGTTTATTATCTAGCAAATGAGATAGTAAATAAAAGACTCGTGACCATTCTTTCTCAAGTCCTTAAATTTTTATTTTTTTTTAATCGGTATACTTGTGTTTAAGAATTTTCAGTATGGTATCATATAAATGTTAATCATTAATAATTTGGCTTGTACTTCAAATCTTATAAACTACTATGATAAAAATTTAATAGTTTTTATTATTTTTCCTAAACAATCTATTAGATACATCTCTAAGTAAAAAAAAAAAAAAAAAAAAAGTAATACAAACAATGGTAAGACCAATGATAAGACATACTATTAAAATTATTTTTTAATTTATTAAGATTACGTGATCACTTAATAATAATGTGTATTGACATTGAATTATTAATTACCAATAAATATAAAATTACAAGAAGATGCAAAAATAAAAAATGATCTTACTATCTTTTTATCTTTTTCTGATATAATAAATTATAGTTCTCTTTGATAAATATTAAATGGATATAATTAGATTGAATAATGATGTTATTTATACACAATTAGGCTAAATATCTTCCTATTTTTATGAAAGTTATTACTTTAAATATATATCTAAAATTAATTTATTAATAATGACACATTATAAAAGTTTTTCATAATTAATAAATATTTATTTTCTTAACTTATAGTTAATAATGATACTTATAAAATGATTTGCAATATTATTTTAATTTTTTAAATCTTCTTGTAAAAAAAATTAACTATAAGAGGTGTGATAAAATAAGGGTTTAAAAAAATTAAGTTAGTTAAAGGTAAGATTTTGTTAATTAAGTTGTTGATTTTTTATCTCTATTTTTCACCAAGTAAATTTCTTTTTACTTAATATGTCACATGTCAATTCATCATAACTTTTCCTAAAAGGGGTTTTGCGATATATATATACTAGCTTAAGAACCCGTGCTATGCACGGGAAAAAGAAATACTATGAAATTTAAATGTCAAATATATAAATTAAGGTATAAAATCTTTTAATAATTAAATCAAAATTTGGCTCCGTTTGGATAGCTATTTTTCATACTATTATCTAAGTAATCTTAACTAACTAAGTTAAATTTGATATATGGTGAGATAAAAAGTAGTTGGAAAGCGAACAATAAATTATTGTAAAATATTATTTAAAAAATAATGAATAATTTATACTATTCGAATGGACACCTTGATGCTTTTAGGTTCGATAACACCATAAACTAAAAGAATAGATAAATGAAACACAATTCTCGAATGCAATCTTAAAAATCTTCAAACTTTAGCTATGCAAAAAATGACTGAAAGTTAATTATAAGAAATAAGCATTAAGTATATGAGATTTATGTATGATAGTAGCTTACATATTTAAGTTTAATAGGTGTATATTTTTTTCGAAAGTACAGGCATTCTCGTTCCTAATAAGTTTTAAATTTAAAAAAAATACTAAAATATGGATATTTAAAAAATAATAATTTTGCACCCCTAATTTTAATTTAAGACATTTTGCATGAATATTTTTAAACTTGCACTATTTTAGTCTAATAATTTTATTGTCACCAAAATTAATAAACCTTTATGTAGTACAACAAATTGAGGGGAAATTGGACAATGTAGCCACTTTGTTTCAAAGTTAAGAGTGCAAAGTGCTTAGAACAAAAATTGGCGATGAAAAATGAAAATTAAGTATATGTTGAAGGGTATAAAATAAAATCAATCCTACTTTTTATCATGGATTAAAATATTACTTATTTGAAAAGTATCATTGAATCTTTAGTTATGTATATAATCCATTTCTTCTGCCCATGGCAAGAGTAAAAAGGAAAAACATTAAAATCCGCTCAAGGATATAAATGGGATACCTGGAGTATTACCTGTTTCTTACTTACACTTACATTACTTACTTGATAAATCATGCTATATAAGAAAGATAAATATATACAACTTATATAATAAAAATATTAGTATAACGATTATTGCTTGAAAAACTTTTATCATTAACTGAGTAATTATATATAGTAAGTTCTACATCACCGTAAACTAAAAAAAAAAGAAAAAACAAAGAAGATAGTTAAATAACATGATCGTTGAATGTGCAATTAAAACAATTATGTTGTCTTACAAAAATTTTGATATTGCACATCAATTGTCGTGTACATAATTATAAACATTTAATCACAAATGCTAGTCTCATATGTATGACAATATTTAAAAAAATTGTATTATTTGTTTAAAATATTATATATTAATTTTCAAGAAGATAAAATTTTAGATAAGACTATGAGATCAAAATTATAATAAGTAATTTCATCAAAATGACTAAAATTGAAAATGTCATACTTCTACGGCATATAAAAGAAAGTGTAATGACATCCAAGTGCAGTTTAAGTGGTAAGATGCTTCCTTTATGACCTATTGACAATGGGTTCAAGTCATTACAGGGTAGAGGGAAGGGTGGATTTTAAAAAATAAATAATAAATAAATAAATAAAAGAAAGTGTAATTATTATTTTCTTCCTAAAAAGGAAGAGAAAAAAAGAAACACTTATG
The DNA here is from genome assembly GCA_025175665.1 of Cinchona pubescens. Classification (NCBI taxonomy): domain Eukaryota; kingdom Viridiplantae; phylum Streptophyta; class Magnoliopsida; order Gentianales; family Rubiaceae; genus Cinchona; species Cinchona pubescens. Next base: position 3,197,143 of record JANKKI010000187.1, on the reverse strand, counting down.
ACAATTGATTTACTCATTAGCATACAATTATACAAAGCATACTTGTAAGTGTAATGATATGAAAAAATTACCAAAATAAATAAGATACTATAATATTAAATATTATTAATTATATTTGTTTACATCCTCATTTAATAAGAACATCAATTAGCAACTAATTGTTAATAAACATAATGTCGTAAAGAGATGCAAATAAAAAAAAAATTAATTTTTGAACTTTGTTTCTTCCTTGTATATAGACAGACAATTATCAATCAAATTAATTGTAATTTACCTCTGCCCTTTTATTTAAACTTTCTTCATCCTCAACTATTTTCGAAATTTCATGGAGGTACCTCAAGTTTTTTTTTTTTTTTTTTTTTCAATCAAAGTTTTCATCTATCCATGATAACAAAAACAAAAAACTATAGGGATAAAAGATTTAAATAAAAACAAAGGGTATATATGCGGATTACAAAAGTACTTGAGGGACAAAAATAAGAAAAAAATTTTGGGGACTTTTGTGCTATTAAAAAATAGTTGAAGACGAAAAATATTAAAAAAAAGAATTTGAGAAATGTCCATGATATATTAAAAATAGTTAGGCGATATAAATTTGTAATTTTTCCTTATTAATTTTTTGATAAAAGTATTATAATTTGGTTGCATACACTAATTACTCATGCATAAACATGTTATACATTTTTCTAATTTGTTAAGAATAATACATTAAACATTATATAAGTAAAGTATTTTTAATTCTAATTTATTATAAATAATATCATTTTATATTTGTCATGTATCATAAAGAATGTCTAATGATATAATATTTAGTATTGCAACTCTTTTGAAAAATATTATAATGAGAGGTAGGTTACATAATGTAAGACCTTAAACAAATAAAAATAGTTAAGACATGATCTAGGTAATTAATTTGAATTGAAATTGTTAATTAAGTATTTAATTTTTTATTTTTACTATTAAAATTAATATGTAGATTTACTAATATATATTACTTGTCGAGGTAATAGGACTTCTCACAAACAATGCATTTGCTATACTATATAATATAGATAGATTATGGAAGTGGGTCTATACAGGGAAGAGAAGTTGAAGAGAAAATTTGATGTTGTTTTTAGAGAGCTTACCTTAATAACAGTTAAGAGTAATATTTACTGATATTTAAATGTTAGTTATCAATAAACCTAAACTTGGAAGAAGATGCAAAAAATAATTTTATTTAGTAGTATAAATTTCTTGTAATATAGTAGTTATTAATTTTTTGTGAGAAACTTTTAATAATCTATATTATATGTAATTAGGTTGCAAAATAATCTTAATCAGATGTATTTAGGCAAAATATCTTCTTACTTATGATGGTTATTAAAAGTAACATTAATATTATATGTCTAAACTTTTTTCCAATCTAGATATGTATAATTTTCCTAAGTTATTATTAGTAATTGATATATATGATTATTTATATTACACATTTAATTTTATAATTCTTTTGGGAAAATTCAATCATAAGAGGTATATGTGCATAAAGTGAGAATTTTGAACAAATAAAAATAGTTAAAGGTAATAGTTAGCAATTAATTTTAATTTTTACTAAAATTAATTATGTAATTGATCATTTTTACTATCGTTATTTACTATATAAATTTACTATATATTTCACATTCCATATGTCATTAATTCAGAATTTTTCACGAAAAATAGTTTATCTATAGATATGTATAGATATGATTGCGGATGTAATTTTTTTGTTGTGGAGATAAGTTGATCTATATGTTCTTGAATAGTATTCTATTTTTCTTTTTATGGGTTTTTGTCGAGATTCTATTCACATAGTCCCATTTAAAATTTTTTTCTTAAAAATAAATTTGCAATATTTCAAAAATAATTATTTAAAACATGAGTTTTAAAAATGTTTTACTATCCTATGCATAACAAGGTTTTTGAATGCTAGTAAATATATATCAATAAATATTTAATAAATATATCTGTTCTAGATGAAAATAGTGGTGTGAATTACCAATAGGGATGTTCATGGGTTGGGTTATTGGGTTGGCGGATTTTCGAGTTCGGGTTATCGGGTTTTTACATTGAGAATTTAAGGGAAACTCAACTCAATCCAACTAATAAAAAATCCAAATAAACCCAACCCAAATGTACTCAGACGGGTTACTCGATTTTCAGATTTATTTGGGTTAAAATCTAAAAAATATATTTTAAAAAAATTANGTAACTTTTTTATCATGGTAAAATTACAAATCACATCGGTAATAATAGTCTATCCCGTTTGGTAAAATTACAAATAACTTTGGTATTAAATAAGTGTTAGGAATATTTACCAATAGCAATTTTTTATAAATTTGTCTTATACACATCTTATAACTAACTTTTATCATAGTAAATATTTCTCTTATACACATCTAGATAAAGTTAAGAGATTGTATTTATTTAAATTAGTTGTGACAAATGGGAACTTTATTTACTAAATATATATATATATATATATAGTCTTAATTAAACATGTAATTTTGTATAATAGACATCTATATATATAGTAAATCAACTTTTTACTTAATATGCAATGAATTCAATGAATTATATTAAGTAGATGTCAAAAAGAGATATATATATATATGCCTCAAAAAAATTTGAATGCATCTATATAAAGTGACAAAATTATTAATGTGTCACTAAATCTACCAAAATAATGAACGAAATTTGACCGAATATCTAAAAAAAGAAATTAATGATTGAATATGATGTTTTCCACATGAACTGCTTTTGACAAATAGTTATAAATTTGTGAGTTTGTAAATAATTTTTCATAAATTTATATTTTGCTATCTCCTCATAATTAAGATATGTCAGTTACGCATCTTCCGTGACTTACCATGATTTTTACATATTGATGCACCATGTGAGTTCCAAATAAGACTGGCAAGTTTTGTTTCAAGGTGCATGCTAGTTTTTGTCCCTCTTTCCATGTTCAATATCTGCTATAATTTAGTATATTTATACAATATTACTAATGTAGTATAGATCCACGACAAAATAAAAATAAAAAATTAACTAAATATTTAAAATCAAGTAGTTATAATTTTTTCACATAAATTTATTTTAACGATTAATTTTGATTTTATGATTTTATGGATAATTTTCGCTTCTAATTGAGTCAACTCACATTACACTATGTCACAAAGGTTATGCTTATCAAATTGTATATTAGAACACAATTCTTTGTGAATTTTTAACTTAGTCCTATCAGAATACGTATCAACTATTTGTCACATTATATCGCAATTTGACTATTCGGGGGTATAGTCAGAATAATTAAGAGAAAGATGGAGGAGTTAGAGAAAGAATTGCAACTATAAGATGATTAATTAAATGAAGCTGTCCTTTTTGTGTAGTTAAAATGTGTTTGGATCAGCTAGCTATATCAAAATTGCTTGATTAAGAAGGGGTCAAATAAGGTCAATATTTGACCAAAAAATGAACAAGTTCGAGATTAATAAAAATTACTCCCATTCTTTACTTTTTCATTTTTTCTTTTATGATATTCATAATTGACCAAAACTGAAAAAGAAAAGGTCAAATTATTTGGACCGCAAATTGACAAATCACCTTTTTCCAAACCATCCAATCCAAATAAATATAAATTGGTCTCTTAGAGGCTTGTCCGAGTAAAATATAAAATGGACCGAATTGGCATGCGCGGCCTGGTCCATTTCTACTCTGGTACTTACTTTAGCTTGAGTCATTTGAATTTTCCCTTTATGCACATTCTCTTAGATACATTGTAAAATTTATCAATGTGTTGGAGGGATTTGTAAAATTAAAATAAATGAATTTTACATTCATCTAAATTAGAAATTATTTGAAATTATTTTTTTCATACTTTTTTTTTTTTTAATTTGGATAAGTTTAAAATATATTGAGGAACAACTTTAAAAATTACTCTAACAAATAGATGGATTTTAAATAATTCCCAAATCCATCGATCCAAACACCTTTATATTATTTCACAAATTTATGTATTGATATATATTTACTAGCATTCATAAACCTTGTTATGCATAGGCTGTCTCTTATACCAACGAATTCAAAATACTTAAATCAAATTCTAAGTGTACAATTCAATTGTATTATAGGATAATACAATATCTTCTCTCATGTTTCAATGTAGGACAGGGCATTACATTCACCCCTCCTTTAGGTTTTGTATCCTCGCAAAACTCAAGTAGGGATGTGTATAACACATGTCACGTACATTGTGTCGCATAACCCAATATCCAATACTATTGGCCCAGTCTTAACTCGTGCAGAAACCGATAGATTCGCTTTAACACCAACTGTAATACCTCGGATCTTAGGCTTGCCCGATAACTTTTGAGCGAAATCAACGGATTCAAAATGTTTAAGCCAAGTTGAGTGTTATAAATAATACAATTTCTCTTCCTACTTTCGATGTGGGACGGTGCATCACACTATGTATGTATGAATTTTAAAAAATAATTAACTAACAAATATGAAGAAATTTTATAGGGTGATTTTAAAACTAATTCAAGAAGGATAAATTAGGAAACACAAAAAATGACATCACACTAAAAAAATTCTTTCCCATGCTTTATATATAATATAATATAATATAGAAATATAGATAAGCAGAGGGATTTAGTTAGGAATTTGAAATCAACAAGAAGTGAAAGTAAGGTTTTAATAGTTTGAATAAATAAATTTTAAATTCACACAAATTTAGAGTCATTTCAAATAAACCCACTAAATCAATCCATTTAAAACCTTTTTTACAAATCAAATCCACCAATTTAAAGCACAACCTTAGTTTTCAATTTTAGCCCAACGTACTAAGATTGGAATTCAATTTTGTCATGCCCGTCATATTATAATAAATTGCTTTATTAATAACATGGAAAAATATCTTTAGATATTGGTACATAATATTTTATTTGACTCTATTTGCCTTCTACATTTTCACCTAATATATATTATTTACTTGAGATTGCTGTCTCTTAGTTACACTTGTGGTGGGCTAGGATTTGGAATGATTAACTAAATTTGGTTATTTGAAATTCAAATTCATTATAGGTTATCCAAACAGTCAGTGAGAATGAATTTGAAATCCAAATTCATTATAGGTTATCCAAACAAGTGAGAATCAATTTGAAATCCAATCACAACTGAAGAAGAGTTTTAATGGCTGAAAATAAGTAAATTTTTAATCCATCCAGTTATTTGTAATCATACCAAATTGGCATAGAAATCTTCCCACGATTCAAATCCACTAATCCAAACATAATCTATCTTTTGTCTCTTATACACATCTACAAGTGGATTTGTAGTTTGGCTAATGGTCATGTTACTTCATATAACTTGCGAACCTACAATTTGCACCCATATAATTTAGATTAAAGTGTAACTGTTAATTATTTTGTTAAATGACTATTAGGAGGCTAAAAAGTTTTGATTTAAAAAGTTATTTTCGTTATTTAGAGTCTCCAATCAATGTTTATAACTATTTAATATAAAATGCATTTTGTCGTGGATCTATAATACATTAGTGAAAGGTTTCTATGGATAAGGGTATTATAAACTTGTACAAATCCTTTACTAATTTTTTAACTTTGCATTCATTTTACTAAAAAAAACTCAAATGATAAAGGGGGGCGGATTGTAAGTTTGCAAATTATAAGGGTAATCTAAATATTAGACAATCCACGAGTGGATTCCTTGTAATCTACTTTTTTTTTTTAAGACATCACTATCATCAAATATTATTTTATTTATTTCAATATTAATAATTAGATATAATTTTGGTCAACACGTACAATGCACATGTATCTTACTATTAACTGTAAATTACTCGGAGAATAATATTACTCCAAACAATGAATAATCTATACTATATATAAAGAGGAGCCCCCACTTGTCTGGTTGACTCTTTCCCTTTATTTAGGAGTTTTTTTTTTTTTTTTTTAAGTTTAAATTAAAAAGAAAAATAAAAAGAAAGAAACTACCACTACTCTCTTGTCTCCCTTTATTTTGGTGTCTTTTTGTTCAATTTAAATTTTAAAAAGAAACCGCTACTAATTCTTTTTCTTCAACTTATTTACTTAAAAAACTTAAATTACACATCTAGATGCCTCGTAGTTGCTCCTATTTGTTAGATGGGAGCCTTCCACATGAAATTACACATCTATCGTATTTAGAAAATTAGGCCCTGTATTCCAAATGTCAGGCTCATATTGGTTGACGAGCAACTATTGGGTATGTCCAGTAGTTGCTCTAGACCAAAACAAAAATTTTCGTATATTGATATTCCAAAAGTCATTACACACTCTCAGTACAACAGCATAGTAGGACGACTATTCCATATCTGCTTTGGCTGCATTTGGAACCCAAATGGGGAAAAACTCCTCTCATTCAATCTCTTTGAATAGTTTACGAGTGACATCTAGGTACTAAACAGCACAAGTCAAAGGTACTGATAACTATGGTGTGATGAAGAAAACGAACGAAAACAAATCCTCATTTCGGATATCTTCTAATATGATGGACAAGGTGGCATGATTTTCCTCCCTTTTAAGACCTGTCCATCCATTCTGTGTTACCTATTTCCACTTGAATCCTTCTCCATCCTTTCTCCAAGGCCTTGATCATAGTTAGTCTTACAGCTTCCAAAAGCTCCTGATTAGCTGAACCCTTTTTCTCCTCAGTAGTGGCCCAAATCATTTGCTACTTTCCATCACAATCCCTTGCAACAATACCCAGAGACCAGTCTTATTTCTATCCATCTTATTGCACAAGGAAATGTTAATCTTGATTATATCTACTCCACGTGGAATCCATCTAAGCCTTCTTCCAGAAGATGTTTCAATCTTTTTCTCTCTATTAACTGCAGACAGAGCTCCGTCAAATTCATTCCACTCCGATAATGCTTTCTGTACAACTCCAAAACCTTCGTCCTCCTAGTTCTGAAAGACAAACCTATTCCTTGCCTTCCAAAGCAAAATTGTTAGTGAACTGCTACAATTCTTCCCAACTAATTGGAGCATGTATCCATATTTCTTTTGCCTTCTTACAAGAAAAAAATATATGCTCCGTAGTCTCATTCTCTCCAGGGAAAAATGTGCATTCTTTATTTCCTTTTCAATCCTATCAAAAATACTAAAACTACAAGGTAGCAGCTGATGCAAACACCTCCACAAAAAATATTTAATTTTATATTTCACATTCACCTTCCACAATTCCTACCATACCAATTTGTCCCCCTAGCAGAACTTGCTTCCCCATGTTGTTCCTTCCTTTTTTTTTCCTTCTCTCTTTCTTGCTTCAACATAACTTGATATCCAAAGTTGACAGTGTAAACTCCTACCTGATTATGATTCCAAAAAAACTTGTCCTTAGCTCCACTAATACTGATGGGTATTTGCAACAGATATGCTTAGTGTTCTCCTCATTAAAGATGCCTTCTAATCAGGTCCCTATCCTATCTGGAACTCTGTTCTTAGTCTCTTATACACATCTAGATGTGTATAAGAGACAGTCCTGGATTGCGATTGTCCTTCAAGTTTAGAAACAATCCATTTATCCCTCCAAATTATCAATTGATCTTCCATCCCCCACTCTCCAACTTAATCCTTGATTGATCAAATCTTTAGTTGATATTACACTTTTCAAAACCAGGAAGCATACTTGGTACCTTGGCCTCTAAAGCAGAACCTTCCTTGACATACCTAGCTTTAATCACTTTGTTCATCAACAAGTTGGGGTAATTATTCTTGATAATTGTCTAGCTAACATAGCCAAATTGAATCAATATAAGTCCTTAATATCCATCCTTCCACTTTCTTTTTTTCCTGCCATCTTCTTCCAAGAAACCTAGTGAATTTTTTGCTCGTTCTCTTTTGCACCCTACCAGAATCTTGCCATAATGCTGCTGATTTCTTTACACATATTTTCCTAGACAATTTGAACCGGGACATTGAATAAATTAGTATTACCATGGCAACAACTTTCAAAAGAATCTCTTTCCCTACCAAACTCAAAAACTTATTCTTCTAGCTTTCTAATCTCTCACTTAATCTCTTCTTGATCACCCCAAATAATTGATTGTTGTCTCTCATAATCACCTTGGGCAGACCAAAATAATTGCCCTAATTAACCACTTTGATGTTCCCTAGAAGAAAGCACAATTTCTCATTTATTCCCTATTCTATGTTCTTATTAAAAAAAGTTGAGCACTTATCAAGGTTGATCAGTTGATTAGTGGCTCTCACATACTTCCTCAGTACCTCTTCAAACTCTTCAACTCCCCCCTCTTTTGCCTTACGATATATAATGGCATCATCTGCCAAAAAATAAATAAATAAATGAGAAATCGAAGGTCCACCTTTATTGATGCTAATTTTGGTTATCAAACCTTTACCTACTGATTGTCTAATCAAATTAGACAATCCTTCAGAACATAACAGAAAGAGGTAATTTGAAAGAGGGTCACCTTGTCTTAAGCCTGTTGGATTTTATGGAAGAATAATTGAAAATCAAAGGATTTGTTGGAAAGATAAAACTTAAAGAGAAGAAGGATACTTAAATGTAGCAAACTGAAATAATATTTATCAATTTATCACCCTTACATTTATAGACTGAAACTCAACTAAATCTCCTAAAATCAAGCCATTCAAAGATCATCATCAACAAAATATCAACAAAATAACAACTACCTAAAGACTAGGAACAACTTGTTGACTAGGTAACAACTTATTAAAATAACTGAAACAGTAAAAAAAACATAAAAGTTGCAGTTTCAAAAGCAAATATTTAACACTCCTCCTTGCTTTAAGAACTCCAAATTTCAATTTTCTGCCTTAGAAGCTCCAACTTGTTTACCGGAAGCGGTTTTGTAAACAAGTCGGCCAACTGATCCTCAGATTTGTAGTGTGAACTAGAGTTATTTCCCCATTTTTTAGCTACTCACCTCCCTCAAGAAAAAAAGCTTAACATTGAAATGTTTGGTCTTCCCATGTAACTTCGGATTGTAAGAAATTGCAATTGTTGCCTCATTGTCAACAAAAATTTATGTATCATCCTTCTGCTCCTTTTGTTGCATATGTAGATCACACATAATTTTTTTAACCATAAAGCTTGCTGCTTTATTCTTGCAATAATTTACGCTTCCTGATGGATTGTGCTACTGATCTCTTTCTTTGAGCACTACAAGAAAATACCTGAACCTAGGCTAAAACAGTATCCTGAAGTACTTTTCATGTCATCAATAGATCCAGCATAGTCACTATCTGAGAATCCACACAACTTGAAGTTTTGACACTACTCAAACTTAACACCATAGTTAACAGTACCTTTAACATATCTCAATATTCTTTTTGCTACTCTTAAATGCGTTTCACTAGTACAATGCATAAATCGAGATAAAAGACTTATAGCAAATAAAATGTCAGGCCTTGTTATAGTGAGATACAATAAGCATCCAATCAAACTTCTATAATAAGCTTCATCAACCTTATCAGTGACATCTTCCTTACTTAGTTTCTCTTTTTGATTCATTGGAGTGTTTGTTGCTTTGCACTCTTCCGTGTGAAATTTATTTAGTATTTCCTTTGCATACTTCTTCTGGCAGATAAACACTTCATTTGGCTTTGCTTGATTTCCATCCCAAGAAAGTAGGTCATAAGGCCAAGATCTGTCATTTCAAAAACCTGCATCATTCTTGTTTGAAATTCTCAATCGCCTTGTATTGTTTCCTATTACCAACAAATCATCAACACAGAGGGATACTATAACAAAGTCATTGCCATTAAGTTTGATATAAAGAGTGGATTCAGATAAGCTTTTTTTGAAACCCATGCTTAACAAATGTTCATCTATCCTGCTGTACCAGGCTCTTGGTGCTTGTTTTAGGCCATAAAGAGCCTTTTTTAGCAAGTAGACTTTATCTTCTTCACTTTGCTTCTCAAATCCCTCTAGTTTGTTCTACATATATTTCCTCCTGCAATACACCATTGAACAAGGCTGATTTGACATCTAACTGGAACACTTTCTAACCATTCTGTGCTGCCATTGCCAATAGCAATCTGATTGTGTCTAATGTCATAAGAGACAGACGAGGGTGCATAATCAACACCAAAATTTGAGCATACCCTTTAATTACAAGTCTAGCCTTGTATTTGTTGATGGAGTATGCATTAAGTTTTGTTCTGAATACCCATTTCACTCTAATGACTTTTCTATCTTCAGGCATGTCAACTAATTCCCACGTTTTATTTTTCTGAATCATTGACATCTCTACCTCATTGCTTTTTTTGCATTTTGGATCTTTAAGAGCTTCTTCATGCCCAGCAGGCGCATATTACTACATTACATCTCTAATAGATGTCATGAAAGTAACCTTGTACATCTGATAGGTGGATCGTCTTCCAACTCATTTTGCAACTGGTCCATTATTTGCTCTTCAAGAATGTTGACATTTCATTCTTGTGAGGGTTGCCACTGGTTTTTTGTGAATTCTTCCAGTCCCACTGCTCATCCTCATTAAAGTGTACATCTCTGGTGATAGTTATTTTTCCTGTTTGTGGATGATACACTTTATAAGCTTTGGACACCGAACTATAACCCATGAAGAGCCTGGAATTGCCTTCTTGTCAAGTTTATTGCGCTTGACCTGTGGAACATGAGCAAAACACACACAGCCAAGCACTTTAAGAAAGTTTAGTGAAGGTTTATACCCATACCGAGCCTCAAACGGAGTTCTATCTTCCAAGGCCTTTGTTGGAAGTCGGTTTTGCAAAACTACTGTGGCGTTAGTTGTTTCCCAAAATTTTTGGCAACTCCTTTTCATGCAACATACATCTAACCATCTCCATTATGTACCTATTCCTTCTTTCAGTAACTCCGTTTTGTTCTGGAGTGTAAGGAGTAGTGAACTGGTGTTCAATACCTGCTTCTTCACAAAACAATTTAAATTCTGTCGAGGTGTATTCTTTTCAACATTATCAGACCTCAAAATTTGAATTTTACAGCCACTTTGATTTTCCACCATTTTCTTGAACTTCCAAAATACTCTAGCTACTTCTGACTTGAATTTCAAGAAAAAAAATCAGCACATTCTTGTAAAATCATCAATAAAAAGAACATAGTAGAGGCTACCTTGTAGTGATGGCGTTCTGTTGAGGACAGGCCACATCTGTGTGTCTCTGATGTGTATAAGAGACCTTCCAAGATGACTTAGGAAATGGCATCCTATTTTGTTTACCAAATTGACAAGCATTACAATTTGGTAAATAATCGGCAAGCATTGGTAAGCCCCTTGTCATATCCTTCTTCTTCATTTTCAACATTCCTTGAAAATGACAATGACCAAGTCTCTTGTGCCAAATTTCAGTGATACTTACATCTATAGAATAAGCTGTGTACTCCTTCTCTGGAAATTCTCAGAACTGCTTTTACCTCTCATTTTGACCTTTAAAATCTCGTGGCCAGTAGCATCATACAATGAGGTAGTGCCAGCCTTCAAAGAACACTTTGAATCCTTTTTCTATTAACTGACCTACACTCAGCAAATTCTGGTCAATATCAGGTACATAAAGAACATCTGTTATCGTCTTCGTACCTGACTATGTTGTCATTGCAATGGTCCTTTTCCTTTGACAGGAATGTGGCTATCTTGACCTTCATGATTCCTGTGGGCTTCAATTCCTTGAAGAGATTCCTATCATGAGTCATGTGACTTGTTCAAGCATTGTCAATTAGCCAACATTATGACGAACTTATGGTTGAGAAACATGTTGCCACAAAAAGCTGGTCCTCTTCATCTTGATCAGCAACTTGAGCATTTGCATCCTGGTTTTGAGATTTGCTTCTGCAAATCACAGCTTCATGTCCAAGTTGATTGCACTTGCTGAACTTTGCATCTGGTCTCCTCCAACATTTGAAAGGTGGATAACCTTTTTTGCCACAGTGCTGACAAGGGGGATAGTTTCCCTTTGAGCTTCCACCCTTGCTTCCATAACTGGTTGTGGCTAGTTGCAGTGTTCATAAGAGTAGCTTGATTCTTCATGTAGAATTATACACATCTAGGTTGTTGTTAACTATTGGTGCCTGAGTCTTAGTAAGAGTCAAGACTTGCAGGGCCCCTTCGACAATGCTATCTTGCCTTATAAGCCTTCTTTGCTCTTGAGCATGCAAAGCATTTAATAGCTCTGCCAAGGTGATCTTGGGCAGATCTTTTGTGTTCTCCAAAATGGTTATTGAAGCTTCATATCTTTCAGGCACAGTTACTAGAATTTTTTCTATAATTCTGGAATCAGTAAGATTAGTACCAAGTATCCTCACCTTGTTAACTATGCTAAGCAATCTATTTGAATACTCTTTGATCATCTCAGACTCTTTCATCTTTTGCAACTCGAATTCCCTTATTAAATTCAGCACTTGCACCCTCGTATCCTTTCATCTCCAGCATATTCTTCCTTTAAATAATCCCACACTTCTTTTACTGTTTTGAGAGACATAACTCTCATGAAAACTGTAGTTGAGACAACAGCAAACAAACATGCTTTGGCCCTTGATTTTCTAGTTTTTCTATCCTTGTGAATTTTGATCTGAGCCATGATGGGATTGTTTTTTGCAGCGGAGTAACTTCATAATCCTCTTCCACGCCTTCCCGAAGATCTATAGCTTCCAAATAGATTTCCATTCTCACTGCCCAGAGTTGGTAGTTTTCTCCATCGAAAATGGGAGGAGCTATTGGAGAAAAAATGGTTTCGGCTTCCATTTCACAGATCCCTTAAGAAGAGGGCTCTAATACCAATTTGTTGGATTTTATAGAAGAATAATTGAAAATCAAAGGATTTGTTGGAAGATAAAACATAAAGAGAATAAGGATACTTAAATGCAGCAAACTGAAATAATATTTATCAATTTATCACCCTTACATTTATAGACTGAAACTCAACTAAATCTCCTAAAATCAAGCTATTCAAAGATCATCATCAACAAAATATCAACAAAATAACAACTACCTAAAGACTAGATTGAACAACTTGTTGACTAGGTAACAACTTATTAAAATAACTGAAACAGTAAAAATACATAAAAGTTGTAGTTTCAAAAGCAAATATTTAACAAAGCCTATCCCAAATCTAAAATAAGCAACTCTCTCTCCATCAAGATTAAAAGAAAAAGAAGCAGAAGAAAGGTAGCTGGAAATCCACTTTATCCAAGTAGAACAAAATCCTAATCTATCGAGGATTGCAAACAAGTATTCCAATCTACTCTATCATAAGTTTTGGACATGTCAAGCTTTAAGGCCATAATACCATCCTTACCATCTCTTTTATTTTTAACGAAATGCAAAAACTCATGAGCTACAATAATATTATCAAAAATATGTTTACTTGGAACAAAAGCAAATTGAATACAACTGATACAGGAATTAAGGATGGGTTTGAGTCTATTAGCCAGTAATTTTGTAATAGCTTTGTAAAATATATTGCACAGGCTAATAGGTCTAAAATAAGAGAGATCAGTAGGACAAATCATCCCCTTTAGGAATGAGAGTTACAATAGTATATCATTAAAGGATTTTAGAAGATGTCCTATATGAAAGAAGCTTTTTACAATATCAACTGCATCCAAACCAATAATAGTGCCAAAACTTTTGGAAAAATATAGGTGACATATTAGCACTAAGAGGCAGATATTGTACCTGGAGCTTATTGACAAAAGATGGAGTCTAAGATCATAGGGTAGAAATGAGGAATTTTATCTTTAGTTTACAAGGGCTGACTCTTATACACATCTAGATGGTGTATAAGAGACAGATCTAGATAGAGTATAAGAGGGAGATACACCCCTATGATCTCTTTCTCCAACTCCCTCTTACCTCTATACCAGATACCCTCCTCATTTTGTAAAGTAAAGATAAAATTCCTCTGTCTTCTAAGAGACTTCACAAAAGCATGAAAAATTCAGATTTTTATCACCTTCAGGCAGCCATTGATTCCTAGCTTTTTGAAGGCAAAAAATCTCTTCTTCTTTGCAAGCCTAATTGAGCTTGTATTTTCGATTCCTAATTTCCCCTTTTTCTTCATAATGTTGGCTAATTGACACTTGAATCTTCTCTTTGATCTCCTTAATCTTCTTCCATGTTTGACATTTAAGGTTTTATTCCATTTAAGGAGTGCAATCCTATAGGCTTTAATCTTTTGAGATACCTAGAAACATCAGAGTTCTAGGCTTTCTGAATGACAAATTCAATTTTAGTTAGTTTAACCATCTTTTATCAAACACGAACATCTTCTTCCTCTTATTAAGAGTAGGACAGCAATCCACTAACAACACTGAGTGATCTAAGGCCACATTAGGAATATGAGTACACTTGGTATTATTAAATATCTGTGCCCAATTTAAGCTTCCTAGACTCCTATCCAACCTTTCCTTAATTACATTGCCATTCTCCCATTCTGACACCCAGGTCCAGGGCTGCCCCTCAATCCAGTATCAACCAAATGATTGTCATTAATCCACTTCCTAAAATCCCTCAGTGAAAGTTTTCCTTGACCTTGCCTCCCCATTTTTCCTTATTTAAGTAATTGCATTAAAATCCCCCACTACCATCGAAAGAGAACCCTAAAGAGCTTTCTAAATGTATAACAAGATTCATTAGATTCAGCATTAGTGTTGGAATTGAATTCATGTATGCCCCAGTGAACAAGTCACATGACTCATGATAGGAATCCTGTCTCTTATACACATCTAGATTTGTATAATGGTAACAACTGAATCAACCTTAGCATCTTGATTCCAGAAAATTGACATTTCCCTAACTCTACCCATTGAATCAACAATTACAGAATGATCAAAACTCAGTTTTTCTGGAAGCTTTTCCATAAAAGGTTTTTTATTTTTAGTTTCTAATAATATAACTAAATTAGGGGAATAGAGATTCCTCACCTCCTTCAGTTGGGGAAAAATCATCTAGCTCCCTACCCCTCAACAATTTCACACCAACGTTTTCATTGATCATTTAGGGACATCTAGAAGGTTATAAGAGACAGGGCCAGAAGCTTTTGCAAAAGATAAACCTTTATAACTAAAGGCTTGCTGGTTTTCTGATTCTTGAGCAAGCTGTAATTGCTGTCTCTTATACAGATTAAGATGTGTATCCTGTCTCTTAGCTTTCATCTAGATGTGTATAAGAGACAGGAATTTACATCAACATTGTTTTGCTTTCCCATTCTGGTTGGTACCTTTTTTCTGCTCTTCTTTATTCCAATCCATCTCTACCATACCTACCAGCAATAGCATTAACAACACCACCATCATCATTGACTTGAAGCCTTCCTTCTTGAGTACTTTCTTCTATACTCCCTTTGGACTTTAGAGGAACTGCAGCTTGAGAATTGAGGACAAACTCCACCTCTGGACTTGATGAAACCTATCTCTCAATTCTCTTATCCTCCTTAGTAATACTATTCTCAGCTCTATTAGACAACAATTCACCCCCTCTGATCCCAAACCCTGTCCTTGAAAAGATTGCCTACTTCTCCCCTCATCTTCAAATCTTCCTTCCCTATTCTACCCCATACTAGCTTTGACACCCTGTTGTGAGTTTTCTTTCTCCCCCACCACCCTTTAGAAATAGATAATGGTTTACTAGCCCCTACCCTTAGCCAAACTCCATATTGAAGTTCATTTTGATTATTATTTTGTACCTTATAACAGTTCTTTTCAGCATGGTATATGATTTCACAGTTATAACAAAAATCTAGACATTTTTCGTACCTGACTTGCGACCACCTAGCTTTGCCATTAAGCTTTAACACGGATCCTCTCAGTAAGGGTCTTTTGTATCAACTTCAGCTAGCAACTTGATATACTTCCTTTCTTTACTTCAAGTCTCAGCAAGCTTAACCACTAACACTTAGTGAAAGCTTCTCCCAAATTTTCTCCCAACCTCTTTTGAGAACCAGTGGATTGGCAAGTTCCACACTTGCACCCACATTTGACGGTATCTAAAGGCTTCTTCATCAAATTCTATGTTTTCAGCCCTTTCTTTCACAACTAATAACTGATTGTCAAACAGCCAAGGAGATTTCCCTCCGAGAGCTCGTACTTTGTCTTCCTTGATATTAAAAATGAATTGAAACAAAATTGGCCCCAGTTCAGCAATCCTCAATTTCTTAGGAGAACCCCAGATTTGGTTGACATAGCTTTTGATCCCCCCAAAAACTCACAATTTTCTCCCCTACAAGAGGAAAAAGAACCGCTCTCAAGGAGAGAGAATTTCCTGGATAAAAGGATTAGATACCGCAATCTAAATGATATGATGTTGATTTTTAAAAAAAGTAGATTATGAATAATTTTTTTCTTATTTTGCAGAGTGTGCCTTTTATCATTTGTGTGAATAAGGTTTCTGTAGCTACTAAGGATCATCGATGCCTGCTCAACTTTGTGACCTCAGTGTTCAAATAGCATAAAAAGAGTTCGACATCTCATGTTCCAGTCTTTGGCTTCTATGCCAGTGTGAGGGGTGAATTAGAGGAATAAGACAATGCAATGTTGGCTCTTTTTCTTTCACAGTAGTATCGAGAAAAAGTTTGGTCAAATACAAAACTATCAGTCAGGGAATTTATTCAGCAAAGCATAATGGTCTATCCGTGTCAAATATTAAGTTCAAATGCCAGTTCTTTTTCTTTTTGGCTAAGAAGTTCTAATCACCTGGCTGTTCAACCTGATATAATTACAACCTCAAAAGTTGATAAAAAGGTGAATAACATAATAACATCAGCATGAATTATACTTGAATAAAACAAAAAACCAATAAAAAGAAAAAAAGAAAAAAAAAAAAGCCTTTTATACACCCAAACAGCAATAGAAAGTTGCATTCTGAATACAAGTATATTTGCTCCTCAGGCAAGTAACTAACGCCACATTCTGTTTTTTGACATCATAAAAGTAGCACCTCCAATTCCAAATCAAACAACGCATGGTTTAGAATTTGTTAAAATGTATTATTCAAAAACATAATAGAATAGACTTTACCCCTCGTGAAGTAGCCAACGTCTTTATTGCAGAAAAGAGAAAACACATGATTTTCATTGTGCTTTTTGTCGGGGGCAAGGACCACGAAGGATGTCTGCTTCTATTTCAATGAATCTTGTTATACATTTATAAAGCTCAGCATATATAATTACAATTAGAGTTAATCAGCAGGCTTAGTTAAGAGATCAGTTTAATACAGATAATTGACTAGAGTCTCCATTCAACAAGAAAACTTCCAGCGGTACATAATATGATGAAGACAACACTAATGAAACAAATCTGTATGTGGGTTGCAATATTTTGCTACCTTTAGCTCAAGGAATGGTTAAAAGATGAGGTCCAGTTCTCATCTGCCAAACCTGCAAGAATTCAAAGAACTTGATAAAGGCAGAAAATATAACCTATTTCTGTGCAATATTATTCTTAAGAAGCAAACCATCAAAGTTGACTGACTAAGAAAACATTTATGCTGCCTATTAGTAAGAGCAGCCAACCATCTTTAGCAAGTTTATTATTCTTCAGCAGATAAAGATGTTAAAACGTATCCCCGGCATGATGGTAAATTGCATGACAAAGTACAGATGATAAATCATAGAAGGTCCTAGAATTTTCTTCTGCTTAAGGTGAAATTTAGGTCTAATATGTTGGAAATTCCAAAGAATTATGAGAAATGGATTGTAAAATCATAAACAGAATCTGAGAAGAATGCACCAGAAATAGAAAGTACCTCGACTAATCCCTTTACCAGGTGCATGGATGGCTAAACAAAGGCAATAATCACTCTTCTCGTATTCATAACCAGGAGATCTTATGGTTGCAGAATTCTTCTTGACAAGAATCTCCACGAACAAGCAGCTTGCATCGCGATATCCCTGAAAGATATCACAATAATTCACTGGAAATGACAATTTTCTTTAGAAGATTCAACAGCTCAAGTGCTACAAGCAAACCTTCCATGGTTGCACAACAATAAGTGCCCAAGAGTCCAAAAGCAAAATACGACCAAGTGAATCAGTTATTGCAGCAAGAGTACCACTTGGGAATAATATGAGTTTTTCTCCCTTCCTCTATAGGGTAATCCTTCAAACAAGTAAGAGGAAAGGCTGCCACAGTTAATGAATTCATGGCATGAGTCATCCAGAATCAACTCAGACAGCAAATGGAGGCAAATCAATAGGATTCTAAAAACATCTACAATGTTGGTCTAGCTAGCCTTGCCTGTGAATTTTATCCTAGAATATGAACATGTATAATAAGTAGTTAAGCTTTACACAAAAGGATATAATTATATGCTGCAAGAACCCATGGCTAATATCTGCTGTGATGTGATCTCATACTCCTCTCACGCTGTGTCTCTCTACTTTTCTTCAGTGCCCCTTATAACAGGTCTAGGTTGGTTTAAACATATTTATGATGTTAACAAAATCCCACAATAGAACTCAATCTAGAACCCATGTTTGGCAGAATGTTTTTCCGCCTTATACAACATTTATTGTAACTAGAGTTTGAGCTTAAAATGGAGTTCAACACAAAATATTGAAATCATATACCTGTCTTTCTTTAGTACTAGCAAATCTTATACTAGTCTGAGACAAATTAACCTTCTGTTTCACCCTAATTGCATCCAAACTTCATGCGACACTTAGCAATTTAATTAACTTTGACACTATGTTTGAGAGTACAGGTTCCATCAACATGTACACCACACTCAAAGTCAGAAGTTATCATGATAATAACTACATAATCTGCAAATGCTGCTTGGAATCAAAGTATAAATGCATAACATGACAAGATAAGAGATATGGCTTAGTTCAGAATACTTATTGAAAAATTCAAAGATCGTCAAAATATCAACCAGTAAAAACTTTCATAATTTAATTAGATATCAGCATTAGAGTAAAAGACAATGTTCAACTTAATTGGTACTACGACCTTGAGCAAGTGGTTGAGGTTTCGCCTCTTGTTCGTTTGTTGCAGTATTACTCCGCCAAATCATTTTTTGAGAGAGAAGATATAGTTGAAAATGTTGCAGGCACAACTTTTGACAGACTGGCTCCAACTATTGATCTACTTCTGTCCTCCGAAAGAATAAAACATTAGTGATTATAATAAGCATGAAAAATGTAGGTGAAATGCATTCCACTGCCAGCCAAAAAGCAAAAATACAAAAACCTTTATAATAAATATTTGACACGGATAGACCAACCTTACACCAATAAAGACATAAAACACTAGATTTGGTACGAAAAAGTTTTAATCGACTAGAAGGGCTCGTTATAAAGAAGAACTAAAGAAAAGATCTCAGATTGCAAGGGTAACAAAATACTTGAAGTTCCATTAGAGGAGGGGGCATAATGCAAGTAATAGCAGCATCAGAACACGATACATACTTGCTAACATTCCATAGCTGACAAGGAAGCCTCCCAAATGAAGTTCCAGAATCTTCTGGATCTCTCCTCATCGAGGTCTGATACCAGAAATTCACGTCTTTCTTGAAACCACCACCTTAACATACTCTGCAGATAGCCATCACCAAGTTGTTCAGCTTCTTGAGTTAGGGAAGCTCAAAAGTTTCATTAAAGGAGTAAACATACATGAAGAAGGTCACTACGAAAATTGATGAATACCGTACAAGGAAAAAGGACTTGTTGGAACTGTGAAGACCTTAATCATATGTTCAGTGTTTAAAACTAAGCGGCAGACTGGAAATTACTGCATAATTTATTTTATTTTGTCGATACTTTTCCGTCTCTAACTTAATGACTCTTTGTAATCATGCAAGGCTCTTACTCCTTTGTTATTATTATTAACTTTGAAAGAGTCTCTTATACACATCTAGAATTATCAAGAGAAAAATTAATTACAGTATTCTCCATTTCTTTACATTTGAAATCCATTACAAAGCACTAGCCAGATACCACACTTTATTCCACAGAACAGGTTTTCCAATACCTTACGAAATTCAATAAATTTCACATACGTGAAAAACTGACAAGTGTCAGATCCATCAAATCGGGCAATTGTGGTTCGCATAACAACACAAACCTCCTCTGAGGATGCATCTTCTACTACGTCCTTCTTAGTTCCAGACTCTTAACTTGATAATCTTTCCGTGTTTACAAGCACAAGAGGAAATTTGTCATTCATAAGTTCTACCTTACCTCAATTCCAAGCATCATACAAGCAATCACAACATGCTTGTAATGCGACAAAAAAATTATTTGCCTTACTGAATCAATCATTTAACAACATAAAATAGAAATGAAAGAACATCTACCTAAAAATCAATAATACGAGGGACATCTACTTAAACTTTGTTGTGCGGTCCTCCTGGAGGGACCCACAGTGTCTAGATAAAAAAAAATGTCTTAATCCATAAAACAAAAGTAAGTGCCGTGTGTGTGCATGTGTGGTTTTAGGAGTAAAAGTGAGCACGAAACCCAACAAGAAAAGAAGTCAAAAGCTTTATAAAAAGGCTAAAATAAGGCTGCTTGGCAGCAGTAAGTTTTGATAAAAAGATAGTAGCGGTTCAAGATTTTCCCTTAGAAAATCAGAAGAGTTCTAGTATCGACCTCATGGTTCTTGCACACCGTTTGCAGTGATATTTCAATACTTTTACACTCGACAGTGTGGGCTACATTCTATATAGTCAGAATATTATTTTCTCTTGTCTAGTGGTTGGACTTTTATATCTATTATCTGGATTATTGTGTACTGTAGTCAAATTGTTTATTTCACTTTTGGTAGTGAGTAGGGGTGTGTTTGAGTTTCAGGTGTTTACTAGAGACTCGTTTTGCTGTACTTATTGATTTGTTGATAGTGAAATATTTCTGATTAGGTCTCATGGTGTTTTCTCTGTTTCCTCTTTACATTAAAGGGGTTTTTCATGTAAAAAAATCCTGTGTGTTCTGTGCTTGTTGATTTTATTTGTTTTTTTATTTACTGTTTGAGTCAACCTACAATTTATTCAAGTGGTGAAAAAATTTTCTTGGGTAATCATTCTGCTTGCGTTATTTCCATTTTTTTTTCCTAACAAGTGGTATCAGAGTGAGATTATATTTGTTCACAATTTTTTACTTAAATAAATATGGAACCCAATTACAATAAGATGATTAGTTTGAAAGGCCCTCTTATACACATCTAGATGTGTAAGAAGAACAGATCTACTTGTTCGGATAGAAGTTATCTTCACAAGATTTGTCTGAAGAGAAATCCGAATCCATATCTGATTCGGAGTTGAGAATTTGAGCACGAGATGGTTTCTGGCTTCATTCGTCAAGGCTTCATGACATGTTTTGGATCACATGCTGCCAATTACAAGCATGCTAGAACCTTGTGGGAGAAATTTGAGTGTTTGTATGCTTCAAAATCGGGCAATAACAAGTTGTTCTTGCTAAAACAAACTATGAATTTGAAGTACAAAGAAGGATGTTCTATTTTTGACCACGTGAATGAGTTTTAAAGATTTTTTGACCAGCTGTCAGGCATGAGTGTCAGATTTGAGGATGAGATTATGGGACTGTAGTTGCTGAATACTCTTCCAGATTTTTGAGAGAATTTCCATGTCACGTTGACAAATTCTGCTCCTGGTGGTACTGTTACCTTAAGTTATGTGAAGAAGGTTGTTTTGAATTATAAGAGGTAAGACGAAGAACTTAAAAGGCATCGATTTCACAGTCCGAGTTGTTAATTACAGAAAACTGGGAGAGAGGTAGAAACAAGATAAAGGAGAATCTAGCAGAGGCAAGAGAGTAGGGGCAAATCAAAGTTAAGATACGGGAATCTTGAGTATCATCATTGTGGCAAGAAAGGACACATCAAGAAAAATTGCAACAAGCTGAAAAGGAAAAACAGAGATAAACAAGAAAAAAAGGATAGTGACAATGATGATCGTGTTACCACTACAACTACAGAGGGTTTGGTAATTGTCTAGGATGAAAATTTGATCAATATTGCCAGTGATGAATCAAATTGTGTCATCAACAGTGGTACCTGCTTGTGTGACATCAAGGAACGATTTCTTCACATCTTATACACCCAGTGACTTCGGAATATTGAAGATGGGTAATGATGGTCAGTCAAGAGTAGATGGCGTAGGGACTGTTGTATTGAAGACTTGCACTGGAGTTATGTTGGTTCTGCGAGATGTCAGACATACACCAAATGTTCGTCCGAATCTAATTTCGACTGGTATGCTGGATAATAAGGGTTATATTAGCACCTAAGGTAATGGGCAGTACAAGATAACCAAGGGTTCTTTGTCTCATGATTGTGGCGTGTGAGAAGAATAGTTCGAGCTTGTACTGGATCTAGGCTATCGTGTAATATCAATGTAGTTGAAGAAAGTGCCTCTTTAGAGCTATGGCACAAGAGACTTAGCCACATCAGTGAGAAAGGGCTAAGTTGTTTGGCCAAGAAAAATTTACTTTTGAAGACTGCTAAATTGGAAAGGTGTACACATTGCTTGGTAGGGAAACAGAATAGGGTCTCTTTCAAGGGTCATCCTCAAGCAAGAAAATCACAGTTGCTTGATACTGTCTCTTAGTAAAGAATCTAGGTCTGCCGAGTTAAACACAGAAGTTTGGTGGTGCACTCTATTTTGTCACATTTATTGATGACTATTCAAGAAAATTGTAGGTGTATGCCTTGAAGTCAAAAGATCAGGTGCTTGGTGTCTTTAAACAATTTTAGACTTCTGTTGAGAGCAAGACAGGTAAGAAGTTGAAATGTATTCGCACCGACAATGGTGTAAGACACCAGAAGACCCCTCCCAAGACTCCATCTTAGTTGAATGGCCTGGCAGAGAGGATGAACAGGATATTAGTGGAGCAAGTCAGATGTTTGCTTTCTAAAGCAAAATTGCCACTTACATTTTGGGGTGAGGCATTATATACTATTGCACGTGTTATCAATTTATCTCCCATTGTTGCTTTACATGCTGATGTTCCTAATCGTGTGTGGTATGGTGCAACAGTTTCACCATGACCAACTAGTACGCACGTATTTGGTTGCAAAACATTTGTGCATGTGCCTAAAGATGAGAGGTCCACGTTGGAGGTCAAAACTAGATGGTGCATCTTTGTTGGCAATGGTCATGATGAATTTGGCCATAGATTTTATTTTGACTTTCAAGAAACTTGTGAGAAATTGTGATGTTATCTTCACGGAGGATCAAACCATTGAAGATATTGATAAGGAAGAGAAGTTAGAATCTAAAAGTACTGATGGCTTGGTAGACTTAGATCCAGTTCCTGCTTCTGTGACGTGTGCCCGATGTAGCTGATGATGAAAATGGATCATGAGGTACGACATGAGGATGACCAATATGAGGGTTATGCTGACTATGCTGCTGATGAGACAGATGATCCTACTGTTGGAGTTAATGAATCTGAAGCTCCACTAAGGAAGTCGACAAAAGCTAGAGTTTCTTGTACCCGTTATTCATCAGATGAGTACGTGTTTCTCATTGATAATTTTCAACTTTTTAGCTATGATGAAGCCATGGAGAGTGACTGTCTATCTTGAAGTGGAGCAAATGGATGTGAAAACCATCTTCCGTCATGGTGATTTGATGAGGAAATTTATATGGAACAGCCAGAAGGCTTTGTGGTGAAGGGGAAGGAGAATTTAGTCTGTAGGTTAAAGAAGAGCCTGTATGACTTAAAACAAGCTCCTAGGTAGTGGTACAAGAAGTTTGAGTCAGTGATGATCCAGCAAGGGTACAAGAAGACGACTACTTCCAACCATTGTGTGTTCGTGCAAAAATTCTCTGACAATAACTTCATCATTTTACTACTTTATACTGATGATAATGTTGATTGTTGGTTATAATTCTGATGGAATTGACAAGTTTATAAGAAAGAGCTAAATAAATCTTTTACCATGAAAGACTTGGGACTAGCAAGGCAAATTCTTGGCATATAGATTACTCGGGATAGAGTGGCCAAGAAATTATGGTTGTCTCAGCAAAAGTAGGTAGAAAAAATACTCCAGTGGCTTTGTACGGATAAAGTTAAAATAGTAAACACTCTTGCCTCTCGTTAGGCACTTTAAGCTTAGCACTAGATAGGCTCTGTCTAGTGATAAAATAAAGAAGACATGCAACGTGTTTCTTATGCATCGGCAGTTAAGGATTTTGATGTATGCAATGGTTTGCACCAAGCCAGACATTGCTCATGCAATTGGTACGATTAGCTAGTTTCTAAAAAATCCGGGCAGAGAGCATTAGAATGCTATGAAATGGATTATGAGGTATCTTCGGGGTACATCGAATTTGAAACTGTGTTTTGGGACTGGCAAACCTATTCTTTGTGGTTACATAGATATAGATATGACCAGGGATATTGACACGAGAAAGTCTACTTCAGGGTGCCTGATTACATTTGCAGGGGGGAGCTGTAGCGTGGCAATCAAGATTGCAAAAGATTGTTGTATTGTCTACTATTGAGGCAAAGTTCAAAGCTTGCAAGGAATTACTTTGGATGAAGAAGTTCATGCATGAGCTCGGTTTTACTCATAGATAGTATGTATTATACTGTGATAGCTACAAGAGTGCTATTCATCTTGGCAAGAATATGAATTTCCATGGGAGATCTAAGCACATTGATGTGCAGTATCATTGGATACGGGATGTT
Organism: Cinchona pubescens; assembly: GCA_025175665.1. NCBI lineage: Eukaryota > Viridiplantae > Streptophyta > Magnoliopsida > Gentianales > Rubiaceae > Cinchona > Cinchona pubescens. Next base: position 3,172,436 of record JANKKI010000187.1, on the reverse strand, counting down.
CTAGACTCTAGGCAATTGAGCTTGCGAAGATCCATACGGATGACAGCGGTTCAGACATGTTGACAAAATCTTTGATATGGGACAAGTTCGAGACTTGTCGTTTGGCTGCCGGTTTGGCAAATACCTCCAATTGAGTCGGAGGGGGAGTTTGTTGTGCAGTCCTCCTCAAAATTGGAGGGACCCACAACAATAGATAAAAAAAAAAAAGATTCTTAATCCTAAAACAAAAGTAAGTGTCCTGTGTGTGCATGTGTGGTTTTAGGAGTAAAAGTGAGCATGAAACCCAACAAGAAAAGAAGTCAAAAGCTTTATAAAATGGCTAAATTAAGGCTTCTTGGCAGTCGTAAGTTTTGAGAAAAAGGCAGTAGCAGTTCCAATTTTTAAGGGAGAAAATCAGAAGGCTCGTGCTTCGATCTGATGGTGAATTTTGCACCGTTTGCAGTGAGAGTTTAATATATTGTTCTCGACGGTGTGGGCTACATTTTGTACAGTCAGATCATTATTTTCTCTTGTCTAGTGGTTGGACTTTTATATATATTATTTGGATTATTGTGTACTGTCAAATTGTTTATTTCACTTTTGGTAGTGAGTAGGGGTGTGTTTGAGTTCCAGGTGTTTACTAGAGACTCGTTTTGCTGTATCCATTGATCCGTTGATAGTGAAATATTTCTGGACTAGGTCCCATGGTTTTTACTCTTCACATTGAAGGGGTTTTCCACATAAAAAATCATGTGTGTACCCTGTTTGCTGATTTTATTCATTTATTTATTTACTATTTGGGTAAGTCCTACGATTTATTCAAGTCTCTTAAAATTTTCTTGTGTAATTAGAGACAGGTTGCATTATTCCCGTTTTTTTACCTAACAAAACACCCATAATATCTTAGCAATATACTCTCCTAAACATACACCACAGTTCCAGCTTTATGTGTCTCACAGTGGCTCTTTGTAAAGTCTATACATTCCCATTTTTTCACTCAAATTTTGTGATATTCCAAAAATCAATCAATTCAATCCTAATGAAAACATTAAGTAAAACTACCCTTGCAAAAAAGTTTAAAACTTCATGCATTTTATTGAAATTATAATTGAGTTCCAAAACTTTACTTAGTTTAATGTCTCTGCCACAATCAATCAATTCTATCCTACTATCTCTTATTAAGGGTCTGTTATAGTTCTAGTGTAAGTGGTGAGAAAAGGAAACACTTTCCACAAAAATTGATTTCCCATGTTTGGTTACAATGGAAAGATTTGAAACTTTTTTGCAAGGGTAGTTTTACTTCTGTCTACTTTGCCACAAATAGATGGTACTAGAGGTGTAAACGAATTGAATCGAGCTCAAATAGTCTTAAAAACTTCGAAGTCAAACTCAAAATTTTTTATGATACTCGAGCTCGAATGAGCTTTAAAATTGAAGCTCAAACTTGAGCTCAAAAATTTTGACATAGTTCTGCATACTCGAGCTCAATTCGAGCAGACTCGTAAATGAATAAAATGAGCTCGAACTTGAATAGTTCAACTTTTTCGTAGGTAAAAGATGTAATTTTTTTAAAAAGTATGGATATTTAGTAATTTTATATATAATAAAAAATTTTAAAAAAATTATATAGTGCTCGCTAAGTTTGACAAGCACTCGAGCATAATATATATATGCTCGAGATTGACTTGTTAAGAGTTTTGAGCTTGAGCTTACTTGACTCGAGCTCGGTCAACTGAATCTCGAGTCGAGTTTTTTACCGAACTATTGTTCGTTTATAGTCCTAATTTTCACTCATTTTGGTAAGGAAAAGGTGGAAACTAGAGGATAATTGGGCCAACACACGGACCTTTTACTGGGTTAGAATGGAAAATGGGTATTTTTAAATGAAGCCCTGAAAATCGTATTAAACGAATTTTTCTTTTAAACCACTCTTTCTCGTCTATTCTCACCTCCAACCATGGTGATCTGATCCTCCAAATACATTTAGATAAAAATCAGCAAAATTTATGAAGAAATCACCATGGTTGGGACCTCCAAAATCAGATAAAAGTCAGCAAAATTTATGAAGAAATCACCATGATCGGGACCTCTAAAATCAGATGTCTCTTAACCAAAATTTTGAAGAAATCATCCAGGTTGAGGTAAATTTTTCAAGGGTGTACGAGATTTACACATCTAGATGTGTATAAGATGACGAGGGAGTCTCCATTGTGGATTTGGACACGGTGACCGTTTCAAACATGAAACTATCAGAGAATGATATTGCCGAAGAGGTAGTTTTCTTATCATATCATCTAAGTTCTAAGCATCACTTCATCTTATAAGGGAAGAAGTTTATGTGTAATTCTTCATCCTTTAAAAGATGTGTTTTCTTTTCAATTGATAATGATTGACTAGCTTTTGTAGAGAATTGTATTGGACTAAAAAATTTTAGGTAGGGTTCTTTAAGAATGTTGCATGAATCAGACACAATGTTTCTGCCTACCATCCGAACTGTTTGTTAAAAATCCAAAATGAAAATCAAAAAGTGTAAAAATGAAATCTATTTCATGTTACCATGTGCTTTGAGGTTTATTTTTTCTTTAATTACTAAACGACATGCACATGATTAAAAAACTGATTTATATTAAATGGCTAGACTTTAGATATGCTACCTATCATATTGTCAAAAAGATTGTTTCGTATTACAAGAAAAATACATGAGAAGGAATTATTTAGGATTAATAAGAATTTAAAGTTGGTTCTCATCTAAAAATCAATTGGGCTTTTAATATTATCAGATATTGCCTTTGTGCATAAATATTCGTCATGTCTACTTCATCCTTGTCGGGTTTTGGAACATATCACAAGAAGAGGCTATTTGCAATAAAAGTTCAAAACTTTGGATTAGTCAATGATCCGAAATATTGAATTATGTATTGGGTCCTTCTGATTGGGGTGAAAATTTAATCTTACTGGCAATTGAATAATTGATCAAATGAAGCAGCAATGTAAATTTGACGGGTTATCTATCATTTATTCTAATCTTATTTCTTGAAGTTTTTCCTAACAAAATTGGTCAAGTATTGATGTAATCCATGGTGTGAACTCCTAAATTTTTTGCTTACAAAAATGATCTACATTGTCTAATGTAATTATCACATTCCAAAAATCTTCGCTTATCTGCTGCTTCTTTGTAAGAGGTGCAAGTGGTCCCATTAACAGTTAATAGATTTTCAAATGATTTGGGAATTTACCCTAACTTTTCTATTAATTAAAACCACCAAAAGTGGAGATTAGGCTGCCCCTACCTGTTTATTTCAAAGAAAGAGGGTAATACAAGAAGGGCAACATAAGCCTGACCTCCGAACCATCAAAAGCTCTTAACCAATAAGGTAAGCCCAAGGATCATTTGACACCTACAAGTAAGCAAGTAAGTATTCCTTTTCACCAAAGACTAAAAGATGTTTTGAATGGAAACAATGATCTTGGACCTAAATCTGTAGAAGAATTTTGTCGACACAGAGATGATTGGTCAAAATAGAAAGATGCAATTCAAGTAAAATTAAATTCACTTTCAAAACGTGAGGGTTTTGGACCTGTAGTCCAAACACATAAAAGTGTAAAGCTGGTAGGGTACAAATGGGTAGTTGGAAATATATTTTATATATGAGTCGCTCTCTATGGCAAATATATTGAAATATTAAGGACTTATTTATGGCAAGATTTTTCAATTGGAACTAAAATATTTTCCCGACATTAGAGGTGAAGATAAGCAGTTGTGCATAACTTTTGTGACTATCTATCAATAATTTAAATACATTTCAAGGGGAACTATTTGTTAGAATTTAACAGGATTGAAACAGCCAGTTTTCTGGAATCTGGATTAGCTAATTTTTAAGATCAATTATGAGAAACGAGTACCCATTAATTCATATCTGGGCATAAAATTTATCCCACTTTAACACCTTTTAAACACCGTCAAAAAAAGTTAACAGAATCTTTATTTTTGTACACAAAAATGTTGTTGTACACCTTGCTAAATTTATCATACACATAGAAAAGTTCTGTTAATTTTTAAACGGCATAAAAAAAAGGGTTGAAGTAGAACTAATTTGAGAGTTCAATATTTTATAAAATTAAAAAAAAAAAAATAATAATAGTACAATAGAGGATTTTAGAACTAAGGAAGTAAGCATTGATGTATTCCATGTTAGCTAGGCATGAAATTGTAAACCTTTTTCTTTAGAAGTCTGTTAGTCAACTTTCCTTTAGTTATTTTATTTCCCCTGTTTTGATTTTTTTTTCTGATAAATTTTGCTGTACAAATAAACTCTATATTTCTATGTACAAATCATTAACAATTTTGTAGATATTGATTGAGCAATTACTGAAACTGAAAATTTCAAGGTTACTAGACTGCAAGTCTAATTAATATGGCATCATCACTTTGAAAGGGAAGACTTTGATTTCAGCTATCTAGACTTCTTTGTGGTTTGCTACTTGCTTTTGAGTTCTTTATGTCATCCCTTATGTTTGTTTTCACTTGTTTATCTGTTTTGATTTCTTCATGTGTTGGTTAAATTTATCTTGATCTCTTTCCTTTTTCTTTTCTTTGTTAATTCTTGATGCCTATACTATACAAATATGACTAGTCACCTTCTCATATTTGCACCATGTTTGATAGAAATTGAGAATCAGGTTTGCAGTTCTTTTTTCCAATGATAATAACTGTCACTAAATACAAGAATACTCTTTTGTTTCACCAGAATAAGGAATAATTCAAAGCCATGTCAAGAGGATGGCATTCTTGCACTGGAGTACTTGGGCAAGAATTGGACGAAACAGAGATTTTAGAGTATTCAATCTACATGACTGATCTGATTTCCAAATCATAGCAGAACAAAAGATGAAATAGCACATGAAGAATGAAAGTACTAGGATGTGAGAGAGGCATACATCTCAATAATAGGGCTGGTGACACTGAATAATAAAGCTAGAATGTGGTAGTAGTAAATCACTATGAGGCATGTGAATATGTTTTTTCAACTTGTATTGAACTATTTTTGTGATTTTGTCAATTTATCATAAAATGTACTTTACTATTGATGATAATTAATCAAGTAATTACAGGATATATGTTTTAAGCACCATTTCAGTTGTCAATTTGGCAACATCTTTTGTTGTGAAAAAGATATGCTTTAAGCACCATTTAATTCTTTTGTTGTAAATTTTGGTCTTATAAAATTGTGTCTTTAGACCCTACTTCATTCATATTTTTCTTGAATTATCATAAGTTGAATAGCTAATCTTTAAACATTTGTGTTCATTTGTTCTGTATTTCTTTAGTAATAGCTATTTACCACCTAAAAAAAATAATAATAAGCTTTTGGAAGTTGAAAATTCATATTATGATATTTTTCAATTTTGGTAAACTACATGTTTTAAGATATTATATAGGTATTTTACATGCTTCCAATTCCAAAAATGTAGAATTTCTAATATTATCTATGTTTGAAAAGTCATTAATCAATTATAATCTAAATTCAATGTGGAAAATCTTTACCAATTTATTTTGAATTTTTATAAAAATTGTTTATACTAATTTGAGATGAAGTCTCTTTACTAGTATACTTTTTTTACTCTTTCATTTTCTTTTCAAAATCCACAAACCAAACAGGAAAATCACTTTCTTAGGAATCACTTTTCTTTCCTTACTACTTTCCATAGCATTTCTAAGGAATTTCATTTTCTTTCCTTCACTTTTCCTTTCCTCAGCAAATTCCTATTCCAAACAGGCCCCAAAGAAAGACACTTCCAGCTATAAAAGTTGAAAAGTTTACTCAATTTCCTATATTTTTCCAAGGATTATAAATAAAGATCCAAAATTTCTCATTTTCGACAAAAATCCCACAACAATTAGACACCAACCAATCAGCCTAAAACCCACAATCACATTGATCATCATAAATAACTACACACAATATATCTAAATTAAAAAAAAAAATCAAAAAGAAGAAGGAAAAAAAAAAAACCTCTATTAAGAAGACATTATTGTACTCTATTGGAGAAAGCATTTGAGTTTTAATGAAATCACAGGAGCAGTTTTTGAAGGAGGAAAACTGGTTAGATATATTGCTGTCTCTTATACACATCTAGATGTGTATAAGAGACAGCCTATTTATGGCATAAATTGATATAAATAAAATTTTATAAGATTTAATGACAGCAGGGTCTATAGGTGATATCAGAAACCGGGTCTATATAAGTATTAAACGGTGTTGTTTCGTCTTTTAGGTTGAAGACAAATTCCGTTAGAAAAGAGCCAAGGTGTCGAAATAGTAGTGGAGGCTTAAGGTTTGACATTTTCCTCTAACGAAATAAGTAGAAGGGGTTTTCATTTTTCAGGAAGCAATTTTGAAATATTTGGAAAGATTCTCTCTGGTGTGCTTTGTTGAGCTACTTTCTTGTTTTTCCTTCGTTCTTATCATCTTCTAGTCTTAATTCCATTTCTTCTATTTCTAGTTAATTTTTGTTTTGTTAATTTCATCACAAGGTGGAAAGTTTCTGAGTGAATAAAATTGCCCACTTAATTTCTCTAATCTGTTTGTTATTATAATTTTAATTTCAAATTTGTGAATTGGACCATTACAAGTGACATTAGACTAGTTACGATTCCACTAGGATTGAACTACTTTTGATGGTTGTAACTAGGTATCAAACCATGGAAGAAAGTTTGAGAATGATAGACAAAGAGGTGATAGAATTGAGTAGTCTGTACAAAGGGGTAAATAAAAAACATGAGAACATAGAAGGAATCTTCTCGAAATGGTACTGATAGGAGAGTATGAATGGACCATTGAAGGACTTGAATGGAATGTGTGATCATTTGGTAGCTTACCTAGCTCAAATGAATCAGACCTTATTGAATATAAGCAAAGAGAAAGGAATCAGTGAGAGTTTCAGGAGCCCAGGAGTTGAAGGAGATTTCACGGAGAGTAAATTAGGGAAAACTTTTGGAAATCAATCCCTAAGGCTAATCTGAGAAAGTGATTAAGAATTCCAACAATAGACTTCCCTAAATTTGAAGGAGAATATCCAAGGGAGTGGATTAGGAAGGCTGAGAGGTATTTCCAATTGCATAGGGTGGAAAAAGAAAATATGGTGGCTATTGTTGAGATGTATCTCAGAGGAAAAGTTGATATTTAGTTCCAAGGAATATCCAGTGGAAGAGAAGGAATTACTTGGAGAGAATTCAGTCAACAGCTGTGTAGGAGAATTGGAGATGGAAAAGCAGAAGAGGCTGTGGAAGAATTCAATAAGATTGTGTAGAGATGCGGAATAATAGAAGAATGCTGGGAGAGGTTTAAGCAGTTAAAATCTATTGTTATGTCTATTTTGCCACCTATGAGTGAATCTTATTGTATATCCTAATTTGTGAGTGGACTGAAAGAAGAGATAAAAAATATGGTAAAATTAGTGAAACCTACTACCTTGTAGGAGGCAATGCAGGTAGCAAGGTTACAAGAGAAGACAGTTAATGCCATAAAACAACTGCATAAACCTACATCGATTGTAACCACCCATGGCCTTTACTAGAGAACCAATAACCTAAATACCTCAGATCCTATTTCCCAAAGAAAAACCCTAAGTCAATTTCCTTTACCTACTCAAAAACTAGTTTAATCAAACAGCACTAATGCAAAAAGTACTACCAAACTTACCAGCAAATTACCAAGCCATTTTAGAAAAATCTCCCCAATTGAATTTGCAAAAGAGAAATAGAAGGGATTGTGTTTTAAATGTGATGAACCATTTACTTTTGGTCATCAATGTAAGAAAGCCCATTTGAACTTTATACTGGCTAAAAGTGAAGAGGATTTTGTAATTGAAAAGGAAGGAGAGGAAGAAGAGTTCAGGGAATGTGAGGATGAAGGAGGAGGGGAATTTATGCAGATTTCTTTAAATGCCTTAGTAGGAGGGCTGAGTAATTAAACTATCAGGATCAAAGGGATGGTTAAAGGAAGAAAAGTGACCATACTATGACAGTGAAAGTGCTCATAGTTTTGCCGATGAACAATTGATTTCAAAAATAGGGTTGAAGATAAGCCCTACTCGGACCATAAAAATGACTGTAGCTAATAGGGAAAAATTGACAACCAAAGGGATTTGCATTCCCTTGATCTGGAAGATGCAGGGATATGAATTCCACCATCCTATAAGGATATTGAAGTCGGGGGGAAGTGACATGGTGCTTGGGGTGGATTATTTGAGGAAGTTCAGTCCAATACAGATGGACTATAATGAGTTAAAGACCATTTTCAATAAGGAAGGGGACCAAGTAACACTGGAAAGGAACAATGAAGAACCCAGGCTAAAGTTGATCAGGGATAGTAAAATTTAGAAATGGATGAGGAAACATAACTATGGAATTGCAACTCAGATCTATCCAATGACTGTCACAGGCAAAGAAAAGGCTGAAATGCCTGTTGAAGTGCAAGAAGTGCTGAACTAGTACCAAGATATGTTCCAAGAACCTAAAGGCCTTCCACCAAGCATATCACATGATCATCAGATTCCACTCAAAAAATGAGCACAACCTTTTAAATTAAGACCTTATAGGTGCCCTTATGTTCAAAAATTTGAAGTTGAAAAAATGGTGAAAAAAATGTTGAGTAGTGGAATTATACAGCCTAGTACTTGCCTCTCCTGTTTTGTTAGTTAAAAAGAAAGATGGCGGATGGATGTTTTATATAGATTATAGGCAATTTAATGATATGACTATTAAGAGCTAAATTTCTAATGACTATGATTGATGAACTATTGAATGAATTGTATGGTAGCTAAGTGGTTTTCTAAGATTGATCTAAGGGCTAGTATCATCAGATAAGAGTTAAACAAGGGGATGAATACAAGACACATGAAGGGCTACATGAATTTAAGGTAATGCCCTTTGGCCTTACTAATGTTCCTGCCACTTTTCAATCTTTCGTGAACGAAATATTTGTAGAAAGTGGAAGAGACCGTATCCTTCTAGATGTGTATACTGATTTATATTAAGAACTTGAAGAGTCACAAAACCCGTTTGCACAAGGTATTAAAGTTGCTCAGAAGTCATCAGGTGTTTGCTAAGGAGAGTAAATGCTCCTTTGCCCAAAACCAAGTAGAATATCTTGGTCATGTGATCCCCGGAGAAAGGGTTTCAACTAACATAAAGAAGATCTAGAAGGTATAGTTAATTGGCCAAAGCCTGTTAATGTGAAACAATTGGGGGGAATCTTGGGATTGACTTCACATATTATAGGAGATTTGTAAGGGGTTATGGAGCCATTGCAAGCCATTAGTACTGAATTACATAAGAAGGATAACTTCAAGTGGACTGAGGAGGCTTTTGAAAGATTAACGATGAGTATGAGTACTACTCCTGTTATGGCTTTACTTGATTTCAGCTAGCCTTTTGTAATTGAAACTGATGCCAACTATGGAGGATTTGATGATGTTTTAATGCAAGATAGGAGGCCAATTGAGTATCTCAGCAAGTTATTAATTAAAGAAACTTGGGAATGTCAATTTATGAAAAGAGTTATTGACTTTGGTAACTACAGTTTGTAGGTGGAGGCATTATCTTGAAGGGCAACATTTTATCATCAAAACTGATTTGAAACATCTTTTAGAACAAAGGATAACAGCCCCAATGCAATAGAAATGGCTAACTAAATTGTTAGGACTCATCTATGAAATCCAGTATAGAGCCAAAAAAAAGAATATTATGGTTCTGCAATTTCTAGGAAAGGAGAAGAGAGTGGGGAATGTGCAATGATTTCTCAGGTGACTCCAGCCTGGATATATGGAAATTGGTGATAGTTATTTGGGTGATCCTGAAGCAGAGAAACTGATAGTTATTTGGGTGATCCTGAAGCAGAGAAACTGATTTGGGAACAGATTCTCAAGACAGGAGAGAATTCAAAATGGGAGTTTGTAATGGGATTATGAAATATAAAGGAAGGTTGTATATTGGGAGTAGTAATGGGGTGAGGCAGAAGATCTATTGTTTGCTTACATTCATCCCAACAAGGGGTCACTCAGGAATACAAGCTAGCTTTCAAAGAGCCAAAGCTTGGTTCTATTGGCCTAAAATGAAACATGATTTTAAAGAGGCAAAATTTTAATATTTGTAGGAGATGTAAAGAAGAGCATACAGCTTATCCAGGTTGTTACAACCATTGCCTGAACCTCAGTACTCCTGGTCACATATCACCATGGATCTTATTAAAAGGCTACCAAAATTTGATGGAAAGAGTGTCATTGTAGTAGTGGTAGATAGGTTTACAAAGCGTGCTCATTTTGTAATCTGTAGGAATGTCGCATCCTTACAATGCTGTTACGGTTGCCAGAAATTTCGTAGATTCAGATCTTAAGCTCTATGAATTACCACAAGTAATTGTTTCTAACAGAGATAAAATCTTTCTTAGCCAATTCTGGAAAGAATTGTTCAGGATGCCTGGAACCAAACTGCATTTAAGTACATCCTATCACCCCCAAGTAGATGGTCAAAGTAAAAGAGTGAATCAGGTGGTGGAGATGTATTTAAGGTGTACGGTTTTTTAGAAGCCCAAAGCTTGGCATCAATGGCTGTCTCTTAGCTAAGTGTTGGTATAACACCACCTTTCATCAGTTTATACAAATGTCTTTTTTTGAACCTTTGTATGGAATGAAACCCCCTCAATTGGCACTAGGATCATATTGGCAAACAAATGTTGCTAATGTTGATCAACTAGTTAAAGAGAGAGTTGAGATGGATAGAATAGTGAAGAGAAATCTGTTAAAGCCCATGAAAGGATGAAACATTTTGCTAATCATAAGAGAAGTGAAAGGGAATGGTGATTGGGTATACTTATAGATCAAGCCGTACAGACAAGCGACTTTGGCTAAGATGAGCAATGAAAAACTGTGTTTCTCATGTACTATGGACCACATCAGGTTGAAAAGAGGATAGGAGCTATAGCATACAAACTCATGTTACCTGATAAAGCCAAGATTCATCCTGTATTTCATATATCTCTATTGACTAGGAACGTCAAGAAGAGGATAGTTCCTATCATGGAGGCACCAGAAATGGAAGATGAGGGAAGGAAAAAACTGGAACCATTATCAATACTGGATAGAAGAATCAAGAAAAGAGGACATGTGGCTAGAGTGCAATGGCTAATTTAGTGGAAAGGAAGAGAATTAGAAGAAGTATCTTGGGAGTGGGCTAATGACTTTGAAAAGAAATTCCCAAATTTTGATCCTTGAGGACAAGCATGCTGTTAAGGAAGGGATATTGTGATGATCTAAAAAGAATAAAAGAAGTTGAAGCGATTGCATCTTATACACATCTAGATGTGTATAAGAGTCAGGAAGCAATTTTTGAATATTTGGAAAGATTTTCTTTCTCTGGTATACTTTTTTGAGATACCTTCTAGTTTTTCCTTCATTCTTATCACCTTTTCGTCTTAATTCCATTTCTTCTATTTTTGGTTAATTTTTGTTTTCTTAATTTCATATCAAAGTGAAAAGTTTCAAGTGAATGAAATTGCCCAGTTGATTTCTCCAATCTGTTTGTTATTTAATTTTAATTTTAAATTTTGTAAGTTGGATTTGAGACCATTACAAATTTGACACAATGAGGCGGTAAGAAGAGACATTGGCTCTATCGGACTAGTGGATGATGAGGACAATTGAGGAGTTGGCGAGGGCCAGAGAGTGGGTATCGACAGTGGTTAAAAGATTGGGATTATTAACTAGCCAGCCTTCTTTACCTGCTCTGACCTCTGACGAGTTTTCACAGGCTATACTTTCCAGGTCCACCGTGTGGACCCGTCGTGACATTGTAGGTTTTGGGAGGAAAAAAGAGGAGGGAAGAGAGAGATGATTGGAGGATGGTGATGCTTCTTTTCTTTGTTTTGTCAATTTGGACTATTGACTTTAGCCAAATTTGTACCTGAGTTGACACTACTTGAATGAAACACTCCACAAATATAAAGTTTCAAATTAACTGTGATAAAATTTATTGAATAATAAAGAATTTTTATCTAAGTCGAGATTATTCATATTAAATTTATTACTTTATTTGAAGAGCAAAAATGAATATTAGCCTTCTTGGCCTAAAGAATTTGTATCATAGCACATTAACCCATACTTCAGATTTATGGAACAATGTAAATATTCAAAAGCTAGCAATCTGTAAACTTTTTTGACTTACAATTTGAAAATTATTTTTTTGAAGGCAATTCCACAATCACACCATCGTACAATGTAAATATTGAAAAGATAAGAATCTAAAAAATATTTTTAACTTACAATTTGAAAATTATTTTTTTGAAGGCAATTGCACAACCACACGATCGTACATCATATTTCTTCTCACTTTGTGCAACCAAAAAGTTCATTTATTGAATATCAGCAAGTAAATTTAACTTATGAATGGAAATTGATGATAACTAGAGTTTCTGCAAAAGACTCAACAGAATATCAAAGTTTAGAATGAGATTATCCTGAATAACTTCTGAATACGTGTAGCCTGTGTAATCGGAGCGTATACCAAGTGTGCTTTTGGTGAAAATTTTGCTTTTTCTCGGCAGTTATAACACAAATAGAGAGCTTGGACAGCAATACTTGTATAGAAGATTTTTTATTGACCACTTAGAAGGGCTTTGAAACGAGGAAAACAGAATTCTTCCCCCATTTATTTGTCATTGTGTTATGCTTCATCGTGCTCATGTAACAAACAAAAGAACAACCACCACGGATATGCTTTTGATTTCCAATTTCTCACTATTATATCTTCAACCTATAAGAATCAATATCTAGCACCAGTACCACATTAAAACCATCATGATAGTGCAAAAGATGCAAATATACGAGATACCATGACATCTATTACCATTCCTTAAAACAAAGATTCACATTTAATACAGAGCCACATCCATTAGCTAGAGTTCAGGAGACAAACATAACAGTTGTTGAAGGGTGCTAAAAGAAAGGAAGAATGGGGTGGAAAGTTTCATTTACACCACTACCCTTAGGCCTCAAATAACAATGACAGTGCAGAGCACTGGCTTCTGCCTTCCCCATTGTTTTATTTCTTTCCTCGAAGTTTCACACCAAGGGCCCTCTCCAGTTTAGAGATAATCTGTTTAGATTTGGAATTGCCTTCCCCGATTCATACTCTTGGATGACTTGGGGCTTCTCATTTATTTGCTGCAGACAGAAAAAAATAGGTGAAAATGGACTCCACGAGCAAAAAAGTACTCATGACAACCCTATCACTTAATTTTGACTGAAGGTAACAGATATCGATCATTTATGTGATTGCCCATCTAAGTCGTGTATTACTCTGTGTCTGTGTATTAGCATGAGCAAAAGAGATACCTGAGCAAGTTGAGCCTGAGTCATTTTTTTCTCCTGTCGAGCATGCATGATTGCTTTCTTCAGTTCACTTGGTACCTTATCATCTGATCAAAATTAGGTCAGTTAAGCATGTCATGATGAGAAATGGTTTCCAAGAACAGTGTCAACATACATCAATTCTACACAACAAAAGCTTGCTCCTACTACTTACATTGTGCTTCACTGTCCAGAATAAATTTCCAAAGCCAAATATTCCAGAGATAAGAAACAAGAAAAAAACAGACACATCTTACCCAAATCTCTTCTAGCCACAAAACCAAAACAGAATTTCTCAATGACCATACTGTAAAAATTTGATTAACAACTTCTAATAGTACTTCCTCTTAAACAATTTATAATGAAGATTTTCCAAATCTCCAAGAAAATAGATACCAAGTATATACAGTAAATGAATGAAAACTAATACCAAACTTAACCCACTGCTACCACTGGTATGTCTACTCAAGTATATTCAGAAGTTCTAGAACCATTGACAAAGAACAACTATGCCCTAAGAGAAATGGAAAACGAGTTAAGATTCAACTCACGAGCCAAATTTTCAGTCTCTTCATCCAGTTTCCTGGTATTCAAAGACGTGCTGCTAGAGGCAGCCTTGTTTGTCCCTGCAGCAGCTGCAACAGAAAGAGAAAGCTATTCATTGCAACATATAACTGCATTTGCTACAAAACTGCCATTATTATGGGAAAGCACAACCCCACTATCAAAAAAACGCACCCCCATCAGCATCATGACCTGGAAAAAACAAATTTGCAAACCTAAAGCTTCAATATTCAGAAATGAAACATCTAGAAGATCCCCACAATTAATTAAAAAAAAAACAACAAGAGATGTGTATTCAATAGAACAAATAACTTCTACATATTTCGGAGTTTTAAGCAATACAATCCGAAAATTCACCAAATCGTCCAACCACTCATAACAGGAACTCCAGTAGTACTTGTAATCACTATATATATCAGAACTTAACAAAATTTCCAGTTTGAATCCATATATAATTTGGAATCAGGCATCAACCAACTCGAAATCATCATTTCAGAAACTCAATCCTACCCAATACCACCCCCCCAAAAAAAAAAAATCCTACTCATATGCAGTAATAAATCCTAAAAGAACAGTTGACGGAATTTAAAAATTATGAACACAGAGAAATTAATTACAGAAATCAAACATCCATCTCAATATAAATATTTATTTTTCGGATATATCTCGCAAGTCACAACAATTAATCAAGACAAATTATAAGAATTAACAAAAATATTTTCTGATGGTTAAAAAGAAAAGAAAAACAAAAATATTTTCACAAAAAAAAAAAAAGAAAAATCTAAACCCTAGATGAAATTAACAAAAAAAATTTGCATCCAGAAAAATACAATAAAAAACAAAAATAAATGATCAAAACAAAACCTAAAAGTCTGTTCGATGATACCTTTTCTGATGGTTTCGATCTCGGCGCCGGAGCGACGGGCGGCGTTGACGGCCTTCTCATCCTTGCGTGTGGCGGCGGTAGGGGCTTTCTTGCGTATCACCACCGGTTTGCTAACAGTCTTGTGTGATTGTTGCCATCTTCTCTGAAGTATGGGTTCTCTCGATTCTTATCACATCCGATTGTGTTGTGAGTGTTTTCGAGGGTGTGTTAGTGTGTGAGACTTATGGGTGCGGTGATTAATATCTTCTTTTTGTTTATATAGTGGGGACACCTATCGGTAATGAAATATTTCGGGTCGAATTTGGAAAAATGATTTTTTTTTCTTTTTTTGACACCAGGACTTCAAGCTCATGACTGAAATTCTGAATTTTGGTGTGGTAATTTTAATTTTGCATAATTATATAATGAAAACACTTTAGACTCCGAAATATTTATCATTGGATTCTTGCCAAACTGCATATGTTATTATGTTACACCACTGACTTATATAATGTCATAAAAATAGGGGTATAAATAAGCCCAATTTAATAAGCGAAACACTTCATAACAAAAAAAAAATAAAAAATACAATGAATAAAATGAAAAATTCTACAGTATCTTTTAGGAAATTATTCCCTTGTATTTTAAGGGATTATACAGTACAACATTATATGCTTTGAAAACTTGTACTATACAAGTTCTTAAAGTAAAATGAATGGTTCCCTTAACGAAATTGTAGAAGTCACCGAAATTCAAGTTTGTTTCATTAATCAAAGAGTTTGTATATGCATTGAAATTTGGTTTGTTTATCTTTTTATACGGACTCAAACTAGTTTTTATCAAATCAATTTGTCTGCGCTTAATTTTTTTAACATAAAATTTAAAGTTATAAGATATAAATACTAAATTTTATTTAATTTTGTCTTAATTATTACAAATTAGACTTGAATAAACAAACTCGATTGAATGAACTCTTATTAAGTCTAAGTTTAAATGAACTTTTACCGAACCTAGCTAGATTTGAGCTTCAAATAGTTTGATCGACTTTCGTACCATTGATACAAAAAATTTGAATTAGGATTAACCCATGTGCAGTATCGTGTAAAGTAGAGATTGAGGACCTTACATATTACCCACGTCAAAACACCTAAAAAGAAAAAGACGGGGTTTGGTCCTCTAGGTAGGTTCCGACACTCAAATCAGTCTTAAACCAAAGAGTAAAATTCAATAAAAATTCAAAAATTAAAAAATTAGAAAATTGATTAATGAACTTGACCTTCCATTTTGATATTTACACTTGCGATTATTGGGTCAGATTGATCTGTGGGCTGAATATATAATACTTGACCCACTTGGACCTATTTGATTCACCCTGGGAATAAATTTAGTAAAATACCCTAATGGACCAAAGTTCGGAGCCATGTGTAATATTTTTAGTGAGCATATTATTTTGGCATTGTCACTTGCCCCCGGTCTTGAGACGAATTTTTCAGGTGGAGAATGCCAAGTATTGATGACATATTCGCACTCCGGTCGAAATTGTAATATTAACTAGAGCCAGTTAATGCTTCAAAATTTTTTCTTGGGAAAAATATTTTGAATATTTATTTGAGAATTATTTAAAAATTTCTATCTACCTGAGTAGAAAAATAAAAAATTTAATTATACCGGAGTGTACTTGAACCAAAGTTTGAATTATTATTTGAAAATTTTCCTTAGCTGAGGAGCACTCCAGGCTTATCCATAGGATTACAGTACCTGGTCTTTACTCTAATTACCTCGGCCAAGTAAGTCCACAATCCTCTATTTTACCGAAATTATTTTTTCCAGGTCTTGATCTTCACCATGGTACTACTTCTTTAGTACTTCATCACGTGGCTTTGAAGTACTATGCTTTGGTACCTCCCCGTTAGCCAAGCAATTTATTTCAATGAACTGTTGCATGCTCTCTCTCTGTGAAAAACTTGGCAACTCTTTTTTTTTTTTAAAAAAAAAAACTTGTCAAACAACTTACTTCACGTCCAGGGCTTAAATGAATCACGTAAGTAAGATTACTTGCGTATGACTTAGGTCCACAGCCATAGCTTCAAATAATTAGTCCACGACTAAATAGAATTTCACTTCACAGATCTAACTCTTAGGTTTAAAGTCCACCATGAAGAAGAACAATACCATGAAAAATTTTTCATTAACAAATCCCAATTCCACAATATCCAAAGTAGGGTATGATTTTCCTTGTGGCAATGATATACCTTCCTCCTCAACCAATCATGGTTCTTCTTCAAACACAGATATATCAGTCTCCTCAATCAACCTTGACTCTACTGATGAATCTATAAATGACTATGTTGAAATTGACAACGTTGAACTTGATGACAATTGGGACGGAATAGGTTGGGATAGTGAGAAGGGTACAGTTGAGGTAGGGAATGTTTATGAGTCTGGTAGAGCTCAACAACCCATACTCAGATGTGTCTAAGGTTTTCTACCAAATAGACTCAGAAGACGTGGTTTTCCATTGTATATACCCAAGTAGCGTAGGTTTCTACCATATAGACTTTAAGGCCAACTTGTCTAGTACCACCACTTCATGCGCGGGCACCCCGGCTGAAGTAGGAAATAGCCACATCATAATCTAATGTAGTAATTGAGACCGAGGTTGAGCAGGGAGAGTCAAATGGAGGTGATTCTTCTCCTGCTCACGAGGGAAAAAGTAAAAAAGTTCACGTCGAGCTAAGGACCTTGATGATATTTACTCGAAGCTACCCGTCCTTACGACTGATGGGAATTTGATTTTGATAGAAGGTTGCCTCTTTTTCTTAGTAAAACTCGTGTAGTTTTGTTTATAGATTTTGAGTTGGGGTCTTCTCTTGTACCAACTCCTCAGATGTCATATTTTTCATCTATCTATGATAGTATGCATTTCTTTTTACTGCTTATTCACAGTATTTTGGGTTTAGAGCTATATACTCTTCCTGCCCCATTTAGTCATTTGGCTTCAGTTGAAATGACTAAGTTCTATGATTGTCCTTTGCAGATTTAGACTTTATTTTTCCTTCTTGATAGTACTTTAGAACTTTACCTTGGAAGGTTGCATTTATGAAAGTATTCATCTTTTCTTGTCGGGAAGTACTGCTCTAGAGAATAGGTACCACTCAAGGCCTTCACTTTTGGAATACTGTGAAATTGCACTTGGAAGGGTAGTCCTACTCTGGGGAGTAGGTGTGGCATGGATGCTTCACTTTTGGAAGACTTCAACATTGTCCCTGAAGAGGTGAGTTCTATTTCGGAGAATAGGTATGAGCTAAGTACTTTACTTCTGGAAGACCTTGAAATTGTTCCCGGAGGAGTAAGTCCTATTTCGGGGAGTAGGTATGATGTAGGTGCTTCACATTGGAAGACCTTGGAAGAGACAGAAGGTCATTTCTTATTTCTCCCGAAAAGGTAAGTCCTACTTCGAGAAATAGGCATGGCATAGGTACTTTATATTGGGAAGACCTTGACCTTAACTTCGGAAGGGTATGTCCTTTACCTTAGGCTTGAAAGCTTACCTAGGCACTCCTTACCTAGGTAAAGCTCTTTCTTTGGCCCAGAGATGGTAAGTTTTGGTCTTGGAAATAAACCCTGCACAGACATAACTTCTCCTAAGTAAATTTATTTTTGCTTCCCGAGAGGTAAGCCTTGATCTTGAGACCAAACTTACCGTAGGCATAACTCTCCTGGAAACTTATTTTCTCTCCCGAATAGGTAAGCCTTGGTCTTGGCAACGAACTTAGCCTAGGTACACCTTTTGGGTAAGTTTATTTTTGCCTATGTACGGGTAAGCCTTAGCCGTAGGAAGCCTTTTTTTTTACCCTCGAAAGGTTATACCTACTCCAGAGAGTGGTCTTTTGCTTTGTTCCCTAAAGAAAGAAGCTGATCCCAGAGGAATGTAGGATTTTTTAGCTTCAGAAAAGTGAGCCTCACTCTTGGGGTAAGACTTAGGTTTTTCAAAGATTCATTTGAAAAGAAAAGGTTTTCCCCCTAAAGGAGTGAGGTGACCCCGGAGGATGAGATATTTAACCCTCAAAAGGGTAAACCTCACTCTTGGGGTAAGACTCAGCTTGTAAAAATCTTTACCTGAGAAGGCTTAGACTTGTCCCAAGAAGGGTGACGTGATCTCGGAGGATGAGATATTTGACCCTCGGAAAGATAAGTTTCACTCTTGGGGTGAGAGTTAGCTTGTAGAAGCCTTCAATTGAAAAGACTTAGACTTGCCCCCAAAGGGTTGAGGTGATCTTCGAGGATGAGATGTTTAACCCTCGGAAGGGTGAGGCTCACTCTTGGGGTGAGACTTAGTTTGTAGAAACCTTCAGTTGAGAAGATTTAGACTTACTCTCGGAGGGGTGAGGTGATCTTGCAGAATGAGATATTTGACCCTCGGAAGGGTGAGGCTCACTCTTGAGATCTGTGGGGTGAGACTTAGTTT
This sequence comes from Cinchona pubescens, assembly GCA_025175665.1. Classification (NCBI taxonomy): domain Eukaryota; kingdom Viridiplantae; phylum Streptophyta; class Magnoliopsida; order Gentianales; family Rubiaceae; genus Cinchona; species Cinchona pubescens. The sequence continues at coordinate 3,153,153 of JANKKI010000187.1, read as the reverse complement.
GTAGAAACCTTCAGTTGAGAAGATTTAGACTTACTCTCGGAGGGGTGAGGTGATCTTGCAGAATGAGATATTTGACCCTCGGAAGGGTGAGGCTCACACTTGGGGTGGGACTTAGCTTGTAGAAGCCTTTAGTTGAGAAGACTAAGACTTGCCCCTGAAGTGGTAAGGTGATCTCAGAGGATTAGATATTTCTTATCTCGGAAGAGTGAAGCTCACTCTTGGTGTAAGACTTAGCTTGTAGAAGCCTATGGCTGAGAAAACTTAGACTTGTCCTCAGAAGGGTGAGATGATCTCGGAGGATGAGAGATTTGACCCTCGGAAGGGTGAGGCTTACTCTTGGTGTTAGACTTAGCTTGTTGAAGCCTTCAATTGAGAAGACATAGACTTGCCCCAGAGGGGTGAGGTGATCCCAAAAGATGAGATATTTGAGCCTCAAAAAGGTGAGGCTCACTCTTGGGGTGAGACTTATCTTGTAGAAACCTTCAATTAACGAAGATTTAGACATGTACCCGGAAGGGCGAGGTGATCCCAGATATGAGATATTTGAGCCTCGGAAAGATGAGGCTCACCCTTGTAGTGAGACTTAGATTGTAAAAGCCTTTAATTGGAAAGACTCAGCTTTTGCTTTTGGAGAGGTGATGTGACGTCGGAAGGTACTTAAGTCCTAAAAGATGAGTGCCTTTGTAGAGCCTGGGTATGTGGGACAGTTCTTGTTCAACCTCATTTGTGTTGAACTGCTTGTTGCAGATAGTTAATTACACAATTCAATGGATAGTAAGAATTAGAAAATTTTATTTCATTAAAAATAAAATGTTTATAAGGTGCACAAGTAGATTTCACCTCAAACAGGGTGCAGCTTGGCCTTGGAAAGTACATGAAATGTACAAAATAGGAAACTAAGTGCAATACTCCTTAAGACTTAGCTAGTACCACCTTCCGTAATTAGCCCTTGCCTTTCTCCAAGGTAGACCTCGATCTATCTACTAGGGCACCTACTGCTGTGACTGTCTTCTTTCATAGTCATGAATAAATTGCTTCAAATAATCCTTTTCGATGAGTTCTTCAATTAATAATTTTAAAGAAAATAAATCTCTTATACACATCTATATGGTCTTTATAGAAATAACATGCACAATGTTGAGGTTTCCTGATCCTCGGGGTATCTCTTCATTTTAGATGGCCATTTCACAAAAGGCTCTTTCTCAATCATAGCTAAGATATGAACTGAGGTGGAGTTCAGTAGAATATAAACCTTAGGAGGATCAGGAATTCTCGTACGGTGCATAGTTATGGATAACCAATCCCTAATATTGCTCTTTCTCATGGTTTCTACTCAATTAATCTTTTTATTTGCCTTTTTCTTATTCCCATCATCTTCTCCTTACTCATTTCTTTCTCTCTTGTCAGCTTGGGAAAAAATTTCTACTTTGAGGAAGAGATTGTTTGGAGTGGTAGGAGGTTTCAAGTTGAGGTAAAAAGAAAATTTCCCCAGCTTAACCCCGATTCGAAAGCCATGTCCTCTATCATCCCTTGGATTCCAGCGGTATCTTTTTTGAACATATCTACATAATCCATGAGTGATTCATCTGGTCTCTACTTAAGAGTAACAAGATGTGTTCTTGTCTTTGGGATCCTCTTCTGATTTCCAAACTTATTCAAAAATAAGTCTACTAGCTTATAAAAATCTCTTATGTCCCCTTTCTTATATCATCTAAACCAATCTAAGGCAGCTTTCTTGAGGGTTTCAAGAAAACCTCAGCAGAGATTGGCATCAGATCCCCTTGTAGGCACATTTTAGAGCTGTAGGTATCTAGGTGATCTATGGTATCTAGGTGCTCCCATAAACCAGTACTCCTATCATAAGAGTCAAAGTTTGGAGTCTACCATCTTCTTAAAAGAGACTCTTGCATGATATCATCTGTGAAAAGAAGTGAATACGTGTATCTGGTACTACTTCCTTCCTTGTCATCTATTCTATTCGCTCTAGCTTGTAGCTCCTCTAACCTCTTCCTTAAATCCTTATCCCTTTCTGGAACTAGCATCACAGTACAATCCCTCTCCTAGTATCTTCTTCTCTTATGAGCTACAGATGCTACTACTTCATCTGAGCTCCTTTTATTAGCAGCACTCGACCTCGAAGAAGCCACTCTCCTTGATTCATGTTCGGGGACCAACCTGCAAGTTCCTGCCGGGCGGACCCGGGTAGGGTGAGTTCCTGCATTCTTTGTTCAATCTTGCTCCTCTCCTCTTGGGCATCTCTATCTTTCTTACTAGCATGAGGGTGGTGGTGGTGGACAATTTAGGGATTGCTACCTTATGAGCATCTCCTTCAGCAAAGTATTCTGCTACCTTGGCTTATGAATCTCTTCATTCTTGTCCACAACCCGAAGACCGATATCCCCTTCGTGTCCTACCTGCCGATCCATTTCCTCACAAGATCAGGCGGAGTAATGTTGAGTTGAAATTTCTTTACCCTTGTCGGCATTGCTCCTGTGAATGTTATGCCTGCTAGGTGCCATAAGGTGTCTTAGTATGACTTTTAGAACAATTTCTCACAAACAGTGCCAAATATTGATACAAAAATTTGAGTTGGGGTTAGCCTGTATGCAATATCGTCCAAAATAAAGATTGAGCATAGCACGTATTGCCCATATCTAGAACATCTAAAAAGAAAAAGGATGGCGTTTAGTCTTTTGGGATATGTTCCAACGCTCAAGTCAGTTCTTAGACCAGAAAATAAAATTCAATAAAAATTCAAAACTTAGGAAATTAGGAAAGTGATTAATGAACTCGATCTACCATTTCGATATTTATATCTGCAGCTATTGGATTGGATCGATCTACAGGCTGAATATATAATACTTGACCTATTTAGGTCTATTTGAACCTCGAGGGTAAAATTACTAAAATACCCCTAATAGACCTAGGTTCGGAGCCACGTGTAATATTTTTAATGGGTGTATTATTTTGGCACCATCAGTACCAATTAGTAGAAATTGATTGACTTGGAATACCTATAGCATGTCATTCCTATACACACTAAACTATTTGCTGAACTCCTTATCCTGAATATCTAACTTTAAATATATTCACTTTTTTATTTCTTTAGAAATTTATATAGGAGTTTTAAAACTCATGCAAAGGGTTACAATTTTATATCATCAATAATTTGGTATAAGTACATAAACTATCATTTTTTGTAATTTCCAATTTGATTTGAATTGTATCGTTTTTACCAATAGTTTCTCTTCTGTTTACAACATATTTCAAGTTCCAAGATTAAAAAGAACAAAATGGCCTATATTTTCAATTAGCCAAATGATATTTGCACACTCTTAAAATCTAATTACACACTCCTATCCTTTTATAGATAAAAAGACTAAAAAAACCATCAATTACACTCCCATATTTTTTATACTTAAATTAGCCTTATTTCATAAATTACTAAATACAATAATTCATTTTTAATCTTTCATGTTCATCTTTACTCAATATTATTACAACTAAAAGAGAACTACAATTATATACATCTAATATTTCGTCATTATATGCAAATAGTATATGATTGTGCATCTTTTGTATGAAAATTGCATATGCTTTTTTAATAAAATTTTGATATTTGGTCTAAATAGAAAAATTATGGAATTGTAAATGGAGGCCTTTTTTTTAGTCTTTTTAGAGATTAAAAAATGATATGGGTGTGTAAGAAGTATTTAAGGTATTTAAATATCATTTGCCTTTTGATTAATAGGAAAAATATATAGATATACAATTGTTCCGTATGTCATATTCGACCGGATATATATTCATAGTAATATCTTTTATTTTGTTTCTTTTTCGGAGCCAAAAACCAGGTTTGACATGGGTAGTGGCAAGCATCAAATTTGTTGGTAATGTCTCCAAAAGCAAAATGCATTATAGTAATCTGAGAAGATGTTAAATCCAATTCCCAATTCAAAAAGGGCAAATAAGAATATGAAAATAATACGTGCAATTATTTTCCCCAATATTAAGCTTGAATGCTCTTGTGGACATGATATACTTACTTAAGGGGATTATAGTTATATGTACTTTAAATTTGATGATTTTATTACTAGTTTTGAGCATTCTTAGTACATTAGTATGTGTTTTTGTATAATTTTACTTTTATGTGTTAGAATGTATTAGTAAGTATTTATAAAGTATTTGAGTACTTAATTATATGTTAATTATTATGTTTTTGTAGGTTCTTATATTTAGAATTTGTGTCTTGTCTTTAATCGAATCACATTGGGAGTTAGGTTTTCATTAGTGTTTGTTCCTCTTTCAATTTTGGTCACTTTAGTGATTATTTTATTTCAGTGTTTAAGAGTTATTTTAAGTGTTTATTAAGCTAATAATGTGCTCTTATGTGTTAGGATCGCATGAAAAAAATGGCTCATCAATCGAATATTAGATGAGAATTTTTGGAGCAACATAGTGAAAGAGTGCTAAAGTTGAATCATTTAGTGCAGTCAAAACCCTCGGTCAAAGTTCTAGAGGGTCAAAATTGTCTAGAACGAAGTATTAGACTTTTTGTGGCCGAAACTTCTTCCCCAATCCCAGCACTATAAATAGCTCATTTAATCCTATTTTTTCACATAATTAATGTGTGTTAGTAGGTGTAGAAATAGGCTAGAATTTTCCTTCATTTTCTCTCATATTTGGGAAGGATTTTCTTATATTAGGAGTAGTTTAGAGTAATTTCTAAATCCCTGGTTGAAGATTGAAGACTCCTAGTATAAGTTCTCTTTAATTTGTGTCTAATTTCACTTACTTTGTGTTAATTTAATGTAGTTTAGTTTAATTACTTTTATCTAATAACTTTCTTTACTTGATTTCTTAGTTTAATTGGTAGAATTAATTCATGGGCTTTTCATTTAAATGCTTTCTTCACTTGATTTCTTAGTTTAATTGGTAGAATTAATTCATGGGCTTTTCATTTAAATGCTTTCTTCACTTGATTTCTTCATGTAATTGTTAAATTAATTTATGAGCTTTAATTAAAAATCCTTTCTTAGTGACAAATTGTAGTTTAGTTTGAAAGTAGCTAATTAGAATAGTCTAGTTGAATTTCCTTTATTTAATTACTTTCTTTACTTTTTTTCTCAGTAGTAAATGATAGATTAATTAATTGGCTTTCTTTAATTATGCTTCTTTAGTGTTGATGAGTAGCTAGATTAGCAAATTGCTTCCTTAACTCTAACTTGCATCCTTTAATTGCACTCTAAAAATGTTTCCTTTTCAAATGTTTTCTTAAGAAAAATGCTTTCTTAGTGTAAGTCTTTACTTTAATGCACAAGAAAACTTTTAAATGGCTTTCTTTGTTCTTTAATTCTAGTTTTAGTCAAAACTTCTCTTTTAGTCAACCACTTCAAACCTTTAAATGGCTTTCTTAGTTCTTTAATTCTAGTTTTAGTCAAAACTTCTCTTTTAGTCAACCACTTCAACTAATAGTCCAACCAAATAGTCGGTAATTACCAACTAATCCTTATGAGTTCGATCCCTACTTTTCCTAAACCCTAACTAGGCATTTTTCTAAAAGTAGGGAGGCATCAAGTTTTTAGCTCTCTTTTCGGGGATTAGTTTTCGGTGATATTGATATAATTTGGTTGGGTTGCTAGATTGAATGTCACGCCCCAAAAACGGGACCGTAACACGCCGCGCTAATGGCACACCGGTCCAAAGCGCAAGGCACAAACGAACAGAGCAACAAACTTAACCGCAATGTAATAGAACCATCAAACCATTTCTTAACTATAAAACCGAATAAGTTCATTTTTACATAAAAATACGAATTACAAAATTCCTTCTTAGTACAAAAGATTTACAACAAAAACAAAGTTCATCAATACAAAACCTATCTAATACACTACCCCTCTCCAAACAAAAGAGAAGCTTGGAAGATTATCCGCAGAGTCCTACCAGTAATATGGAATCTGGAGAAAATCTAAAAGCTGCTAACGCGGTGGAGAGTCAAAAACGAGCACCTAATCTGAAAAATTGTAAATCACGTGGGGTGAGCATAACTAGCTCAGTGGATATCATAAAAAAAGTCTCTTCAAATGGGGCCAAGCATTTCGATAAAACGAAAACATAAAGATAATAACATTTGTGAAAACCATAGTCATGAAGCAGTTTCTAAAATGTCTCATGCCATTTAAACATCAGGCATGTCCAAAACATAGCCAAAAAGATCCATTCATTTCAAAACATAGCTAAAATGTCTCATGCCATTTAAACGTCAGGTATGTCCAAAACATAGTCAAAAAAGATCCAATCATTTCAAAACATAGTATGCTAAAGCATAGCGAACAAATCCAAGTACAGTTTCAAATCCAGAATATAATAAAATAGCATGAGTATCTTTTAGGCTCGAAGGTATGACCTACAGTACTAGTCAGATCTAGTAATCTACCACACCTACTAGTCTGACCGGGAGGTCAAGTTATCCCATCACAAGACCCCAGTCAATTAGTTCAAAACATTCACAGCAGTCACCATGGCGTCCCATGGATGACTATAGAACCTGTTCTCCACAAATCAAACATTTCCAAACACATCCAAAATTATATACCTAGGTCACCTATGAGCCAAAACAGTTATAAAATGCTTTCATATCAAAAGAGTTTGCAAACATATCAATTGATTAACATAAAATAGCTTGGTCCCGATTTCATATGTAATAGTTCCAAAACATTGTAAAAGTGCAGTTCCAAACATCATACACATTCTAAAATCCATCCAAACATATTTCGAAAGTCGTTAAACAAAATACAAGTGGAAGAGGGTCTATGTTACCCACCTATCAAAGCAAAAACTGCACAAATGATCACTGAACGCGATCGCCGGCGGTAGGTGGCGTGGTACCTAAAACAGGTATAAGAGGACTCTTAGAAGAGATGTAGAAGTTAGATGATCCTGTGCTACGTAAAGTAATGTTCTAAAGTACTTGAATGGTGAGACCTCAGATCTAGATGTGTATAAGAGACAGATCTTAGTATGAATTGTCGCTCAAAAATGAAGTGTACTTTGATGACTCCTCTTGTTAGGAAAAAAGAAGTGTTGTAAAAGATTAGAAGAATTAGGTTCTAAAAGCTCAGTCTTGAATACAAACCGAAAAACTTCGCCTCTCCCTAGGCTATAATTAGGCTAGGTCCCTGCCAACAAAATCCAATTCCAAGGTATTCAAGGGACCTTGGTTACAACCCAACTCAAACAAATGGGGAGGATAACCAACATCTAGATCCAATAAGGTATTCAAGTTGGGTTGGTTACAAGGTGGGCTTGAACTCAAACAACATATTCAACCAACCAACAAAATCCAATCTAATGTGTTCAAGAGACAGGTTACAAGACAACTCAAAATGAGATTATTCAACTTATCGCTAAGAAACTTGTATTCAATCTTCCTATCCAAACCACTACCAAGGAAACACTTAAAACCATCAAAAGATCATTAAAGATCCTTCAAACATAACCAATTATCCAAATTGTCCTAGTTGCGCCAAACTTCCGCTTACTTACAAAATGAAGGGAAATCAATTCCACTTGGTTTCAAGTCTCAATTCCTATCCAAACTAACCTTAAAACACTCTTAAAACATCATTATATGCATAGACATAAGCATTCATAGCATAACACTCTAGGCCACATATGGAAGACAAAACCCTAACTCATAATCTTAAAATTTGTAATCTAACCATGGAAAGTTGTTAAAAATCAATCCCAATCACTTCCCAACCTCCAAAATGTGTATAAAAACAACCCATAACATACATAAATCAACACATATAAGGCTGCAAAGAGGGTTTTCTCAGCCATAAAGAATCCTACAAAACTTGAAATTAAAGCTTGGATCATAAAGCCCATAAGCCAAAAATGCTAAAATACAAAAAAATCTTACCTTCCAATGTGATTCCTACTTGAAATCCAAGAAAATTTTTGGGGGAAAATGGAGGAAGAGGAGTTCAGCTGCTGCTAGGAAGAAATGAGGAAGAAACAGGAAGAAGAAGACTTTCCAGATTTCCAAAGTTGACCCAAATATTAGGTTTAAGTTGACCAAATAGTCTCCAAGTTGACTATTTAACCCAAAAACTAATTTTTGCTACTAAATTATCATTTTTTTCTGAATAATTCAGCCATCATACAACACTCACACACCACAATGCACTAATTACACTTAGTCCAATTTTTTTGACCCGTTTACCCGCCGGTACTTGTAGTTGTGTTCTTATTTTGAAAAATCCAAAAAGATTTTCTTGTTAATAGATAGTTTAGACTAGCTAGTAGTTAAACTTGCCTAATTTTTTTGTTTGTGTGTTTTAGTCCTTTTTCTTGTTTATATTTGTGTTATTTGTTGATTCAAGATCATGCAAGGACCAAATTGAAATGATGCATACCAAGGAAATTAACACTATTATGATAATGAAGGCAACACCCAATGAGCATGATTCTTGTTTTGATTACTCTCCCTACCCCTTAGACTACCTAATGGGATGGTCTAGCTATCCATATCCTCATGAGAACTACCAAGGAAATAACTATCTTACTCTTCACCTCAAGAGTCTCTATATGAGCCAATGGAACCACAATCCCTTTACCAATCTATCCAAGAAGCAAGAAGTTGATGAGGCAAGATCAATGGTAAGAAGGATGTCACTTCAAGTGATAGCACATCTTCGAGAAGAACTAACCCAACTCTGGGAAGAAAAAGCTAACTCTTTCTTCGAGAAGAACAAGCTAGATTATAAGATCAAATTGTCGAAATCCAAAGAATGATGGATGATGAAGATCGAAGGACTTCAACACTCCTATTAATGGGTGAAGAAATAGTTCAAGAAAACAAAATGGATGAATATATCTTGGAAGAAACCAGATACCAAGAACCTCTCAAGCTTAAATTCTCAAGAGCTGGGACACTTGACACTCATGTAGAATCATCACCAAAATAAATTGTGAATGAGAGTGAATGTGTCCCAGTTACAACAAAAGAGGTTCCATTTGGGGTATTCATGGATAATGACTGAGCTCAAAGAAGTCAGAATAAAGAGGGATATATTTTCGAGAGGACTGGGGAGGCACAATCTACTTTTGACGAAACTCGCTTCCTTGGGGACTTTGGAGGAACTCAACAATGGTGCAAATTCACCAAAGATTACAATATCCTTGGGAAGCCTCCTTGGTGTTGAGAGAGTACTTCTTCCCCTCTTATTTATTATGCTTTCTCATATATTACTTGCTTTAATTTGAGTAGCCCGGTGGGCAATAAAGGCTTGTAGCCTTGTAATTAATTAGTTATGTTTTGATTTTGGGTTTCCTTGGATAAATGTGGTTGTGATGATAATGTTGATGACAATATAGGACTTGTGAATTTTGATGGTTGCATAATTTATGGATTGAATTTAGACTTGAATTTTTTACCTTTTACTTGTGAAAAATTCTAGTGGATGATACACTTCACTGGTTAAGTGTTTTGAGCCTATTTTGAGGAATTCATATGAATGCTTGATATGGTTTGAGAGGAGTCTTTGTTGTCGAATGTCCTTTTGAGACCAATTATGTGTGAAACTAAGTTTTGGGGATGAGTTGGGCATATACTTGTGTGTGTTTTTCTTTTTCTTTTAATTGTTTGATGTCCACGAAGTTTCGATGACTCCTCTTTAGTGTAACTATATGGGTTGAGAAAGAATAGGCAACTTATGGGACGTATGTGATTTAATGATATTTGCATTTTTTTACTAAGGATGGTTTTCTTGAAATTGCTCATTGCTTAGTCTTGATTAGTGTTGTGCTTTTTTTTTTGTGGTGAAGTTCATAATTAAAGGGTAGAACTCTTGTTTGTAACTTCAATCTGAGCTTGATTGGTTGCATTCACATTCATTTGATTAGTATATTGTCCATCGTCTAGATGAGCTTTTTGTTGTCCAAGTGAAATTCAAAATCATTGCATTATATTATGTCTAGCTAGTTTTATGCTTTTACACTTGTTACTAGTGTTTTTGTTTCATGTGATAAGGTTGAGTGGTAAGATGAGTTGTACTCATCATTGAATAGTATGAAAAGTATAGTAGTGTCTAGTGTCTTGTTCATTAGGAGTGGTTTTTGTTTTTGTTATTGTGAAAGTTGAAATTGGGTATTAAACATAGGTTGCATTTCATGTGAAAAATGGGATTTAACCCTTGAAACTCAAAACTATTTTCAATTAGTTTACAAAATGGTTTTCTTAACTAGTTTTAATCTCAAACTTGAGTACTTTTTCTGTAGAGTTTTGTTAATCCAAGTTCAATTGATGGTTCATATGGTTAAACATTTCAAAGTTTTTGAGAATTGATTTTGAGTGTAGAAAGAAATGACTTAGGCCATTATTTGATCATCTTGTATGAACTTGCATTTTTGAGATATTTTGGGAGTTTTGTTGAGGTTTGGCTTACTACATTGCCTGGGGTAATGTAAATCTCCCATTTTAGATAAGTTAGCCGGATTTTGAAAATGGTCTAAGTATTTTCTTGGACCGTTTGAGCCAAAATGACACCTTACATTGATATTATTCCTTGTGCCCCATTGAGCCTTATAGTTTAGTTTCTTTGTTAACTACATAACTACTCCACTTTGTTCATAAGGAAGATTCATCAATTACCTTAGTAATTGTGAATCTACCTTAGTCTCCAATGTGATAGTTTAAGATTCTTATGATGGTTGAAAGAGATTTATGTGTAAATTGCTTTGGGGATTGAAGTTAAGATGCTTAATGGATCTTAATTGTATCCCCCTTGTTGTAATTAAATGATTTACGTAGTCGTTGTTTTCTATGAAATTCTTCTCTTATAAAAAAGAAAAAGAAAAAAGAAAAGATAAGAAAAGAAAATTGAAGTGTGTTGTTCTTATTAAATAAAGAAGGTTCATCTTACCTTCAAAAGTTGATCTAGTGTGAAATAATGTTTTTGTACTTTAAAGTGTAAATTGGTTAAGTAAAGTTGGTTTTGGGACTTATATGTTTGGATAGTTGTTCAAGAGTTTGTATTGAATTGACTAAGGTGATTTGAGTCACTCTTTATCAAATTTATCCTACCTTATTACCTTAGCCTACATTACAAGTTTTAAAAACCCTAAATAATCCTTAATCTGGGCTAATGGATATGATAGAATTGGGGGTGAAGTATTGCTATAGTTAATGTTCTTTGCTAAACCTTGCAGTGCCAATTAATACCCTTGTGTGGTCATTTGCATTGATTTGTACTTTTCAAAATGTCCTAATGATCTTTCTATACTTGGGACAATTTTTAGAAAACTTGACTTGTTTGCTCTAAATCAACATACATTTGAATTGGCATTCAATTAATTTGTCATTAGTCAAAGTAATGTTTGTGGCTAAAACTAGTACATACTTTTATAAATGAAGGGATGGATGAAAATGTTGAGTTTATTGAGTTAAAACCCCATTTTTAATTTTGACTAGTGTACTAGAATTCAACATTTTAATTTCAATTTCGTGGCGGTGTTATGTGTTTTGTGTTAGTCGTTTTTGTTGTTTCTTTTCTTTTCTTATCTTATCTTTATTTTGCTCGGGCTCAGGACAAGCAAAAACTTAAGATTTGGAGGTGTGATAAGTCTAGAGAATTATAGTTATATGTATCATAAATTTAATGGTTTTGTTACTAGTTTCAAGTATTCTTAGTACTTCAATGTGTGTTTTTGTCTATTTTTACTTTTATGTGTTAGTATGTGTTTATTAAGTGTTTTAGTACTTAATTAGGTGTTAATTATTCTACTTTAGTAGGTTATTGCGTTTAGAATTTGTCTTGTCTTTAACCTAATTCCATTGGGAATTAGGTTTTCATTAGTGTTTATTCATCTTTCGTTTGTAGTAATCTAGCTTGGGATTTGTTAATTTACAGTGTTTAAGAGTTATTTTAAATATTTATTATAGCTAATAATGTGCTCTTATGTGTTAGGGTCGCATGAAAAAAAAATCAGCGCATCAATCAGACATCAGATAAGGATTTTTGGAGCAAAACAATAAAAGAGTGCTAGAGCTGAATTGTTGATCGTGATCAAAACCCAGAGTCAAAACCAAAGGGTCAAAAATGTCCAGAACGAAGTTATTTTATGGCTGAAACTTTTCCCCTAACCCTAGCACCATAAATAGCACATTTATGCCTCTTTCGTCACAAAGTTAAGGTGTGTTATTAGGTGTAGAAGTAGGCTAGAATTCTCCTTCATTTTCCCCCCATTTGGGGAGGATTTTCTTAGATTAAGAGTAGTGTAATGTAATTTCTAAATCCCTAGTTAAAGATTGAAGACTCCAAGTGTAAGTTCTCTTTAATTTGTGTCTAATTTCACTTGCTTTGTGTTAATTTAATGTAGTTTATTTTAATTTCTTTCATATAATTGCTTTCTTTTCCTGATTTCTTAGTTTAGTTGGTAGAATAAATTCATAAGATTTTTATTTGAATGCTTTCTTCACTTGATTTCTTAGTGTGATTGTTAAATTAGTTTATCGTCTTTCTTTAAAAATGCTTTCTTAGTGACAATTTGTAGTTTAAATTACCTAATTAGAGTAATCTAGTTGAATTTCGTTTCTTTAATTACTTATCTTAGTAGTAAATGGTAGATTAATTAATGATCTTTCTTTATTTATGCTTCCTTAGTGTTAAAGAATGGCTAGATTAGTAAATTGCTTGCTCTCTTGCTTGTGTCATCTAATTGCAGTCTAAAAAAAATTTCCTTTTCAAATGCTTTCTTAGTGTAAATCTTTACTTTAATGCACTAGATATACCTTTAAATTGCTTTCTTAGTTTTTTCATTTAATTTTAGTCAAAACTCCTCTTTTAATCAACCTCTTCAACTAATAGTCCAACCAAATAATCAATCATCACAACCAATCCTTATGGGTTCAATCCCTACTTCTCTTTTGCTACTAGTTAACAACTGTATACTTGTGAGATGCCACATTGTTAGTAGTAGGATTTACGTATTTTTTGAAAATGATATAACTAGGTGTTTTTCTAAATAGGTATCAAGTTTTTGGTGTCGTTGCTGGGGATTAGTTTTCGGTGATATTGATATAATTTGGTTAGGTTGCTAGATTGAAGTCTTTTTCTTTTTCTTGCACAGTTGTTTCTCCTATTGGAAAAACTAAAAGGATTTTCATTTTGTAGTTGTGTTCTTATTTTGAAAAATCCAAAACAATTTTCTTGTAGATGGATAATTTAGACTAGCTAGTAGTCTAAACTTACCTAATTTTTTTGTTTGCATGTTTTAGTCCTTTTTCTTGTCTTAGTTATATTTGTGTTATTTGTTGATTCAAGCTCATGTAAGGACCAAATTGGAATGATCCATAGCAAGAAAAATGTCATTATTATGATAATAGAGGCAATACCCAATGAGCATGATTCTGACGACTTACAACCTTGGTTTAGTTGATGACAAATGAGATTTAACTATCTTAATTTGAACTGTGCAGGATTGCTAGTATATTTGCTCTTAGCAGAGTTTTCGGACGAAGTACACCGTCCAACAGCACTACGTCTCTCGAACGCACAAGCTCGTCCGAACGAGATTACCACGGACGCAATGCACCGTCCGAACAATCAAGTAGAAAGCCAGATTTTGGAGCACCTACAACAGACGCACAAGCTCGTCGAAACGAATTTATCTCGGACACATTTCATCATCCGAAAGGTCAAGGTAGAGGCAAGATTTTGAGGCACCTACAATGGATATTATATCGAACGAGGCTAACTGTCCGAAGAAGATTAGATATCGAACGAGGCTAACTGTCTGATAAAGAAGAGCATCTCCAGTTAAGCACCAAATCTTTCGGATACATTACATCGTCCGATATCTAAACTCTTAAAATATCTAGTTCGGACAAAGGAGCGAACGCAAGGTCAGCCGTCCAAATGGCATCCTCAACTCCCTGATATTTCAGATAAGACAAATGATCGGACGCTCAAAAATAACCTCGGACGTCCGAAACTCATAACGGCTAGTTTTTTTCAGCATTTATTATCTAGCCGTTATGGTTGGGAGCTGATTTATTGCACCTATAAATACCAACCCCTCTGTACTTTGAATTATGAATCTTACACATTGAATACAAGCAAAAAGAAAGGCAATTTGAGTGCAAAATTAGCTCTTTAGTGATATTGTATTAGTGTGTACTTAAGAGTGCTATTCAAAATATTGAGTGGAGTGATAATCTTGTACAAAAGTGAGGTTTAGTGTAAAATCCTTGGTTCAACTAAAGAGAAGTAGTGTGAGCAAAGGTAATCCTACTTTGTATACACTTGAGGCAAAAGATTATTGGCTCACCAAATTTGAAAGAGCATCTTAGTGGATTACTACTCCAAGGTAGAAAGCTTGGATGTGTTGTTTGTTTAATCACTCACTTAATTTATTCCATTCATTTTATGCTTAATTATTTATATTTCTATCATCTTATTTGTCAAGTACAAGAAATTTGAATTGAGCACTGTCTAAATTAATTTTAAGAAACCTAATTCACCCCAATTGTTGGTTGCTTTGGGACCAATAATTGGTATCATAGCATTGGTCTCTTTATTTTGCTTGAATTGTATTTGAGTGAAGATCCATTATGGCAACCAATAATGCGTTATTTTTTTAGGGTCAATCTATCACTAGACCCCCTATGTTTAATAGGGTAAACTTTATTAGTTGAAAAGATAGAATAAAAATCTTTTTACAATCTATTGATATTGACTTGTGGTATGTGGTAAATGAAGGTCCTTTTTAAGCCACCATTATTGATGATTATACAAATGGAAGAAGAGAAAAAATAAGGGCATGAGCTCACCCCACAAGAAAAGGCAAATTTGACCTTAAATGCCAAGGCTATGAATGTACTATATAATGCCTTGGATGCCAACAAATCAACTCGTGTCAAAGGATGCATTTCCGCCAAAGAAATCTGGGACAAATTGAAGGAAATTCATGAAGGAAGTGATGATGTTAGAGAACAAAAAAAATTTCTACTTCTTTCCAAATATGAATCATTCAAGATGGAACCACATGAAAATATTGATAAAATGTATTGTAGATTCAATGATATCATCAAGGATCTTGAAGCCTTGAGGAAGGAATAGAAGAATAGAAAAATCTTGAATGCTCTCTCCAAAGAATGGGAGGCAAAGACTTTTGCCATAGAGGAAGCAAAGAACTTAAATTCTATACCTATTGAGTCATTAATAAATTCTCTCACTTTATATGAATTGAAACTCAAAGCCAAAGTGGTGGATGATGAAGAAGCAAGACAAAAAAGAAGCATAGCCTTGAAGACCTCTCAGCATAGAAGAAGATGAAAGTTGCTTTATCAATTTAGAAGATGAAGATCTTGATGAAGGTGATCTTGTACTCATCACCAAAGGATTCCTCAAACACTACACCAACAAACGGAGAATGAGAAAAGGAGGATCAAGCAACTCAAACAACTTCAAAGGGAAGACCAAGACAGAAATTTCTAAGCAATCAAAAAATGTTTTGAATGTTGTCAACTCGGACACTTTGCAAATGAGTGTCCCACCAAGAAGAAGAAGGAAGGAAGGAAGTCTCGCTTTAACAACTTTCAAATCACTGGGGATGATTGTAACTCTGAAGGAGAAGTTGAAGAAGAGACAGAATCGGCACAAATGTCCTTTATGGCCATTGGTAATGATGAGGTAACCTCTAATTATGATTCTAATGATGAAAATGATGATAATGATCTTGAATCCTTCGTTTTAAAATTGCATGATAGTTTAAAGGAATCATATGCTAGAAATAAGGAGTTAGTAAAAAAATCAAATGCTTTATTAAAAGCTAACTCTAAACTTGTGAATGAAAACAATAGGCTATCACAAGAAAACGCTGAGTTGAATAAAAGAATGCATGTGAAAACAATGATCAAGGAAGAACAAGCCTCCTTGAAGAAAAATTGGATGACTTGAATGTTCTCTTGCATAGAAAAAAGGAAAATATTGTTCATATGAGGCTTGTGTGTTCCTTGATCCTGTCTATTGATCAACAAGGACTTTGTCACTTTTAGAAGGGATGATTTATGTTTTGTAAAATCAAAATCTTCTCTATATGGAAATAAGAATATTATTTGCAACTATTGCCAACAATGTGAACATGTAAAAAATAATTACTATATCAAGAGAAATTAAAAGGTTGGAATGAATACCGTATGGATTTGTAGTAATTTCACTAACTCTTACGGACCCAAGAAAATATGGGTACCAAAAGTTATCACTTAATTTCTTGTGTAGGTAATAAATATTACCAAGAATACCAAATGGTTAATACATAGTGGATGCTCAAGGCAGTATGACGGGAGATACGTCTTTCTTCACAAAACTTATATGCAAAAATAGTGAAAAAGTAACTTTTGGGGATAATATGAAGGCAAATCAATCGACATTGGTGATGTAGGTAAAAATGGTGAGACTTTAATTAAAAATGTGCTCCTAGATGACAATTTAAATTAGAATCTCTTAAGTGTGAGCCAACTTTGTGATAAACATCTATATGTATTCTTTACCAACCATGAATGCTTAATTCTTGTTAAGAGTTTTTCAGTTTTATTTAAAGGTATTAGACACAATGATGTTTACGTGATTTATCTTGACAACCTTGGTGATAGCAATGTAAATGTCTAACCGCATCCATAGATGATCCTTGACTTTGGCATAGAAGACTTTGTCACTTCAACATGAATTTAATCAAAAATCTTGGTCAAAAGGAGTTGGTAAGAGGTTTGCCAAAACTAAAGTTTGTTAAAAACAAAATTTGTAATGCATGCCAACTTGGTAAACAAGTCTAAGTTTCATTCAAACCAAAAAATTGTGTGTCCACTTCTAGACCTTTAGAATTATTGCATATGGATTTATTTGGTCCAACTCAACATGCTAGTCTTGTGGTAGTAAATATGCTTTTGTAATTGCTGATGACTAGTCTAGGTATACTTGGGTACTATTTCTTACTCACAAAAATGAAGCCTTCGAAAATTTCATAAAATTGTTTACCAAAATACAAAATTTGTTAAATTTGAAAATTATTCGTTTGAAAAGTGATAATGGAGCCGAATTTAAATTTGGAGGTTTTCTCGAATTTTGTGATCACAAAGGTATTTCACATGAATTTTCGTTTGTTAGAGTTCCTCAACAAAACAGTGTTGTCGAAAGAAAAAATAGAACACTTCAAGAGGTCGCTAGTACCATGACTAGTAAGTGTGATTTACCAAAATTTTTTTGGCCGACACCGTTAATACGGCTTGTTATGTTATGAATCGAATTGTTTTGATTGAGTATTTTAAACAAAACATCTTATGAATATATCTTATTTTGCAAAAAATCCGTTGTGAGTTACTTCAATGTCTTTGTTTGTAAATGCTTCATTGTAAAAATTAAAGAAAATCTAGGAAATTTTGACAAGAAATCGAATGACAAAATGTTTTTAGTATATTCTAGTGACAAAAAAGCATACCGAGTATATAACAGAAGAACTTTTTTAATTGAAATAATTTGTGCATGTTACGTTTGATAAGGCTAATGATATTATTTCAAAGAATGTTTGTGAAGATGAAGATGTAGGAATACAAAAGAAACTTGAGAAGCTCACCATACTTGAAGAACATCAAGAGACCAAGAAAGCAATGAGGACGACAATCATCACTTGGATGAAGAAGAGAGAAGAACAAAGATTCTCCAAAAGATCTTCCAAAAGCATGGAAATTTGTCTCAAGTCACCCTCGAGAGTTGATTATAGGTGATCCGTTCGATGGGATAAAAACTCATTCTCATAAACTTTTGAATAATAATTTTGCCTTACTTTCTCACAATTGAACCTAAATGTGTGGATGATGTATTAAATTACGAATCTTGGGTCTTTGCTATGCAAGAGGAATTTAGCCAATTCGAGAAAAATAATGTGTGGACCTTAGTCGAAAGACCATCAACTCATCTCGTGATAGAAACAAAATGAGTTTTTAGAAATAAATTAAATGATATAGGTGAGATTATTAGAAATAAAGCTAGACTTGTTGCAAAAGGATATGCTCAAGAAGAAGATATTGACTTTGATGAAACCTTTGCACCTATTGCTCGTTTAGAATCTATTCGCATGTTTCTTGCATATGCATACTTTAACAATTTCAAATTATTTCAAATGGACGTCAAAAATACATTTTTAAATGGCTTTATTGATCAAGAAGTTTTTGTTGAACAACCCCTTGGTTTTGAAAATAAAATTTTCCAAATCATGTTTTCAAACTCTCAAAAGCTTTATATGGCTTGAAACAAGCTCCCAGAGCTTGGTATGAAAGGCTAAGTGATTTTTGATTGACAGAAATGGTTTCAAAAGAGGTGTTGTTGATACCATTCTCTTCATCAAAACTAATCTTAACGGTTTGTTAATTGTTCAAATTTATGTTGGTGATATTATTTTTGGAGCAACTAATGAAAGCTTGTGCAAGGAATTCTCGTGCTTAATGCAAAAAGAATTTGAAATGAGTATGATGGGAGAATTACAATTCTTCCTTGAACTTCAAGTTCACCAAACAAAAGAAGGAACGTTCATTGCACATGTGTATAAGAGACACAAAGGAGTTACTCTAGCGCAGCGCTAGATATGGAAGACTGCAAGCAAGTTGAAACCCCGATGTGCACTTCAATCAAATTTGACAAAGATACAGAAACTGATAGTGTTGATGAAAAACACTATAGAGGTATAATCGAAAGCCTACTTTACTTCACAGCTAGTAGACCGGATATTATGTTTGTTGTTTATCTGTGTGCTAGATTTCAATCTTGTCCTAAAGAATCACATTTAATTGCAGTAAAAAGAATTTTTAGATACTGTAAAAGGAACGATAGATTTTGGCCTTCGGTATCCTAAATCCACTAATTTTGATTTGATTAGTCATTTTGATGCTGACTTTGCTAGTTGTAGAATTGATAGAAAAAGTTCTAGTCGTACGTGTCACTTTTTGGGTAATTGCTTGGTGTCCTGGTTTAGTAAAAAATAAAATTCTTCTTTTCTTACTATACAGAAGCTGAATATATTGCTTCTAGAAATTGTTGTGCTCAACTTCTTTGGATGAAGCATACTTTAAAAGATTTTCTTATATCTTTGATTGTGTGCCCATAAGATGCGATAATACCAGTGCAATTAATCTCACAAAAAATCCTGTCTTGCATTCTAGAACCAAACACATTGATGTCAAGCACCACTTTATTAGAGATCTTGTATGCAAAAAGGAAATTTGTGTTGAATTCGTGTGTACAAAAGATCAACTAGCTGATATGTTTACTAAACCCTTGGCTTTAGATCGCTTTCAATTTTTCAGAACTCATTTGGGCATTATTGGATTTCAAACCTGTGTGAATTCTGCTTACGGACAAAAATATCATCCTACGGTATCTGATTTTTTGGACGAACATGAACATCTGAACTATATGCTCTATCGGACGAACATGAACGTCCGAACTCCTCGCTTTTGTCTCGGATGCTTACAATCATCCGAACTTTCCCTCTTATTCTACAAACTCTCTGGAATTTCTTACAGACGATTATCACCATCCGACACTCCTTCGGATGCATAACATATATTTTTGGCCTTCCGTTCGTCTCTGATCAGACGCAAGATTAGACGTATACGAATCGTTTGGACGTCCAAACAATTGTTCTACTAGTTTAAATCCCTTCATTTTCCCCTTATCAAATACTTCCTCCTCCTCATCGAACCCTAGCTCTAGCGACTGAAGAAACTCTTCCAAATTCTGTCAATTCCTTCATTTTCCTCTAAAATTGCTTAAGGAATCTCTCTTCCCAACTCCTCACCTATCTCAATTAAACCTATTGTCACCATTGAAACACATCTCATTCCTTGGAATTTTTCACAAAATCACTCATTCTCACCTTTCTCTTCTTCATCTTCCTCTTCAAATTCACAATGGTACGATCATGTGGAGGATTTTCAACGGCTACCAGAGGAAAAAAATCAAAGGGCAAAGCTCCTGTGCAGGGTCAAACATCTTCAAATCCTCAATCCACCCCCAATCCCTCTCTATCAAAATTCATTGATGCTAAGGTATCCGATAGGTACACCTCTCTTCTTAGCAAATCCATTATTGTTCAACGACTTGTTTCACATAGCCTTTTTGATGAATTGAATTTACCTCTTATTAAATCATGCTTTGGAAAACAAACCTGGGGTAATTTAGTTCACTTGGATTTGCCTATCTATCATGATATGGTATTGCAGTTTACAGCAAATCTTACAAAGGGTACAACCATTCAAACCTTAGTCTCTCGTGTCAATAACGTAAATCTTGAAATTTTCTCAAATGTCAGTAATTTCATTTTTGAGTGTGAAGTTGTTTCATCTTGATGACATTTCCTATTTTTTCTCCTTGGATAAATTGTCTGCTATAGATACTCGTTTTGATATAGAAGAGGTCAAACAATTTTTTAATGTCAATTTTAAACAGGTTTAGGAAGCCAAAATTACACTACTCAGTCCTGAGCTCAATATTTTATACTCCTTAGTCACTAATTTGCTTTTGCTGACTAACGGACATCGCACTGAGCTAGGCAAAATGTAGTTGTACTTATTTTACTGTATTTTTAAAGGCATCAAACTTGACTTTGGTTATCTTTTTTGTTCTCTACGGGAGTTCTTTTTGACCGATACTCGTAGGAACATTCCCTTTGGAAAATTCCTAACCAAAGATTTTGATCATTTTGACATCCCCTTCTTTGGCAAAAAATAATATCCTCCTTATTTTAACAAAGCCTATATTGAACGAAACAGTGTGCGGTTTTTTAATGATCAATGGTTTATAAAGGCTGCTTGTGAACTTGGAAAGTCCAAATCACATGCCTCCACCTCCGGTCCTTGCACTCTCTCACTCTCCTTCTCCTCAACCCTCATCTTCCACACCTCCACTATCCCATGACCCCCATAATTCATCTTGAGAACCCTCACTCTCTCATCTATGCACCCTTGTTTCCTCTTTGAGTAATCAAATGAGTTCTTTCCAATGCTAACCTTTGGAAGCTAAAGAGGTTTGAGACAAGACAAACCATTCTTCAAGAAGCACTCAGTCTAGGAATGTCTGCCTCAGCTCAAGTTCAGTTTGTCAATATCCAGTCCCAATACATTCTCGAGTCCTCCTCCGACAGCGATGACAACGATAGTGAAGATGGTGATTATTCCAATCCTGAGCCCGAAGACTGTGAGGATTCCGTTGGTACCACCAATCCTGACAAAACTACTATTCCTGGTGCTAAGGATGATGATGATGAAGACGTTGATGGCACATTCAACTACATCACGCAATGCAGTGATCCTCGAGATTTAAGTGGACAAGACAACGAGGCCATGAAGGATGATGCACCGGCCAAAAAATGCAAACGTGAGGAACATTCCAAGAAGTAAAATGACTCAGCTTCCACACCTTAGTTCCTCTTTAATTCCTTGGGATTAATGTATTTAGGCTTTTGTTGTACTTATGCACTTGGTTATGACTTCTCTCGTTGTACTTATGCACTTGGTTATGATTATTCACTGTTTTGGTTTTTGTCTTATGACTGTTTTATGTTGTTTCCTACATAAGGGGGAGCATCCTCTTAGGGGGAGCTTCTTTTTCTTTGATGATGCCAAAAAGGGGAGTAAGATGACTATGTTTACTATTTCAACTAATTGTGTGATCATGGTAGTTAGATGGCTATTCGAATTGATTGTGTGATCATGACAGTTGCTATTTTGGCTATTTGAACTAATTGTGTGATCATAGTGGTTAGATGTCTATTTGAACTGATTGTGTGATCATCGCAATTGTAAATTAATTTGCCTCGTGATTTGTCATTATCAAAAAGGGGGAGATTGATGACCTACAACCTTGGTTGTTTGATAATGAGAAATGAGATTTAACTATCTTAACTTGAGTTGTGCAGGATTTCTAGTATATTTATTCTTAGTAGAGTTTTCGGACGAAACACACCGTCCGAACAGCACTGTGTCCCTCGGACGCACAAGCTTGTCCGATCAAGATTACCATGGACACAATGCACCGTCCGAACAATCAGGCAGAAAGCAAGATTTTGGAGACCTACAACGGACGCACAAGCTTGTCCGAACGAATTTATCTCGGACACATTTCATCGACCAAAATGTCAAGACAGAGCCAAGGTTTTGAGGTGCCTGTAACGGACACATCTAACTGTCTGAAGAAGATTATATTGGATGAGGCTAACTATCCGAAAGAAGAGCATCCCCAGTTAGTTACCAAATCTTTCGGATACACTCCAGATGTCTCCGTCCGATGTCTGAACTCTTCAACATACCTTGTTCGGACGAAGGAACGGAGGTAAGCTCAGCTGTCCGAACGGCATCCTCAACTCCCTAATATTTCAGATTCAGACGAGTGATCGGATGCTCAAAAATAACCTCAGAAGTCTGAAACCCATAACGGCTATTTTTTTCAACATTTATTATCTAGTCGTTAGGAGGTTGTTGGGAGCTGATTTATTGCACCTATAAATACCAACCCCTCTGTACTTTGTATTATGAATCTTACACATTGAAGACAAGCAAAAAGAAAGGCAATCTGAGTGCAAAATTAGCTCTTTAGTGATATTGTATTAGTGTGTACTTAAGAGTGCTATTCAAAATATTGAGTGGAGTGATAATCTTGTACAAAAGTGAGGTTTAGTATAAAATCCTTGGTTCAACTAAAGAGAAGTGGTGTGAGCAAAGGTAGTCCTACTTTGTATACACTTGAAGATTATTGGCTCACCAAATTTGAAAGAGCATTCTAGTAGATTACTACTCCAAGCTAAAAAGCTTGGATGTGCTGTTTGTTTAATCACTCTCTTAATTTATTCCATTCATTTTATGCTTAATTATTTATATTTCTATCATCTTAGCTATTTGTCAAGTACAAGAAATTTGAATTGAGCATCTGTTGTAAATTAATTTTAAGAAACCAAATTCACCCCCCTTAGGTTACTTTGGGACCAACAGACTATTGTTTTGATTACTCTCCCTACCTCTTAGACTGTCTAATGGGATGATCCAGTCATCCATATCCTTGTGAGAGCTACCAAGAAAATACCTATTCTTACCTTCTACCTTAAGAGCCTCCATATGAACCAATGGAGCCACAATTCCATTTCCAATCCGTCCTAGAAGTTAATGAGTCAAGATCAATGGAAAGGAGGATGTTACATCAAAGAATAGCCCAAGTCCAAGAAGAACAAGCCCAACTGTCTCTTAGAACACATCTAGATTACAATAAGAGACAGCCGACAAGGAAAGAATGATAGATGGTGAAGACCAAAGGAGACAGTCTAGAACACTATAACCAATGGGTGAAGAACTAGTTCAAGAAGACAAAATGAATTAATATATCTTGAAAGAAACCGAATACCATGAATCTCTCAACCTTGATTTCTCAAGAATCGGGACACTTGACACTCATGTAAAATCATCACCAAAACAAATTGTGAATGAGTGTGAATTTGTCTCGTTTACAACAAAAGAGGTTCTATTTAGGTTGTTCGTGGAGAAAGAGGTGGCTCAAGAAGTAGGAAATAAAAAAGGAGACATTCTCGAGAGGACTGGGGCAGTACAATCTACTTTTGCCGAAGCTTACTTCCTTATGTAGACACCTATTTTTGTCCCTTAAGTTGTCCCCTATTTTCCTTTTAATTTGTCTCTCAATTTTCTTTTAATTTTTTTCTTTTTAAATGTCTTTTTAACCTACTCTTTGATTTTCTTTTAATTTACCCTTTAATTCCTTCTTAATTTATGTTATGATGTTTAATTATTCTTATGCGTTTTATGCTTTTGGAAATACTAAGAATGAGTTCTAATATTATTGAATTTTTAGATTTAAAAAAAAAATTAATTAAATTATTATTAATTAACTAATTATTAATTAAAGTGTTTTGGCCACGTTTTCTCTACGTTTTTCACCTATTTTTCACCAAAAATTTCAGATGGCCATACTCCCCACATGCCAAGGAATGGTCTTTGACCATTTTTACACTCAATCCAATTCATTAAAAGCACACAAAAAATCAGTCTAAAAAGTGGAAAAAAAAATTTCTGCAGAGAATTTTCTTAAGCAAAAAAAAAAAATTTGCCAAACAGCCAACTTTGAGCCAAAATTTCATACGATCGGAGAGGAATTAGACTAAACTCAAAGAAGAAAAATTGTAGAGGGTTCCTGGGTCTAAAACTTCTATTTGTAAATCTTAAGAAAAATCGTCCATTTGGAGGATAAAAAACGTGGTAGAAAAAGGCTGTTGGTCCAGAGGATCTGCAGAAAAATTTCTAAGTCTGGAAAATTTTTCAAACAACCAAATTTGAGCAAAGATTTCAAGCGATGGAGGAGGAACTGGAGTAAACTCAAAGAATAAAAGTTGTAGAGGGTTCCTGGAGCTACAACTTTTATTTTCAAACCCGAATCAAAATCGTTAATCTGGTGGGTCAAAAGCGTGGTGGAAGAAGGCTGGTAGCCCACAAAAATCTGCACAAAAAAGAAAGGTTAGAAAAATTGTATTTCCATTTTACTCCTCCAAATTTCAGTTTTTTTCATTTTGGCCCGAGAATATTTTCTTAAATTACATTTAGGCCCTTCTGAGAGGGCCCACTTGGTGCCACGTCATCGATGACGTGGCACCGCCTGATTGCGCCACGTCAGCGATGACGTGGCATTTCAAAAAAAAAATCCAAATTTTTAGAAAAATTTTATTTGCGCTTTGGTCCTCCAGATTTCAGACTTCTGCATTTTTAGCCCTCAAATAATTTTTTTATTTACATTTAGGCCCTTAAGGAATTTTCTTTAATATTACTGTTTTTTTTTCTCTTCAAATTTCTTCCTTTGCACATTTTTTGATTAATTGATTTTGTGATGATTGGTGCTTTATTTTAATGTTTATTGGTCTCAATATAATATTTATGCCTTATCTTACTTGTTAAATTATGTGAATTTACCCTTTTGCCCTCAAATTTTGGATTAGTTGCACAACTAGACGTTAAATATTTGAATCAAATTCAATTTAGCCCAGGACTTAATAATTGTATCAATAATATAAAATTGGGCTAGAAATAAAGTGCATGAAAAATTACTATTTTGCCCGTTGGGAGTTAAAGGGCACTACAAGCACAATGTGATGTGACTTTTAAGAGACAGGGTAAATCTACCTGTCAATGTTAATATTTACCATTAATTTTTGTTTCCATCATTAACATGTACATATTTTATTACTTTTAAACTATCTCAAAGCACACGTATGCTAAAAAGTCGGCAATAATGAATACTAAAATTGAAAAGGCAAACACGATAAAATCACGCAATCGGTCCAACGCCGGGTAAAGTGGGTGCCGAGGGAAATTCAAATCCATCCCAAACCTTCCCATTTTACAACGTGATTCCCAAACTCATTTTCTTGAGTTACGTTGACCAAGTCAATCTAAACTACGTGTGCCTGTCTTTTTAAATTTTGATGTATTTTTGTGTCCCGGCGCACCAACACACCGGGTGGCGACTCCAGTCTTATACTTCCTAGTTTAGATCATTTTTATACAATTCATAGTCGCATTAAAGGCCCCGTTATGTAATAGTAAATAGGTGATTCATTTAAATTTGTAGTAGTAAGTAGGTAATTTATGTTTGTAAATTGTAAGTAGAATTTTTGCATGTAATCACCTATTTCACGAGCACCACACTTTGGCGACGGTGCCTGTCCCATAGCGGTGCCGGTCAGACCGCGAGTCAGTAAGCGCGCGGTAAAGGGGGGCGCGACAGTGTGGCAACTCCACTGGGGACTTTGAGAATCTGGGCACACGATTTTAACGCGTTTCTCTCAATTTTACCCCGTTCATTATAAACCGGCTAATTTTTACCGATTTTGTGTGCTATGTTACCGGCTCTATGCCTTGTTTTGCATGCTATGTGCAACGTGTTACTTTAATTGTTCTTTTTCAATTACTTTACACTTGTTTATCGTATTTCACCATTTTTACTGTCTTGTGTACTGGTTTACGGATTTTTGTGTCTCGTCTTACGTGCCACATGCTACGTGTTATTTTAATTATTCTTTTTCAATTACTTTACACTTATTTTACTGTATTTCACTATTTTTGCTGTCTTGTGTGCTGGTTTACGGATTTTTGTGTCTCGTTTTACGTGCCACATGCTATGTGTTACTTTATTTGTTCTTTTTCAATTACTTTACTTTATTTTATCGTATTTCACCATTTTTGTTGTATTGTGTGCTTGTTTATGGATTTTGGGTCTCGTTTTATGTGCCACATGCTATGTGTTACTTTATTTGTTCTTTTCAAATTATTTTATACTTGTTTTACTATATTTCACTATGTTTGCTGTCTTGAGTATCCGTTTGCTCGATTTAGGTCTCGTTTTACGTGCCATACCCTGTCTACTTATGGTGTGATTTGTTCTTGCTTTATTGTACATGTTTTAATATATCTTGCTATTATACCTGTTTGTGGTTAATTTGGGAGAAATTTTTGGGGTGCTGGGATGCATCAAACCTTTAGAGCCAAACACGTTAAAATGTGTGAATCTTACCGCCTCCAAGTGAACACAGCATAACACATGTCTCATTTATTGCATGTCCTATTTTTGTGGGTGTCGTTCCCACATTCCCTATAAGAATTAAGATGATCTACCCAGATATGCGGTCGTGACACAATGTGCACGTAACGGTATCTGTGGCAATCACCCAACCACCGACGATCAAGGCCCATTGGAATTGACAAATTTTATTTTTGGGCCCAAAGTCTGAAGGTTCGGGAACCAAGCCTATCTAGATTGCATTAGCAAGCCTAGCCTCATGGTCATATAGCTTAAACCATAGGGCAGAACCGTGTGGACCTTGTTTAGGACACTAGACACGAGGCGGTAAGATCTACCCATTTATCTGGCTTGTAATAGTAAATAGCCTTACAATTTTTGCTATGTAATAGCAATTAGTTTTTCTGATTCGTATGACAGCCTGGGGCCCTTGGTAATTTGTATTTACTTCCCGCAAGAAAGAGTAAATTTCAATTTTTGCAATGCATAAGGGTTTTCTATTAGGGTTGAAAATTCTTGGTTGTCAAGCCCTAATAGAAAACCCATCCTCTACAACATGTATTTCAAAGTTTTATTACAATGGTGTGCATGTATGGTCGGCACCCCACCGATGTAGAATCGTAGGCTACTTATTGCATATCATTAGCCATAGAAGGGATACCCTATCGGATACACCCGTACATAGAATTGCATACCTATCCCTAGGTACATAACCTACAATGGGATTTGCAAGATTGCGTGTTCATTTTATAAAGGCTCTAAAGGGGTACCAGCCTCAGGTAAGGCCAACATGTATTTCATGCAGATGAGTTCCGCTCGAATAATTGGAAAGGCGACCAAAGTGCCCTATTTGCTACAGGAGTGGGAACGAAACATGCAGTTGTCAGAACTGAATGCGATAGCTGGTTATTTGAGTCACCTAGTATGTCTGCGAGATATTGAGCCAGATCGAACCATAATAGATGCTTTGGTACAAGTGTGGGACAGTGAGGCATGCCGATCTCAATCGCTCATATAGTTGCTCGATGGGCCGTCCCAAGTTGGTGAAATTTGGATGTTTCTTACACGAGCACTCTGGCACAAAATAAGATTTCACAGTAACATGCACTCATCAGTTGCAGAGCACTGAGGAGTCTTGGGCCCGAGTGAGTCCAGGTTTTTGCTCTAGCACTGACCAGTGCATATATTTTTCGAGGCCGGATGGGAGGATAGCATTTAGGACGGTACGGATGTTAGCCAATTTGATACATGGCGTCGGTGGTCGAGACCTTACCATAATTCCTACTATTTTAGCCGACATATTGGTGGCTTGTACAAACTGTCAGAATGGAGTCAAATTTTTCAAGGGTTCAAGCCTGTTATTGCAAGCTTGGTTCATGGAGCATTTGGGGCGACGAAAGATCGGTCGTCATGATTTTTTCTAGGGTAGAGTGAATTGGGTACAAAGTCACAATCAACGCATCAACCGGGCGAAGTTACTGAAGGACAAGGAGAAGTACATCCGCTGGTTATCTTCATTGAAGGAGTCAGACATACAGTGGGTTCTAGAGTGGGTACCCTGTCATGCACCGAGCCTGCAGTTTGCTAGCCTTCCGTTCATACCCTTGATAAGAAATGAAGGCATTATTCCCCACATGCCTTTCCGGGTCTTACGTCAGTTTGGAAGGGTTCAAACAGTACCTCCAAAATCAAAGACTGATCGGTTCAATATTATGTTCGACAAAGGGATGCGGCCCGAATCAATACCAGAAAAGGCGAGTATTTTGTCAGCGTGGGCATCTAGACGTGCATGTCAGAAGTCATTATACGATCCACAACAGCGTGGAATTTCAGCGACCATACCTCAGTATGATGCATGGCTGGAACATTTGCTTAAAACTCGCAACCGCAAGCTGTAATACACCTGTCAAAAGAACATCTAGATTGTACCGCACAGTTGAGGCTAAGGACAAGAAAATAGTAGAAAAGGAGATAGCTCTAGATAATCACAGGCAAGCTTACAAAAGACTTCAAGAACAGCAATCCTGTATTCGAGAGCAGGAATACAACCGAAAGAGGGCATGCACTGAGATAGGCAAGGCCGATGATCTGGGACGCCTAATACACAATGGGGCTGCTGAATGAGCACGTAGCAAGCTTCTGCGTACGAGGAGCAAATAATGAAGATACGAGACCATCTAAAGGAGCTCGCCGAATAAGTTCAAACGGGCTTCATCCCATTTAGAGTTTTTTTGCTTTCAGGGTTCCTGGGGAAGGAACCACATTTTATGCTGTAAATTTATGATTATGTTTGTTTATATATCTGAATTTTTCTTTTTTTTCTTTTTTATTATGTTTTAATATGTAGGTACTAAGTGTCAAAATAGCTGCCCAATGCAGTCCTATTTATACAAGCTCGCTTGCAGGGATGCATGTCCGTTTTCAAAAATTTGAGCACCGTACAGCAAAAGATATGCTAGGGACCATTCAGCAGCCCCATTGAGATACGCAGAAGCCTGCTACGCACACTTGATGTGTAGATGTATATAAGCAGACAGATTCGGCTTGAATAAAACCCAAGAAATGTCTCTTATACACCTCTAGATGTGTATATACCCCGCCACCATCAGGAAATGCTGCCTCCTTATATGCCTAATCCCGGCATAGGGATGCCGCTACCCCCACCACCACAAAATCAACCTCCTCCAACTTCAGTGCCACCACTAACAGATCCAACTCCACCACCACCACCTCCTCTTGAGTTGGAGTATACCCCGGGAGAGGAAGCTAAATTAATGCCGCCACCACCCCCTGTACCGACTGTCAATGATGCCCTATTGAAAAAGATATAGCGGTTTGATAGTTTCATGAATCAGCAACAGGGGACAGATAAATTTGGAGCTATCAACTACCAAGATTTATGTCTATTGCCCGAGGTGCAATTGCCGCCAAAATTTAAAATTTTAGAATTTCCAAAGTACAATGGCACTGGGGATCCGGTAGCTCACCTTAAAATGTTCTGCAACTTGCTGGAGAATCCGACAAGCGACCCTCGGATAGCAATGAGGATATTTGCCAGAAGCCTGGAGGGAGATGCGTTATCATGGTATTTAATGCTTGATCCCAAAAAACTGAGCATCATCTGAACACAGCCCACCTCACTGTCCCAGACTGATCTGCTCAAACTTTTTATTGATGCACAAGAACCTCCTTACTATGAAAAGTTGACCGGGTCTATTAGCAAATCCTTTTCAGAAATCATCCAACAAGCAGAGGCTGTTAAAGGGGCTTGAAAAGCGGAAAAATTATTGACATGACGGCTTTCAAACTTCAGATAGAATCCATGCAGGGGAGCACGTCTGTGGCTAAGAAATCCCTGAGCAAGAAGCTTGACAAGAAGGAAGAGAAAGTGACTTTTATTTTCAACCAACCCAACCACCAACCACCACGCAATTTCCATCAATACCAAAGACGTAACCCACAATCCTTTTATGCACCACCTCCACTCCCACCACCTCAATACTATCCTCAACCTGTATACCAAACACAAGTACAAGTACCAGGCTAGGCTTTGGTTGGGGTCTTGGACTCCATTCTGACAGTTTGTAACATCAAAGTAGTATAACAGCCCGATCCTTGAAGTCCAGTCCGAGAACCCCAACCAAGAACAAAGAGAAGTATAGCAAGCTTAGGACCAACTTGGGACGATCTCATCGCTCAACTAGTTGAGCGATTGAGATCGGCCCAAGATTGAATCCTATAGCTCCTCCTCAGTATCTAAGGGGAGTTCCGGATAGGTTTGACGCCAACGCCCGCTGTGCCTATCATTCTGGAGTCCCAGGGCATTCCACAGCTAATTGTTGGACGTTGAAGAACAAGGTCCTGTACATGGCAATGCACGTTTGAACTTCATTAGGCGAGTTCCGTTGATGGTCAAATCTTCCGGAACTAAACCTTGTACCGCTGACGGCTTGAGCTATATGATGGGATGGTTTGTATAGAAGCGGAGATCGAAGAGGTCCGAAGAATGAGCAATCAAAGAAGTGACAATGACTCAGATCAAACCGTTTTATTTGGATTCGGAGCCATCTGAGCCTTTTATCATAGATGTGGTTATACACATAGAACCCCATAAGATCCAGAACTTGCCCTTTACTTCGTCCTGTATTGGCAATATACAGCACACATGCAGTGCCGTGGAATTACCAACCTCACTGTGATAGTCGGTGGAAAGCCGGTTTACGAGGAGGAAGTGTCTCTGTCACGAGGTCGGCCGAATCACAAATGACAACAGCTTTGAGGTCGGACAATCCAAAGAAAGGTAAAGAGCCTATGCAGGCCCCTAAGGTCAGAATGACAAAGATGTGGAGGACTTTCTAAGATTGATCGAAAAAGTGAATATTCAAGTAGTGGAGCAGCTGAATAAGATCCCTCACAAATTTCTATGCTCAACTTATTGTTAACATCCGAGCTACACAAGAAGGCAGTATTGAAGATTTTGAGTGAGGCCCATGTGTCTCGTGATGTCATTCCCACTGACATACTTGCTGGGTCAGTGGGCAGTGTGCTGTCATCAAACCAAATTTATTTTTCTGATGATGACTTAACTTCTGAAGGGAGCGACCACAACAAGGCTCTATTCATCTCGGTTAGATGTGAGGGGCGGCATTTGCCTAGGGTCATGGTTGATAATGGGTCTGTTTTAAATATTTGTCCTTTGAAAATATTGGATAAGTTGGGAATCTCTCATGACCTGGTCAAGAATTCATCCATGGTGATCCGAGGTTTTGCGGGGCTCGAATACAAGCCACCTCTCATCTAAATCTAGATGCTGTTCTTATACACATCTAGAGCAACTGTTCATTGAGACACTTGCCAGGTTCTTCCAATTTTTGGGGTATATAATCGTGTGCTGGGACTTCCCTGGATCCATTCTGCTGGGGCTATTCCGTCATCTTTGCATCAAAGGGTTAAATTCATTTACGAGCTTAAGCTAATTACTGTATTTGCCGAAGATGACCACGCCATGATGGTCAAGGAGGAAGTTGGAGGAAAACAGCGACATTTCGGTGCCCTTCCTAGCTTATGATGTGGTCTCTGTCAGCCGAGGGCCTGGAAAGCAGTCATCAATGAAAGTTGTCTGGGATAAGGCGAGTGTAATGATTGCAAAGGAAATGCTGCGTGGAGAATATTGCATCGGCCAAGGTTTGGGGATGAATTTGCAAGGCATAACACACCCTATTGATCTACCAACGCAGATGAATACATTTGGGCTCGGTTTTTGCCCGAATGCCAGGCAGTTGAGGGAGATTAAGGAGCAGCCTGAGACTTAAACAGGAAGGTCGAGCATTGCCTATTGTCATTCCACCTCTTAAGATTACTTTTCCACGTTCTGCCGCCATTATGGCTCCTGATGCAGATGAGGCTGAAAAGGAGGACCTTATCCAAGGGATAGCCGAATTATTTGCGGGGTAATTATTCAAGTGCAGCGGAGGAGGATGACACTGAGCTGCCATTTGCCTTGAGATCGACCAACCGCACAATTGGACATCGATGATCTCCTATTCACAGGGAGTTTCGGTAAATTTGAAAGGATATTATTTTTAGTTTTGCTCCTTTTAATTTCATCTTTGTATGTATGTTTCGTATTTTTTAAGCTGTTTTGTTTATGCCATCTAGTCAAGAAGTAGGTGCATGCACAGCATTGTATTCATGATTCATCTCGTTCATTTGTTTTGGAGATGAATCTTGAAAACAATTCAATTAGTAAGGCAAGTACAATCATGATATTGCCTTCATGATTAATCTTATTCATATGTTTTGGAGGTGAATTCTGAAGATAATTGATTTTTATAGGATGGCCAATGAATGTCAAGTTTATGTTCTCTAGGATCACTTGTACAAATCTTCGATTAAAGAGAACTGTTTTCTTTAAGATGTATTAGCTCATTTTGTTTTCTTTCATTTCATGCTTTATTTTCTCCCAGATGGCCCAAAATTAATGCTTTTGATCATTTGGATACTACCGTTTATGAGACCGATGAGTGCAATTTTGATATCACCTAATGTACCCGACCCTGATTCTACACAGTCTGAGAGTGATGAGGACGAGTGTGATATTGAAAATGAATTCGAGCGACACGAGGAAAAACCAAAGCCTAACTTGGAAGAAACAGAAACGGTAAACATTGGGATAGACACGGACGTAAGAGAGGTTAAAATCAGCATACACTTGACTAGAGGGCAGAAGAAAGAGATGATAGAATTTTTGATTTTGTTCCAAGACGTCTTTGCCTGGTCTTATGACGATATGCCCGGCATTTCAACAGATGTCGTGGTTCACAAACTCCCCACCGATCCTAAATGCCTGCCTGTAAGGCAGAAACCAAGGAAGTTTAACCCGAACATGAGCTTAAAGATCAAAGAACATCATTTGCCGCTTTGGGATCCCGGATACATTAGTTACCGACAATGCCAAGAACCTGAATAATGACATGGTTGATGGTCTTTGTGCCCAATTCAAAATTAATCATCGGAATTCCACCATCTACAGGAAAATGAATGGGGCAGTTGGCAAAGCAACCAACAGAAATCTTAAGAGAATTATTCGAAATATGGTTAACAGTCAGCGTGATTGGCATGAAAAGCTGCCATATGCACTGCTGGGTTATGGACTACCATCAGGACATCTACTGGGGCAACGCCTTACTCCCTCATGTACGGAATGGAAGCTGTTTTGCCATGAAAACTGAGTTAGAGGATGCAGAATGGGTAAGGCTCAGACATGAACAGCTTGCACTCATTGATGAAAGACGGCTAACAACTGTGTGTCATGGCCAATGTTATCAACGGAGAATGGCCCGAGCTTACAACAAGAAAGTCAAGCCCAGACATTTTCAGGCTGGCGATCTAGTTTTGAAATGTATATTGCCAATACAGGACGAAGTAAAGGGCAAGTTTGCTCCTAACTGGCAGGGTCCATTCATTGTACACAAATTATTATCAAGAGGAGCTCTTATCCTTACGGAGATGGATGGACAGGTTTTTCCCCAACCGATAAATGCGGTCATGGTCAAAAAGTTTTTCATCTGTATAAGGCAGACTGTAAACCTTTAAGTCATTACAGAACGTCGGATAGAATTTCACCTGTTGTTTTCTTTCCCTTTTCACCCACATCCGGACTAAATTCTTTTATATCTCTTCTATTTATTTGCCTATCTTTCATTTCAATTGTACTTTGTCCCTATCATTTGCTGTAAAAACAAATTGGAACTGAGCTCATTTGCAATGTTGGGGCAAATTGTTGTTTTGGGTGGCAAAAAAAAAACAAAAAAACAAAAAAAACAAAAAACAAAAAAAAAACAAAAAAACAAAAAAACAAAAAAACAAAAAAAAAAAAAAAAAAAAAAAAAAAAGAAAGTTTGAGAGGCTGACCAAAACAAATACCCAACAAAACTAAGTTTGTTATAATAAAACTGGGGCAATTTTTTTCATCTATTTCCCCAATTCAGTCAGTTGCATTCAAGTAAGACTCTCAGTCCAAAACTGGGGCAATTCTTTTAGATAAGGGACATAACCAGTTTTTCTCATATCACAAACCCGCTCTTCCATCCTGTCTTGTAGCTATATACTTTATAACCAAAGTGCCCATCTTAAACTAGGATAGAAATTTGTTAACATCAACTGCCAATCTTTACAAACTGCTCCCTTTAACCCATTTTGACCCTAACTATCCTAAGTTCTGCATAGGCTTAAAGGGAGCAGTTTGTGCGGTCTCGGCAGTTGACATCTAGAATGTCTATCCTAATGACAGGAAGGCAGCCTTACTGATGCCGATGTGTACTTTGAAAACTAAAGTTCGCATGCATTGGAAAAGGCGATTACTTAGCCAGACGTCTTCCGTTTACTCCCACACCTTGTTGTTTACTTGGACCTCCTAGGTGAAAACCCAGAAAGGGCACCTTTATTTGTTTTAAAAAAAAAAAAAAAAACCAAAAGCTAAAGAGAGGCTAGGTTGAAAACCCTACGGGGCGGCCTAGGCAAAAGGAGAGTGTGCGGAAAAATGCAAAAATAAAAATAAAAGGGAGGGGAACCTTAGCGAAAACCTGAAAAGGCGCTGAGGAAAGGGCAAATTTAGAATC
Source organism: Cinchona pubescens (assembly GCA_025175665.1). NCBI lineage: Eukaryota > Viridiplantae > Streptophyta > Magnoliopsida > Gentianales > Rubiaceae > Cinchona > Cinchona pubescens. The sequence continues at coordinate 3,118,406 of JANKKI010000187.1, read as the reverse complement.
GAGCAAACGGTCAAAGTCTGGTTGATGACTTCTCTGAGTCCACGTCTGGGAAAGTGTTCAATCGAAATTTGTTGACTGAAGTTAGGCTTATTGGTTGCCTCTATGTCGTTCTCTCAACACAGTCATTGGCCTTTAAGAGGCACGTATCCGATGGATCCAAAGCATTGCCTGATCGGGTCCAAATAACTTAGAATGAAAGGCAAAGCGGTGTTAATACGGTGATGGCACGATTTTTACTAAGATTGCTCCTATGTGCCTGTATTATTTATTCATGTACTTCTATCTAACTCACACATTGCCATTTTGTTTGTTTGTAGTTGTTCTTCTTGTTGTTGATGTCTTAGTTGTCAAATATGTGAAAATCATCTTAAGAATCGAACTACGTTCGACCTGATTTCCCTGGTGGGATACGTAGGCAGCTCTTACCGAGTTCGGTCACCTTGCTTATTATATTCACTAAGATTGACATTTTGTATGTTATGATACTGACCAATTCGAGCTAATTTTCTTTGCTCAATATCGCATTGTTTTGAGTACCTGCAGGTACACGAAAATAAAGTGGACGCTAAAATCAACGACTGGGGCAAATTTTTATTGATTGAATATCCTTCATAAACAACAAGAGATACACTAATCCTGAGAGCTGTCTTGATATCCAACGATTTTTCTTCGCAATTTGAAAAGGCTGATTCACACCAACCCCTAATGAAGCAATCAACCTCACAGGTGATCGCCACTTGGGAGAGGGTGCACTGAATTCCCAGTCAAATCTCTCAGTTTAAACGATACTGTCATTTACCGTTTAGGGCTTAATGTTCTAGTTTACAATCCAATCATGTTAGGGTTAATTACTAGTTGCCTTTTACACTTCATTTCATGGGTAAGACCAATGGCATGGCTCCGTGTGCGTGTCATTCTTAGTGCATTTTTCTCCCGATAAACGAATTTCGGGTTCTCATTTTCATTTCATCAACCTGATAAACGAATTTCAGATTTGCATTTTCCTCCCGATTTAAACTAATTTCGGGTTCTCATTTTAATTTTCATCAACTTGATAAACGAATTTCAGGTTTGCATTTTCATCCCCGATAAACGAATTTCGGGTTCTCATTTTCATTTCATCAACCTGATAAACAAATTTCAGATTTACATTTTCATCCCCGATAAACGAATTTCGGGTTCTCATTTTCATTTCATCAACCTAATAAACGAATTTCAGGTTTGCATTTTTATCCCCGATAAACGAATTTCGGGTTCTCATTTTCATTTCATTAACCTGATAAATGAATTTCAGGTTTGCATTTTCATCCCAGATAAATGAATTTCGGGTTTTCATTTTCATCAACCTGATAAACGAATTTCAGGTTTGCATTTTCATCCCCGATAAACGAATTTCGGGCAAAATTTTCATTTTATCAACCTGATAAACGAATTTCAGGTTTGCATTTTCACCCGATAAACGAAATTCGGGTTTTCATTTTCATTAACCTGATAAACGAATTTCAGGTTTGCATTTTTTCCCCGATAAATGAATTTTGGGTTCTCATTTTCATTAACCTGATAAACAAATTTCAGGTTTGTATTTTCACCCGATAAATTCAATTTTCTGGTTCTCATTTTTTATTTAACATGATAAACAGGCTGTTTCTTATACACCCGAATTGCACCATGTATAAGAGACAGGGTTAATAGCATGGAAACTCGAAATTCAGTTTATCAGGGAAAGAAAACAATTTTGAAAATTCTGATTTACAGGTTTATTGTAACCTGATAAGACATCTCAGTTTGCATTTTTTACTCGATAAACAAATTTCGGGTTCTCATTTTCATTTTCATTAACCTGATGAACAAATGTCAGGTTCGCATTTTCATCCCTGATAAACGAATTTCGAGTTTCCATGCTATTAACCTGATAAACGAATTTCAAGTTTGCATTTCTCCATTGGCCGATAAACGAATTTTGGCTTTCATTTCAAGTTTGCATTACCCGACAAACTCACCATTCGGGTTTTCATTTTAACTTACATGTCTTTACGCCCGATAACATAAAGTCGGGTTTTTCATTTGTGTTTACATACCCTGGCCTTGATGATACAAAGTCGGGCTTTTAATTCACATTGCTTGTAGAGTTTCATTACCAAAAGAAATTCACAAAAAGACGCAATTCTTTGTCATGACAGCTACGTTTCATAAGTCATGTAGATCCCAATGAACACTAGATTGGGATTTCGTTCATCTTTCCAAGTTTCAGTTATGTCTTTTATGGTTCAATTCACTACGCGTCTTTTTGTTCATTTCTTTCCCCCAATAAGGACTTTTCCGCTCTGGATGAATAGATAGATCTAATCTCCCCAGTGTGTTTGTCAAGATGGTGAATTTCCTCTTCCATTACCTCATGAGCTTAAGGTTGACATGTGGCAAATTTTGTTGCATGATTGGAATCATCCAGTCATGCGGTGTCTACAATCTTTGCCTAGAATTTCTTCGATCCTCTTCAACACTCCGGCAAAGAGGGGCAAGCTGTAGACACCTAGAGCCTTTTGTCCCTTAAATTGTCCCATATTTTCCTTTTAATTTGTCTCTCAATTTTCTTTTAATTTGTCTCTCAATTTTCTTTTAATTTTTTTCTTTTTAAATATCTTTTTAACCTGCTCTTTGATTTTCTTTTAATTTACCCTTTAATTCCTTCTTAATTTATGTTATGATGTTTAATTATTCTTATGCATTTTATGCTTTTGGAAATACTAAGAATGAGTTCTAATATTATTGAATTTTTAGATTTTAAAAAAAAAAGCAAATCAAGTGTCTAAAAATTCCATACGATAGGAGAGGAATTAGACTAAACTCAAAGACACAAAATCTAGACTGTTCCTGAATAATAAAACTTCTCTTTGTAAATCTTAAGAAGGTATAAGTCCAGCTGGAGGGTAAAAAACGTGGTAGAAAAAGGCTGTTGGTCCAGAGGAACTGCAGAAAAATTTCTAAGTCTAGAAAATTTTCCATACAACCAAATTTGAGATGAAGATTGCAAGAGATGGAAGAGGAACTGGAGTAAACTCAAAGAATAAAAGTTGTAGAGGGTTCCTGGAGCTACAACTTTTATTTTCAAACCCAAATCAAAATCGTTAATCTAGTGTGTCAAAAGCGTGGTGGAAGAAGGCTGGTAGCCTACAAAAATCTGCACAAAAAAGAAAGGTTAGAAAAATTGTATTTTCATTTTACTCCTCCAAATTTCAGTTTTTTTCATTTTGGCCCGAAAATAAGAGACAGGCCTACATTTAGGCCCTTCTGATAGGGCCCACTTGGTACCACGTCATCGATGACGTGGCACCGCCTGATTACGCCACGTCATCGATGACGTAGCACCGCCTGATTGCGCCACGTCAGCGATGACGTGGCATTTCAAAAAAAAAATCCAAAATTTCAAAAAAAATTTATTTGCGTTTTGGCCCTCCAGATTTCAGACTTCTGCATTTTTAGCCCTCAAATAATTTTTTTTTATTTACATTTAGGCCCTTAAGGAATTTTCTTTAATATTACTGTTTTTTTTTCTCTTCAAATTTCTTCCAAATTACATGTTTTATGTCAATAATCACCAATTTTTACTTTGATTTCTGTTTGGCATTTTAATATGTTTTAATTACCCTTTGATTGTGAAATTACTGTTTTGCCCTTATGAGTATTTAATTGTAAATAGACTTTGATCATTGCACATTTTTTTGATTAATTGATTTTGTGATGATTGGTGCTTTATTTTAATGTTTATTGGTCTCAATATAATATTTATGCCTTATCTTACTTGTTAAATTATGTGAATTTACCCTTTTGCCCTCAAATTTTGGATTAAGAGACACAACTAGACGTTAAATATTTGAATCAAATTCAATTTAGCCCAGGACTTAATAATTGTATCAATAATATAAAATTGGGCTAGAAATAAAGTGGCGTGCATGAAAAATTACTATTTTGCCCCTTGGGAGTTAAAGGGCACTACAAGCTCAATGTGTGCGACTTTTAATTGGACCTGGGCTAAATCTACCTGTCAATGTTAATATTTACCATTAATTTTTGTTTCCTCATTAACATGTACATATTTTATTACTTTTAAACTATCTCAAAGCACACGTATGCTAAAAAGCCGGCAATAATGAATACTAAAATTGAAAAGGGAAACACGATAAAATCACGCAACCGGTCCAACGCCGGATAAAGTGGGTGCCGAGGGAAATTCAAATCCATCCCAAACCTTCCAATTTTACAACAGGATTCCCGAACTCATTTTCTTGAGTTACGTGGACCAGGAGTCAATCTAAACTAAGGTTTATTTTCTTTTTAAATTTTGATGTATTTTTGTGTCCCGGCGCACCAACACACCGGGTGGCGACTCCAGTCTTGTTTTTCCTAGTTTAGATCATTTTTATACAATTCATAGTCGCATTAAAGGCCCTGTTATGTAATAGTAAATAGGTGATTCATTTAAATTTATAATAGTTAGTAGGTAATTTATGTTTGTAAATTGTAATTAGAATTTTTGCAATCAATCACCTATTTCACGAGCACCACACGTTGGCGACGGTGCCGGTCCCACCTGTGCCGGTCAGAGAGTGGGGAATGTGCAATGATTTCTCAGGTGAATCCAGCCTGGATTATGGAAATAACATAGCTAGAGACTTCGGAACAGCTCAATAATGGTGCAGATTCACCAAAGATTACAATATCCTTGGAAAGCCTCCTTAGTGTTGAGGGAGTACTTCTTTCCCTTTTATTTATTTTACTTTCTTGTACTTTACTTGTTTTAATTTGAGTAGCCTGGTCAGGAACAAAGGCTCGTAGCCTTGTGATAAATTGGGGGATTTAGTAATGTTTTGATTTTGGGTTTCCTTGGATAAATGTGGTTTTGATGATAATTTTGATGGAAATTTGGGACTTGTGAATTGTGATGGCTATATAATTATGGATTGAATTTGGAATTGAATTTTTCACCTTTTACTTGTGAAAATTCTAGTTGATGATACACTTGATTTGCTAAGTGTTTTGAGCTTATTTTGAGGAATTCATGTGAATGTTTGATATGGTTTGATAGGAGTCTTTGTTATCAAAAGTCCTTTTAAGTCCAATTATGTGTGAAGTTAAATTTGGAGAATGAGTTGGGCATATACTTATGTGTGTTTTTCTTTTTCTTTAAATTGTTTGACCTCCATGAAGTCCCGATGACTTCTCTTTAGTGTAACTATATTGGCTGAGAAAGGATAGACACCTTATGGGACTTATGTGATTTAATGAAAATTGCATTTTTATGGTTTTCTTGAAATTGCTTATTGTTTAACACTAATTAGTGTTGTGCTTATTTTTGGTATTCAGTGTAAAAAGAGAAGTTCATAATTAATGGGTAGAAGTTTTGTTTCTAAGTTCAATTTGAGCTTAATTGATTACATTCACATTCATTTGATTAATATGTTGTTCATCGTGTAGATGAGCTTTCTATTGTCCAAGTAAAATTTAAAATCATTGCCTTATATTATGTCTTTCTAGTTTTATGCTTTTACCCTTTTTATTAGTCTTTTTGTTTCATGTGATAAGGATGAGTGATAGGATGAGTTGTACTTATCATTGAATGATATGACAAGTGTAGTGGTGTCTAGTATTTTGTTCATTGGGAATAGTTTTTATTTTTGTTGTTGTGAAGGTTAAAATTGGGTGTTGAACATAGGTTGCATTTCATATAAAAAATGAGATTTAGCCCTTGAAACTCAAAAATGTTTTCAACTAGTTCACAAAATGGTTTTTTTGACTAGTTTTAATCTCAAACTTTACTTTTTCCATAGAGTTTTTCTAATGCCAAGTTCAATTGATGAATGATATGGTTTAGAATTCCGATTTTGAGTGTAGAAAGAATTGACTTAGGTCATCGTCTGATCATGTTGTATGAACTTGTATTTTTGGAATGTATAAGAGACAGAGTTTTGTTGACGTTTGGCTCTGTACACATTTAGGGTACCTTAAATCTCCCATTTTAGGTAAGTTAGCTAGATTTGGGAAATGATCTAGGCACTTTCTTAGACCGTTTGAGCCAAAAAGCCAACCTTACATTGATAGTATTCCAAATGCCCCTATTAAGCCTTATAGCCTAATTTCTTTGTTAGCTACTCTACTTTGTTCATTTACCCTTTCTTCATCCCATCACCTTGGTCATTGTAAATCTACCTTAGTCTCCAATGTAATAGTTTAATATTCTTATGATGGTTGAAAGAGACTTTTGTATAAATTGCTTTGGGGATTAAAGTTATGATGCTTAATATTAATTGTATCCCCCTTGTTGTAATTGATTGATTTATGTAATTATTGTTTTCTCTGAAATTCTTCTCTTAAAGAAAAGAAAAAGAAAAGAAAAAATGGAAAAAAAAAAAGAAAAGAAAAGAAAAGAAAATTGAAAGTGTGTTAATAAAGAAGGATCATCTTACCTTCAAAAGTTGATTTAGTGTGATATAATGTTTTTGTATTTCAAAGTGTAAATTGGTTAAGTAAAGTTGGTTTTGGGACTGTCTATGTTTGGGTAGTTGTCCAAGAGTTTGTATTAAATTGACTAAGGTGATTTAAGTCACTCTTCTCTAAATTTATCCTACATTATTATCTTAGCCTACATTACAAGTTTTAAAAGTCCTAAGTAATCTTTAATCTCGGCCAATAGATATTAGAGAGTTGGGGGGTAAAACATTGCTTTAGTTAATGTTTTTTGCTAAACTTTACGGTGCCAACAAATATGTTTGTGTGTACATTTGCATTAATCTGTACTTTTCAAAATAAATCCTAATGATCTTTCCATACTTGGACAATTTTTAAAAAACTTAACTTAATTGTTCTTGATCAACATAACTAAAAGTAGTACGAGAAGTACTTTTTTAAATAAAGGGGCGGATGGAAATGTTAAGTTTATTGAGTTAAATCCCCATTTTTACTTTTGACTAGCACACTAGAATTCAACATTTTAATTTCAATTCCTTGGTAGTGTTATATGTTTTGTGTACAATCATAAAGATAAGAAAAGAAAAGGAATCTTTATATTGCTAGGGACGAGCAAAAGTTTAAGTTTGGGGGTGTGATAACTTTAGGGAAAGATGGTTATATGTACCCTAAATTAATGGTTTTGTTACTAGTTTTGAGCATTTTTAGTACTTGAGTGTGTATTTTTGTCTATTTTTACTTTTATGTGTTAGAATGTGTAGTATATGTTTATTATGTTTTAGTACTTAATTAAGTGTTAATTATCATATTTTAGTAGGTTCTTGCATTTAGAATTTGTGTCTTGTATTTGACCTAATTCCAAGGGGAGTTAAGTTTTCAATTAGTGTTTGTTCATCTTTCATTTTTTGTCTCTTTTGTGACTATTTTATGTTCAGTGTTAAAGAGTTATTTTAAATGTTTATTTTAGCTAATAATGTGCTCTTATTTGTTAGGGTCACATAAAAAAAAATGGCGCATCAATCAAAAATTGAATGAGGATTTTCGGAGCAAAACACTGAATGAGTGTTGAAGCTGAATTGTTGACTGCGGTCAAAACCCACGGTCAATGTTGCAGAGGGTCAAAATGTCCAGAACAAAGCTATTTTGTGGCTGAAACTTCTCCCCCAACCCTAGCACTATAAATACCACATTTAAGCCTCTTTTTTTTCACATAGTTAGGGTATGTTAGTAGGTGTAGAAGTAGGCTAGAATTCTTTGTCATTTCCCTCCCTCCCCCAATTTGGAGAGGAGTTTCTTAGATTAGGAGTAGTGTAGTGTTATTTCAAAATTCCTAATTGTAGATTGGAGACTCCTAGTGTAAGTTCTCTTTAATTTGTGTCTAATTTCACTTGCTTTGTATTTAATTTAGTGTAGTTGAATTTAATTGCTTTCTTTACTTGTATTTCTTAGTTTAGTTGGTATAATTAATTCATGGGCTTTTCATTTAAATGTTTTCTTCACTTGATTTCTTAATGTAATTGTTAAATTAGTTTATGAGTTTTCTTTAAAAATGCTTTCTTAGTGATAATTTGTAGTTTAAATTAGCTAATTAGAGTAGTCTAGTTGAATTTTCTTTCCTTAATTGCTTTCTTTACTTGCTTTCTTAGTAGTAAATATTATAGATTAATTAATAGAATTTCTTTAATTATTCTTCCTTAGTGTTAATGAGTAGCTAGATTAGTAAATTGCTTACTTAAATTGCTTTCTCACTTACTTGCATTCTCTAATTGCACCCTAAAAGCATGTTTCTTATAAATCTAGATTTGTATAAGAGAAATGCTTTATAGTGTAAATCTTTACTTTAATGCATTAGATAACCTTAAATTGCTTTCTAAGTTCTTTAATTCTAATTTTAGTCAAAACTCCTCTTTTGATCAACCACTTCAATTAATAGTCTAACCAAATGTAATCGGTGATCACTGACCAATTCTTGTGGGTTCAATATCTACTTCCCTTTAGTACTACTTGATAAACGAATACTTACAGAATGCTACCTAGTTAGTAGTAGGACTTAGGTATTTTTAAAAATGATATAATTGCGTGTTTTTTTAAAAAGGTATATGGACACATCTAATTATTTTACTTTCTTTTTTAAATATATATTTATACTTTCAAAAAAGCTAGTATAAGTAATTTCTTATTACTGCTTAAATTAGAACCTAATTTCATCAAATCAATATTCCATGAAATCAATTTATATGAAGGCAAAAATTTATTTGACCATGTAACTTATAAATTAATTTATGACCATATTGCTATATTTTTCATTCTCTAAAATATAACAGTCACAATCCTACGAGTATCTCTAAACTTCCATATGAATTTTCATAAAAGATAGTTAAAGATCAACTGAATTTAAACACAGAATATATAGAAAAGTGGGGCTAAAAACCCTTAGGGTCCATTTGGTTCATGTAGGATGATACAAGATTGGATAACTAATCCTGTGTCATCCCATGTTTAGTTGACTTTTAAACACAGAATGAGTTATCCCATATAACTGATTTAATACCGTATTTAATAGATAAAATAATCCTAAAGAGGAGGTGGTATTATTTATCTGTAAATGACTCTTTGATGGTATAATAAAATTTTAGACAAATATACCCCTAATGAAATAAATAAAAAAAAAACCTAATGCTAAATCTCTTAGCCATCAGCCGACTCTCTCCCCTCAACCAACACCAACTGCATCTTCCCTCAATCATCACTATATTCTTCTAAGCAATTCTCTCCATTCAAGTTGAATGTACCGCATTTCTTTTGTTGTACTTTTCTTTCTACTTTATTTGGCCTTGTTTTCTTGTTGTATTCTTTATTGCTCTTTTTTTTTTTTTTTTGGTATTTTCTTTTATACTTTTCTGCATTTTAGAAACAAATCTTGAGTTAAACCATTATTCCTATCATTTTAGATATGGGAACTTTGAATTTGGCAGATTAAATTACATTTTTTGATTTCCAATTTCAACATCAATTTATGAATATAATTGAATATATATTGAATTCTTAACAAAAAGCCCATATGGGATTTCAAAATTGACCTATAAAGTTATTAACTTCAATAAAACAAGAATTAACAAAAAAAAAGGGCAAAGGAATACTCACTCTAGAATTAGTTTCATGGATTTTTACATGCATCTTGTTTTTTCTATTTTGTTCTATATATTTTTTCTGATTTTTGTTACTTTTTTTCCCGATTTGTTAGAAATTATAGGAACAACCCTCTTTTTCCCGAACTTTTGATAATCTCCTATAATCTTCTCTGGCAATTGCTTTCTTCCTTAGTACATTTTTCTCTATCCGTTCCCTATTTTCTTCAGTTTTATTTTAGTTTTTTTACTTTAAAATTTTGATTCACAAAAATAAAAAATTTAAAACCCTTTGAAAATTTTACTTGCCTATTTGTATAAAGACTAGTCTATAATTGGTGAATTTGATGTGTATAATAAAAATACATATATGACTTTTTTGTAAGAACATGTGATACAAATTTGCTATTTTGAAGAATGTAATGAAACTTTTTTTTTCCTTTAATTTTTCTCCAAAAGTCTTAGGCATAGAACCACAGATTAGATAACCTCATTTATATTTTAGGCATGCATTTTGGATAAATGATGCTAACTTGCTTTCTAGATGCAAATATTAGTATATTTGGGTGTAAGTTTTGTATACTGTTTGTGAAGTTGCTTGGGAGCACTAGAATCCGTTAAACAAGGTATTGCTTTCAGTGTGTACGAAAATATGTGAATTTCCTTTAATCATGTCTATTTTCTTTGTAAACCCTTGATTTGTTTATATGTGGAATGGGTTGATATTATGGCGGTGCAGACCTGTAATAGACTTTAGGAGGAGAAATAAACAACAGAAAATAGTTCATGAGCTCAGAATCATAATTGCATATTTGGAAATAACTGCTAAAACAAAATAACAGTTAGTTTTTTGTGTTTTACCTGTTGTTATCTGAATATTATGTGTTCAACGTTATGTAGATCTTTGATTTTGCGATTATTGTTTCATGCTGATTTTTTACTTCTAAATCTGTAATATTGTTGCCTTCATTAATGCTGTTAGAATGATAAACAAGAGCTTTATTAAGCACATTACTGCACTATAAAGTCTTGTGTTACCCTGTACTAGTATGTATGTCTGCTAATTTTTTCCAGGCCGTGCTAGAGATGGCTTTTTTTTCTTGTATTCCGCGATACAATGTAGTTATTATTGCACTAGTATCCACTTATATGTGAATTTGATATAGTTGAATTACAGACATGGAATTCCTTTCAACTGTGCAAAACAAAGGCGAAGGGAAGAAAAGTGACAAAAGTAGGCGTGTATGGACACCTAGAGAAGAAAGAAGTGCAAATAACTGCTTTGAAGGAACTTTGCACAACAGGTTGGAAGTGTGACAATGGGCCATTTCGGTCTGGTTACACTCTTGGACTTGAGAAAGCAATTTGATTCAAGTATCTCCATCAACTGACCTCAAAGTGACTCCACATATTGAATCAAAAATAAAAATGTGAAAGAAAAATTATGGTTCTTTAGCAGAAAAGAGTGGTCTTGGTTAGAATCATACGGATCATAGGATCACTATCAACTCATATGATGTTTGAAAAAACTATGTTAAGGTATGATATATGCTTTTTTGTTATGTCTTTTGCAACTTAATTAACAAAAAGATTTTCTTTTAATTAGGTTGATTCTGATGCGAAATCTATGAGATATAAGTCTTGGCCTTACTATGAAGATTGGATAAAGATATTTGGTAAGGATAGAGCTATAGGAAAGCATGCAAAAGGTATGAATAATCCAGCTAATGCTATTGATAAAGAAATAGATGATGAAGGAGATGGTAACATTGACAGGTTTGAAGAAATGGATACTGTCCATGATTCACAAAATTATAACAAAAAGATTTTATTTTAATTAGGTTGATCCTGATGCGAAATCTATGAGATATGAGAAGTCTTGGCCTTATTACGAAGATTGGATAAAGATATTTGGTAAGAATAGAGCTATAGGAAAGCATGCAAAAGGTATGAATGATGCAGCTAATGCTATTGATAAAGAAATAGATGATGAAGAAGATGGTAACATTGATGGGTTTGAAGAAATGGATATTATCCCTGATTCACAAAATTATACCACTCCACGTTTCAGTAACCATGTCAAAGATGGAAAAAAGGATGGGAAAAAGGACAATGGGAAAAAAAGAAAATTACGATCTGATTATGAAGACAATGGCTTGATTGCAGTAACTGATACTTCAGAAAAGTTTACAGAGAAAACAGAGACAAGATTGGGGAAGATAGCTGAAAGAATTGGCTACGAGCATGATATGTCAGTATCCAAGGAAAAGTATATGCTTTTTTGGATCTAATGACTTGGTTGTCTAAAGAAGACAAACTGATAGCTACTTCATGGATAACCACTAATGATAAAACTCTTGACTTATTCTTTAGAGTTCTGGATTCATAAAGATAGACAAGAGATGGTGAATATGATACTTGCTGGGAGAATAAAATTGCATGGTTTATTCAATTATTAAGTGTCGTTGAAATAAATAAAGTTTTTTAGATGAATATTCTATATATTCATTTCATACCATAATGACACTATGTGATGATGTCTTTGAATTATTATTGATTTTAATAAAATATTATTGTTTGGTTGTTAGCTATGTTATTTTTAGGTCATGGTTTTGTTTTTTTTGCATGATATATTATATTTTTTAGTATAACAAATATTCTGTTAATACAAGGATTAAATTTCAGTAACTTTCACATTTTAATTGTTATAGTAATTTATTGGCTTTTTTTTTCCTTAACTTTTTAGTTTATATAATTACTAGGGTTTTATTTAAATACATTTCTTGGATTTTCAATAAAAATAATACTATAAATTCAAGGGTATCTTGGTCTACAAAATAATAATCCTATCGAATGCTAGATTGAACCAAGTGTAGGTTGAGACTATTTTAGTTAGATATCCGGGTACCAACCAAACACTAGATAAGAAGGACAATTAGTCTGAAGATGACTCATCCAGGGATGACTAATCCAAGGATAAGACATTCTATCTCATCCGGTCCGTGAACCAAACGGACCCTCAGGGGCTACTAAACTATTCAGATGTAGGTTTTAGACCACTGAACCTTTTACATTTTCAAATTTCCCATCGAATTTTAAAAAGTGATATAGTTGTGGCCATTCCATTTGTCTTTGATGTTAAACTAATCGGAAAATGCAAATAATGAGGATATAATTGTCAACTCACAAAATAATGAAGGGCACATAATTAAAATAAATTTTGACTTTTCTAATCTTAGGGACTTTAATATGAAAAATACTAAAAATTGGGAGTCAAAATACAGAGCAAAGGAAAGTTGGGATTTGGTTGCAATTTTGAAATTGTTTCTTCTCCATTCCAACCAACAGACTAATGCTGCAATTAGTTTCCAGCAATGTCCGGCCACTACCACCATCATTCATGATCAAATCAAATTAACACCAAATCGTATAGAATTTATACCAAAACTTTCATAATAGTGAGTAGATTATGATTCCGTAAAAAGTTTTACATAAAACAATTTGAAGTATAGTGTGGAAAGGGAGGAGCAGTCTCAAGTCTCCGCTCGTTTCTATGGTTTAAGGATAATTTTTGGCCAAATCTGAGGCTTCAACGACATTCTACATAAAAATCCAAATTCAAAAATATCCCTAGTTTGAAATTACTATATGGTAGTGATCGTTGGCGGCAATGCATGGTGTTACAAATATCCGTGTCTGCAGCCATGTATTTCTTGAGTTTTGGAAAAATTTGCCCCTGAAAACCTTCATGTAATAAAGTTGTCATACATATTCCATCTAATTTGACCCTCAAATTAGACGGAATGGGTATAAGTATATCAATTACATAAGTATAATGGGAAATTTGAAAACGTAAAAAGTTCATTGGTTTAAAGTATACCATTTCAATAGGGGCAAAAGGTCATACAAAACCCCCTTAACTTTCATAGGTTACTGAAAATGCCTACCGAACTTTTTTTGTGACCAAAATGGTCACTCAACTCTAAAAATCATCCATCAATGGCCATTCCATCCATTTTGGCTGTTAACATTGTCGTTATATGCAAAATATCATATGCATGTGGGTTTTTAAAGGGGTAAAAATGCCCAGACATGACAAGTTTGTTTAGTGGCTCAAAATAATAGTTTAAATAAAATTTTGTAGGTCAAATTAGAATATTTAAAAGTTATATTCTATTTAGTCTATTGGATCAAATTAATAATTTCTCAAAACTTTAAGGGTACAAAAGTAGATTTCAGAAATTATTACTTCTTCTTCCCTAATTCTTCTCCACTCCCACCGTCATCACTTTCACCAATATCTTTCACATCAGTTCCACCAATACCTCCACTCTGTCTGCCACCACCTTCACTCTTTTTACCTCTTCCTACTCCACTTAGTATGACAACCATTCCTCCACTACACCATCTCTTGTCCTTCGTCACCTCATCTTCTCTACTCCCTTCGCCACACCTCGTCCTCTTCTCTGGTCACTACCAGCCTCTTCTCTAGCCTCTCGCCTCTTTTCCACTCCCTATGCCATCCTTTTCCAGGCTTGTGGATTAACATCACAATGGTTAACTGCAATTTTAGGCATGGTGGATTTGCCACCATTTTGAGTGCAGATCTGGAGTAATTTTTTTTTCTAGATCTAACCATTTATGAGTAGATTTTTGTGTAACTTGCAATGGTTTTGAGATGTAGGTAAAATAAAAGGTCTTGATATGAAATCTAATTGGAAAAGGTCAATGAACATGATGGCATATGGCGGAATTCGGCGATGGCAAATGGTGATAAGGAACATGAATGGAGAAAAAAGATCAAGAAGAGTGGGAAAAGGGGTCGGGGTCAGGGAAGAAAGAGATGAGGAGTCAGCAATAGGAGAAAGGGATACAGAAATCAATTTCATGACCATTGGCACCTATCTCTGTTTGCCCTCCTGATCATCATATAATTAGACAGGATGTGGCACAAAATGAAGTAGAGATGAAGAGTGAGTCTAATTTTGATGAAGATACAGCAAGAACTAGTGATAGTGCTGAATCTGAGATTTCAGAAGAAGTAGACATGTTAAAGAGTGGTAGGAACTTCTGATGAAGCGACGTGTGGCTGCTCTGGTAGTGCTTACTAACGACATGGCTGTTTGAGCTCGTCTGCATCAGCTTGGTGAACCTATTACCCTTTTTGGCAAGCGGGAAATGGAAAGACAAGAACAGTTGCGAAACTAGATGCTGAAGGGCAATTAGAGATGCTAATGAAGGCTCACGAGAATGAAGAAGGTGCTAGTGTTGCAGTACTATCAGAGGGACTTGAGGGGAAACGAGAGCAAGAGGAAGGGAATTTTGGATGGAGAAGTGTGGCGGTGGTGGTGGTGGTGGTGGTGACGGCAATGGAGGGTTTAGGGTAGGGAATTGATAAGTTCAAAAAAGAATATGGTGGCTATGGTTTAGAAGAATGGTGGATTTTGGTGGGTTCAAAATATTATTGTTTTGATATTTTTGCCCCTTCAAACATCACGTGGATGGCATATTTTTAAACACTAATGTCCACTTGACCATTAAAATGGATGGAATAGCAGTTGCAAAACAAATTTGATATTTGAGTAACCATTTTGGCTACAAAAAAAAGTTTGATAGGCATTTTCAATAATTTATGAAAGTTAAAGAGGCTGAACGGCCTTTTTCCCTTTGAATAGTTTAGTGATCCCATTGTTTTGCCCTAGAAAAATATTAGGATATTAGTTTTACTTGAATTATGAAGATAAAGAAAGAAATTTTAGTAATCCAATCATAAAATACGAGTTAGCTGTCCTAGATTTCAATGTTAATTAGTTACACATTTTGTTTAAATTTTAATCTAATGTTATAGTATCCTAATTCTTTTGTACGTACTTTTTAATGAGACGAATTAAAAGGTTTATACACTTTTCGTATACATTTAGTTGTATGGTAATCTTAGTTACCTATGCTATATTTGGTAGTAAAAATGAGAAATATGGATACCAAAATCTATCTACTGGATATCAAGATTAAATAACTAGGATGAAAGACTTAGAAGATGTTCAGTACGCATTGGAGAATTAGAATCAAAATGCAAATCATAAATTCTATTATCAGTACGAATTTATATTATTTTTCCTTACTTGTTTGGTTTTTATAAAGAATGAATTTCATTATGCTACTCAATGAATTAATTTGAAATTCAAATTATAAGTGGAGAATGAAAATGGATATTTCTGACCATTTTCATTTTCACATAATAATTTTCATAATGATCAACCAAACAATATCATAAAAAAAAGGAAAAAAAATACTTCATATCCATAAACCAAACACCTCCTTAATTCATAAAGTGACTCATTAAAGCTAAGAAAATATGTATAATACTATTTACTACTTTCTGAAGTTACTTAAAAAAAAAAAAAGTCACTAGAATCTTTATAAAAAATAAATAAAAAGGCTCAATGGGTCAAAATTTAAACGTCCTCAGGTACTAATTGAAAAATAATACTAACTTTAGGGATTAAGTAAGTAATAATTCTCTGACAACTGAACTTTCTTTCTTTTCCCGGGCAATATAAATGCCCGCGTAATTCCAAAGCATCCCCTCTCCGATTTCCCACTTTCTCTCTCTTTCCTTTCGGTTGCAGCAAGAACACGCACTACACACAGTAGCTCTCGTTCAGGTAAATTTGATATTTCTTGCATTTTTAAACTAATTCGTTTCTCTATTAGACATTAATTTTTATGTAGTAATTTGCAGAAAATTAATTCGAAAGTTAACTGGTGAATTATGCATCTCTCGCTACTTTTAACAATGATATGTATATTTGAAAAAAAAAAGTACTCAAGGGAGAATCCATGAAATTTTTGTACTGTTGCTCAGATTGGGTTAATTCTATATGTAAATGTTTGAGATGTTAGGTGTCGTTAGAACAATCTAAGTTTGATTCGTAAATTTTTTTTAGATCATCATGTTCATTTTTTTGAAAGAAATTTTATCAATGTTTAGAATTTGTTACTGTTTTCTGTTGTTTTTGGCTGAATCTATATGTATCTATAAGTTTCTATGTACTGTTTGGCGGTTTTGATTGCTGTTTTTTTATTTAATTTTGTTTAATTTGTGTTTTGGTGCGATTTCTTGCTTGGTATGAGATGGTTCGAAGAATTTTCATGAATTGATGAGATGACATACTGAATTCTGAATTTTTTTAAGAAAGAGACAGCCAGGAAAATAGTGTGAATAAGTTAATTACAACTGTAGGCATGAATTAGTTGGTTTCTGATAGGATTAATATTTGAGATTGATGTTAGGTTTGTCAGAACAATTTCGTATATTTTGTCAAGTTTTTAGAAATAATTAACTGATCATGAAGATTTTCAGTTCCTAATTTATGTAATTTTGTAGAATATTATTAATTGGTTTGATGATGGTTAGCTTTCCATTTTGTAGACATGGTTCGCACGGTAAGAATTGAAGTTCTAGATCACACGGTATCCTAGGACTGCCGTACCTATGATGTGAGCTTGAGCTCGTTTGAAACAGCAGCAGCTTTTCGTATATGGGTTGAGCTAGAAGTTTATGGACAGTTCAGTGCTGTTGAGTACTTCCAAGCCACTCGTCGCTCTGTACTGCGCTACGTGCGGGATGAGGATGGTGCTCCCATGCCAATAGTGGAGGAGGAATATGTAGAACCAGTACCTGGACAACGCAGGATTTATGCTACCATGAGGGCTGCAATTGAATGGCGCGGTGCTGCAGGTCCACTGATTGATTTTCAGGATGACCAATGGCTGTCAGTCATGCCCAGTCAGGCTGTCGAGATATTCATCAGTCCTGGAGAACAACGCCAACCATTAGTGATACGGATACCCTTGCCGCCTGGCTGGTAATGTTAGACGGCCTCCAACTCCTCTCACCACCTGCATGCCCACCTCCCAAAATCTCCAACCTTTTCCAATCTTCACGTTTCTAGTTTCTTTTGTTATGTTCCAAAGAAAACTTGTAGAATAAAAAATAAAAAATAAAAATAAAACTTTAATTGTTACGCGCGCAGAGCCAATTCACAATAGGTGGGATGAAATCCTTAATCCATATTCATCTATATCATTTTAACTCATTAACAATAATGTTGTTTAGGGTGATATGGATGAATATGGATCAAGGGTCCATCTCACCTACCGTAGATCGGATCCATGTAAAAATATTCCTATATATATGTATTTAGTGGTACTGATGCTACACCGTTGTGTGAACAATTTAAGAAATAAAAAAGTTAATTGTTGCTCCAATTTTTTTTCTTGTCCTTCGTGCCACTATTGCTATCGTCTCTATTCTTGCTTTTTTCTTAAGCTTTGTTGCTTCCATTCTTGTGGGTTAATTTTATTTTAGGATTTTAAATCCTACAAATTGATATCGAACCTTTTGTGTGATCCTGAAAAAAAATTTAAAAAAAAATATTTCATGAATAGTTCATACATCTTATAAGATTATCCCGTTTTTGTCTTTGATGGCAAATTTTTGGTTTTGAATCCTAGCAAAGTCAGATGTTAAATTTCTTTGTTTGTATTGGACTTTGGCCTATTGTCAATTAAGGATTTGATTAATCCCAAGAAGGCGCACAATTGACAGCCGAAGAAACTAAGGAGTTGGAGAAAAATAAATAATTTGATTACAAGACAAACCACTACCTCAACACCAAGATCCATTTGCATGTTTTCAATAAATTTATGAGTGCAAAAATTATAAAAGAGGCCTGAATAATTTTGGTAAATTCAAATCGTAGTACCATTGACATGAGAAAAATAAAATTGCAAGAGCTCAAGAGACAGTACGAGTTGGCACAGATGAAACCAAATGAGCCAATTAAAGATTTTATTGGCAGAAGTAATGATCTTGCTAATTATATGAAAACCAACGGTGAGGTTCTTGAAGAAGTTAAAGTTGTCAAAAAAATCCTACAGTCATTGAGTATAAAATTTCACACAAAAAAGACAGTTCTTGAGGCGATTAATGACTTGAATACTCTGAAACTCATGATGTACTAAATGGTGAATTGGTGACTTATGAGATGTCTCTAAGTTAACAAACAGCTGATACAGTTCACGAAGCGCTGCAAGCCAAGGTGGATCAATCTAAACAAAAAGAGGAGACGGCGAATTTGGCTAAAGCAAATCAAAGAGATCAAAATTTCAAAGGTAAAGGACGTGACTATAGAGACAATTTTCAAGATCATGGTAGAGGTAATTTTAATTACCACCAAAGAAATAATAATGGTAATTTTAGAATGACCGACAGAATAATTAGTCGAATAATAATTTTCAAAGAGTTGAAAGGTCTAAAATTAAATGTTATTGTTGTGGTAAAATTGGACATTATCAAAATGAATGTTAGCATAATAAAAATCATGATGGGGAAGTGCATGCCAACGTGGCTGAAAATAATGGTGATAAATAAGAAACTGATTTGTTTTCTAGTTCTAGTTCTGTGACAAAAAAAAAATTAAAAGAATGAATGATTTATTGACTCTGGCTGTAGCAATCACATATATGTGTAAAAAAAATGAATTATTTTCTAATTTGAATGAATCTTTTAGATCTTATGTAAAATTTGGGAATAATGAAAAAGTATCTGTTTTAGGAAAGGGAAAAATTAGTATTACCCTAAAAGATGGATCTCCCAATTTTATATCTGATGTGGTTTATGTGTCAAGTTTTTATCATAATTTGTTGAGTTTTGGACAATTGCCTGAAAAGGGATATGATTTGCATTTTAAGCATGGTGTTGGTACTATCACTAATGATAAATTGGGACTAATTGTAAGATAAATATGAACCATAGTTGTTTGTGGCTTCTTTCTCTAAATTGTGGTGATTTATCTTGCTTTGGTTCTTTGACTTTTGATGATACTTAACTGTGGCACTTGCGTTTTAGGCATTTAAATTTTGGTAGTCTGAAATTTCTTACAAAAAAATTTGGTTGTTGATTTGCCTTTTATTAATTACCCTAACAAGCAGTGTGAGTCTTGTATTTTGGGAAAAAAAGCACAGAAATTACTCCTTTTCCAAAAGGCAAGGCTTGGAGGGCAAAGAAACTATTGCTGTTGATTCATTCAGATTTGTGCTCAGTGGGGGTTCCTTTCAATAGTGGTAGTAAATATTTTATCACCTTTATTGATGATTTTAACAGAAAAACTTAGGTGTATTTTTTGAAAAATAAATCTAATGCATGTGATGTGTTCAAGAAATTCAAATATTATGTGGAAAAGTAAAGTGGCCATTATATAAAATTTTGAGAACTGACAGGGGCACTGAATTTCTTGTGTGATGATTTCTTGAAAAAACATGGCATTAAACATCAGTTGACAACTAGATGCACTCCTCAGTAAAATGGTGTGGTTAAGAAAAAAAAATAGAATTGTGATGGATATGGTGAGGTCCACGATGCATTCTAAAAATATGCCTAAAGATTTTTGGGTAGAAGCTGTCTCATGTGCCATTTATGCATTAAATAGGTGTCCTATAAGGTGTAATTATAGGCGAACTCTATATGAGGTTTAAACTGGTAAGAAGACATCACATATTTCTCACTTAAAGGTATTTGGTTGTCTTGCCTCTGCCTATGTTCCTAATGCTTTGAGGAAGAAATTGGATAGCAAGGCAGAAAAGTATATTTTTCTTGGCTACAGTCATGAGACAAAGGAGTACAAGTTATTTAATCCTGATACAAGAAAAGTGATTATTAGCAGGGATATTATTTTTTATGAGCAAAATATTTGGGATTGGTCCAAAAGGATCCCAATCTATTATCAATGCCTCTACCAATGATTTCAATTATGGAGGAATGGAGTTTTAGTACACATCCAATTCAACCAGTTGTGCAACTTATTCTAGCAGAGTCATCCAGTCGCTCACAAAAACAGCGCCAGTTGCCTGCTCGTTTACAGGACTATGTTATTTCTAATGATAATGATGTATCTGATGAAAATATTATGAATTTTGTATTGTTTGCAAACTGTGATCCAGTTACATTTAAAGACACTATTAAAGAAGATTGGTTGGGAGTCTCAGGTATTTGACTTCTACGAGACCTGACATCACTTTTGGAGTTGGCTTGATTAGCAGATTTTTGGAGCCCCACGCCAATCTCATTTGCAGGCAGCTACGAGAATTTTGAGATACATCCAAGATACGCAGTCTGGTCGTATTTTTTATTCTCATACTAATAATTCTAGCCTTGTTGGATTGGGCTAGTGACATGATTCAAAAGAGCAATACTTTGAGTTTATACATTTTATTTGGGTACTAATGTGTTTTCATCGTCAAATAAGCATCAAGTGGTGGTTTTGTCTACAGTTGAAGTGGAGTACATGGCAGCAGCAAGTAGTGCTACTCAAGCACTATAGTTGAGAATGATGCTTGAGTTTCTACAACACAAGCAAAAAGGTCTTACAAAAATATTTTGTGATACTGAGTTTACTAATGAGTTGACAAAGAATCTCATTTTTTATGGGCATAGCAAACACATTGATATCAAGTTTCATTTCATTCGTGAGTTGGTGCAAGGCAGAGAGATGGTTATTGATTATTACAAGAACCAAAGATCAAGTGGCTGATATTTTTACAAAAGCGTTAAAGTTGAAATCATTTGTCAAGTTGAAGAAAATGTTGGATATGTGCAAGATTAAATATTTTGATTTAAGGGAGGCAATGTAGGAATTAATCAAAAAAAAAAATTACTTAATATATAGTTGGCCCACTTTCATAATTTTGTCCGTTAGTTTTTAGATTATTAAGCCTAATAAATTTGTCTTTCTATGTGTGGGGCCAAGTCAAAAAAAGAAAATGATAGCTAGTCTAATTATGAATTAGTTGTCTGATGCCATACATATATATATATATATATATATATATATATATATATATATAGCAAAATACTTAAATAGATCTGATTTTTTACCTCACCTGTCATATATCATATACGTACATCTCTCTACATCCATAGTCTTACATAGAAGTGTGCTTTGGCACGTGATACGAGTATCGGAATATAGTACGTCACTTTTTTATTTAAAAAACATATATGTATATGATGTACCCATACTCGGTATGGTCCAGTGTACCAGTAATTGATAAGCGATAGGAAGGGTAACCGGTGAATTCAGTTACAATGAGCCAGATTAATTGTTCATATGATTGTTGATGAGGCAAAGAGGTGTAACCAAAACTCTTATGTACTACGTACTAGTCTTGTAGCTGGATTGAGATGGATCTGGACTTCTTGAATTTCTAGCCAGTAAATCCTTCTTTGGTGAGTATAATACTGGTGAATTAGAGGTTTACGACCAAGTGCTTATGATGATGATGATGGAAGGCAGCTTTCAAAAGATATAGATGTTGAATTAGCGGAATATACAAATTTTATAGGGAAGTAGGAGTCTCCTTTTCCTGTCAATATCTGGATAGAATCCACTTTGGTGCATGTATTACTGGTTGTCTGAATAGAAGAAATTTGTAAGTAGCTTACTGAAATTCCATGGTTCTTTAGCAGATTGTAGCATCTGATCTACCATTGAGAACAGTTTGAGAAAATTTTGTGACAATTGTACTATTTTGTTTCCTGTTGGCCTCAAGTCTGATTGTACAGCTAGAACATTGAGTATTTCCATTCTTGAAGCAATTCCGGGGGCATGAATCAGGGAAGGTAATTCCAGATCAACAGATTTTCTCTAAACTGGAGAGGGCTCTCGGTGTTAAACTTCAAGGAAAGAAATAAAACAATGGGGAATGAAGAAGCCAATGTTTCGTATTGTCGCTGTTCTTTCAGGCCAAAAGAGTGTTGGTGTAAATGGAACTTCCACACCCCATTCCACCTTGCTTTTAGTACCCCTTTTAACCACTATTATGATTGTCTCGTTTCTCTGGCTTATGGATGTGGCTCTTCCTTGTGAAATGTGAACCATTGTCATGAGATCTTACTAATCGTGTTGTACTCTTGTTATATTTCCATCTTTGCACTTTTATGGTGGTTTTCATGTGCTATTGGTACTAGATATTGATTCCTGTAGTTCGAACTTTGAAGGTCTTCCAGCCATCTCAAGATCTTTTGTTGCAAAAAACTGTAAATGCAGTTAAAAGCATTTCCACGTTCTGTTCTTATATTTGTATACATAAGCACCATAAAACATTTATAATTGACAGGCGGTGATAATTCTGTGTTCCCCATTTCAAAGCTCTTCTAAGCTTTCATTCTTGCTTGTTTGCTTTATTTTATTGGATAAAAATGACTTTTCAATTCAATAACACTAGAGTATAAGTGTCATTATATTTATGAAAGATGCTTATGTGTTTTTTCTTGAAAAAAGTAACGGAAGTAGAAAAGAAGATCAAAGCCACAGTTCAGTAAGGTGCTCCACAATTTGCTTAATATATGTGTTGTATTTCTCCAAAAATTGTGGGTTGGTAAATTTTGAGTGGCTAAAATGTGATGGCCCATCTAGGGTCAGCTCGATTAAGGCCAACCCATCTAATGATATACATATACAAAATGAAAGAATTAGTAATTATATACTGTTAACACAAGTTTTGTAGTAATGAATGAAAATATTAGTAATTATGTACTGATAGTACTATTACGTTTATAATAATGTATAATTTTTAAAAGTATATCACCTATATTGTTATGTTTTATTTTAAGGGAATTCTATGATTTTGTTAGAATGTCACACTCTGCTTTAAGGCATGTAATGTATAAATACTCAAAGTACGCAATATTATACTTTATATGCATTCAACTTACAATGGTGTGGTATAATCGTAGAATTTTTCATTATTTTATCCTATTTTCATAATTATTGTGAGTTTAATGTATCTTCGAATCCATTTGAAAAAAAGTGATTTATAGCACCCAATACAAATATGATAACTCAGCAATTGAATGAGAGTTAATGGCCTTATATTGTGCTTCATTCTCATTCAAACTGTACAACCACCCCCTCCTTTTGGATGCCCCTTATGACAGCCCCTTCCCCCCTCCCCGTCTACAATTCCCCTTACCCACCACCTTCTTGCAACCCTTTCCCTTATAATGCCTCTTGGCCTCTCCCCTACAGCATCCCTCCTCCTTCCTCTTTCCCTTCCCCCCCTGTGTCTGCCCCTTCCTCCTCTTCGCCTTTCCCCTCATCCGTGTAATTCTTGGAGACAGTTTACCTTCAGATTAATATATATATATATATATGGCCGACCTATATATATATATATATATATATATTAAGCACTGTATGTCAAGCTTAGAGGGTTCATGCAAACTTGGCGTAAGTTCGGATGAACCGTATATACCTTATACTGAATTATTAAAAACACTTAAAAACCTAAAAACAAACCTAGTATCAATAATTTGGCCTGTTTAATATCATACTAGAGCTCATATAAATAATGTGTCAAATATACACATAAAAAATCAAAGAAAAAAAAATCACTTTTAATGGTTAAATTGGAGGGAAAATCACCAAAAAAAGTTCCTCAACTTTTTTACCTCAACTTTTTTACTTTAACTGAAATAGACCCTTAATTTTTTTTTTAGCCGAGATAGTCCTTCAACTTTTATTTTTTAGCAAAGATAGCCCTTTTGTGGTGGAACTGCCACAATTTTTTTTGATAAATTCATCTGTACACCCCCCCCCCCTAAGGTTTAGTTATTTTTTGCATAACCCCCATATTATTTAAAAAAAAAAAAAGAACTTAATTTGAAGGGGTGAAAAATGGGGGGAAAAAACTTCATAACAAATTTTTAAAAAAAAACTGAAACATTTATTTTTACAAAAAAAAAAAATCTGAAAATCATAACTTTTCCTTCTTTCCCTTCCTCCAGCCGATGCTATCATTTACCCAACTCTAGAACCTCCTCTTCAGTCACCAACAACTGTCCAAGTGCCTTTCCCTACCTACTAGACACCAACTGTGTACCCACCAGTCCACCGCTAGATCCACTCAGTCAACCACTAATTTTTCTTTTTTAAAGTTAGTCCTATAGTTTTGTAAAATTTTAAATTAGCCCAATATGGAAAACAACTAAACCACAAGGGATTTATGTGGAATTTATCTACAAAAAAAAAGGTTTTTGTATTGGCTCCACCACAAAAAGACTATCTTGGCTGAAAAATAAAAGATGAAGGACTATCTTCTTCTGAATTCCGATTCCTATGACCGAGCACTTCGGGTTGACGCTATTCAATAATTTTGTTATTTTCTGAAATATAAAATGCTCGTGGTTTATAAGACCAACAGCAAAATGACCCACCTGGAGCTGCCAAGATGGTGGATTGAGATTGGATTAGAAGAAATGATGGACTAACTGTTAAAGAATGTTGTCAAGATTTCTTACCAGTAGCTAGCTATTACTGGAGGTCGGCCAACTTCAAAAGTTCAGACCACAATCTCCTAACTGATTAGACTAGGAGTTGTTCTAGCCTCTTTCCTAGACAAGGCTGAGGAAGTGATCTTACTTAGGTGGTCTGGTGGAAGGGCTCGGTTGAGTCGATAGGTCTGCACTAGTACTACATCCTCATCTGATACTTGGATGGGCTTCTAAGAAACTGAATCAGTGACCTTCGAGCTGGCAATTCAGGAAGGCAGAGTGGTCCCTTGGGCTCCAGGATTATAAGTGGCCATGCTTTCACTGGTGGTTGGTTGAGCAATAGGATCAACTGTGTTTTGACGGAGTGGTTATGGAGGTTGAGCTTGGTGTTTGATGTTGAGAGGTTGTGGCCTTCTTTTTTGATAATTTGAGTTTTTAGGGTTGAACTAGTTGGCCAAGGGTTGGATCTGCAGAAGAATATATATTAGAACACAGATTCGGTTTGTCAAAAACAAAAAAGTGAATGGTCAAGTGTTAAGAATTTTACATGGGTCATAGCCTTCGGGGAGATCCAAGGACATCACGAACCAGGCCCATGCAAGAAAATTTTCTTCAAAAATAAACTTTTTCTTGGCATAATTAACCACGAGGTCAAAAGTGCTTAGGGTCTCAACCTCGCTCAAAATGGTCTCCCACATGGAATGAATGGAATTATTGGGAGGGGGATTTTGAGTTCAAAATTCCATATAGGTTATATCATGCTCATATCAGATTGTTTGACAAAAAAGAAGGTACTTTTCTATTTCTGAACAGAGGTCGGATAATCTCCTATCAGACCTCAAAGATCGGTTCTAGCCAAGAAGTAACATAATAACCAGATTCGTGGCTAAGGACTAAACTGTAAAATGCTGGAAAGCTTTGGTGGGTTGGACAAACATCAAAATACTTTCATAAAATGGAATACCCTACTACTAAATGAATTGCGTTCGAACTAAATTGAGATGGGATAATGTTCCACTTGTTAGCTAAGTTTGTGAAAATAGGAAGAAGGGAAAGACAAAGGCCAGCTGTAAGATGTTCTTCATATACAAAGAAGACGTCTTCTGGGAGCTGATGTGCTCGGCCATGTGTGCTCGGACAAGTAAGACCAATAGAATTAGGGATATTATAAGCCCTACGAATTCTAAAATGTCAGTAGGAATGATCTTAGAAATCTCTATTCCAATTGGGAATACGAGTTGGGGATCAGAAGTAGGATCGGCTGATTGAGTAGAAGAGAACTTACACACTGACTGGCCGGAAGCGTCGGATTAGTTGTCGGAATTGCTTTGAAATGTCATAACTCTAATTTTCTAGATAAATGGAAACTGCAACTAAGTCAGAGATTGGAAAGTATTTTTGGCAAAATCTAGTGATTTCAAGAACTTCTAGGTAAGCAAATAATCATTGAATAGTAGCAATGGCAAAAATGCAAGCAAAAATAACAAAAATGGAGAAAAGCAATAGTGTAGAGGGATAAGGAGATTATAAAAGGTGAAGAGAAGAGTGAAAGGGTATAATTAAGAGTTGAAATAATTGAAGGGGCGCAACTAAGAAAAGGAAGTTGAGGAGGTGTGATCGAGAAGTTTTTGATAGAAAATGAAAAGGCATGACGAATATGATGCAACCAAATACTAACATGTGGCTAGTGATGTAAATGGTGGTTCAAATTTTAAATAATTTTAAAATTCAGAATTTGAAATTCAAAGGACTGATGAATTTTGGCCATAGGACATGAACGTTCTCGACTGGGGCTTGGCTCATTATAGGCTGGGCTGAATGTTAGATCGGGTGATTCATTCATCAGTTCAGTGTGGAGGTCGACAAATGATTTCAATTGACCATTTGGACTGCTTAAGCTTCGCCAAGGCACCTTTTAGTTCGGCTCTTCTGTTAGTCTGTGTCCGGAGGACCAATCAAAGGTTATTGAGAATACATATATAGGTTACTTGTAAGGTAAGAAATCTCATTAAATGTAAAAATATAACTAGGATTGTAGGTTGGGACTTTAACCCATAAATTTTTGCCTATAGGGACACAATCTCCAAGAAATTTAACTAATATCAATTGTCTAAATTCAGACACATTTCATAGACTCATTATTACTTTCTCTCCCTACAAGTTTATTTCTTTTACCCCTCTGAATGTATTAACGTTCATCAATTTGGTCAAGAACTTCACCAAAAATCCCAAACCCAGAACTCTTTCTATAGACATTCATGACTCCATCAAAAATAATACTAGAAATTTTATCGGTAAAAGTATGGGAAACTAATACTAGAATTTTCGGAGGAACAGAAATTTCTCTTGCCAATTTCAACTTTCAACCCACCACTGTCGAAAACCCACATTCATAAAAATGACGACCCAACTTCTAAAAGAACAAGAAAAGGAGGAAGACCCCTGGGACAAACAAGTCCAATAGTATATTTCCTCCAAATTGGGCCTCGACAACTTTCATCCGAACTCTATTGGTGACAGTAGCAACTGCACCGCAAACCTCCATACTTTGTTATTCTTTAGGCAATTTAACTTCAAGGACTAATCTGGTACTTGAGTTACCACAAAAAATTTTTGTTGACCTGGGAAAATTCTTGGCTCAAAGGAGGATTGATATGTTGTATGAACTATGAACTATGAAGAAAGGAGTGGAAAATGGAATAGTTGGGAGATTAGTTTTGTCATTTAATTAAAATGTGCTGTAGCAATATCATTGCCCATTTGCTGTAACTCCTCGTCCCAAAAATCTAACTTTAGGTATATTTAATTTTTTATTTCTTTGGAAACTTATATAGTAGTTTTAAAACTTATGCAAAGAGTCACAATTTTATATCATCAATAATTTTTTATATAACGAGTACGTAAACTGTCATTTTTTGTATTTGCCAATTTGATTCGAATTGTAGCGTTTTTACCAACAGTTTCTCTTCCCTTTTGCAAAATATTTTAAGTTCCAAGATTTAAGAAAAAGGGTCTATATTTTCAATTAGCGAAATAATATTTACACACCCTAAAATTTTCTTACACACCTTTATCCTTTTGAGCTAAAAAGACTAAAAAAATATTCAATTACAATCTCATATATTTTTTTTTATATATATATTATCCTTATTTCATATGTTAGTAATACAATAATTCATTTTTAATCTTTCATATTCATCGTTATTCAACACTATTACAACTAAAAGAAAACGACAATTATATACATACATTTCATTGTTATGCAAATGGTATATGATTTTATGTCTTTTGTATGACAATTACGATTTTTTTTAATGAAATTTTGATATTTGGACTGCATAAAAAATTATGGAACTATAAATGAAGGTTTTTTTTTAGTCTTTTTAAAAGATAAAAGATGATAATAAAAATGTGTAAGAAACTTTTTGAAATGTACAAATATCATTTAACTTCCGATTAATAGGAAGATATGTAGATATATTGATTGTTCCATATGTCTCATTCGACTAGATGTTGGAACAGTATATTCATAGTAATCTTTTTTCCTTTTTGGGCAAATAAGAATGTGAAAATAATACGTACAGTTATTTTCCCCAATATTAAGCTTGAATGCTCTCGTCGACACATCTAATTATTTTACTTTATTTTCTAAATAAATATTTATACTTTCAAAAAAGCTAGTAATTCCTTTGCAACTTCTTATTGATGCTTAAATTATAAGCTAATTTGATCAAATCAAATTCCAAAATCTGTTTGTATGAAGGCAAAAATTTATTTGACTATGTATCTTATAACCATATTGCTATATTTTTCATTCTCTAAAATGTACAATCACGATCCTACTAGTATCTCTAGACTTCCATATGAATTTTCATAAAAGATAATTAAAGATCAGCTAAAATTTAACAGCTGTGGAATATGTAGAAAGTATTAGGATATTAGTTTTACTTGAATTATGAAGATCATGTTGGACGTGGCTCACATGTTAAGAATGGTTTAATCTTATTGGATCTTTGTTTTGTTTTGTTTTGAGTAACTTACCTATTAAGAATTAGTTTTCTATTGAATTTGGATTGGACCAATCCCTGCTGGACAAATATATATATATATATCATGAGAATTAAGTCTTTTCTCATCTTGACACACTTATCACTAATTAAGAAAAATTAGAAGCAACCGTGCCTAGGTATTAACGTACGCCTCCTTCAATTTGTCTTGTGTTTCCATCTTCCTCGATGAATTACACAAGTGTAAGAGAGAAACTAGTTCTCCAATTACTAGTATCATGGATTTTGATATGTAATTTATATTTAATCATGTATTATGTATATTATGATTCACGTTATTCTAATGAGCACATTACAATATTAATTTTACATATGATATCAGAGTCAATAGGTTTATGGGCAAAAATCTTTATGTATCTTTTGCTTATTTTATGTGGCTTAATATATTTTTCCAAGGTATGTTTTATGATTTATGCTATCCATAATTATGTTTTCATATAAAAGGAATTTACTAAATTAATTAAAACTCCATTATCATGTTTTTATGTTGGTTTGAGTGGCAGGAATTTTATATGGAAAATTTATAACATAGAGCATAATCAGGATTAAACCCATGCAAAAATTTATGCCTTTTATGATTTATATTATGATTGGAATAAATTGGGAATAACCTATTAATTTTTCTGGGTTTATTTATGTTATGTAACAGTTCTGTTACTGTTTTTTGAGTGTAATTTTGCTGTAATTGTTGATCTCTGGCCTTGTTTACATGACAAACGCAGCATGAAAGTTGCTGCATTAAATTCTTGTCGCTACTATCACTTTTGCAGCATTAAATTTGCTACAAAAGTGATGTCAGCAGGCCAGGGGTTGCAGCCTCACATGCCCACTGGACGACAGGCGCTAGTTCATCCTTGGCGTTGGGCTTCACGCGCCCATAGGTTGTCCAACGCCTAGCGCCACACCTTTTGCTGTTTTCCATACGTGTTTGACCCACTTTTCATGTACGCATTATGCCAATTTCTTGCACAAAATTCCGTACACATACATCCCACTTTTTTCATGTTATTTCCATAAGGATTTTGCATCCTTTTGCTCCAATTTTATGCAGAATTTTTACCCAAATTTTCTTACGATTTTTGCTACTATATTTCGGTACTATTATGTAGTTTTTGTCCCACAATTTGCATATGGATTGTGTAATTTATGAACCAATTTTGCATACAAAATATGCGAATTTTTATTTCTTTTGCAAATAAATAAATAAATAAAATCCAAACTTAAAGTTTTTGTTTAGACTTATGTATTTTATTTTATCTTGTATATTCTTATTTATTTCTATGCACATTATTTTGTCTTGATATTTGAGTTTGTTAGTCACCAAAGTGGCCAAACTTGTATGTTTTCAAGATTTTATAGTGTATGAAAATTTTATTTATTTATCTACGGTTTGATGCACATTATTGAAATAATTATAGATAAATAATTTGCTAATTACATAGACATGTAACATCACCCAAAAGAGATTAAGTTTAAGTAATTGGTGAACTTATGAGATTAATTATTACTTTCGAATGAGTTTGGATATCCACAGATAACAAATATTTGTGTGAAAGTTTTAATTATTCAATTATTGTTTTATTTATGGCATCATTATTTGTTTGCATATAACATATTATTTGTTTTCTAATTACTGTTATCATGGATTCTGGTATGTAATTTATGTCTAATGTATTATGTTTGTCATGATTCACATTATTCCATTACGCACATTACGATATTAATTTTACAGATCAAGCATGCAATTTTAGTAATCCAATCATAAAATAGGATTTGGCTATCCTAGATTTCAATGTTACACAATTTGTTTAAATTGTAATCCAATGTTATAGTATCCTAATTCTGTTGTGCGTAGACTTTTTTTTTTTTTTAGACGAATTGAAAGGTTTGTACACTTTTTTTATGCTTTTAGTTGTATGATAATCTTAGTTACCCATGCTAGGTAGTGATAAAATGAGAAATATGGACACCAAAATCTGTCTACTGGACGTCAAGGTTAAATAGCCAGGATGAAAAACTTAGGAGGTGTTTGGTTCACATTTAAAAAATTAAAATTAGAATAAGAATCATATTATTCTTTCTTAATTGTTTGATTTTAATAAAAAAATGAGTTTCATCATACTATTAGGTTAATTAATGTGAAATCCAAGTCATAAATAGAGAATAAAAGTAATTTCATTTCTATAGAATGATTTTCATAATAGTCAACCAAAAAACATCATAGATATCGTTAATTTTAATTCATATTTCTTTCCCTCATACTCATAAACCTAATACCTCTTTAATTTATAAAGTTACTTAATAAAGCCAAGAAAATGTGTATAGTACATCTTTTATTATTTTCTGAAGTTAACTAGAATCTTCATAAAATAAAATAAAAGGCTCTGTGGGTCAAAATTAAAACGTTCAGGCACTAATGGAAAAATAACACTAACTTTTGGGGGTTAAGTAAGTAATATTTCTCTGACAACTTAATTTTCTCTGTTTTCCCGCGCAATATTTATACCTCTGTAGTTGCGTAATCCCCAAGCCATCCCCTTTTCGATTTCTCACTTTCTCTCTCGTTCCAGAAAGAACACACTTCACACAGTAGCCGTCGTTCTCTCCCGCAGAGATTTTACGTTCAATTGATCAGGTAATTTTGATAATTCTTGCATTTTTAGCCTAATTTGATTATCTGCTATACACTAATTTCATGTATATCATCTCTTATTCGTCTTTAGAAATGAAATTCATAGTAATTTTTTGATAAATAAACGTATATTTCAAGAATCGATGGGAATTTTGGACTATTTTT
The DNA here is from genome assembly GCA_025175665.1 of Cinchona pubescens. Taxonomy (NCBI): domain Eukaryota; kingdom Viridiplantae; phylum Streptophyta; class Magnoliopsida; order Gentianales; family Rubiaceae; genus Cinchona; species Cinchona pubescens. The sequence continues at coordinate 3,086,618 of JANKKI010000187.1, read as the reverse complement.
TAGCTAAGATTATTGATTATCAATAGTTAGATGTAATTATTTTCTGCAGAAAATAAGTAAATTTATGATGTGACTTGTTCGATTCCGTTATTTTTTTTTGCACTAATTTCATGTATAGAAAGAGAATGTTGTCTAGATGTGAGTTCTTAGTTTTGCTGAATCTCTCTTTGTGTGTAGTGTGTGTGCATGTCTGGGAAATTTTGTCAATTTTGTAGAAATAAAATTGATTTTTGTCAATTTTTTAAACTGATTATATGTTCTGTTTTAACTGAAATGAAATTCGGTTATTAATTTTTATGTAGTAATTTGCAGAAAATTAATTCGAAAGTTAACTGATGAAACCTCTCTCGCTAATTTTAATAATGATATGTATATTTTACAATCCATGAGATTTTGTACTGTTGTTCAGGTTGGGTTAATTCTGTATGTATTATGTTTGAGATGCTAGGTGTTGTTAGAACAATATTAGTTTGATTCGTAATTTTTTTTGAGATCATGGCATTCATTTTTTTTCGAGAAATTTTATCAATATTTAGAAATTATTACTGTTTTCTGTTGTTTGTTGCTGAATATATATGTATAAATATGTATCTATAAGTTTCTATGTACTGTTTGGCAGTCTCCATCGCAATTTTTTTATTTTAATTTTGTTTACTTCGTGTTTTGATGCGATTTCTTGCTTGGTATGAGATGATTTGAAGTGATGAAATGGTGTGACTGATCGAGGGAGAGGAAAGAACATACTGAATTCTGAATTTTGTTAAGAAGCGTTGTAGGAAAATAGTGTAGATAAGTTAATTAAAACTGCAGGCATGAATTAGTTGGTTTCTGATGGGATTAATATTTGAGATTGATGCTAGCTTTGTTAGAACAATATTGTATATTTTGTCATTTTATTAATTGGTTTGATGATAATTAGCTTTCCATTTGGTAGACATGGTTGGCAGAGTAAGAATTGAAGTTTTAGATCACACGGAGGACTGCCGTACCTATGATATGAACCTGAGCTCGTTTAAAACAGCAGCAGATTTTCGTATATGGGCTGAGCTAGAAGTTTATGGGCAATTCAGTGCTGTTGAGAAACTACTTCCAAACGACTTGTCGCACTGTATTGCGCTACAAGCTGGATGAGAATGGTGCTCTCACGGGAATAGTGGAGGAGGAAAATGTTGAACCAGTACCTGGCCAACATAGGACTGATGTTACCATGAGGGCTGCAATTGAATGGCGTGGTGCTGCAGGTACACTGATTGATTTTCAGGATGACCAATGGCCCTCAGTCATGCACAGTCAGGCTTTCGAGATATTCATCAGTCCTGGAGGACAACGCCAACCATTAGTGATGCAGCTACCCGCACCGGCTGGCCAGTAGTCTTAGACGTCCTCCAAAACCTCGCACCACTGCATGCCCACCTCCCAAAATCTCCAACCTTTTTCAATCTTCAAGTTTCTAGTTTCTTTTGCTATAGTCCAAAGAAAAGAAAAATAAATCTTCCTTTGTTATCAATCCACCTATTCTCATATTCTCCCCACATTCTTCAGTCTTCACCTGTCAGTTTCTTCTATGCTTTCTCCTACACCTCAGAGATATGTCAATATAGATTTTCCTCCCACTAATCCACATCCATATTCTCTAGTATTGTTCACATTTCCAGTAGTTCTGTTTCTTATCTTTTTCTCTTACCTCTACATATGTCATATACAGACGTTTCTCTACATCCATAGTATTGCATTGCTGTTGCTTTTCAAACTCTTTTTTAGTAGCCAAATTAATTGTTCATATGATTGTTGATGAGGCAAAGAGGTGTAACAAAAACTCTTATGTAGTACTACGTACTAGTCTTGTAGCTGGATTGAGATGGATCTGGACTTCTTGAATTTCTAGCCAGTAAATCCTTCTTTGGTGAATATAATGCTGGTGAATTAGAGGTTTACCACCAAGTGCTTATGATGATGATGATGGAAGGCAGCTTTCAAAAGATATAGATGTTGAATTAGCGGAATATACAAATTTTATAGGGAAGTAGGAGTCTCCTTTTCCTGTCAATATCTGGATAGAATCCACTTTGGTGCATGTATTACTGGTTGTTAAAACTGAATAGAAGAAATTTGTAAGTAGTTTACTGAAATTCCATGGTTCTTTAGCAGATTGTAGCATCTGATCTACCATTGAGAACAGTTTGAGAAAATTTTGTGACAATTGTACTATTTTGTTTGTTGGCCTCAAGTCTGATTGTACATTGCTACAACATTGAGTATTTCCATTCTTGAAGCAATTCCGGGGGCATGAATCAGGGAAGGTAATTCCAGATCAACAGATTTTCTCTAAACTGGGGAGGGCTCTCGGTGTTAAACTTCAAGGAAAGAAATAAAACAACGGGGAATGAAGAAGCCAATGTTTCGTATTGTCGCTGTTCTTTCAGGCCAAAAGAGTGTTGGTGTAAATGGAACTTCCACACCCCACTCCACCTTGCTTTTAGTACCCCTTTTAACCACTATTATGATTGTCTCGTTTCTCTGGCTTATGGATGTGGCTCTTCCTTGTGAAATGTGAACCATTGTCAAGAGATCTTACTAATCGTGTTGTACTCTTGTAGTATATTTCCATCTTTGCACTTTTATGGTGGTTTTCATGTGGTATTGGTATTAGATATTGATTCCTGTAGTTCGAACTTTGAAGGTCTTCCAGCCATCTCAAGATCTTTTGTTGCAAAAAACAAAGTTAAAAGCGCATCTACGTTCTGTTCTTATATTGTATACATAAACACCATAAAACATTTATAATTGACAGGCGGTGATAATTGTGTTCCCCATTTCAAAGCTCTTCTCAGCTTTCATTCTTGCTTGTTTGCTTTATTTTATTGGATAAAAATGACTTTTCAATTCATTGACACTAGAGTATAAGTGTCATTATATTTATGAAAGATGCTTATGTGTTTTTTCTTGAAAAAAGTCAAGGAAGTAGAAAAGAAGATCAAAGCCACAGTTCAGTAAGGTCCACAATTTGCTTAATATATGTGTTCTAGTATGGCAAATGTTTAGGTAGATCTGATTTTTGACCCATTTGTATATCTTGTGGTGTGGATTAAACTTTAGAAAATCTATGTCATAACATCAACTGATGTAAGTAAGATTTTTTAAGATTTAATTCTGATCACAAAGTTTACAGGTGGGGTAAAAATCCGAATCTATTTAAGTATTTTCCGTTCTAGTATTACTCCAAACAATGAGGATTGGGGAATTTTGAGTGGTTAAAATATGATGGCCCATCTAGGGTCAGGTCGATTAAGGCCAACCCATCTGATGATATATTATCAAAATGAAAGTATTAGTAATTATATTATGTTAACACAAGTTTTGTAGTAACGAATGAAAGTATTAGTAATTATGTATTAAAAATACTAGTTTATAGGAATGTATAATTTTTAAAAGTATATCACCTATATTGTTATATTTTATTTTAAGGAATTTCTATAATTTTGTTAGAATATTATACATGTTTTTAAGTTATGTAATGTACAAATACTCAAAGTACATAATATTATACTATATATGCATTCAACTTACAACGGTACAGTACAATTATAAAATTTTCTTTTATTTTATGCTACTTAAACACAACAAGCATTATTATGAGTTTAATTTATTTTCGAATCCATTCGAAGAAAAGCGATTTATAACACCCCATACAAATAAGATAACTTAACAATTGAACGGGAGTTAATGACCTCATATTGTGCCTCAGTCTTCAAACTGTATAACCCACCTCTCCTTTTGGATGCCCCTCATGACAGCACCGTCCCCCACCCCCAAAAAAAAAAAAAATAAATAAATAAAAACTGCAATTCCCCTTACCCACCACCTTCTTGCAACTCTTTACCCTGTAGTGCCTCTCGGCCTCTTCCCCACGGCCACCCTCCTCCATCCTCCTCACATCCCCTCATCCCTGTAATTCTTGGAGACATTTTACCTTCAGATTAATATATATATATATATATATATATATATATATATAGTGGCCGGCTTAGAGGGTTTATGTCCACTTGGCGTAAGTTCGAATGAACCTAACATACCTTATACTAAATTATTAAAAGCGCTTAAGAACCTAAAAACAAACCTAGTTTCAAGATGCTAATTTGGACTAGTTTGATATCAAACGGAATCTCATATAAATAATTTGTTGACTACACACATAAAAATGGAAGAAAAAATTACTTTTAATGGATAAATTGGAGGTAAAATTGTCAAAATAATCTCTCAACTTTTTCTGTCTCTCAAATTTTTTTAGATGAATAGTCTTTCAACTTTTATTTTTTATCGAAGATAGCCCTTTGTGGTGGAGCCACCACAAAAACTTGTTTTTGATAAATTTCACACACCTCCTAAGCTTATTTTTCACATAACCCCTATATAATTTAAAATAAAAAAAAGAAGAAAGAACTTAATTTGAAGGGGTGAAAAAGGAAAAAACAAAAACTTCATAACAATTTAAAAAAACTAAAACTTTTATTTTTTACAAAAAAGAAAAAAGAAAAATATGAAAATCCTTACCTTTCCCTCTTACCTTTCTCCTAACCGAAGCTATCACCCACTCAATTGCAGAACCACCCCTTTAGCCATCCATAACCACCAATAGTCGTCCAAGTGCCTCTTCCCACTCACCAAACACTAACCGCCATCCACCAACCCCATTGCTATATCTACTTAGCTAACAACTAATTCTTCTTTTCAAAATTTATCCCTATAATTTTGTAAAATTTTAAATTAGTCTAATATGAAAAACAACTAAACCACAAGGGACATATGTGGAATTTATCCCAAAAAAAAAAAAAATTGTGGTAGCTCCATGACAAAAGAACTATCTTGGCTAAAAAATAAAAGATGAAGAACTATTCTGGCTTAAAAAATGTTGAGGGACTATTTCGGTTAAAGTAAAAAAATTGAGGAATTATTTTTTTGCAATTTTCCCTAAATTGAAAGACAACACTAACTTTAAGGGTTTAAAAACCAAAATGATTATTCTCAACAACTTGAACCCTTTATTTCCCGGGCAATATAAATCACCAAGGGCCCAACCCTCCATTTCAATCCCTCACTTTCTCTCTTCCCAGAAAAAAAAACACGCACAACACGCAGTAGCTCTCCTCTCTCTCACTATTAGCAGACATCTTCCAGTCAATTGATCAGGTAACTTTGTTCATTCCTTGCATGGTTTTAACCTAATTCTTTCCCCTTTCTCATTAATTTCATGCATATCATCTCTTTCTCTGATTTTTTTTTTTAGAAATTAAATTCGAATATTTTTTTTTGGTAATTAATATTTCAAGAATCGATGAGAAATTTCGGACATTAGATTCTTGATTCTGGATAGTTAGATGTACTTCTTTACTTCGGAAATTAAATATATGTATGTGTAGTTCGATTCTGTAATTTTTTTCACCAATTTGATGTATAGAGAGAATGTGTGTGTGAAAAAAATATTAAATGTTTGATCAGAGTGTGCTGGTTTTAACTGATGAAATTCAGTTCCTAATTTTTATGTAGTAATTTTTCGGAAAATTAAATTTCTGCCAATTTTTAAGGATTGACTTAAGAAAAATAAATTCTTGAGTCGGTTATCAGAAAATACTCTGCTTCGAATACATTATACGACAACGTAATGAAATATACTAATATGTATTGGAATTTCTAGATTGCGTTAAAATCTGATGTTGTTGGGTGCTTTATAAATTTCTAGCATGTTTTAGCATCTGGCTAAATCAAAGGAAACTACTTCGAATGAGAAAGAGACTAATCAGTTATAGGACACTGAAATTTTGAACAGAGTTTTGAAATTAAAAAAAAAAAAAGAATCATTTTGAATTGGGTGGGTAAGAAGTTATAAAATTTACTATAAAATTTTCTTTTCTTTTTTTGGGCAACATTTACATGATTTGATAGTACATTATAAATTGTAGGGGTTAAATTCACAAATCAGTTAACTGATGGTAGGTCTTGCTAGAACAATATTAGAAACTATTAATGATTTTTGTTGTTTGTTGCTGAGTCTATATAAGTTTCTATGTACTGGTTTGTGGAATTGAGTTTAAGTAGAAGCTGATCAGTTGATCGAATTTTTGTTGCTTGTTGGAGGCGGGTTCCAATTTCGATCTTTTGATTTTATTTAATCTTGCTTGTTTATGCTGCATGTTGAATTTCGGTAACAAGTTTAATAGGAAAATAGAGTACTTAAGTTAATTTCAACCATAGAGTTAATACTTTGCTTCTGAGGATTAATATGGAATCGATGTTATGTTTGATTTTGTAAATGTTGTCAATTTTTTAGAAATAAGATTAAACATCCAATCGGTGAGAATGTGCTTTTCATTTTATTAAATGATGAAAATTTCCAGTTCCAAATTTTATGTAATGTTATTAGTAATTGTTTTTGTGATAGTTACCTTTCCATTTTCAGACATGGCTGGCATGGTAAGAGTTAACATTCTTGATGTCAACGAGCATGGCAGTCAAATTTATCTGAACCTGTTTAGTTTTCTAAGAGTAACTGATTTTCGTGTATGGGCTGAGATACAAGTTAGATGGTCAGTTTCGTGCTACTGAATACCTAGAAGCGACTCATTACAATACACTGTGCTATGTGTACAATATGGATAATAATAGGTTCGGTCGCACAGTGCTGAAGATAACTGTGACGAAGCAGTACCAGGCTCACACTGGATTGATGCTGAAATGAGGGCTAAAATTGAATGGATTGCCACTCGTGGAGCCAGTAGACGGTTTCAATTTCAAGAAGAACAGTGGCAATTCATACAAGAACAGGCATACGAGATATTCATCGCTCCTGGAAACCACCAACCGTTAGTGGTGCCATTAATACCGGCTGGACCATAGTTTTTGACGCCTCACAACACCTCTCAAAATCCCAAACCATCTTCAAGCTTCATGTTCCTAGTTCTTTTTTTTTTTTTTTGTTACCATCAAATTAAAAAAAACCACACACACGCACACACTTCAACTTCCTACCAGTAATCAATCTTTTATTCTTTCTCCTACATCGGGTCACACAGCACTGGATGTTTCTCCCAGTACTAATCCACATATGTTCTCCAGTATTGACTTTTCTAGTATTTCTTTTTTCCTTTCCTTGACATCCTGATGTCACATACGTACATTTCTCTACATCCATAGAGATGTCATGCATACCTTGTGCTTTTGGAACTCCTTTTTTGTACTCAGATTAATTGTCAATATGATTGTTGTTGATGAGGAGGTGTAACCAAAACTCCAGTTTAGTAGTACTAGTCTTGTAGCTGGATTGAGATGGATTCTGGACTTCTTGAATTTCTAGCTGGTGAATCTTTTTTACATGTGGTGATATAAATTTGAGGTTTACCACCAAGTGCTTATGATGGCGGTGGAAGTCTGATTTCAAGATACAGATGTTGATTTAGAAGAGTAGAAAAATACCATATAGGGAGGTAGGTATTTCCTATTAATTAGGAATTGAATCCTGGACAGAAGAAGCTTTGTATGTAGTTTACTGAAATTTCATGGTTCTTTAGCACATTGTAGCATGTCATCCACCACTGAGCACCATTTGAGAAAATTTTGTACACTATTTTGGTTGTACGTGTGTACCTACGTTTCTCTAGATACATAGTAATGCATCTATGCCTTTTGCTTTTGCAACTCTTATATTCTGACAAGGTTCTAATATTGATGAGGCTCCCTGTAGTCCATTGTGAAAGTGTAATCTCCCGCCTTGCCAAACTGGAGAAGAACTGTTTCCTCGTCCCCTTTCCCACCTGGCTAGCTTTTAAGTAATATTATGGCTCTTTAACACTAATTAAAAAAAAAAATCTTAGTTTGAAAATTGAAAAAAGTGTTCCTATATAATCTTGAAAAGGAAGTTTCGATTTGGCCTTACACATTGAAAAAGTGTTCCAAAATGTGGCTGTCCATTTGAATTTTATCAAGGTCATTTTTGTGTTGCAAGTATTATAGGAATCCTAATTCTCCAACACGAAAAAAAAAAAAACGAATAAGGATTATGGATAGACTCACAAAATAGATAAAAAGGCTTAGTATAAAAATAAACATTTTTAATGAAAGAAGGAGAATGATACGTAAATACTCCCAAATGTATAGAGAAAAAATTGAAGGAAGAACAACTACAATTTTATCAAAAAAGATAATCCATACTATACATGTATCTAGGAACCCCAATTAATATTGTGGTCTCTCCTTCATTTTCTTTCGAATTTATTTATTTGAAAGTTTAAAATTTATTATATAACTATCCATTTTCTTGTTTAATTTGTTTAATATTTAAAATTTAATTCTGCAACTACCATTTATAACTACCTAAATACTACCCAAGCAGTTATAGTTTTATTTTGAAAATAATCTGAAATATTACTATTTTACAACTTTGTATTATGGAAGAGATTTTTTTAATATAATATGTATTTTTTGTGTAATTTTCTAAAAAAAAATAATAACTCATGCCCATAATTTCTACAACTCTCCAATTCAATAATTTCTCATAAACCTCTATTTAATTTAATTTTTTTTATTCTTTTCCTATAATTGCACACATACATAAATTGTTTCAATAGGACTAGTTTTAGAGAAATTCTACGATCCTTTCTAGGGAACCATTCCCTTGTGTTTTAAATGCTTATACAGTACAACACCATGTGCTTAAAAAACTTGTACTGTACAAACATTAGTAAAGTTAAGGGAATAGTTCCCTAAAAGGGACTGTAAAATTTTCCCTAGTTTTATATCACTCATGAACATTTGGTATAATTTTTGTGTAATTTATAATTAATTTAATAGACTTCCTACTATTTCCCTCCCATAACTCCTCTTTTTTACTCCCAACCACCTTTTAAATAGTTACTAGAATAAAACACGTGTTTCGCACGTATAATATTCTTGATTTGTTGAATGTTTTTATTTTTAAAAAAATAAATAAATAATCAGTAAATGATAACATAGAGTACAAAATGTGAACATTTATTTGTTGAATTTTTTATACAAAAGATATATATTTTAAAATATATATTTAATATCTTCGCTCTTTTTTCCTAATTATTTTCACATTTCTTATTTATTTATTTATTATTATTGTTTGTTATTTTATTTAATGTCATTTATTTTTACAACATATGATATTATTTGCATCTTATTTCTATTTCTCTTCTATACGCTTAGATAATGATTTCTTACAATGGCACACAGGACACCAATTACTTGATATGCTTTGTCATTACTAAAAGACAATATTACTACCAATTACCAAAGAATAGTTTATAGATGAAGTATTGATATTCTTTGATTATCGAAAAATATTTACATGAAATCAAATGATATATAGATAATAATTACAAAAATTAATTATAATTCAAAAAATAAAAAATAAAAATAAAATTGATTAAAATGTAAAGAACGAATAACAAACAAACCAAGTCTTATTCCCATTAAGTAGGGTCGGCTGCATGAATTATGCTATGCCATTATACTCTGTCATAGATCATATCCTCCTTAATTTTTAGATGGAATATATTTTTCTTACAAGTTACCCATCAAATCTTTTTGGTCTTTCTCTACTCCTCTTATGTTGACTACTCTCTCTAAAATCTACTCGCCTGACAATGTGTATATTCTACTAGTCGTCTTAACATATGACCTAATCACCTTCAGTGTGTTTCTCTCATCTTCTCATCAATAGGTGCTACTCCAATCTTCTCGCGATATATGCTCATTGTGTATCTTGTCTATTCTAGTGTACCCACACATCCATCTTAATATTTGCATTTCTGCTACTCTCATTATTATAAAAATTTAGAATCTAATTAAACTAATATATTCTGCATATTATTGGGAGATTCACATAGTATATTAAATCATTATAAAAAAATTTAATTGATAACTTATTCTTTTATGTTGCTCTAAAATGCACCGAATGTTAATAAAATTAATCATTTATCTTACTATAAAATACACGCAATGCTAATGAAAAACATATTCAGATATCTTACTATAAAAGATGTCCAAATATAATAGTATTTTTTTTAATATATTTCTTAAACTTATTCTATTGAAATTTTGAAGTTTGATATCTTCATTCATATTGATGACACAAAATGTGGTTAATTTAAGTCTAAAGTAATTTCTATTTCTTTTTAGGTTCCCAAATTATAATTTGTTGTAACAACACCACCAATGACTTGATCATTTAAAAATAAATATTTTTTTCCTATTTTATAATATTGAACTTTTTATATGTATCTATATATTCTTTATTATTACTAAAAGATAAAATCATTATCAAATATCAAACATCATTTTATATATAAAGCGTGTTATAATTCTTTTATTAGGGAAAATATTTACATAGATCAAATAATATATGGTGATAATTACAAAATGATTAATTAAAATTTCAAAAATGAGAAAAAAAATGAACCTAAGTAAAATGTAAATAACAAAGCCATCAAACTAAACAGATTAAACTAATATATTATCTATAATATGGATAGGTACCACATAATATATTAAGATCATTATCAAAAGATATAAATAAAATGTTGTTCTTTTATCTTTCTTTAAATGTAAAAAAACATTAATGAAAAAATTCTTTATCTTACTCTAAATACACAGAACTATACTGAAAAATACGTAGTTTCTAAATATATCTAAAATAACACGTAGTTTTTGTATAATCTCTATTGCAATTAATTTTTTAACATATTGTGTAAATATGTAACAGAATAGAAAATATATTGGCATTATTCAATATTGCTTAATTTTATGATAATATTCAATTAAGACTTCATTAATAATCCAAACTCTTCCCTTCATCTTGAATGTATCAAACGTAGTTAGTTCCGAAATTATAGTTTGATGTAGTGTTTTACTATGAAATTACTAAAATTTGTATTTATGAAATATATAAAAAAATCAAAACTAACAAAGTGTGTGAATTTTATTTTTAGTTTTTGCGTACTCTTTCAATTAATTTCTTGTGTCGTTTACTAAGATATTTAATCTACATTTTTATTATTTTATTAAATAGTGTAAAAATTTTATTGGACTTTCCAAAGTTGACGCATAACAAAATATATATCTACAATTATTTGAAAATATTTAATATTATGATTTTATTTGCATAATTCATGTTGTGTTTTATATTACTTACCCACTTATTTTTTTTATATGTGATTCCAATAATTTATAGGTAGTATTCTTATATGTCTTACAATGATTATTCTAGACTATTTTGGTATTGTATTGTAGCATTTGTTGAACTTTTTTTTGCCACATCAATAGTTAATCTAAACCAATATTATTTTATCAAATACTATAACAATTAGTATTGTAGTTTCTAAAATTAACATTTAAACTCAATATATACCAGTAAATACTTAGCGACTTAATACTATGATTTATTTGCATAATATGTATTGTTTCTATATTAATTACTTATTTAAATTTCTATATTAGTATCACAAATTATGCGTAGAATTCTTGTATGTGTTACAATGTTTATTTTGAAATATTTTAGACATCGTATCGTATCATGAGTTAAATTTGTTTTCTATCTCATTAATAGTTACTTAAACCAATATTTTACAAAATGGTATTCTAAAGATAAGGATTTTGTGATAAAATATTACTATTAAAGATATATAAATTAACAAATACTTCTATCTTAATTAAAAATTATGAGTTTTCTATTTCACGCCGAGCTTTAGTTTCATTGCTAGGTTAATTTTTTTTTCCTTCATGTAGGAAAGGGAAAAACAAATCTAAATTAATCGTAACAAACAAATTTAAATGAGATAAGAAAATAGTGCTATATACTTATTTTTTCACTTTAATAAATACTAAATTTTTATTTGTACAATTATTAATTTTGTGATTTTTAATGTGGTAGAAAACTTTGATATTAAAAAGCCAAAGGTAAACTTAAAGTGAAAGAATCTATTAGCATCAATAAATATGAAAGTCAGTCCAATAATTTAACTTATATGCTATGATGAATCACAAATTAGTTATTATACATTGATCATAAACCACAACAATTTTAATATTGTAATTAAAATAAATACATGATTAATCACATTGTAATAGAGTAAAAAAATTTATATTTTTACTCAAAATAGTTATAGATTTTTTTAGCATATGGAAATTACAAATTGAGAATAAAATTAACATGCAAGAACGTACTTAAATAAACAATTAGAGAAAATAAATAATTATTTGTGAATTAATAAATATATAAAATAATTATAAAAGACTATTTTTATTAGGAATAAAAAATAAAATAATTTGAATATATATAACAATTATAAAATAACATTTTTATCTATTTTTTTGCTCATGTATATATAATTTTTCTACTCTTAAAAATTTATACCTTCTTATTATGTATTTATGCCAAAATTTCATACTAATGTAAGGAAGAAAAAATTTGAATATATATAATAGTTATAAAAGCTACATTTATTTTATTTTTGATCAAATATAAAATTTTTTACCATCTTAATACATTTATGTGTATAATTTTTATATAAATATAAAGAATTATGTTATAGTTGTTTAAAATATATAATAAATAAGAGTAGTATTATAAAATATAGATAATCTTATTATATTAAATGAAGAGTATTTTAGATAGGTTAATTATATGTCATGAAGACATATTAGACATAACTATTTAATTAAGTGTGTATTAGGTGGGACCACACAAAAAAAAAAAAGATTGTATATCTCAAGTAGGAATTTTTATGACTAAAATAGGTGGGGGTTCCTAAGAAAATAAGTAATTAGATTAGAAGATGAGTAATTTAGTTATGTTTTTCAACGAATTATATTTCATTAAATGCAGGTATTTTAGACATTATAAAAAAGAAGATAAACACCTAAAGGGGAGAAACAAAAACATAAACAAAAAAGAGAGAGAGAAAAAAAAAACTCGCATTTATATATAAGTAATAGATTATCTTTTAGAGGAATTTTACACTCATTTTTAAGGAACCATTCCCTTGCCTTTAAAAACTTGTAAAGTATAAGGTTTTAAGGCGCATGATGTTGTACTGTACAAATATTTAAACTACAAGAGAATGATTTCTTAAAATGAATTATAAAATTTTCTTAGCTTTTAATTTGATTTTATTTACATTTTTTTCCAAAATTAAACACACATAGAGTATGTATTTTTTACTAATTTTATTACTATCTAAATAATGTCAATTTAATTTACATAAAATGTATTGTGAATAAATCTAATTTGTTTATTACACATATATTGGGTGTGCGTTTATCACTAATTGGGGATCAAAGTAAACTGTTGAGGTACTAAATTGAAAATTAAATTTTACACTTTACTTTTCGGGTTTAAAAGAAAATATTTACTCTTTAACAACTGAACCTTTATCTCCCGGGCAATAAGCTCTCCATTTTCAATTTCTCTCTCTCTTTCTTGCAGTTCTAGAAAGAACCCGCACAACATACAGTGGCTCTTCTCTCTCTGTCTCTCTAGCGAACATCTTTCAGTCAATTGATCAGGTAAATTTGATCATTCTTTCATTTTCTTAACTAATTATTTCTATTTTTTTTCGTTAATTTCATGTATATCATCTCTTTCTCTGATTTTTTTTTTCTGTAGAAATGAAATTCGAGTAATTTTCGGGTAATTAATTAGATGTATATTTCAAGAATCGACGAGAATTTCGGATTCTTTTTCAGATGATATTCTTGATTCTTGGTAGTTGGATGTACTTCTTTTATGCAGAATAGAAATTAATTATATGTATGTATAGATTGATTCCGTATTATTTTTTGGCAACAATTTGATGTACAGAGAGAGAATGTGTGTGTGTGTGAGGAATTTTTTCAATTTTCTAGAAATAATATTAAACATTTGATCAGGACGTGATTTTTTAACTTAGATGAAATTCAGTTCCTAATTTTTGTGTAGTAATTTTTCAAAAAATTAATTTATAGTTAAGTGTTGTTAGAACATATTAATTTGATTTTGAAATTTTTCTCGGGGGATTTTGCTAGCGGATATTGGCCTACCCCTTTTTGGGGATTGAATTGTGATTATGGAGAGCCTAATTAGTTATTGCTACTGTAAAATTTCTTGGGGCGGTTATAAAAAAATCCTCTACTTTGAAGACATTATACGACGTTGCATTTCCTGCTTAATGTAATGTGGTCGAATTTCTGAGTTGCTTTAATTCCAACGTGGTTGGCCACTTTTTAGCATCAGGCGAAATCAAAGGAAAGCTACTTCGAATGAGAAACAGAGACTAGTCAGTTACGTGGAACTTTTGAATTATCTTGAACTGAGTTTTGACATAAAAAAAAAATCATTTTGAATTGAATGGGTAAGCAGGTACATCTACTAAAAAAATTTTTCTTTTTTTTTGGGGTAAAAGATTTGATAGTACATATATTTTGGGAAGGGTTAAATTCCCACAAGTTAACTGATGGTAGGTGTTGTTAGAACAAATTATTTTTGTCATTTGTTGCTGAATCTATATGTATACACTTATATCTATAAGTTTCTATATACTGGTTGGTGGAATTGATTTTTAATAGAAGCTGATCAATTGATCAAATTTTGTTGCCTTTTACATACGTTTCCATTTCCATCTTTTGATTTTATTTAATCTTGTTTGTGTATACTGAATGCTGATTTTTGGTAACAAGTTTAGTAGGAAAATAGAGTAGATAAGTTAATTTCAACTGTGAGGATTATTTGCCTATTTGGGATCCATGTCAGGTTTGATTTGGTAAATGTTATCAAAGTTTTTTAGAAATAAATTATACATCCAATTAATGAGAATGTGCTTTTTGTTTACTGACTGATGAAAATTTCACTTCCTAATTTTATGTAATTTTGTAGAATCTTATGGGTAATTTTTTTATGATAGTTACATTTCCATTTTTCAGACATGGCTCGCATTGTAAAGATTAACCTTCATGATTCCGACGGGAATTGCAGTCAAGTTTATCCAAACCTATCCAATTTTCCAACAGCGACTCATTTTCGTGCATGGGCTGAGATACAAGTTTATGGGGGGTTCCGCGCTATTGAGTACCATCGAGTGACTCATCACACTACACTACGCTATGTATTCAATCCAGTTAATTTAACCGGTGCTTGTAATGTTTTCAGTCGCAGAGTGCAGCACTTTGTAGAACCACGACCAGGCCCACACTGGATTGACGCTAACATGAGGGCTGACGTTGAATGGATTGCCACTCATGGAGCTAGTAGACGGTTTCAATTTCAAGATGATCAGTGGCAATGCCCCTGCATGAACAGGCATACGAAATGTTCATCGCTCCTGGAAGCAGACTGTTAGTAGTACCGTTATTGGAAAGGTTATTGGCTGGACCATAGTTTTAGACGCACTCAAACACCCCACACCACCTGCCAACCTCTCAAAATCCCCAAGCTTCTTCAATATTCATGTTTCTATTTTCTTTTATTACACTCGAAGAGAAAAACACACACAACTTCCTCCCAGCAATCAATCTTTTATGCTTTCTCGTACATCTGATCAAACACCAAAGATGTTTCTCCCAGTAATAATCTACATCCCATGTTCTCTACTATTAATTGTTCACGTTTCTAGTAGTCCTTTGTTTCTTTCCTTGACAACCTTGTGTCGTTTACGTACATTTTTCTGCATCCAATAGTCATGCATACCTGTTGCCTTTGAAACTTTTTTTTGTAGTCAGATTAATTGTCCATATGATTGTTGTGAGGAGGTGTTACCAAAACTCCAGTACTAGTCTTGTAGCTGGATTGAGATGGATTCTGGACTTCTCGAATTTCTAGCTGGTGTGAATCTTTACTTTTGGTGATAACGCTGGTGAATTAGCAGTTTACCGCCAAGTGTTTATGATGGTGATGATGGAAGGCCGATTTCGAGATACAGATGTTGAATTAGTTGAGTGGAAAAATACCATATACTAGTTTCCTATTAATTGGGAATTGAAACCTGAACAAAAGAAACTTTGTACGTAGTTTTCTGAATTTCATGGTTCTTTAGTATATTGTAGCATTTCAACTATAACTGAGAACCGTTTGAGAAATTTTTTTGACTATTGCACTCTTTTCTTTGTTGACCTCAAATCTGATTGTACATATATAAGTACGTCTTTGTACTTCCTTTTGTCATATCGTTCTCTGCATCCATAGTCTTGTGTATATACCTGTTGCCCAGCTTCAGTAACGAGATTAATTATCCATATGATTGTTGATGAGGCAAAGATGTGTAACAACTCCAGAGTAGTAGTCTTGTCTGTTTTGGATTTTTGCCTCCAAAATACAAGTTCAATAAATTTGATTTTCCCTCCATTTGTGTTCCTTTCTTCTTAGAAGCCTTTAGTCCTACATTGAAACTTTGTGTTGAATGTTTTCACCTTATATGCGTATGGTGTTTTGTCAATGTGCAACACTAGTTGAAAGTTTAGACTATGCATGGTTGATGGTTTGAGAATTTTCCTCAAACACATGCGCATACCTGCTCAGCCTATGCGGCGGAACGTGGTGTGGTGTGTGCGTGTGAACCATTAGAATTTTTTTTCTTTTATATTTTTCTTTTCTTTCTATAATTTTGGTCTATACTGATTACCTATTCCGTGTAATTACCTATTTCGTGTGAAACTTTACTTATGTAGCGTCTTACCTTTTCTCCAAAGGAATTTTTCTCTCTTTCTATATTTCTGTACTGATTACCTATTCCGTGTAATTACCTATTTCGTGTAAAACTTTACTTATGTAGCGTTCCTACCTTTTCTCCAAAGGAAAACGACTTAGGCTTTTTTTTTTTTTTTTCTCAAGTCACTTATATTTTCTCTCAAGACAGTGTTGTGACTTCCAAATTTTCTAGCTAGATTCATCACCATAAATATAGGCCTTAAGATCCTCTTCAAGATACATTGAAATCCTTTTTTCACTTATATTCTTTCTCATATTTTTGGTATAGAGTTGTCCTATAGTAGTTCGCAACCTTAGCTATCGTTGTATTTTGGAGAGTAACTGTCCGGTGATCTGTTTGCACAAATGGATTAAGATCCTGTGAGCGTGAAATCACTTTTAAGAATAGTGATTACTGGTCTCGGCTTGGTTTCGGTTTTCATATTCATTCACACAATAATTCTATTCATCATTAGTCCCAACCTCGAAAAGTTTTTTTTTATCTCAAATTAAATTTATCGAGTATAATTTGAATGTCTAACAATCTTGAAAGTATTTTTCACATTTTGATTAAATTGATTATCTTATATAATAATATAACCTTCACTATCGTCGTAATTTTACTCATATAGACATTGTTTCCTATTGTTCTTGACCGAAAATTGATTAAAGTCATTTATCCGTTGTTGTAAATATGACGATGTTGATTGATTGGTAGTTATTTAAGACAAGTAAAGCGTTTTGCTATGAAACTAGGAGACTTACTTTTATTTCACCAGTACTTGTGTAAAGTAAGAATCTTTTTATCAGTGTTGAACAAGATTCATGTATCATTTGGTTGGCAAAGATTTTTTCAGAAAAAGTAATTTTTTTTCTTAAAATTTAAATTCTAATGTTTGATTTGATTTGTAATTTATTGGGAAAGTAAAATTTTTTCTCAAAATAAGGAAAGTTGTTGTATAATATTTGAATTCTAAATTATAATATCCTATTGGTATTCTTTTTACTTTCGTTAGGATTTTAATCCTAAAAAAAAGGTAGACATCCTAACTCTTTTCGCTCTCCTCGGATTCTATTGCAACTCAACATGTACCACCATATTATTATTGTTATTGTTATTGTAATGGCTATGGTTATTGCTTATTATTATTATTATTATTATTATTATTATTATTATTGTGATTATTATTCGTATTGTGATTATTATTATTATTATTATTATCATCATCATCATCTACTATTATTATTATTATTATTATTATTATTATAATTATTATTATTATTATAATTATTATAATAGTATATACAAAATATTAGAAGGTAAATGAAACTCAAAAAAAGGTCATAACGTTATTAATTTGGTCTTAGTTTTGGTTGCATTGTGATGCCAAAAAAAAAAAAACTAAAAATTAAAAAAAAAAATTCACATCATATTTGTCGGAATATTTTTGACAATGTAATGAAACTGTAAAATACTTTCCTTACTATCAAACATAGGTACATGAATTTATACAATTTTTCTGTCAAGATTTCTGAGAGAATCCAAACATTAAAAATAATAATAACAATAATATTTTTTTATAGAATAACATTCTAAAAAAATTACATTCCTTGATAACTTTATTTTTCTGCCAACCAAACGAGAAGTAGTAAGGTATATGTTACTCCTAGCGAGACTCACCTGGATGAGTATAAATTGTTTAAATACTAAATGCCGATGGGTAAAATTAATTTAGTGAAAGATACCGTGAATATATATATTTCGTGTGGCTTATGTGCTATAATTGGTTTTCCTCGGGTTTGTTCAAGAATTGATTTTGATCATGGCTTTGTGTATTTGAATTAAGAATCAGACAATTCATGACTTTTGTGGGCTTAAATTAAGGATCCGACTTGATTTTCTTATTATTCTTGGACTAAATTGAAGCATATCATTGTGGGAATCATTAATCTGCTATCTTGGTCTCACTATTCTATACAAGTTAATAAATAAATACTAGAAGAAATTGTGTGGCAAGCATGTAAAAGAAGCTTATGCAAATATATATGGAAGCATGTTTCCTTTATTCTTATTTGCATTTCTGTGTGTATATTGAATTACATGAACTGTCTTGAATCTTAGTTATGCTGTACTATTAATTTTGCATGCATAAATTCTAATTGACTACTTAAATTAACTAGTTATCTAAACGTGGTGTTATTAATCAAGGTTTTAATTTGAGTGATTAAAACTAATACCAATTTTTGGTCACTGGTTAATATTTAAGGCTTATGATCTGGATTATTACAATGCAAATAGATCTATCATTACGGATATGGATAAATTGTGGATAATAAAAGTTATTAAGATTCGTGATATGTGTAAATTGTGAAATTCTTGACTTGAACCTCAATAATTTTATTTAGAAATATTTGATGTTTTAGATGTAAATAATCTGTGATCACGTGTTGTAAAAATAAAATGATATAATCCGGTTAGAATCAAATCAATTTAATTATAGTAGTAAATTTAAATTGATTTATAGACTTTGGAGTAGATAACCCGAATAAGATGGTTTTATATATATGTTTCTATTGATGGAATTATATTCTTGGATATATGCTAAATGCACGTATAAAATATTATTTTCTGAAAAATAATCATCCTCTTCCGTGGCATATTAACCATTTGTCATCATTTTAGGAATAATATTAATTTAATTCATGATTTTTGACCCGAGATCAATACTAAGATGATTTATGTGTTTCACATGAGATTTGATTGCTTATGTTTGGACTCACGTCTTATGATCTTAATATTACAGGAAAATTCTACAATCTTTTTTAGGGAATCATTCCTTGTATTTTAAGGGTTTGTATAGTACAACACTATATGTTTTAAAAACTTATACGGTACAAGTCCTTACGGCCGAAGGCATAGTTCCCTCAACGAGACTGTAAAATTCTCCAATATTATAAACATGGATGGATTTGATAGTAGAAATTTAAGTTCTTGTCTCTGATTTTTGAATAATATTGGTAGTTATATTATTTCGTTATGTGGTGACACGAACAAGAACTTAAATCATTTAAGTTTGGATAAATTGAATTAACTTTGGTCAAGTGAGTCATGGTTTCAATTCAATCCATCCATGTATAATGTTATTTTATTATATCGACTAAGCTTATAATAAATAGCAGTAAAATAGATTATTAAATATAGTCCTAGCAGACTGAACGTACTGATAAGATTATCCTTGTTGAGAATAAGGATTATGTACTATGATTATTGAATATAGTCCTAGCAGACTGAACGTACTGATAAGATTATCCTTGTTGAGAATAAGGATTATGTACTATGAGCTAATGTTATAAATATAACCCTACTTATCACGAATTATATGTGGGAATTAAATGTGATGGCAACCCAACCAACATTCGTGGAGATCCCATGAAGTAGGTTCAATAGGTAATAACAAGTCACAAAGATATTCTATTTGCACTACCATATATGGTCCCTCCTTATGGTGTCAAAATTGCTTACTGTCTAAAACTGTGAGGGTTGAGTTTATGACTTCTAATGAGCTTATATCCTTTATAAGTGGTGTGTGGCAGTACACACTTGATAAACTCACCTATATGAGAGTGGAAATAGGGACCGCTTCCTATAAGATTAACGAGTATATCTCTAGAGTATAAGCACTCATGAACATTCAGGTATTGTGCATGGCTCAAAAGGCACCAAACCGAGAGCTTACGAAGGACTGAAATCTAACATGTGCTCAACTGTAGAAATATGCGTTAAGGAGGCATGTTCAATACTTTGGTCACTTATCTTCCGTATACTTCTCTATTGAATGCATTAAGTGTGATTCAAGTCTAAAAGATATCGTCATTTACGTGTTAGATTTCTTTACTCAGTCCCACTTATGTATTTTCGAGTCATGTGAGAGATTATTGAATTTTTGCATCCAAAATACAATTTCAATAAATTTAGTTTTCCCTCTATTTGTGTTCGCTCCTTTTGAGAAATCTTTAGTCCCGCATTAAAACTTTATGTTGAATATTTTCACTTTATATGTGTTTGGTGTTTTGCCAGTGTGCAACACTAGTTGGGAGTTTAGATTATCATGGTTGATGGTTTGGGGATTTTCCTCAAACACACATGCGTGTTTGCCTGGCCTACGCGGTGCAACGTGGTGTGGTGTGAGGTGTGCGTGTGAACCATTAGAGTTTTATTTCCTTTACGTTTTTTTTTCTTTCCTATATTTTTGGTCTGTATTGATTACCTAGTCCGTGTAATTACCTATTTCGTGTAAAACTTTACTTATGCAGCGTTCCTACCTTTTCTCCAAAGAAAAACAAGTTTCCTTTTCTTTTTTCTCAAGTCACCTATATTTTCTCTCAAGGTAGTATTGTAACTTCCAAATTTTCTGGCTAGATTCATCACCGTAAATATAGGTCTTAAGGTCCTCTTCAAGATACACTGAAATCCTTTCTTCACTTATATTCTCTCTCATATTTTTGGTATAGAGTTCTCTTGTAGTAGTTCGAAATCTTGTTTGCGAGTGCGTGCGACCGAAATTGCCGTTGTATTTTGGAGAGTTACCGTCGAATAACCCGTTTGCACAAGTGGATTAAAATCCCGTAGGGAGCAAAATCACTTTCAAGAACAGTGATTACACGTCTCGGCTTGGTTTCGATTATTGTTCATATTCATTCACACAATAATTCTATTCATCATTGGTCCCAACATCGATAAGTTTTCTTATCTCAATTTAAATTTATTCGAACATAATTTGAATATGTCTAATATTGTTTGGACTCAGATGGATCCGGGATTTCTTGAATTTCTAGCTAGTGAATCTTTACTTTTGTGAATAATGCTGGTGACTAGAGGTTTACCTCCAAGTGCTTATGATGATAATGGAAGGCCACTTTGGAGATATAGATGTTGAATTAATAGAATGTAAAAAATACCACACACACACATATACATATATGTTGAATTAATAAAATGTAAAAAATAACACACACATATATATATGAAGGTAATTAGGTGTATTCTATATCTGGAAAGAATCCACTTTGATGCAGTATTGAAATCTGAACGGTAGAAACTTGTATGTAGCTTATTGAGATTTCATGGTTCTTTAACATATTATAGTATGTTACATTTGAGAAAATTTTGTTACAATTGCATTCTATATGTATTTCCTTTGTTGACCTCAAATTCGATTTCACCTATTCTTTCCCTTATTTTGTCCTTTCTTTCTTTTTGTGTATTACACCTATTATGAATTGACCCCCAAGCCATCTGCTAGAACAATAATATTTCCACTGTCCAGCAAATGGTGAACAATTTCATAAATGGTACCCTTTTTTTACCACAAATCAGTCGACTGGACATGATTGATGTGTCAATTGAGGAACATATTTCACAAATGGGCCATACAAGCGCCAGAAGGGCTGCGATGTAAATGGAGGCATGCATTAGTCATTAGCAAAGAATCAATAGTAGCAAGATGTGCTACCATAATTGAAAGCTTGAATTATGCTTGTTGAGGTGCATCCTTATCCGGCTAGAGATCCATTTTCTTTTTTATAATAACTAATGAAAAATAAATTAAGCATTATTTATTTATTAAAATGAATTATCTAAAAAATTTTAAAATAAATTAAGACCTAAGAGTTAAGGGATCAACAGTCAATTGTCCGAGAGTTAGCAAAATTTTCTTTAAAGGTTTTGCATTGGCCAAAATTTCGCAGGTTAAAGAATCATGCAAGTTAAGAGACCATATTAATTACTATACCTAACTTAAGAGACAAAATTGGTAATTATTCCTTCTCTTTATAAATGAATTTTGGTAATGAATTTTTCGACTGTCTTGGCTTTAGAAACAATAGCTGCTAGAGTTATAAATAAATTCAAACTATTCGGTACTCAAAATCGAATTTGATTAAGTAAGAACTCGTTCGAATTTGGTTTATCAATAATCAAGTCAAATTTGAACAAAATTTAGAGTATGTTAATTTTTTTTTTCAACTCGAACTCGGTTTGATAAATTAAAAATTTTAAATTTACATGTAAAAATTTCAAACTACTTGAGATTGATTCAAGTTCGACTCGATAAAAACTCATTTAAGTTCAATTCAAAAGATAAACAAACTAAATTTGAATAAAATTTTAAATTCATTAAAACAATCAAAAAAAACTACTAGCAATGCCAAACTTGTTTGTGTTTATTTCCATAGCTAACTTGGCATAGAGTGTTAAAGGGTGAGAATTAATTGTCATCAAAGTTGAAAGAGAAGATCTAATCCGTTGATTTTTTGCATTGAATAAACATTTATTGTTCCCTTTATTTAATAAGATTACAAATAACTCACAATTGTGAATCAATTAAGGGAAGAGCTATGTAGGGGTCAGTGGGAGGCACCAAAATTATTGCAACTTTGGTACATGTTTTAATTTTAGAATTTATAAATACTTCCTCTGTTCTTCTACTGACGTGGTCCAACTTTTATTTTTTAGTATAATTTGGCCCAACTAAGAGTGATCATTAATAATAGAAACATTTAAATTTTTTCCCCATATGAGCTAATTTGGAGATCAATTAGGAATCTAGTTGTTTATAAGACAAAATAGAGTATTTCGATTGCAAGAAGTGGACTCGACAATCTTGCTTACTTTTTCTATTGAAGAAAGTCCATTCTACTTATTTCAGCTAATTTTACAAAACACCCTCTTTCACTCTAATATTTTTTTTATTCTCCATCCAAAAATAAAAATATAAAAACAAATAAGAAATAAGGCGAAATATAGATTCACAAAGCATCAAATGGAAAGTACCGAGAGTTATCAAAACCAAATAAATTTTAAATTCTATGTATTTTATGGTAAATATTTTTCTATTTTTATTTATGTTTCATAATTATTTGTTAGTTTTGAGTTTGAAAAAAAAATTAAAAAAATTCTTTACATTTGATCTATGTCTTTGTGATTACTTAGTTTCAGTTTGTAAAATAAGTTATGATATGACTTTTAATTGTGAAGAAAAATGTATTAACATACATGTATCTCTAAAAATTAAAATAATTTTATAACTATTTTTTCCTCCATTAAATAATAATTTTGACTCTGTATTTAAAATCAATATCAACATATTACAACTCTCTCAATAAAAATTATAATTAACCGACAAATAATGAAATAAATACTAACATAAACATTAATACTTGTGAGACTATAACCTAAGACCTCTAATTTTTTGTGGCCTCAACCTTGATTGTTTTACCACTAGAGCATGACCTCATTGGCAATAAGTTAATTTCCTAACAAAAAGTAGCACGACTTGGCCACTTGAGTGAAATTGGACAAACATACAATGACTCATCCCGCTAAAACAACTGCTTTAAACATTTCTTTACTCTTAATGAACTAACAAGCGATATTTATGATAGCCCAGCTAATTATGGAAGGAGGGACATAAATCCTAAAGATTGGTCATGTAATACCCACGAATTTTTTTAATTTTATTTTATTATTTTAATATAAAAATATCTAAATTTACTAGAAAATAAAATCATATAAGAGTCCTAACGATAATATAATTAAAATAATATTATTCTATTTCTAGTACAATTATTTCGATGGTACATATATTTAAATAACGATACACATATCTACACATAAGTATTAGGCTATATATATGCTATATGGTAGTGTATCTGATTTATGAAATTTTTACGTAACACAGCCCTTGGAGAAAATTTCAACCATATTAAAGGTTAGTCTCTTCTTATTTAGTTTTAATTAATTATTTTCGTTTTTAATTTTAGGAAAATTAGACGCTTAATAATTTTGAACATTAGTTATTCACTTTATTAGATTAATTTCTTAAGAAGTTAGTTCATTTAATGTAAAAGTTACTATTACTAGTTAATTTATAAGATTATTTTCTTAAGATTAAAATTGGATTTGTGTACATGAAAATTATATATATATATATATATATATATATATATATATATATTGAATTATAATGTATTTTATTATAGCTGGATATTTTTTTTAAGAAAAAAAGAGTAATTTGATCAAAGAGAAAAGAGATCAAAGAGTAGAATTGAAAAGAAGAAAGATTAGAGAGAGGAGACTAGAAAAAAAAAAAAAAAAGAAAGAAAGAAAAGAATATAGCTGCAGCGAGGGAGCTCTCGGGAGGAAGACGAAGGAAGTTGACAAAAGTTTCCTGAAATTTCTTCTTAAGCCCCCAAAGTTTTATATAAATTTTACAAAGGCCCAAGAAACTTTTATAGCGACAGATTGAATCCTTTTGAGGTTCTGAAATTATAGATAAGCCCGGATGATTTTTCAAAGGATCCCATCAGTCCGTAGTAGTCTTCTCGAATTACTAAAAGGCCCTTAGAGTTTGTTAATATTTTACTTAGGTCCCTAAAAGTTTCTATAAATGATAAATTGACCCCTAAAAGTTTAAATGAAGTTAATATTTAACCCCAAAAGGTTCTATATAATATATAGAGACCCCTGATGACTTTTTGAAATGACCAAAATACCCTCAAGTATTTTAAAAGTTACATAAAAGCCCAAATTAGTTTTTCAAAGTTACAAAAAGACGCCAAATGAATTTCTAAGTTTGTAAACTATTCTAAAATGTTTTGTTTAGTTCAAATGGAGTCCAAAAGTTTTTCAAATATTATAGATGAGTTTTATTAATTATAGTAAGTTTTATAGATGAGATTATAATAATGACTGTAAAGTACTTTTTTACTATAAGAAAACTATGATATGATAGTAAATATTATTTTTGCAAAAATTAAGAAAATTATAGATGTTTGGAAAGGTTGAGTATTTAGGAAATTGTTTTAGGATATTTAAGTAAATACCAAACATGTACTAAGTGATAGAAATGTGAATTTTTTATAGGAAATACTAAAAAGGAGCAAGTACAAAAGTAACGTGAGTTTTTGGCACACCGAGGTAGGTGGTGCTTACCCTTTGATTTGTGAATTGTTTTACGAACCCATATATTTTCTTAAATAATTTTATGAATTTGAATGTTTTTCTAAATTGTTTTATGAAATGTGTTTTACGAAATGATTATTTGATTATGAAAATCTGATCATATATAGCTATTTGACTTGCTTGATTTTCAACTTATGAAAACGTGATATATGCATGATTTTTGATATGTATGAAATGCATGTGACGAATGGGTAAACATTAATGGACAAAGGCTCTAGCCTTTGTCAACGGACATGAAATAGTCGGTAGGGATTATAGTCCTGATTTATACTGATATACTACTATACTGATAAATGATCAACGATAAACGATATACGATAGGTTAAGTGGTTTCATAAAAACTTTTTGACAACCTTTTCTAGTGAGGTCCATCACTAGGCTGAGTACTCAGAGTCGATGAAAGCATGTATGGTTTGAGCCTCTAAAAAAAGTGTACATTATTTGGAAATGAATTTGTAATATGTCATAAATTATTTGAAAAGTATGTGTTATATGACTTGATATAGATAAATTATACATGAATTTTGAAATGCATATTGAATTACATGACTATATGTAATGAAAATGACATATGATTTAGAAAGATAATTTTGATAAAAGCATATGCGTGTGATAGTATGACTTGTATTTGTGAAAGTATATGTATACGTAACTGCATGATCCGCAGGGTGTAAGTGCTATCTACTGGGTGACTTGTCGCTCACTCCATTCCGTATATTTTTGTACAGACGATGAGTGCTCACGAGTACGTTATCATAGAGGACGAAGCATAGACGCACTCGGACAAAGAAGATTGTTATTTAGTAATAAGATTCTACTATAGTTATTTGATTTTGAATAATCCATTTATTGGAATAAGTAGAGCGTGTGTGCTCGTGACACTATATTTTTATTTATTTTAGGATTTATTATTTGAATAAGTACCGCATTAAATTGGATATCATTTGTGACTAGATTTTTTTGCTGCGTAATTTATATTTGAGATTACTATATATGAATGATACCTTGTATTCGTGGGAGTAAGATCTCATGGATACGGCGAATGACATTTGCCTGATATGTGTGGGTCAAGGGCGTGACATTCGTAATTTCTTTCCACTTTCAAGCTCTTTAGCAATTTATTAACGTGGTTCGACCAGAAAATGATTATTTTTTAAAGAATTAATACGAAACGGTGGAACATATATAATAACTAACGGAAAATACTCAAGTAGATTGGTTTGGGATCCCATTGTAAACCTTGTAATCAATACTAAATCTTATAAAATTTTATTTACATTAGCAGATATCATTTTGTTCGCATATTTTTTGGCACTGCAAGATCGAAAATGGTAAACAGGCTAATCTTTTGGCACACCAAGTCGATATATCGGCAAACGTACTGATATGAACTGTTGAGCTTGCTCTTGCGTATGTAAAAATTGTTTAAGATGAATGTTAAGTGTGCTGAAATATAAATCTGACCTCTAAAACGATTGTTGTTCATCCGACTTACGGACTAAGGGCTTAAAATTATTGTGCAAAGATTTGAATATAGAATTATCAATAAGTAAATTTAACGCTGAAGGGAAGTTTTACCAATTAGACAAGGAAATGCTTGCTGAAATGCATAAATTGCTTTTTGAAACACACGAACTACTTGCTAAAATGCATAAACTGTTTGCTGAAATGTGAAATTGCTTGGTGAAATGTAAAACTACTTGCTGAAATACACAAAAACATGCTAAAATTGAAGAAAAATGCCTAATTTTAACAAGTCATAAACTGCCTAAAACTAGAGATTTTGAGAGGGTAAGTCATTTGTTTTTGTTAGAATTTTTGTCGTTTTGATTGTTGTCCTTCCTCGAATGATTTTCTGCCTTTTATAAGCATTCTCCATCTTTAGAAACTACTACTGGCAACTAACACATTCAAATTTAAACTTTTGCTACCTTTCGGTCTACTTGGTCATAACTTCTCATGTTCCTATATGTGGGCTAATTTGTCCCTCCATACAAATTTTAGTTATGCCAATTGTTATGATGGTTGACTCGTGTTCTTGCCACTACTTCTATCAACTCTTGGATCAGCACATAAGGCCGATTTGATAATAATACCTCTTTGGTTCTGTCAGAATCGACATACCTGCACCAATTTGTTACCTTACTGATTGTACTTATGCGATTTGATAATCACCTTTTCAGCTCTGCTGGTATGGGCATACCTACGCTAATTTATTACCTTGTTGTTTGTCAATTCGCACAGCCAGTATTAGCTAGCGCAATTGGTAAAGACACTGCTCATATCGACATGAATTCGTTGATATCAACAACAATATTGGTTATCGGCTCTATTGATCGATTTAGTGCCAATAGATGCCTCTCCCAAGCACTTCATCAATGCGCTTGTAAAGCTTTGATTGAGTTCTTGTATTCTCAAGAACTGATATAGACAATGAATGCAATCGATAGTGATAAGACTTTCTTGGATCGACATTAATAAATGAATTTATAATAACAAATTATGCATAGTCAATCATGATAATTATTTCAGCCAACTTATTCAAATCAATAAAGTTTTAATTTCCTATCAAGACACATTCCTATCTAAGCGTTGATATGAATTATTTGTCGATGGTATCATGATATGGAAAGTCATTTTGATTGTTGATCTTCGACCTAGAATATATTGATTATTCCATATTAGACAGTCACTTATGCATGACACCTACATCAAAAATTTGATGGAGTTTATACTAATTGGCGTAATAAAATTTCAATGTGATGAAAATATATCATTGTTAGGTGATCATTAGCGCATGATAATTGTATCAAATGACTTTCGGAGTTTAAATTGTTTAAAATAATAAAGCTCCAAAAATGAAAATTATACCTTGTTAGGTGGCTTTTAGTGAATGACGGCAATATCAAATGGTAGATATAATTTAAATTGATGCAAAACATGATACTCATCCATTATTGTTGTTGAATTCAGTGTATTGATCACTTTATTCCAATATCAGCATGTTAATAATAAACTATATCTGCCTCGACTATCAAAGATATACCATTTTCTACCAATTTATTTTAGTTATTAGTAAAGATGAAATCTTTTTCAACACTTCTCTGTTAATTCTCCCATGGGTGAGAAATATTAAAATCAATTATAAAATTATCAATATCATCAGTAATAGCTATATTTTCTCTATCGGTAACATGTGTCACCGAATCAGCAACCACATTTGAAAATATAGTTTTGTCAATTGATTTCTACTCAAAGATTGCTTATGCCTTCTCGGGACATCATTTTAAATCTATCGATGTCGGATCTATGTATAAAGTTTATTATTTATCATTAATGACACCTTTTCAATATTGAAAGAGGATACAAACTATGTGCCAACTCGTTCTATTTATAAATTTGCCGATGAATTCATCTTCTTGAAATCGATATCGATGTGATAGGCATGACTATCATACTTTCTTCTAAACAAGGTCTTGTCTGAAATAGGCTATATTTCAGCTAGACACATCAAGTGTTGATATCAGCATAGATATCTTGTTAGAAAGCTTGTTGTGGCTTCTAAATATGTTCTCGTTGAGCATCTAGATATTTTACTCCTAAATATTCTTTTTTCAATTTGTTAATGGCCTCTTTAAATAGTTCTTTAAAAGCTTGACATTGTCTATTGGCTTCTTCCTTTACCTTATAGCAAGGTATTATCTTCAAAGGTATGGTTCTATCCTTGTCTTTCGCCATTTCAATGAAATTCAGAATCCTCGACAACGTCTTTAACACCACCGAGCGTGCCAATTTTATTCGCACATTTTTCAATAACGGTAGGTAGAAAATGACAAACATATCGATCTTTTGGCACACTAAGTCGATATATTGGCAAGCGTACTAATATAAAATGTTAAGTGTGCCATTGCGTATACAAAAAGTGTTTAAGATGAATGTTAAATGCGCTGAAATATAAATCTGACCTCTAAAATGTTTGCTTTTATCCGCCTTATGGACCAAGGATTTAAAATTATTATCAAAGACTTGAATTTGAAATTATCGGAGAGGAAATTTAATGCTAAAGGGAAATTTTACCAACTAGACAAGGAAATGCTTGCTGAATTGTATAAATTGCTTGCTTAAATATATAAACTGCTTGGTTAAATGTAAAATTGCTTACTAAAATGTAAAACTACATACTGAAATACACAAAAATTTGCTGAAAACAAAAAAATCTGCCTAAAACTATCTAAAACTAGAGATTTTGAGAGGGTAAGCCATTTGTTTTTATTGAAGATATTTGTGTTGTTCTGATTGTTGTCTTTTCTTGAACGATTTTCTGCATTTCATAAGCATTTGCCATCTTTAGAAATGACTATTGGCCACTGACACATTAAAATGTAAACTTTTCCTGCCTTTCAATCAACTTAGCAATATCTACCCATATTTCTATTTGTGGGTTGATTTGTCTCCCCATGCAGATTTGAGTCATGCCACTTGTCATGGTGGTTGAATGATATTCCTTGACATTATTTCCACTAATTCTTGGATCAATATTTAAGGCCGATTTTATAATAACACCTTATCAACTTTGAAGGAATTAGCATACCTACATCGATTTGTTACCTTACTGATTATACTTAAGGCCAATTTGATAATAACACGTTATCAGTTCTACTGGTATTGACATATCTACACTGATTTGTTACCTTTCTGATTTGTCAATTAGCACAACCAACATTAGCTCAATTGGTAGAGACACTCCTGATATTGATACGAATTCGTCGATATTAGCAACTATATTATGAGTTATCAGCTCTACTGGCTGATTTAGTGCCAACAGATGCCTCATCCAACCACTTCATCAATACGCATGTAAAGTTTTGATCAAGTTCTTGTATTCTTAAAAACTGATATAGACAATGAATGCTAACCGATAGTGATAAGACTTTCTCAGATCGACATTGATAACTGAATATATAATAGCAATTTATGCATAGTCAATCATAATAATTATTTTAGCCAACTTATTCAAATCAATAAATATTTAATTTCCTATCAAGATATATTCCTCTCTAAGCATTGATATGAACTATTTATCGATAGTATTATGATATGGTAAGTCATTTTGATTGTTGGTTTTTAACCTATAATATATTGATTATTCTATATTAAGCGGTTGCCTATAGTGACACCTACGTAAAAGATTTGATGGAGTTTATACTAATTGGCATAATGAATCTCCAATGACGAAAATACATCATATTAGGTGGTCGTCAGCTTATGATGCTTGCATCAAATGACTTTTAAAATTTAACCAAAAAATAAAAATTGTACCTTGTTAGGTGACCTTTGGTGGATGACGGCAATATCAAATGGTCAATATAATTTAGGTTGATGCAAAACATAAAACTCATCCAGTATTGTTGATGAATCTAGTGTATCGACTCATTTTATTCTAATATCGGTATGGTGATAAAAACCAATATCTACATCAGCTATCAAATATATATCATTTTCTACTGATTTATGATAGTTATTAGTAAAGGCGAAGTCTTTTTCAACATATCTTTGTTGATTATCCCATTGTTGAGAAATATTACGATCAATAATGAAATTATCAATATGATCGGCAATATCTATATTTTCTCTATCGGTAACATGTGTCACCGAATTAGCAACCATAATTGAAAATATAGTTTTACCAGTTGATTTCTCCCCAATGATTACTTGCCTCCTAGGACATCACTTTCAATCTGTTAACGTTAGATCCATGTATAAAGTTTATCTTTTATCATTAATGGCACGTCTTTACTATCTATAGACAGAAAGCAGATACAAACTATGTGCCAACTTATTCAATTTGTAAATCCGTCGATGAATTCATCTTCTTGAATTTGCTATTGATATGATCAGCATGACTATTATACTTTTTGCTCATCAAGATCTTATCCGAAATAGGTCATATTTCGGCTAGACTCATCGGGGGTTGATATCAGCATCTTGTCAGAAACCTTGTTGTGGTTTATAAATATCTTCTTGTTGAGCATCTAGATTTTTTACTCCTGAATATTCTTTTCCAATTCATCAATGGCCGCTTTAAATCGTTTTTTAAAATCCTGATATTGTCTTTCGACTTCTTCATTTGCCTCATGCAAGGTATTATCTTCAAAGGTATGGTTCCATCCTCGTCTTTCACCATTCCATTGAAATTCAAAATCCTCAACAATGTCCTACAAAACGCGCCAATTTTATTCACGTTTTTTTCAGGGCCGCTAGGTGGAAAATGACAAACGAACCAATCTTTCAGAACATTAAATAGATATATCGACAAGCATATTAGACAGTGATATGAAGTGTTAAGTGTGCCATTGCATATACAAAAAGTGTTTAAGATGAATTTTAAGTGCACTGAAATATAAATCTAACTTCTAAAATGATTGCCGTTCGTCCACCTTGTGGATCAAAGATTTAAAATTATTGTGCAAATACATGAATCTGGAATTATTGGTGAGGAAAATTAATGTTGAAGCGAATTTTTACCGACTAAACAAGGAAATTCTTACTAAAATGCATAAATTGCTTGCTAAAACACATGAATTGCTTGCTGAAACAAATAAATTACTTGCTGAAATACATGAACTACTTACTGAAATGTAAAATTACTTGCTGAAATGTAAAATTACTTGCTGATATATGCAAAAACTTGTTGAAAATAAAGAAAATTGCTTAAAACTAATGATAAATTGCCTAAAACTACCTAAAACTGGAGATTTTGAGAGGCCCACTTGTTTTTGTCCAGTTTTTTGTTGTTCTGATTGTTGTCTTTCTTTGAACAATTTTCTGCCTTTTTTTATAAGCATTCCCCTCCTTTAGAAATTGCTATCGGCAACTCACACATTCAAATCTACTTGGTAATAACTACCCATATTTCTATTTGTGAGCTGATTTGTTTCTCTATGTAGATTTTAGTTATGCCACTTGTCATGGTGGCATCGTGTTCCTTACCAATACTTTCACCAACTCTTGAATCAGCACTCAAAAACGATTTGATAATAGTACCTTATCCGCTCCTCTGGAATCGGTATACATACACCAATTTGTTACCTTATTGATTATACTTAGGGCCGATTTGATAATAATACCTTATCGGCTCTGTTGGTATTGGTATATCTGTATCGATTTATGGCCTTACTGATTTGTCAATTAGCACAACTAGTATCAACTCAATTGGTAGAGACACAACTGATATTGGTATGAATTTGTCGATATCAGCAACTATATTGAATATCAGCTCTGGTCTCCGATTTAGTGCCAACACATTTCATAATGTTTAATTCACATGATAGAGCATACTTATAGAAGTGGGTTCGGGGCTAGAGATCAATTCTATCTACGAATATACAAGTAGGTAGGAGTATTCATCTTGATTCACTGACTCGAAAACTTGTCAAATCAATCCGTCCAGAACTAAAAAAATTAGAGTAATTGAATCACATTCTGAATCGGGTCAGGTAAAGGGTCGAATCCCTCAAGTAAAAGGTCGGGTAGAGGACACATTTTAGTGACTCACCGGGTACCCAACCCGATTGATTTTAGAGGCAAATTTGTAAATTTTCTTAATAGGGTTTTCTCATACTTAGAAGTTAATAGGGTTATTACTACACTTAATATCATTTCGGCAGCTTTCCACATATCTCATATCTTTTTCCCATTCTCTTCCTCATATTCTATTCTTTTTCTTTCAATTCTCAATCACCTCTTTGTCTTCCCTTGTTGGAATGTAAGCTTGTTTGTTGGGATGTAAGCATTTTTATGTATTTTGTCAAACGCTTGAAGACTTAATTGTTGTTGCTGCTTGTCTGTATTTACCCAACTGGGATGTAAACAAAATGTATTAAATTAAATTAATTAGCATTGTTTTTATTTTTCATGCTTTGTAGTATATAGGGTCAGGTACTCAATCTACTTGACCCTCTTTTACGGATACTTGATTGGTCGGGTATCCGCTTAGTATGAACCAGGTAGAGGGTCAGAATTTTCTTGACTCGGTCAAAGAAGATCGGGTAGTCTTTTTGACTCATAGACTGGATATCTGATTTATGAAAACCCCTATAAATGAGGCCAAATGCCGATTCTTTCTAAATATTTTGTAACTAGTTAAAACAGGGTCCATAGTTTTACTTTTCACTTTGCTTTTTAAAGTTTCATCAAAATTGAAATTTATCATTGTATTCAAATTTCAGTCAAATTGATTCCTTGCAACGGTATTACTTAAGGATAATTACATTAACAATAAGGGTAATTACTATTAAACTGTAATGGTAATTACCAATAGTCCCCGTAGTTTTAGCATGTTATCCATAAATCCGACTCAAAAGGTACTTGAGAAGCTACTTGTAGTACAAATACAATTATGGCACATTAATTATTATTCACTCCATTTTTCTCCCTAACTTTTTTCTCTTCCTTCTTTCTAAAAACTCTTCTCGAATAAGTGGAATAAGTTGAGGGTCAGAATTTTCTTGATTCGGTCAAAGAAGATCGGGTAGTCTTTTTGACTCATAGACCGGATATCTGGTTTATGAAAACCCCTATAAATCGGGCCAAATGCCGATTCTTTCTAAATATTTCGTAACTGGTTAAAACAGGGTCCATAGTTTTACTTTTCACTTTGCTTTTTAAAGTTTCATCAAAATTGAAATTTATCATTGTATTCAAATTTCAGGCAAATTGATTCCTTGCAACGGTATTACTTAAGGATAATTACATTAACAATAAGGGTAATTACTATTAAACTGTAATGGTAATTACCAATAGTCCCCGTAGTTTTAGCATGTTATCCATAAATCCGACTCAAAAGGTTTGAGAAGCTACTTGTGGTACACTACAATATAATTATGGCACATTAATTATTATTCACTCCTTCATTTTTCTCCGTAACTTTTTTCTCCGTAACTTTTTTCTCTTCCTTCTTTCTAAAAACTCTTCAATATTATTCATCACAAATGGTAGTTTTACAAAATGCAACCCACCTGCAACACTTTTTTTCCATCGCTTATTAGAAATTTTTTTTTTAGGAGTTTCAATCTCCTCTCAAATAAGTGAAATTTTTTCTTTTGTCTTTTGTAATTGATGCAGATGGAAGATTCAATAAAGACAAATCTGACAGACTAGATTTGCTTTTGTACTTTACATCAGACGTTTAGTGACATATCCGAAATCCGAAATAGGTCAAATCTACGAGACTTATCCAACCCTTTGAACTTAGTCTAGATTTTTAAAATTTATATAGATTTCTAAATTTATTGGAGTTTTTTATCATCTTTTTATAATACATAGATCAGATAGATTCATTTATCAAATTACATATTAATCAATTGTAATGAGTATTTCTTTAATTAAGATAAAATTTGATTATCAAAATATAAATAAGGCACATTTAGGGATGAAGGCAAGTTGGTTATACTAATACACCAAAAAAAAAAAAAAAAAAAATCGAAAACAATAAGATTACCAGATACTACGAATTTCGGCTTCTATTAATTTTATCTATACAACACTACAATGTGCACGATTTGACAAAAGCAAACCAAAATAATCTACCAATACTCTGAAAGACAAGAAAAGATGAAACACATAAAAGAAGTCATCATCATAAACACCGTGGAAACGGGTCTTAGTAGGAGAAATGGGACACCATTCTCATTCGCAGGCCGGTTTTGAACCAAAACTGGTAAGGCAAATAGCAAATGCCTGGAAAGCTGACAAAGGCTGCCTGTAATCCATTGTGAAAGTATCATCTCCCACCTTGCCAAACTGCAGAACTGTTCCCTCGTCCCCCTTCCCACCTGGCAGGCTTTGATCTACTGTTGCAACCAGTTGAAAATTCTTAACTGATGCGACTGTAAGTTTACCCTACCATGAAAATTCAAACACCAACAGTGCAAGGTATTGTGCCATCGGGGAGCTTTGTTTCTCAAAACAGTACAGCTCGACACACCAGACACAGAATTCTTTGTTTCTGAATCACCATTCGCTTTGTCAATTGCAATGTCCTCTGACCTTGGGCACTTAACTGCACATACCATCCTTCTAGGACACATTCCTTTCCAGACGTTGAATTTATAGGATACTTCACCAATTTCAAAGTTACCCGCTGGTACTTGGGGACTAATCTGCTTGCAGGCAAAACGACAGCCAGACCTGC
Organism: Cinchona pubescens; assembly: GCA_025175665.1. Lineage (NCBI taxonomy): Eukaryota > Viridiplantae > Streptophyta > Magnoliopsida > Gentianales > Rubiaceae > Cinchona > Cinchona pubescens. The sequence goes on along the minus strand of JANKKI010000187.1, from coordinate 3,050,675 downwards.
TGCTTGATGGTTTTACTCCATTATGTGGCGGTTGGCTACTGTAGATAGTAAACTTGGTGCCAAGGAAATCTGACCTGTACAAGGAACTCTGGTGAATATTTTGTACTAATCCAATATTGACCTTCTCGGCTTTACATGGAAAGTTTTAGATAATAAATAGTTTCATTGACGCACAAAAAAAACACAATTTTCATGGCACCCAAATATAAATAATTGGATGAAAGCATCATAAGGAAATAAGTGAAAGCGAAAAACAGATATCATCCCAGTGTCATCTGACATGTAAACAAACAAGAAGTGCCAGTTTAAAGAAGGAAGTGCACATACAAGATCTACCTACTTTACCAAATAGAAACACAATATTATCAATATCTTAACCTAAAAAAAAAATCAATATCTCGACTTCACTCAAAAGGTCTTGAAGATCAAACAAAAACACAAACCTGAGTTTTCCGACATAGGCATTACTCCCTTGAGAAAAATCATCAGGATCAAGAGATATTATGTACTCAGACTGGGTACCCTTTCTATATCTTCTTGCTGCTAAGAGAAACTTTCCCTCATCCGTCAATGCTGCCATAGAGTAAAGCAATAAAAAGATGATATGATAATACTACTTGGTAAACCCACAAAATGAGATATTCACAAGAATCGAGAACCCACAAAATGAGATGATCACAAGAATTGAGCAGTGAGCACTAATTGCCCAAAGAAATAAATGATGGCTACCTCCCTCTTGGACTTGGTATACATGTTTGTTGAACACTAAATCTTCATATTTAACTTGTCATGATTCTTTGGTTAAACACAAAGTTAACGTTATTGGATAACTCTGATCTAAAACAAAAAACACACTTATCCTTACACTTAAACCATTATTAATCATCATTGTTTGTACCATTTCTGCAGCACTCAGAATCTCAAAAAAAAAAGCATGAACCAATAGGCTGATGTAGAACCAAATGATAAATTATTCCTCTTCACAAGAAGACAGAAAGATTATATGAGGGCAATCATGCTACAGTTTTATCAGTCATTTGGTCAAGAGAACCATTCAGTGCTGGATGTACATGGGAAATGCAAGGCAGGATAAAGGTAAATCACAGTGCAAAACTGCAAGCACCCATTAAATAAGCTCTGATGTGATTTAACTCCAGTAAACAACAGGGAAAATTGTTCATAATCAGGAGAAAAATCATGTCTTAATGAAAATTATAAAGAACCGTGTAAAGTTCACTATTTTCAACGAAGCAAGATTTGAGATGGAACTAAATCTTGACTTTTCAATAAAAATTAAGTCAGACTGACATGAAGAAACGGAACCGGTAGGAAATAGAAATGTCACCTAGTCAAGTGGACTTTAACTAATATCAAAGATCTGTCCCACTGCAATAGAAATTCTATCAATTCTGATTAACAGGCTTAGCAATATTTCTACTTCTGTCTTCCCAAATTTAAGTTTAAAATTGAAGCTTTTACTAAGTCAAATAAGTTTAACAACACTAAGACTACAAACTTGCAATAAACAAGTCAATCAAAAATAAGCAGGCATACAGAAAATATTTGCCAACAATGTATACATATATATTACTTACATGGTGAAACAGCAAGATAAAGGCGAAACACATTCTTCTTGTCACGTTTTATAAGACACTCAAGTGGAACATCACGCGGACCTGGCTGCACAAGAAATAACACTGCATTAAATTGACAGAAAGAAACTTCGAGTTCAAAACAATGACCAAAGAACTAAAAGTAATGACTAGAGAGCTTTCAAACTTCCAATTCTCCTCCACCAAGCAAAATCAACACGGTTTAAACGGGGCTAAATGAGCTTGAATAGTTATTGAACGAGCTTAAAATTGTAATCATGCTTAACTTGATTATTATACGAGCCAAACTTATACAAGCTTTTTACGAGATCATCTCTAGTCGAGGTCGAGGACATCTATAAATAATTATTCAGAAAAGTTAACGAATTCTAAATCTTTTTCGAGTTAGGTTTGATTATTTGATGAATTTAAAAGTTAATCAAATTCGACGCTCCAAACTGAAATTATTTAGAAACCCAAAAATATTTTGCCAAAAATTCTACACTAAGAACCTTAAAATTTATCTAAACGACCAAAAAAAATGCAACATCAAAACCATGAGATAAAAAATAAAAAACTCCAATAAAAATCAAATCCAAAAATTAAAAAACACTGACAAATTCCAATAAATGCTAAATAAGAATAAATAAAAATAGGACCTTCATGAGGCAAGAAGGAAAGGTGATTTTGGCAGAACCGTCGTCATGATGACGGGAGGATGACGCCACAACATAGTCTTTAATAACCTCTCTCCAGCCCTGGCAAACGCATGCGAGAGCGACGACGTTTTGGCGGAGCGGCCACTTATCTCCACTATCCTCCTCCACTCGCTGTATAATATCACCTAAAAGCTCCGGCAGCAAACTCGACCACCGCGACGGCGTCGTCGAGGGAATTTCTCCGCTAACCGAAACGGTGCCGCTTTGATCATTATCTGCGCTTCTCGTAACATTATTATTATTATTATTATTACTGACGTCATAATTACGATCGCCATTAATAGTTTCAAAATTCTTCATCTCTTTCAGAGATTTTGAAATTCGACGAGAGAGAAAATTTCTTCTTAGCGACATCCCTTCTTTTACTTGTACCCTCCTATTGATCATTGGATTCATCGAAAAAGAGAAAAAAGGTACCGTGTGTTATTTTTATATTAGGTTATAGTAATTGAAATATGCGCCCAAGGCTATCAAAAATTTTTATACGGATCAAATTTAAGATAGAGCGTCTTTAATCTAAAATATTTGTCAGCCAATATTATAAATAAAAAAATTTATACTATATTATAAATCTGATTCGTATATTAATTTCCTCTAAACTATAACTAAGTGGTTTGTAATTCTTGGAACTCTAGTATGTATTGGATTCGGATCTCTCCATTTATTTCTCTCGTTACCATTTACCAATATTTGAATAATTGGCGTTTAAGGAAATAATTTGCAGATACTGTTAGTTTTCTCATTGGGTAGATCATTATATCTAAAAGAGAAAACAATTTTAATACTTTTTTATATTTTATATTTATACTTTTTTAGTTCATTATATTTAAATTGATGTATTTTAATCCTTCATAAATTCAAAACGCATCATTTTGGTTCATTGACACAATTATGAGAATATTTTAACTTAAAATACTTACATATGTCGTATCGTGCGTTATATTTTTCATAGGAAAAATTGACAATACACAAATTTTAAATAGTAAATGACACTATCGAAAATCTTCATTACCACCCTTTCAAAATTTTCATCTACCTTCACCACACCTATTCGGCTATTCCCCTCTCCTGCCGCTTCTTCTCTATCACTCCCTACTCCAATAGCCCTAACTTCATTCTTTTTGAAATAATTCAGTGTTTGAGATTATTTATTACCAATTTTGCCCTTACAAAAAAGTTAAATGTGATAAGCATGTGACTACTTCACACGTAAATATGTCTACAATTGTATCAAGGGACCAAAATTGTATATTTCGAATTTGTAAGGAATTAAAATGTGTCATTTGAATGTGAGGGATTAAATAAGTACAAATACGAAATATGAGTGACTATTAGGGTCATTTTTCCTATCCAAAAATCAAGAAAAATTACATAGTTGAGTTTATATGTCACATCTGAACAATGTACAATTTTAAAATTTTGATAAAATATATACAAATTACATTTTCTTTTTCTTTTTTAATTTTTGTAAGACATTTGTATAAAATATGATTTGAATTATTAACAGTTTTAATTTTTAAAATTTGTTGAAATTTTATTTTTAAGGTTTGCACTTTGTAGTATTGTCAATTTATGAGATTTGATTAAATATAGCTGAAAACATTTAATAGCTGTACTTTAATTTTTTTAGGGTAAAAAATACTTTTAGTCTCCAAAGTTTAGCTCGTTGATATTTTTTGTCCCCAAAGTTTCACTAAAAACAAATCACGTCCGTCATCTTCTAAATTTCAATTTTATTAGGATAATTGACATAAAAATAACATAATTTTTTATGTTTATGCCTTTATCCTAATAAAGATTTCATTCCCTATTTGATAAATTCTAAAAAAATTATCCTCTATCTTTACTTTCTCTTGGCTAAACCAACAAAAATTGCTCTTTCTTGTAAATTTTAACAAAAAAAATTAAAAGATGAAGGACGCGATTTATTTTTTGTGAAATGTGATGGGGACTAAAAATGTCACTAGGCCAAACTTTGGGGATCAAAAGTGTTTTTTACCATTTTTTTTGTATAAAATATCTTATTCATAGATTGGTACATAAGTCTTTTCATTAAAAATAAATGGATATAAAATTCACTAACTTTCAAACAAATAGATAACAAATAAATAGTATATGATATTTAAATGATATAATTGATAAATTAAGCCTATAAATCACAAATTGATAACAGTTTAAGGTTGCAAATTGAATTTAATCCTTTTATTTATTTGTGGAAATTTAGAAAATTGTAACGGAAATTAGGATAGGGTGACATAAGTGGTGATAGCTGAAACTGTGATAGACGAAATTGAAGAGGAATAGAGTTATGTTCAATAAGTATGATTCTTTATTGCCCGGTGAATGGTGTTGGCATGGGGTTATTTGTTTATTTATTGCGGGAATAGATGAACATAGCGACTTATTCGACTGAATTTTGAATTAGTGAAGTCCAAATTGCATTAGGTTATACTATTCGAGGCTTAATTACAATTTGTCCTTGTAAATAGGGATCTATTGTAAATTAACTCGTATACTAATTTTATTTGTAAATTGTCCCCAAGACTTAAAAGGATCAAATTCTCCATCCGAAAAAATGATAAAATGTCATAATTGTCATCAAATTTTTAATTGCACTTTGTTACTCTAAAATTAGCATGAGTTGTACCTTGGATCTTGACTTTATTTTATAAGTAATTTGTCATTCAAAACTAATAGTGGTTAATTTTTCTATCCGATAATCCTAAGAAATTAAGATTATCCCTATCCTTTTTTATACGATTCTTATATTAGTTTCGAGTATTTTGTTTAAGTGTATATTTTTGTTCATTTTTACTTTTAATTCCCTATATGTTTTATATAGTGTTTTAGCGTTTATTTGATATTATTAAACTTATTTTTATGTGTTTATATATTTAGAGTTGTGTTTACTTTATTCATCTAATTCCTTCTGGAATTAGTGTTCTTTGCATGCTTTTTCTTCTTTATCTTTTGTTTTTATTTTTTCAAGTGTTTATGTGTTATTTTGAAATTATATTATAGATATTAATAGGTGTTGTTATTTTAGGGTTGCATAGGAACAAAGATGCGTCAATCAGATGCCAGGCGGAGATTTGTGAGGCAAAACGATGAAACCATGCATGCTGGCAAGGGGAGCTTGCTTGAGGCAAGCTCAACAAGCCATTAGGCGACCTTGGACAGAATGTGTTGGTTCACGATTTGTTATTATTTTTAAAGTTTTGAGTGTTCGTTTTGGACCCATTTTAGTTTATTCAGATCTGCACTTTGTTACTCTTAAAAACAATAAATAAGGGTCTCTATGATCTCAAAAGTACGTTCTCTTTTAGTCTCCCTTCAGAGATTGCAAGATTGGATTAGGACTTTTTTCCTTTTTCAAGAAAAGTTGAAGATAAGGTTCCAAATCTGCACTTTTTTTTTTTTTTTTCCTTTTTTTCCTTTAGAGAAGCATTTTTAAATCTTTTTGGATTCTTTTTCTAGTTTTATTGGTCTTTTATTGTTTACTTTCAATCAACGCTTTCTATATTTACTTCTCTAAATTAATAGTTAGCGTGGTTTACTTGCTTTCATTAATTTCTCTTGTTATTTCTTTCAATAATATTCTAATTTGTTAGGTGACGATTAATTTGGTAAATCAAATCATAATTGACAATTGCACAATTCTAATAAATTGGAATGATAATTCGAGGAATTGATCATTCTCTTAATTAATTGAATGGCAAATCGAGGAGAGAACATAAGTTGAACCTCTATTTAAGACCTAATTAGTAATTGGACTACGTTTAATTTTTGATCTTGATGGACTAAATTACTTAGTTGGTCATCTAGAATTCTACAAGATAAATGGTCAATTTGGTTAGTTCTAAGTGGTTGGAAGTATACTCATTTGGATTAATTAAATTAAACGAGCTAATAGCACGAGGAATTGGGATTAGGTAATGTGTTTAATTGAATCAATTAATTAATGAATGTAATCGAAGTTGGGCATTGGCTAGTCTAATCTTGATTTACTGTTTTCACTAATTAAAGTTTGCAATTCTATTTTAGTTAACTCTCTTTTCTCTTGACGATTTTTTACAAATATCGTTCAAATTAAATAACTGGTATTTGCTAAACCAATCCTTGTGTATTCGATTCGAACTTTTGCTATATACCATTTGATCCCATACATTTGTAGTGCATTATCTTGTTAGTAGTTAGATCAAGTGATTATAAATTTCGTGACTAAATATTTAACATACCACTATCCAACTTATTATAAAAAAGTATTTTTTACCCTTCATTATTTATTAAGTGCATGAACTATTTTTTCTTTTTCTTATTTTTTCTTTTTTCATGCAATTTTGTCATTCTACCACTTTTTCATCACTATCGTTTTCTTTTATATTTTGTATATTAAGAGTACTTTTTTATTTTACTTCAATAAATATATTTATTTTTATTTTTTATGACAAATTTATTATGTACATTGATAATATCACCTATTTAATCAATATTATTAAATTTTAGTTTAAAATGTGTAACTTTAGAAGTGGTCGATGCTAGTAATAGATAATTATGAATTTTTCTTTTGCCAATTCTTCTCTTAAGATATGAAAGGGAAATAACTAAATTTATTTTTCTCAATTTTAACTTATTGCTCATATTTTTTTAGAGAGTACAAAATGGAGAATGGCATCAGGAATATTATGCGACCGCAAAATTCCTTTACGCTTTATGGGTAAATTTTATAGCACTGCAATTAGGCTAGCGATGCTTTATAAATTTGAATGTTGGACAGTGAATTATACATATGAACAAAAGATGGGAGTAGCAGAAATGCGAATGTTAAGATGGATGTGTGGGTACACTAGGATAGACAAAAATGCAGTGAGCATATTCGTGATAAGATTGGAGTAGCATATATTGATCAGAAGATAAGAGAAAAATATTTAAGGTAATTAGGTCATGTGTTAAGATGACCAGTAGAAGCGTCTGTCAAGCCCGAGTAGATTTTAGAGAGAATAGTCAATATAAGAGAGATAGAGGAAAACCGAAAAAGACATGTGGGTAACTTGTAAGAAAGATATAGCTCGTCTAAGAATTGAGGAGGATATGGTCCATGACAGAGTGCAATGGCGTAGTCGGATTCATGTAGCCGACCCTATTTAGTGAGAATCAGGTTTGGTTTGTTGTTGTAATATGAGTGAGTGGGTTGATCAACTTAAGTTTATATTAAATATATATTGATTATATTAGAAAGTAACATATTTAAACACAAATTGATGAATTAATTATTAATAATACAAAAGTAAAGTAAGAAATTCATAAAAGAATGTGACAAAATAAATAAAATACTTTATGTTTAGATATAATGTAATAGAACAAGTATGTGATAATATGTCAAAAATTGATAGGAAGTAAAAAATAATAATAATAACAAATTAATTCAAGCTCTCAATGATGAAGGATAAAAAAAATTGTTTATAATAAGGTTGGATAGAAAATTTGAACTACCATTTATTTCAAATGACAAATTATTTATAAAATAAAGTTATGATGTCAAAGTGCAACTCATATAATTTTAGAGTAGCAAAGTGCAACTAAAAACATGAGAGCAATTATAACATTTTATGACTCCTTGAATGAAAATTTTAATCACTTCAATTTTAGAGGACAAATTGAAGATAAAATTAATACATAGAGAAATTTGCAATTCATCCTTATCTTTTTTTTTGTTTTTTTCAAAGTGGTAACACCCTTATTTAACTTACTCTACAAGGAGACCCAACTGGGTACTATTAAGGAATTGAAGAGAGCTCTCCAGACAAGGTAAGGATGCTTTGACACCTGCCTGAATTTCTACAAGGTTTGGAATTTGAACCCTAATCTCACAACAAAAAATGCTTTATGATACATCTTCTGGCCAATTCACCCTTATCTATGAGGGCAAATTGTAAGCCTTTATTCAACTACTAAAAGCAGTTGCATTAAATTCGATGTATCCTTGAAACAGTCTTTATGTAATTTTTCTTTTTTATGTATCTTGTGGTTTTGTGTTTTTTTTTTTTAGAAAAAAATTTCTTGCCTTCAACTCAAATAGAACAGAACATAACGCAAAACCAATATCTTTTGTAGCAATCAAGGATGAGTTCGACCCACTAGGTCCTTCGGTTTGTTCAGAAATTGAAAAAATACGGTTTGTTCAGAAATTGAAAAAATAAAAAGTGTTAGTTTATTCAAATATGATTGAATTTGAAAGTGCGTGACCAAAATGTATATAGGAGAGGGGTTGAAACTCCTTAAATAAATGAATGCCCCATAAGCATGGCTAGTTAAAATCTTCTTTAACAGAACTATGCCATCTAATCGGTAATCATACTAGATTTAGTCTAATTTTTCAAGAGCGAAATCGGTGCGATTAATAATTCAAAAGAATATGAAATCGCAGCTAGCATATATATATATATATATATATATATATATATATATATATATATATATAATTCAGAAGAATATGCAATTTATCACTTTAGGAGTAGAGTGTTACTATTCCTAAATGTAGAAGGTAAATTGCTATTAATTATAATGGACAAAATTGACACATTATCATTCACATTTTTTAAAGTCATAACAAATTATTGATGTCGTTACTTTAATGACAAAATGCCTATTTATTACTTTAGGGTGATGAAATGTAATTACACACTTATTTCACGGAGCAAAGTGTTATTAAGCCCATATTAAATCCATCTAACTCTATAGTGCATTCTATTTATATATTAACAAGTATAAACCATTAATTAAAACATGCATCATGTCTAAAAATTAACATTTATTTAAACCGGGCATAATTACTAAAATATTTGCATACACTTAAAAATAAAAGTACTGCACATAAATATTAAAAACATGCATTAAATATGCACATGATTATATTAACTACACAAATTTCATTTCTTCTTAATTGCAGTTTCTGCTGACAATTTATATTAACAAAATTAAGTTAATTTATACTAAACAGAACAATGCTTTCCTAAATTATTGTGTTTATTTGATCATTATAAATAAAAAAATTCATTAACATCCAACAAAATGAGTTTTATCCTTTGTTTTCACATAGAAATTAAAAGTAGGTTATCAACACAATCATATATTCAAGTGATAGTAATATAGTTACCATAATATACATATATAATTTAATTTCAATTAATAATTAAGTTATATAAGTACTTTTTAATTATTTTTGTATGATAGATATATAAACATTTTATATGCATACTTAATATTTAGTATTTTTTTAGTTGTTCCATAAATTAAAATGTATTTCTAATTAATAAATTTATAGATATTATTACTTAATTTTGTTTGTATTTATATAGTTTGATTACTAAAAGTTTTATATCGTTAATATTATTTTGTTGTAGTAATTGAATATTGATATTCATTCTCCCGTGCATAGCACGGGATATTTCGTTAGTTATTAAAATATACTTTTACTTGAATGATTTGGATTGCTATAAATCTTAAAACGAAAGCGTAAATTAATAACACAATTCAAATACGAAAAAAAAATCCTGCAAGGGTGTCGCATTCCTTGAATGTAACACCAAGGATACTTTTTGACAATACATCTCAGATAATATTTTTTTGTAAAAAGTAATCCCAGTTCACTTTTTATAAAAGCGAATTTACCATGTAAAAAAATCAAATAAAATTCTTTCCGCATTAATAAGGAAATTTAATTCCTCCACGAACAAAAAGAAATTACCCGTAAATGCAGAACCAGATGACTATAGGCTTCTCAACAACAAAAATATCGAGCAAGACAAATTAATTAAACATTTAAACCTGGCAAGTGGTGGCAAGTTGAGTGGAGTCGTCAGTTGACCCCTGACTCGGTTTGTTGAGTCGTCTACAGATATTTTGTTGACAACTGTTGACAAATACGCACGCATTGGCTAACAGGTGTTGCCATGCATGCATGCATGAAAGCTTTACGTGACACGTCAACACAACAACAAAGAGAAAAAGTAGAGACCACAAATTTAGATCTCGTACAAATTCACTAAAGATGTTATATCTCAAAAAATGTTTGTCAGGTTAATCTTTATAAAATTTTTATTCGAATATCATTAAATATGTTTTAAATATTATTAATTTTATTAATTTTTTTTTATTTTATAAGAAAAAAGAATAAGATTATAATTTTTTTTGATATAATTATATATTTTTTGTAAAAGAATTATAAATGAACTAAGATTTATTATTATAGGGAGGGTTATATTGATTATGTTCAAGTTTTGATTAGTTATCCGAATAAAACTTTTATCAAACTCATTCTAATTTACTTTAAAGTATATCCCAATTCACATCCCGGCACCTATTGAAATATTATTATTTTTTTTAAAAATATAATTATGATTTTTAATAAAAAAAAATTTAATCATTTTGTAAAAACTGAAAAAAAAAAAAATATGAGATAGAAGATTCGTAACATCACAAATTAAGCTAGCTAGCCCAATTATAGTAAGAGGAAAAAGAAAAAGAAAAAGAAATGGAATAAGATTAGTAAAATGGCATGAAATTAAAGGGAATGCGTTTCAGAAAATAGTTTCTACATTTAGGATAAGTTCGTTGAGTTCATTGTCTGCTCCAAATTTATTGAAACTAACAACTGATTTATTGATGCATGCTTGGTACGTTGCAATATTAGAGTCGTTGACGATCATAAGTGACACCCCATCCACGGACCCCAAACTCCAAGTGAGCGGCCGCAATCAAGAACTCGGCGGCTTGCCGGAGTGTTAAAAGCTCCACCAAAGTTTCAATCGTCTCCTGCCGGAGATGATCAGCCTTTTCCACCACTCTCACCAGCAATTCCATTTTTTTGTGGTCCGCATCGCGAAGCATTCCCAGAAAATCACTTGCACCATCCTGAAAACAGTAACCAATAGGTCCATCCAACACACAAAAGAAAATGTCGATATGTATATCACGATTTTTTTTAAAAATAAAAAAATAAAATTCCCTAGAAAATTAATACAGAAATTATATTAAGATTATTAATGCTTCTTATTAACAATAAAATAATTGAATCCAAGATACAATTTTCCTTCAATCTAAAATTCAGGAAATATCAGTAGTAGTATATAGGATTATAGGGTAGTAAAATTATATTTTTCCTATTACATATGTCATCAGTTCGAATCATCGAGAGAATAATTAGAAATCTATTATATAGAAGAAAAAAGAAAGTCAAATCGCTATCTCATGAAACAAAATAAATAACTACACTCAACATTTAGCGTCTATTTTTGTTTTTATTGCTAAATGGAGTATAGGATGGATTTATTAATTTATTTATTCAAGGTGATTAATGATTTACGGAAGATTTTTTTTTTCTTTATAATGCTATAATAATTAGAAAGCATGATCCCAATTAGGTGAGGTGAGATAAGGTGGAAAAGGCAATTTCATTTTGAAAGTTATTATTTTTGAAATATTATTTTAAAAAATATTATAATAATTTTTTTTAATATGATATTATATAAACTAAAAAAATAATTAAAAAAATTTTAAAAGTAAATTATTTAAAGAATAATGAAAAAAAGGCCACTCAACCCAAATAGAGAGTCATCATGTTCAAGATGATGCTTATTTTTTGTCCATGCATAGCTCGTAAATTGATTGAATCCTTCTATTTCTTTTTATATTCAGCAACCGGGAAAAGGAGAAAAAGAAAAAAATCAAAATAGTCTTGGAGTTCAAGTGAGGGTGCAATCCCCCAACCAACGAACCCACTGACATGAAAAATCTTTAAAAATTTTATTTTGTCCTACAAATAAATTAACCTCCTAATTCCCAAGATATCCAAAATTTCCTCTTATTTTCCCTTTAACGCTGGTCCACCTATAATTATATTCTTGAAATATTCTTCACAATTATCTCTTTCTTTAGAAATGCTGGTACACCCTCAAAATGAAAAAGAAGTACTATTTGAAAAAAAAAAAAAAAAACTTTTGGTACATAAAAATGAAAATATAATTTGAATATGAAATTCAGTTTTCAATCGTTAAAAAAAAAAAGAAAAAAGGAAGAGGTTTATCATATGATTGCTTTAATGCTGTTATTGTCATAAAACTGTTTATAAATCGACACAACCATCATAAGTTATTAATTATCTCTTAAATCTTCATGTCGAGTTATTTATATATAAAAATTTTTTACGACATCAAAATTATTGCCCTTAACCTTAAGCTCTTGACTCTGCCAGTTGTCACAAGTCAAAAGCTCAAAAATGTTAATTACTGGGATTGTTTTCTTAAAATCATCAAAATAGCAATTAGTTTCTTAACTCTAAACTAAATAATAGTAGCCTTTAATTTTCATTTTATATGTTAGTTTAAATAGTTTGTTTTGTGACAAATTATTTATCATTTTAAAATTTTTTAAAAAAAGTATTAAATACTTATTTTAAACTTTACTCTTAACAGTTTAAAATGAATCAAAAAGGAGTTTGACAAAAAGTTTATTCGTATGACCAATTAAAATTTGTCACATAATTATTTTAATTATAACTCTATAATTACAAAACTCCCTAACTCATCTATAACTCTCCCGTAAAAATTTATAATTGTCCCAAAAAAAATTATAATATACCTTTTTCTTTCTCGTAAAATAAACAAATTTAAGAAAATTAAAATTAATAATATGTAAAACAAGTCTAACGGTATCCAAACAAATATTTTCTCAGACTTAACTTGACAAACATTTTTCCTGTATTTTTAATATAATATAATATTAATAGAAAGGGAGAATGATATACTTAGAAAAGAATAATATAGAAGAATAATTTAGTTATTTAAAATTATTATTTTTAAAAAAAAAAAGTTGTTTATTAACGTAAAACAAGCAGTTAAAATGAAACTAAGGGATCGATTACTTAAAAAAAAAAAAAAAAAGATATTAAACAAATTAAGCGTTGCATGCCTGCCATTGAGAAAGTTCATCAGTGATAGCATTTTCCTTGCGAACAGTTTCACACTGAAGCTCACTGACTCGTCGGAACTGGGCCGGGGAGAGATCACCGAGGTCACCATTACTGAGCGCCACGGAGAATATCAACAATCTGAGACTCAAACCGGATACTGGCCTCAGTATATATAAGATGGAAAGCCGTCGTGGGCCTCCAGCCCGCGATCCAGTGAAGGGACCTTTCGAGGGTTGTGGCCCACGGTGCAGAGAAGACCGAGAGAATATCTTGCTTTGCAACGAGTGATTTAACTCGGTGGAACTCGGCGTAGTGGGAGAGAGTCTTTTGGACGAGTTGGTGGAGCTGCTGGTGGTTTCGTTCTTCTTCGGTGGTTGGCGCTTGAGGTAATTGGTTGAGTAGTTGGTTGATGAGCGCGTGGAGCTGCTCCAACCAAACCTCGTAAAAACGTTGGAAACTCATTTTGTTTTTGTTGGGAGTCGGCCCTGGTGTGGTGTGGCTTTAATAATAATGTGGAGTAGTAGTAGGATGGGGGGAGTGGATGATTCTGGAGGGGGAGGCGCGCGCGTGCATGTAGATTTGTTGGAAGAATATTGGTGGTTGATTTTGCAGTCATCAATTGGTACAGGTACACCTCACTATTTTCGCAAGCTTCTAAGCTAAATATTTTTGCCAAGAAAACACCCTTTCAGAAAGAAGTTGGCAATGGTAAATACTTCGTACATTGTAGTACAAACCTAGGTGTGTAAATGAGATTAAACGAGTCCAACGTTTCAGTGTTCAAAGTTTCACTCCAGTTTAAGTAGTTTAAGTTTTTTATATATAAATTTAAAATTATATATTTATTGAGTCGAGTTTGCGTCGATTTCAAAAATTTTAAATCTTATTTAGATTTAATTTGAAAATTACCTAATCAAATTTGAACGATTTTTTGTCGAATCAAATTCAATTTAAGAATAGAGTAGTTTAGTTTACGTTGTAATTCTAAATAAATCAAACATGAATTGAGTGATACATGTTGATGTGAGAAAATAATGTTATCTTCTGTTTATACCATAAGATCCGTAAAGTAAAATTATGGACATGATTTATTTAAGAATATTCTCTTAACAGTGTTCATGCTCTTATATAAATCACCCCCATTTTGTTTTTTGTATTTTTTTTTCCTCATGGTAGGCTTACTCATCTTCCCTTAAATATGTTGATAAATCTTTTACGATTAATTCTATTTTATGAAAAATACTTAGGTAAACCTGATTTTTGACTCCACTTGTAGATCCTGTGGTGTAGATTAAATGTTATAAAATCTATGACATCAACTGATGTAAGAAAGATTCTATAAGATTTAATTTTGACTGCAAAGTCTATAGGTGGGACCAAAAACCAGGTTTGTGTAAGTATTTTCCCTATTTTGTACCATTTAAAATTAATATACATAATTTTTTTATCTTTAATTTTAATTTTGGATATTTTATACGTTCCATTCTCATATTTGTACATCTTCACTATAGTTTTTAACACCGTCATCAAATTTAATGAATTTTTTCATATGTACAATATATTCAGTGGATATACAATAATATTGCCATAATAATTTGGATATACGAGGTTACAGGTAAAGATTCTGTCAAATATGATAACAGGTTGAAAAGGGATGAATTTGAGAATTGAATGTATAAAATAAAAAATTAATTTTAAGTAAAGAGGTGCAAAATAAAATTAATTAGTCATATCTTGTATGTTTTCAGGTTTATACCAAAAAACAAAAGCATTTCTCCTCGAACGCAATCAAATTGTAGGAAAGAATATAAATGCACGGGAAGTTAGAGCATTTCAATTTATCGTGCTATACAAAAAATTCATTTGTCCAAATTTAATAGTAAATATTTTACAAAATAATAGTAGCTTTTCATTCTGTAACTAAATTTAAAGTTTTTAGATAATAGATTACAAACAAACAAATCAAACCTTAATCCTACTAAGTTGGGTTGGGTGCATGAATTCTGCTACGTTATTGCGCTCTGTTATGAACGAAATTCTCTTCAATTCCTAGATGGGCTATATATTTCTTACAAGTTACCTACCAAGTTTTTTTCGATTTTTCTCTACCCCTCTTATGTTGACTAATCTCTCTAAAATCTATTCACCTGACTAGACACTTCTACTGGTCGTCTTAACACATGACTTAACCGCCTCAAGAGTATTTTTCTCATCTTCTTATCAATATATGCTACTCCAATCTTCTCACGAATATGCTCATTGCGTATCTTGTCCATCCTAGTATACCCACACATCCATATTAACATTCGCGTTTCTGTTACTATCATATTTTGCTCATGTATGTAATTCACTGCCTAACACTCAAACCCATAAAGCATCGTTAGCTTAATTGCTGTTCTATAGAATTTACCCTTAAGTCGTAAAGGAATTTTGCGGTCGCATAATATTCCCGATGTCATTCTCTATTTTGTCTAACCTGCTTGTATCCGATGTGTAACATCTCGATCTATACCACCATCACTCTGAAAAACTGATCCTAAATACTTAAAATTTTCACTTATAGGTATCTCTTGATCTCTGATACTAACCCCTATTCTATTCCTATGTGCATCCTTGCTAAAATTAAATTTATATATTCTATTTTTAATCTACTAATTCTAGATGAAACCCTTTTGCCTCAAGTGTCTCTCTCCAAATCTCAAGTTTCGTATTAACACCATTTTTTGTTTCATCTACTCATACAATGTCATATGCAAATAACATACACCATAGTATTTCCTCCTGTATGTGCCTTGTAAGTTCATCTATGACCAATGCAAATAGATAAGGAGTTAGAATTGAACCTTGGTGTAAACCTATATTTATAGGGAATTCTCGTGTCAACCTTCTTGGTGTTCTCACACTTGTAACCACATCTTTATACATCTCCGTTATTGACTCTATATATGCTACTCTAACTCCTTTTTTTAAAAAAAACTCTCCACATAACTTTTTTAGGAACTCTATCGTATGCCTTTTCAAGATCAATAAAAATCATATGTTAATCTTTTTGCTTATCCCGATATCTCTTGATAAATTTTCTTAAGAGATGTAGGGCTTCAGTAGTCGATCTCCCTGGCATGAAACCAAACTGATTATTTGACACCTTAGTCTCATTTTTAAACCTTCTTTCTATTACCCTTTCCCAAAGTTTCATTGTATAACTCATTAACTAAATACATTTGTAATTCGCACAATTTTGTATATCCCCTTTATGTTTCAATGTGGGTATGAGATACTCTTCTTCCATTAGTCAGGCATTTTTCTACTTTTTAATATTTTATTGAAAAGATTGGGAAGCCAACTTATGCCCTTCTTTCCTAAGCATTTCCATACCTCGATTGAAATATCATTAGGGCCAACTGTTTTTCCTTTCTTCATCTTCAAAGCGTCCTCCACCTATGATTTCTGAATCCTTCTATAATATATTACATTTCTATACTCCTCAAACTTAGCTAACTCTCCTAAAATGATATCGTCTCCATTGCCTTCATTGAATAGATGATGGAAGTATCTCTACCATCTTTCCTTAATTTCCTCATCTCTTACTAGCACCTTATTATTTTCATCCTTGATACACTTGACTTGGGTTAAATCCTTCGTCATGTGGGCTCTTGCTTTAGTAATTTTATAAATGATATCTCGCTCCTCTTTCTTATATTCTAATTTTTAGTAAAAATCTTCAAAAGCCCTTTCTCTCACTTCACTCACAGCCTTTTTTGCCTCTTTTTTAGCAAGTTTATATTTTTCAATATTTTCATCACTTCTACAACTATATAGAACTTTAGAGTTAGCCTTCTAAACTTTTATTTTATCTTATACATCTTCATCCTACCACCAAAATTCCTTCTTCATGGGGCATAACCTCTTGACTCTCCAAGTATATCTTCTTTGTCACTATGCTCAGTCTAGTTGCCATGTCATTCCATAAAGTGTCAGATTCTCCTTATAAGTTCCAAATACTTTGCCCTAACAAATCTTCCTTAAAAATTTCTTCTTTTTCTTTCTTTAAATTCTTCCACTTAATTCTAGGTGATCTAGGTAGGTTTCTTTGCCTAATGTGATGTTTAAGTCTCAAATCCACCACCAAAATCTTATATTGTGAGGTTAAACTTTTTTCAGGTATGTTTTTACGATCTCTAAAAGCAAATCCTTCTATCTCTCTTTCTTGTGAGGAGAAAGTCAATTTGTGACTTTGTTGAACAACTTTTAAAGGTGACTAAATATTCCTCCCTCTTCTTGAAAAAACTATTGATAACGCAAAGGTCGAATGCCATTCCAAACTCCAAAATTAATTTTTCTTCTTCATTACTTCTCCCATAACCATATCCACCATGTTTTTTTTCATAATTTTCATTAGCTCTTCCCACATGTCCATTTAGATCACTTCCTATAAAAATTTGCTCACCCTGGGGGCGCTACCTATCATCTTATCTAAATCCTTCCAAAACTTAGCCTTAATGGACTCATCTAAATCTACTTGAGGTGCATAGACACTAAAGATATTAATAGTTTCACGTCCTAAAATTAGTTTAAGGAACATAATCCTATCTTTTTTCCTAGTCACCTGCACTACATCATCCTTCATTGACCTATCTATAATAATACCTACCCCGTTTCTAGTCCTGTTTACTCTTGAGTACAAAGTTTAAATATTAAATTATCTAATAGTTTAGCCTTTTCTCCTATCCATTTTGTCTCTTGTGAACACAAAATATTAATTTTTCTCCTAATCATTATATCTACCACCTCCATTGATTTACCAGTAAGAGTTTTAATATTCCAAGTTCCTATTCTAATCCTATTCTCTAGAATATTTTTCTTCCCCACTACCCTCATCCTATTATGTGAGGACCTTTGCATATTTTTCACTACACCGGACTTCCATGGAGATTTAGCGACCCTTACCCACTATTCGCCGCACTCAGGCAATACAACACGTCGTTTAAGGGGGAACACCCTAGCATTAGCGCAAATATCGTAGTGGATTCATCTCATAAGATTGACAAAGTTTTACACTGGCTATCAACCTAACGCAACCTTCCTCCTTTACCCTGGTTTGGGACTTGCTATACTAAGAAAAACTCGATACATGCAGAGTTTTTTTTTAGATAATAGATTAGAAAAAAAAAACCTCGCTGAAAGAAAGTCAATACAATCCTATCACAGATGATGGTGGAAATCTTTGTCTTGAGTAGCCTTTGATAAATAAAAGTAGGAGAATTTTTATATATAAAATAATAAAATTATTGATGTGTCATTAAATTTGAAAAAAGAACGAAATATAACCGAGTTTCTAAAATTATGAGATTTATAATTTAGTATGATGTTGCCGCGTGAAGTGATTTTGATAAATAATCTTAAATTTATGATTTTATAAATTATTTCTTTCTTTGGTAGGGTGGTACTTTCGATCATAGTTATTAAATCCCCTCCGACCTGGTTGTTCAACTAGTCTATCGGCCACTTAGTTGGGCTAGGTTGCTGAAATGACCGGACAAGGAAATTACTCGTTGACTTGACAGTTGAACAGAAAAAATTGGGTATTCGGTCTGCTTAATCATGGTTTAATGGGTTGTTGGATAAAATACTTGGAGATTGACCGGTTGAACTGGCCACTTAATCGGGTTGGGTTTTTGAAATGACCGGACAAGTAAGTTGACTTTTCAATGATACCCGGCAATTAAACCGAGAAAACCAGGTATCCAACTAGTTTAATCGTGATCTAATAGGTTGTTAGATAAAATGCTTGGAGAAAATGTTAAGTGTTGCTACCGCCTAGAATTGACCACAGGACCTCCAAGTAGGAGACACCTCCTTCCTCTACTAGACCACTTAAATTTGTATGTTAAATATTTAAATGACTCTTTTTCCCCCATACTAACTTCTTTTTGAACTATAAGTGTATTCAAATGAAAAACATATTCACAGCAAAATTTAAAGACATAAATTCAAACCACTATTATTATTATTATTATTATTTTTTTTTTTTACAACAAAGCATTAACAAAAAATCTTGTATCACCAAGATTTTGTGAATTAAATATACTTTTGAAAAAATCGAGACAAACAAAAGTTCTTTTATGAAAACTAATATTATGACAAAGTTACATTTTAAAAAATAATGTAAATATATTTGTTCATATTAATATTCCATGTACAAAAATTTATTAACTACTACTCTAAACATATATTTAATTATAACTTTTGATAAACTATTACAAATTCATTTGTAATTAATTAAAAAGTTGATACAACATATTTGATTAATATTTTCATTATATGTCAAGTATCTAAAATTTTCAAAGTATTATATATTAATAATAAAATAATATATTTTAGTAACCTACCAATTGAATCAGTAATTTGTGAATTGAACCAATAATCCATTGATCTACCTTTTCTACTAGGCTCCTTCCTAGACCGGATTTAATTAATACGCTTGCAGTGGTGGTGCTGGAGAACAACTATTACGTCAAAATATGCGTCCACCACATTTGGGCGTCTCTCGCATGACGGACGGGCAATTAGTATTGGTAGTGTTAACGGTCGCCACATGGCATGTTGAGTGTTACCGTAGGATATTTTGAGTGTGTTAGTTTGGAAAATTTTTTAAGATAGTGTATGTTTTTCATTAATTTGGTGGTTATTTTACAAACGGTAAAAATAGTTATTAAACTATTGTCTTCTCTATTACATTTGAAATCAGTGAACCCTTTTTTTTTTTAACATACATTTACAAAAATAAGCATTGAATTATCATGTGTGTAGATTTAAGGTCATTCCATCCATTTATGTCGTTAAAAATGAACTAGTAGTGAGTTTTTTTGGAGTAAACTTGCCTAAAGATCTTAAAGAAGAATAGTTGGGGGATAAAATAAAAAAGAAAAAGTTTGGGGCTTTAGTTACAATTTTAAAAGTTTTGTCTTCTTCTCCTCCATTTATTAAAAGAAAAATGTGCAAGTTGGAAGTAGGGGTTGGAATGGTGGTTGTACCAGGTAGTATGACGGATTTGGGGGTAAGGAGGCAATGGGGAGGAAGAGAGGTAATGGATCCAGGGAGGGGCGAGCGAAGAAAGGGTAGAGGGTGGGGATTCGGGGCTCTTAAGGGGATAGGGGATTGTGTATCTTGTGAGAAAGGATGGGAGAAATGCAGGGGATAGGAGGAAGGGGTGGGGTGCTGCGGTGGGCAGGAAGGGGTGTAGTGCAAAGATGGGGGGAGAAGTGGTTGTGGCAGGGAAGGATGAGGGTGGTTTCAAAATTTTACAATAATTCGATTTTAACCTAAAAGTTTTACTTTACCTTATTTTGACATCTCTAATAATATTTTATTTTTTAAATAAAATAATGTCACATCAATGTATTTGAGCAGTTTTAACTCTAAAAAAAAAAAAACATTTTTCGTTAGTCTCTAATGTTCTAATAGATAGAGTAATCCTAAATCTATACTTTTTAAAAGTTAAGTGACCATTTTTGTATAAAAGATGGATAGGTGATCTCATTTGTTATTAGACAATAGTTTAATAACTATTTTTATATTTTGCTCCATTTTCTTTAGGTTGATATTAGCTGAAATTTGGAACACAAATATAAGGGTAGAAATGTATAATTTCAGTTGCTAGGCTATTATGCATGATTATATACGTTATCATGGATTCATGGACAGACATATAGGGGGCTGGGAGGGGTAGTCAATCCCCATTATAAAAAATTTGAAATTTTAATTTTTATTCTTGAAAATTCTTGACATTTTTGTTACAGTCTCATAAAATTTAGACTTTTCTCTTCTCCAAAATTTTCAAAAATATACAAAACTGACCACTAAATATATATTTATATATAACCTTATCCCTCAAGACTATCAAAATTATATTTATTTTTCTTGATCTTTTTTCAATTTTAATAGCACCCTACAAAAATTAGATTTTGTTCCCTTAAAATTTTTATAAAAATTATAGTGAAAAATATCTCCTAATATAATTTTGCCTTTCCAAAATGTTAAGAGCGTCAGCCCTTGTACGTTATGCAATCTAGGAAGTTAAGATGCATCAATATAATTATTACTAGAATTAGGGGTAGTAATATGTCATGTTATGTCATTATAGTGTCGTGTTAGATGCTACTCGTTTCTTATCGTATTATATTCGTGTCATATCATGTGAGATACGTTTCTTATCGTGCTATATTCGTATATGACCCATTTTTTATCGTGACTCTCGTATTCGTATCTTATTCATGTTCGTTTCTTACCTAGTGGCCGGAAAGGAAAGGAGATGGGGAAATACATGGGGTAGGGAGAAGGGGTGGGCAGGAAAAAGTGTACTGCTAAGGTGGTAGGGAAGTGATGGTGGCTAGAAGGTGGCAGAGAAGGGGTGGAAGTGGTTCCAAAATTTTACAATAATTCAATTTTGATCTAAAAATTTCACTTTATTCAATTTTGACATCTCAAATAACACATAATTTTTTTAGTAAAACAATATCACTTCAATGTACGGGAAAATTTTAGTCCTAAAAATCATTTGTCATTAGTCTCTATTGATCAAATAGACAGAGTGACCCTAAACCTACACTTTTAATAGTTAAGTAATTATTTTTGCATAAAAAAATAGAAAGGTGACCTCATTTTCTACTAAACAATAGTTTAATGACTATTTTTATATTTTGCTCTATTTTCTTTAGGTTGGTATTAGATGAAATTTGGAACACAAATATAAGGGTAGTACGATAAATGTATAATTTCAGTTGTTAGGCTACTATGCATGATTACATACGTTATCATGGATTAATGGGCAGACATATAGGAAGCAATCGTGCCCTCAAAAGTTTTGAAATTCTAATTTTTACCCTTGAAAGTTCTTAACGATTTTATTACAATCTTATAAAATGTAGACTTTGTTCTCCTCCAAAATTTTAGAAAGTATATTAAACTGTCCACTGAATATATGTTTATATATAAACTTATCCGCAAACTATCGAAATTATATTTATTTTTCTTGATCTTTTTTTTTTTTAAAATTTAATAGCACCCTCAAAAAATAGAATTTGTTTCCTTAAATTTTTATAAAAATTATAGTGAAAAATATCTCCTGATATAATTTTGTCTTTTCAAATCTAACTTTTGCGTTAGCCCGGTACGTTATGCAATCTAAGAAGCAAAGATACATCAATCTGATTATTACTAGAAGTTGGGGTGGTAATGGGTAGTGTTAAGTCATTATCTTATCGTTTTTGTATTTGTGTAATATCATGTAGGCTCATTTTTTATCATATTGTATTCGTGTCTGACCCATTCGTATTCATGTCGTATTCTTGTTTGACCTGTGTACTCCTAATAGAGATGTATTAACTTATTTGACAAGTTAAATAATTTGCTATTCATTTGAACTAAAATCTCAAATTTTCATTTTGTAATAAGTTAAACAATTATTAATACTAATATTGTTCTCATAACTATTTAGAACACATAATTAAAATTATTGAAAATTTTTAGATAATATTTACTATAATAATTATTATGTTTGATTTAATAATCTTATATTAAATCTGTATTATTCACAACCTTAAAGTATGTTGTATTAAATTATAATTGAGATAACACTTTAGCAAAAGTTGTTCATTTAGTAACTTAACGGGTTATTTTGTCAATCCATGAGTTGATTGAACTCAACCTGTTTAATTTTGTGTCATAATTAAGTTGACTCAATAATAACCTGATATAATTTAGAAAAAAAATTATGCCTAATATATTAATTTCAAATCGTGTTCGTATTGTGTTATCGTATCATATTAGAAATTATGAGTCCTAGCTAGAAAGTTACTTTAAACAGTTGACAAGAAGTAAAGGTATCTATCTGGAAAATGTTTGTCATTTTCAAAAGAATTAATTTAACTTTACTCCCTTAACGTTTAGAATTATAATTACTTTAGTCCCTAACATTATCTTTTATATTCTTAAGTCCTTAAACTAACGGTTAAAGTTAACGTGTTAGATCTTTTTTACCTAAAATGATATTTCTACCCTTTTCCTATGACACCTAAAATATTTTATTTTCTTTTCATAAATAAAGTTTGATGAAATCAAACATAGTGATGAATGATAATGTCACAAAATAGGAGAGAGAAAAAATGAATCAAGTAAAAATAAAAAAACAAAAAAGAGATAATAATAGTAATTTTGTTAAAAAAAGAATGAATATTGAATTGAATTTAATGAAAAGATTTAAGTGGTTAAAAGATAATGTGAAGAATTAAAGTGATAATAATCTTAAATGATAAGGGATAAAGTGAAATTAACCCTTTCAAAAAATACATAATCAGGCAGTGGAGTCAAAATAACATAAGCTGGCTCTGGATCTTTCTCTTGCAATAAATTTTGTTCTCGGCACGCCAACTCTGACCAAAATTCAATTGTAATTTTCCTCTATTCGACGGCGCTTAATTAAAATAATAATAATCACCGAAGTAATCGATCAATTTAAGACCAAAGTTAAAGCTGCGCTAGGTAATCTAAGAATGTTATCAAGGCTCGGATTAAGGATGCCTAAGGAGCAGTGTAATGTTACATTAACAAACTGAACGAATTGATCAACAAACAAACAAAAAAAACCAACACGATTTAGTAGAGTTGGTTAGAAGATGCCACATAAAACATTCGCCATTGTGAAGTTTGGGATTCAAATTTCATTTTGTAGAAATTCAAGCAGATGCCAAAGTACTCACCTGATCGAGAGGGTCTTCTCTGCCTCCAGGTCATTTAATAGTATCCAATTGAGTCTTCTCTTATACAATAAATTAGATTAGAATGTTATCGATTTAACAAAAAAAAAAAATCTCAACAAACATACGTACACGTCGTGAATACATACATAGTTAGTACATATGTGGGGTGAGTCTAGACTACGGACTCTGCAAAATCTTGTCGATGTTGGATGAACATTAGTGTTGGTCTTGTACTCTTGAGAAAATGTCATTTGGTTTGGAAAATATTTACATAGATTTGGTCTTGAATCTCAACTGTAAATCTTGTAGTTAAAATTAAATTTTATAAAATTTTATTTACATCAACTAATGTCATAAATTTTATAATATTTAATCTACACCACAAGATTTACAAGTCAAGCTAAAGACAAGATCTACTTAAATATTTTCTTTTTCATTTCCAAGCCCTAGCTAGTTCCTTCCTAATTGTTCCTCCCTTCTTTTGCACCACTCATGCATTGAAAGATGAAGTTTCTTCGTGGCAATGAGAAGATCAGGTCAGTCTGCAATGGCGTGAGGATGTTCTTTAGCTCTTTGAATGTACTCAGCCTAAGCTTGTCAGCATCTACCAGAATGTGTTTCAGAGAAAGTGAATGACCCTGTAAAACCTCATCCAAATCCTGGCTTGATTCACCTACTTGGCTTGCTTTTGTTGCAATCATTGCCAGTGGATCATCAGCTATTTCCTCCTGATTTCATAAAACATACTTAAGCTTAGAGAGGAAAGTATACACTCCAATATTGTAAATGAATTACTTTATACATTCTTCTACATATAATCACGGTAAAATCTTTGTATACATCATGGTATTATAAAATCTTACATGAACACAGTGTTTAAAACACTACGAGACATTCATGTCTACCTTACATGTGGGTCCCAATGTCAGGCTCACAATTTTTTGTCTCACCGTATTCAAACACCCTGGTCCTTGTGAGATTTTGTTTATGTTTTTATTATTCCGCAGTCAAAATTTGTTAGCTAATGCACATTGAACTTGTAATAATAATTGATTTGCATACACTGTTGAATTTCTTTAGATAGAATTTTTTTTTCAATATTCTCCAAAACGTTTTTCAATCACATACATCACATCTGAATTATCTCACATCATATTTTAAAAAATTATTACAATAATTTTTTCAAAAATATTTGAAATGTTATCTTGAATAATAAGTATTCAAATTGAGGCATATGAACTAATGATGGTCAATAGCCAACAAGTATAGTGCAGAATTGGGAACTTATTAGTAGTAGAGATATAGCCATAAAGATAACTTTTTCCCAGAGGATTTCTGCACAAGCCCATGCATGCATATGTATTAACGAGAGCCTAAGTAGATTTAGAAAGATGTTAGTTTGCCTGTAGGCTTGCCATCTTGTCTGATAGCTTCTCTTCCTCTTTAATAGTTTTGCAATGCAAAGAGTTGATCAAATTGAGCTGATTTGAAGAGATGTCTGCCAAGTTTCCCTTCCTTTTTACTTGGAAAACTGTAGTCAGTTGATCAACAATATCGAGTTCTGAGCCGCAGAGGGAGTAACGAGTCGAATCGAGAGGGAAGGCCTACAGCCCCCAATCCATAGGAAAGCATTCTCTAAAGAGGTGCACCAGGAAGGACACAAGAATGACGGTGCATCGTGTTGGGCTAGTCGAGCTCGGTTATCACAGTATTCTTCAAAGTGTTTGAGACCTTTGTGAGCAAGAACTTGGAGGTTATCGTTGTCAGGTTTAGATGCCATTGCTTGAAGAAGCTCCTCAAGGTCTTCATGTTGTTGGGTGATCCAATCTTTGAAGCAGCATTCAAATTTGTTGTGCAATTTTCCAGTCTCCATTTGATGATACAGATATCACACAAAGATAGAGAGAATCTTGGAGATTATATGCAGTGCTATGGAAAGATGGCTAATTGTATTGGATGATAATGTAATAAAACAAAACAGAGGAAAGAAAGAGATGGATTTAAACCATTGGAGTTAGGCAAATGGACATGCTCATCTTACCATTTCTTCACTTGCTAGGCACCAGAAGCTGTCGTTTCCTTTCCTGGAGAAAGAGACAAAATTTTCTTGCAATATATTTGCATGACATACAATGATACAAACAAATTTTCTTCAGCATTTAGCAGAGCTATTAGGAGAACTTTAAAAGTTAAAACTGTTCTTGATAAGGTCACATCCAGGTTTAACTTACGGCTTTAAAGTCCCGGAGACTACAAATTCCAATGTCTTTGAATATTTGGCGGGGGTTGAAAAACTAAATAGTTTCACAGAGAAACCAAATTCTCATACTCTTAAAGTCACAATATTCGCGATAGATTGATTTTAAAAAAATTCACTAACAAAAAATAAGTTATATAATGCAAATTTCATTCATATTTTAGGCCTGAATGATGGACTGATATCGGATCTGGAGGTAAGAATGAGTACGGACGCGATTAATTGAATTTGTAACTGTTTTCATTTTTAAATTGAAAATTTAAAATTAGTTAATCAAAATTCTATTAATCAATTA
Organism: Cinchona pubescens; assembly: GCA_025175665.1. NCBI lineage: Eukaryota > Viridiplantae > Streptophyta > Magnoliopsida > Gentianales > Rubiaceae > Cinchona > Cinchona pubescens. Next base: position 3,024,086 of record JANKKI010000187.1, on the reverse strand, counting down.
GTCCAATCAGACAATTTTAAAATAAAAAATTAATTACAAAACTAGAATTAAGTTATAAATTCAGAATTAACCGATTTTCGAATTGAATTCAATATTTAACTCTGTCCTACGTACAAGTGCTAATCTTAGCAAACATAGATGCATATATATCGAGAATAGTCTTTACTTAAAATAGTTTTATATCCAATTTGTTCAAAACGTTAGTAGTTAAATAACAATAAAATACTTTATGCACCAACAGATGAAAATAAAAACTATATAACTTTGTAAGTTCTTTAGCATGTCATTTAAAGTAGAACCATAAATGGTGTTGTTATCAAAATACCCTTTAAAGAGAGCTTTTATTTAACCTAAATAAATTCAAACACGAAATGTTTGAACTAAAATTTTGTAAATCTATATCTAATGAGAAGATTCTAAAGCAGCTTTACTTGATATTCTTTAACATGTATATTGTTTTATACAATGTTTCAACCTCAAGAGATTTAGATAAATTTTTCTTTAAATATATTCTTAAATATTCTAAATTTTATCATAAGAATAACAAAAACTTTTACCACATAAAATATGTGACAAAATTCTGTAAATATTAGTCTGCACTAAAATCGAAAAATACTATTTAACACTTCAAATCTCATGTTTTAAATCTTACTTAGTACCCATTTCAATTAATGCAAGAATAAAACATTGAAATTCTAAAATTGAGAATTATATCATTCTTTATGCAACATTAAATCTTTATGGAACAACAAATATTCAGAGATATTCTTTCTTTAAAGATTCAAATACTAATATTGGGTAGCTCAGATACCATTTATTAAATTTGAGCAGATTCACTATCAAAAATTTGAATACCACTATAAAACAAAATTACATACCATTTACTATAACGATTGATACTTGAAGACGATGCGAAGATTGCATTCGGTAGGTTGAGATGTACCTTGACTAGGTGTTTCTTCTCCCTTTCCAAGGTTGTTGCCAATAGGGTAAACCAACCTTAGCATGTAGAAATGAAATATTATGAATGGGAAAGAAGGACCTAAGACATCCTATTAATATCATACTAAATCTAATAGAATTTAGAAAATAAGCCTAAATCTTATGCCAAATACACAACTACAATAGACCTAGGCCCAAATAAGTAAATCATAAGTACATGAGTTTACTAGTATTCATTTAACCCATTTTGTTAAAATAGAAGTTAATTATTGATAACCCAAATAAGAAAACAATTCTAACATATATATCTTAAGAAAGCATTTCATCCATTCAAGTACAATAGTTTTCATTATGTGCAATTATGAACTATTTTATTACTTGTTGGGTTCGTTTTATATAGGTTTTTTAATTTTAAATTAATAAAAAAAATTTCAATTTTTGTATAAAGGATTTCAATCTAACATGAATATATTTAATTGGCAAATGTGGTTAATTGAATTCGTGACTGATTTTCAAATTTGAATTTGATTAACCGAATTTTATTCCGAATTCAATTCAACATTGAAACTAGTTAATAAGACATTTAAATTTTAGGACTCAATTCAGAATTTTGATTAAATTATTTGACCCGATTGACCAATCGATTAACCGATACTCATCCCTATTTGGAGGAGTCATTCTAGATACAATTCAAGTGAGTCGATTCGGACTCGACCGAGTATTTGAAACACGCTCATCAACCATTCTCCAGTTCCTTGACGTCTTAGGGAATAGTTTTCTCACTACTCTCACGAACCTGTGATGTCTCTTCCTATTTTGATCAATTGAAGCAATCCCTTAGCTACATTGATAGGAAGACTCAACCAAATATAGATATCCAACCATGGCCTGATTTGATCCAAACTTCAGCATTTGTGGTCTCAAGAGAAATTAGACGGGATCTTCCAACCTTGCACGAAAAGGATCATGGCTATAACATTCTTAATTAATGCCATCAAATCTTCAATAATAATCATTCCACAGTCTGCAAGCAATGTGGGCTAATAAGAAGCCAACTGAAAGTAGACAAAATAACTAGACTTAAAATATTAGAACAGCTCACATGCATACATCATTATTTTATAGCAAATGGTTCAGCAGGAATTCTGGCTGGGTGTAACTTGCGGCTGATATTTGCACAAACATAAAAAAATTCAATCAAAACCTAACATAATGGTGCTTTCCTTGACCTCATATGAAGAAAGAATTTATTTGTAGTGCTAAAAGCAAGAGCCATCAGTAAGGCTCAGAAAGCAGCCAAATTTTTAAGGAGACATTTTTTTTTTTTTCCCAAGAAGTCTTGCCTAGTTAATCTTTAATGTAAAATGAGTATAATAACAATTAAAATAATTAAATATAAAATGATCTCACAAATTTTAAATTATTGAACGATATGAAATTTCTCACTCTATATCACGTAACAATTTTTTTTTTTTTCTTTCTAATTGATGAAGGATTGCACTTTGAATCGTGGCACCATTCCGTGGCATCAGCATTAACTCTCCAACCCTGACCCTCAAATTCGACTAAAAGCAGGGGTGGCACCGAAGACCACAGTTCAAAGAAAGTACTGCCAACCCGGCAACTTCATGTGTACGACGTGGTCAACTTTAGATCTTGGGCAACAAACCAGGAGGAAAAAAAAAAGGAACAAGACAATTTATTGTATGCACATCAACTGATGTTACAAGCTTTGCTACATTGTCTCATATGACTTTGTTGATGCATTTTATATGGTGTTTCCTTTGTTGGAACAAGTTGCTACAAACAAGAACTAAAATTTTAAATTTCTTTTTTCTTTTTTCTTTTTGAAAGAAATTTTAAAATAGATTTGGTTCTTGACTCTACTTGTAAATCAGGTAAATTAATATATTATGGTATCTATGACATGAGATGAGGTAAGCAAGATTCTACTCATAAGATTTAATCTTGATTACAAAGTTTACAAGTAGAGTTTAGAACCGAATCTGTGTTAGTATTTTTCCTTTTTTGTAATAAATAATTTAACATTAGGATAGGTTATTCCTCCTTCTTTAGTGTTAGGATAGTGAAGCATATTTTAGCGATTTATAGATAGTTCTTATAAATCGTCTATCAATAAAGGATGAGGATAGTAAAAATCAAACCTAATACCTTTCATTTAATTTGATCGTCTTACTTACTGTATACGCCAACCTACATTCACTTTTAACTATCTAATTGCTGAAGTTGTATCATCTATGTTCACTATGATTTCCCATTGTCACGGAGGACATAAGGAGCTTGGGAGTTCATTCCAGAACCGCACAAGATCAAGTTGAGCTTGAAGAACAATAAGTTGATGGGCTTCCAAGTGCTTCAGCAGCAATAAGCATCATAACTCATTCCAATTGCTTAACCTCAGCTATAAAGAAGAACTAAACTGTAATTTAATTTGGTTAAAAAATTATACCTCATAAGACGTAACTTTAATCAGGATTAAAAATTACTAGTAACTTTATGAATTCAATTTTCAATTCGCGGTATTGTATAACAGTAATCACCTTTTTTCGTATGAACGGCTGAATTAACCACTAGAGTCATCCACTATTTCCATATGATGTTTCAAATCCTAAATACTATAATAGTTTTTCTAGGAGGAATAAACTTCAAGATTTTTTCTGTCACAGTGAGTTGGGAGGAAGAGAAAAACTCTAACGAATAGGTCTCCTTATAAAGTCTATTTGACAGAGTCCTGGTTACATATAACTGGGAAAAACTTTTTCCAACTCAACTTGATAAGAACTAGTATTAACTTGCTTGGTCGACAATAATTATCATATAAATAATTATTTTAATTCAATGATTATTGATAACTCTAAGAAATTAGGAATATTCATACTCTTTTTTCGTATGATTTTTGCACTAATTTAGACATTTTTAGATTTTATGCATATGTTTTCATGCTTTTTCATTTATATGTGTTAATATATATTTAATGTAGTATTTTAGTGTTTATTTAATATTATTTAACTTATATGTAGGTGTTTATGTGTTTAGGTTTGTGTTTATGCTGTTTAGCTAAGTCCTCCCAGAATTAGAATTTATGTGCATTCTTATTTGTCTTCTTGTTCGTAGCTTTAATTGGTGTCCGATGAAGAATTATAGTAATGAAAAATAAGAGTTGCAACTATCTATAAAATTCAGGATTCTAGGGGTCACTTGTCATGGAAATTATCAAGTCATTTTGCACTAAATATGGACAAATTATATATCCTTGGAAAGCTCTAGAAGTCTAGTTTCTAATAAAATAAACGGTTCATGAATTAGAGTTCTCTAGAAGAAGTTATGGTCAAAATACTCAAACCTGTTCAGCAAAGACCAAGAAGATATAGTCAAATTTGGAGTTGGAATTTTGGCTTCCAATGCTTAGGAACTTGTATTTAAATTAAATGTATAGTCTAGGGAAGATGAAAGTAGTTATCTCCAGCTAGTATAAATAGTAGCCCTTGTGATGAATGAAGTAAGTTGTTGAATTAACAATTCGTAGTAAAGTTGCAACTCAAATTGAGTGCTCTTTCTAAGTGTTTCTTGGGTGGATTCTTAGGATACTCTTAGTTAGTTTCTTCGTCGTTGATCTTGGGGGCTTGGCTCTCTCTTTCTTCCTTCCGCCATTAGAGTGGTATCAGAGCCCAAGTTCTTTCCATGACTGGACGTTGTGGTCGAGAAGCAAATAACAATGTGGCTTAACGTGATCTTCGTGATGTTGAGATGGATGAATTGAGAAGAAAAGTGCAACAACTCCAACAGTAGCTTGAGCGCCTCCAAGCTGTTAACCGTGACGAGACACGATATGGTTCAGAAGTTAGGGATAAGGAGGAGGAGATTAACCCTTTTTGTAGCAATGATTCTGATTTGTCTACTGATAGGGCTTCTTTTCGTCATGGCCAAAGGAATTATCATCAAGAATATGGTGTGAAAGTTGCATCCCTGACTTTGAAGGTCAATTGAATCTGGAAGATTTCATTGACTGGTTAGCCTCCATCGAGCGAGTCTTCGACTACAAGAACATCCCAGGAAATAAGAAGGTCAAGATAGTGGCCATCAAGTTGAAGAAACATGCTTCAGTTTGGTGGGACATCGCAAACTTAAAGAGGCGAAGAGATTGAGAAGGGAAGAGACGGATTGTGACATGGGAAAAGATGAAAAAGGAGCTCAAGAAGGAATTTCTTCCCGCAAGCTTTAGGCAAGTCTCTTTTTATAGACTCTACAACTTCAAACAAGAAAGGCTGTCTATAGAAGAGTACACTATCGAATTTGAGCATCTCATGATGAAGTGCGATGTCGTGGAGCCCAAAGAACAAACAATTGCTCGATATCTCTGTGGTCTTCGATCAGAAATCAGCAACATTGTCCAACTACAACCTTATTGGACTTTTGATAATGTTCACAAACTGGCGGTTCGTGTGGAGAAACAGTCTAAGGAGAAAGGTAACCGCAAGATCTTGGGTAGAGAAGGAGTCTTCAACCAGGGAAGTGCCTCTACTCCCAAACCAATATCACCTGGCAAGGCTACTTGAAAATTAGCTCAAACACAAGGTGGCAATCCTCGCAACACTCAGAACACTACCTCAAAATAGTGTTTTAAGTGCGTGTCGAGGATTTGGTCACATCGCTTCTGAATGCCCCAATAGGAGATCATTTCATTAGTAGAAGAAGGAAAGGATGAACCAGTGCTCGACTCTAGTGATGAGAACAAAACCGAGCAAGATAAGGTCATCTATGGTGATGAAGGAGAAGCTCTTGTTGTTCAACGCATATTGAAGACTGCACATGTTGAACCTGATAAATGGCTCTGCCACAACATTTTCCATACCCGATGTACCTCTCGTGATAAAGTGTACACCATCATTATTGATAGTGGGAGTTGTGAGAACATTGTTTCTACTACTATGGTGGAAAAGTTATAACTCAAAGTGGAGTCTCATCCGGAACCCTACAAGTTCTCTTGGCTCAAGAAGGGCAATGACATTGTTAGGAACGGAACCCCGGACATTTGTGGAAATTTTTTAATAAACCCTTGAAGATAATAACGAATATAAATAAAGAGAAATATAACAACAAAATGGACACAAAGATTTATGTAGTTCGGTCAAAAGATGACCTACATCCACGGGCAAAGAAGAAAACATCCACTAATTAAAGAGAATTACAAATTTGGAGAGACCTCCACAAAATGGGCTATAGGCACCATTATAACAAAAGCACAAGAGAGCCCAAATAAGACTAAAGGCTAGATGGCCATAAAGGCCCTGAAAGCCCACTAAAGCTCTCTTGGCTTGGTGCATTTAAAACATTAATTAAGGCCCTTAATTTATAACATTGGGTGGGAGAGAAATACTCTTCCCAAACCAATGTGGGACAAAACAAAAGATACAAGGCATACCCAACAAATCTCCACATTGACTTGTATCGCATAATAAATTCTCGTAAAATGGTAAATCTTCACAAAATGAAATTCTCCACCTTCTCCACAAAAGCGTAATAGCCCAAATTCTCGATTCACAAATGGATCGACACTACTCCACCTTCTCCAACAAAGTCCCAAATTTGTACTCAATGCAAGCCCACTCTTCATCCACAAAATAGGCCCAACAAAACTCCACGTCACAAATACCAAACGGACGACTCGGAAGCTCAAACGTCCAATACACAAAGAAGAGTAACAAAACGGCCAATACCAAGAAGAAATTGCTTGCCAACGAATAACCCATGATTCAAAATTTCTCAACCCAAAACTTCGTTACCATCAAATCGGCTTAACTCGGGTCCCCGGCTCTGATACCAATTTGTTAGGAAGTGTCCCAAACACATATGCCATAATTTGGTGATGTCAGAATCAGACAAAGATGTGTATAAGAGACTGCTGAAGGAACCTTTGACAGTTAGGCCTGCAATTATACAAAGTACCAGACCTGCAAGCTTTCATAATAATAAGAGCACTCTTACAAACTTTCATAACTCCACCTTCAGCTTCATATTTGCACCCAAGAGATTCTAAGGTGCCTAAGGAGATGAGATTCTTTTTCAAATCAGGAACATGTCTAACATTAGTGAGTGTCCTCACAATACCATCATGCATTTTAATTCGGACTGTACCCTTACCAACAACATCAGACAAACGGCATTATTACCCATCAAAACAATTCCACCATTACAAGATTCATAAGTGAAAAACAAATCCCTATTAGGACACATGTGATAAGAGCACCCCGAATCTAAAATCCACTCATCTTTAGACCTTGTTCTGTCATCAGTGACAAAGAAAATATTTCCATCACTCTCATCAGCTGCAACGCTAGCCTCAGCAGTATCAAAATTTTTCTGGTTAGATTTCTCCGTATGCTTATCTTTATTTTTCAACCTGAAGCATTCGGATTTAATGTGCCCCTTTTTACGACAATAATTGCATACCATATTTCTATGTCTGGATTTAGATCTAGATTTTGATTTACTACTGTCAAAGTCTCTTCTTTCAGATCTACCCCTGGCAACCAAGCCTTCAGCTTGATTTCCACCAATTTCCCCAGTTATATCCCCATCAATTTGCTCTTTAGATTTTAAAGCAAACTTAATTTCACGAAACGAGATTGTTTCTTTATCATAAATCATAGTATCACAAAAATGTTTATAAAATGATAGGGGAAGGGAACATAACAACAAAAGGGCTTGATCCTCATCATCAATTTTCACATCTATATTCCCCAAATCCATAACAATGGAATCAAATTTATCAAGATGTGAGAGTATAGATGTACCTTCAGTCATCCGAAGCATGTAAAGGGTTTGCTTTAAATAGAGTCGATTCTCAATTGTCTTCTTCATATACAAAGTTTTCAGTTTATCCCACATACCTTTGGCTGTCGTCTCAGTAGCGACTTCTCTCAAAACCTCATCAGAGAGATTTAGGATAATACCTGATTTGGCCTTTTTATCAAGGTCCTCAAAATCCTCCACTGACATCTTCTCTGGCTTTTTCTCCACTCCATGAAGCGCTATGTCCACACTATCTTGGATCAGGATAGCCTCCATCTTGAGCTGCCACATTCCGAAGTTGACACTCCGGTCAAATTTCTCTACATGGGTCTTTGTTATCGTCATAATGTCTCAAAACTTTCCTAGAAGCTCTGATACCAATTTGTTTAAAATAGGAATGGAACCCCGGATATTTGCGAAAATTTCTTAATAAGCCCTTGAAGATAATAACGAATATAAATAAAGAGAAATATAACAATAAAAGTGACACAAAGATTTACGTAGTTCGGTCAAAAGACCTACATCCACGGGCGAAGAAGAAAACATCCACTAATTAAAGAGAATTACAAATTTGGAGAGACCTCCACAAAATGGGCTATAGGCACCATTATAACAAAAGCACAAGAGAGCCCAAATAAGACTAAAGGCTAGATGGCCATAAAGGCCCTGAAAGCCCACTAAAGCTCTCTTGGCTTGGTGCATTTAAAACATTAATTAAGGCCCTTAATTTATAACATTGGGTGGGAGAGAAATACTCTTCCCAAACCAATGTGGAACAAAACAAAAGATACAAGGCATACCCAACAGACATTCATGTCAACAAGCGTTGCTTGGTTCAATTCTCTATCGGCCACTACTATGAGAATGAGATTTTGTGCGACGTGGTTCCAATGGATGCATGCCACCTACTTCTCAGAAGACCTTGGTTATACTATCGAAAAGTGATTCATGATGGCTTCAAGAACACCTATTCCTTTGTTAAGGATGGTGTGAAGATCACATTGGCACCATGTAAAATGGAAGGCATGCCTAATTCCTCCACTGGAGAAGGGAATTCTTATCTCTCAAAGTCTCAATTTCTCCAAGTTATAAATCATTTTCTTGATGTCTTTGCACTTGTGGTCTTGGAGGAAAATGAAGAACAAAAGGTAATTCCACCTATTTTGAAGCCATTACTCGAAGAATTTCAGGATGTGGTGCCTAATGAGATTTCTTTTGGACTTCTTCCCATGAGAGATATTCAATAGCATATTGATTTGGTGCCAGGCACTTCTATTCCAAATAAGACAGCTTATCGTATGAGTCCAAAGGAACATGAAGAGCTTAAGCGTCAAGTCAATGAGCTTTTGTACAAAGGTCTAATTCGAGAAAGCCTAAGCCTTTGTGCTGTCCCTGCTTAGACATCTTCTTGTACCGAAGAAAGATGGATCTTGGCAAATGTGTATTGATAGTTGTGTCGTAAACAAGATCACAATCAAATATCGCTTTCCAATACCTCGCCTTGAGGATTTGCTTGATCAACTTCGTGGCGCCTCGATCTTTTCAAAAATTTATCTTAGGAGCAGATATCACCAAATACGAATGCATCCTGGACATGAGTGAAAGACGGAATTCTAGACAAGAGACAGTCTCTTCGAGTGGCTGGTAATGCCATTCAGTCTCTCTAATGCACCAAGTACTTTTATGCGCCTTATGAACCATGTTTTGAAGACCTTCATCGGAAAGTTCTTGGTCATCTATTTTGATGATATTCTGATTTATAGCACTAGTTTAGAAGAGGATTTGGAGCATCTCCAAGAAGTTTTTAAGGTGCTTCGAGAGCAATGCCTATATGCAAACCTCAAGAAATGTCACTTTCTCACAAATAGTGTGTCATTTTCTTGGGTTGTGTTGTCTCCCATGAAGAAATTTAACCTAGCATGGATCCAAGCAAAATAGAGACGATTATGAATTGCCCTACACCAAAATCTCTTCAAGATGTTCGAAGTTTCCATGGGGTAGCATCTTTTTACCGGAGATTCATCGCGAGATTTAGCACTCTTGTGGCCCCTATTACTGAATGTTTAAAAGGAGGAATATTGAAGTGGGTTGAGGCAACTCAAAAGAGTTTCCAATTGATATAGAAGAAGATAACTAAAGCACCAGTTCTTTCATTACTCGACTTCGAGAAAGTCTTCGAAGTATGTTGTGATGCTTCGAACGTGAGAATTGGAGTTGTTCTTTCCTAAGAAGGCTAACCACTCGCCTACTTTAGTGAGAAGTTGAATGGGTCGAGAAGAAATTATTCCACTTACGACAAGGAATTCTATGCCATCATTCGAGCCTTAACCAATTGGAGGCATTATCTCATTTCGAAGAAGTTCATTCTCTTCTCGGACCATGAGGCCTTGAAGTACATTAATGGCCAACACAAGCTTAAAAGGTAATCGTCATGCAAAGTGGGTGGAGTTTCTTCAAGCCTACACGTTCGTGATCAAACACAAGAGTGGTGCTCAAAATCAAGTCGTCGATGCTTTGAGTAGAAGATGTGGGTTGCTTTTCTTAATGCAAGTGAAGGCGTTGGGATTCGATGTCATAAAGGAGCTTTATGAGAAAGATCTTGATTTTTCCAAGGTTTGGAGTAAATGCTCCAAGGGCGCTTCACAAGATTTTCTCTATGCAAGATGGATATCTTTTCAAGAATAATCAACTGTGCATTCCTCGATGTTCGTTGCGGGAGGCAATCATCAAAAAAGCCCACGGTGGTAGACTTAGAGGTCATTTCAGGTGAGATAAAACTCTTGCTGTCATTGATACAAATTTCTATTAGCCAAAAATGGTTCGTGATTTTTCAAGGCACGTGGAGCGTTGCCGAACTTGTCATATTGCTAAGGCTCATTTTCAAAATACTGGCTTATACACACCACTTCCCATTCCTAATGTACTTATGGAAAGATGTGAGTATTGATTTTGTGGTGGGATTACCAAAAACTCAAAGGAACAAAGACTCGATTATGGTGGTGGTGGATCAATTTTCTAAGATGGCGCATTTTGTTCCATGTCTCAAGACCTTGGATGCATCTCATGTTGCTGATGTTTACTTCAAGGAGATTGTCAAACTTCATGGAATTCCAAAGACTATCACTTCTGATCGTGATTCAAAATTTATAAGTCATTTTTGGCTTATACTTTGGAGAAAACTTGGAACTACTCTTCAAGTTAGCTCCTCTCACCATTCTCAAATCGACGGCCAAACGGAAGTTGTTAATCAAAGTTTGGGAAGCCTATTGAGGTCCTTGGTAAATGGGAATATTCGACAATGGGATCTAAAACTTCCTCAAGTAGAGTTTACTTACAATCAATCTCAAAGCAAATCTACTGGTAGAAGTCCGCTTGAGGTTGTCTACGGAGCTAATCCTATCAGCCCATTAGACCTAGCCCCTCTACCAGATTACTCACTCTTTCAGTAGTGATGCTGAAGAAAGAGTAAAGCAGATTCAAGTTTGCACAAAGAAGTTCGAAAGAAGATCATTCGGCAAAATGAGAAGTATAAGGAACAAGCTGACAAATTTTGAAGGCCAGAAAATTTCAAGGAAGGAGATTTGGTATGGATTCATCTCTGAAAGGAACGGTTTCTATTAGGACATTTTGGAAAACTCAAATCACGAGTTGATGGCCCTTTCCGAATATTGAAAAGGGTAGATGAAATACATACATACCAGAAAACTATGGAGTTTCAACAACTTTAAATGTCTCCGACTTATCACCCTACATTAGAGAAGACGAAGAGTTCGACTTGAGGACAAGTCTCTTTCAACTGGGAGAAAACTCATGGAGAATTATAGTAGTGAAAAATAAGAGTTGCAACTATCCAAAAAATTCAAGATTCAAGGGGTCACTTGTCATGGGAATTATCAAGTCATTTGTGCACCAAATATGGACAAATTATATATCCTTGGAAAGCTTTAGAAGTCTAGTTTCTAATAAAATAAATGGTTCATGAATTGGAGTTCTCTAGAAGAAGTTATGGTAAAAAATACTCCAATAGTTAAGCAAAGACCAAGAAGATATAGTCAAACTTGGAGTTGGAATTTTGGCTTCCAATGCTTAAGAGTTGGAATTTTGGCTTCCAACGCTTAGGAACTTGTATTTAAATTAAATGTCTAGTTTAGGAAAGACAAAAGTAGTTATCTCCAACTAGTATAAATAGTAGCCCTTGTGATGAATGAAGTAGGTTGTTGAGTTAACAATTCATAGTAAACTTGCAACTCAAATTGAGTGCTCTTTCTAAGTGTTTCTTGGGTAGATTCCTAGGATACTCTTAGTTAGTTTCTTGTTGCTCTTAGGGGCTTGGCTCTCTCTTTCTTCCTTCTGTCATTAGTGTCTAACTGTTATTTTAGGGTCCTATTAGAGATATTAATGTATGTTTTTGTTTTAGGGTCGCGTAGAAACAAATTGGACGGTGCATCAATTGAATATCAGATGAAAATTTTAAAGGCAAAATAGTAAAAGTATGCAAAAGCTATCAAAAGGGGGCTCGCTGCAGCGAGGTCTCTAGTGAAAAAACCCTTGCTGCAGCGAGGAAACGGACTGTTATGCATGGCTTTAGCAAGCTAGTGACAACCAAACACAATTTTAAACGTTTTTTGGGTTCAGATATCTGTTTTGGGCTCGAAATAATGCGTTTCGAAATTTATTCAGAGCCTTACGCTTTGTAGCTATTAGAAAGTATAAATGAGGGTCTTTAAGACCTCAAAAAAACATTCTCTTTCAATCTCCCTTTGAGGGCTGCAAGATTAGACTAGGGTTTTTTTTTTATATATTTCAAGAAAAGTTGAAAATGAAGTTCAAAATTGATAACTTTGGACTAAGAACTTGTGATTTTTCATTAGAGAAGCATTCTTAAACCTTATTAAAGCTTTTTTTATATTATGTAATTCTTGTTTTATGATTCTTTCATCGTTTAATGCTTTTAAGCTAAGCTTTACATAGTTTTTTTCTGCTTTCAAATCTAATGCTTTCTTTAGTTGCTTTTGTAGATTAGTGGTTAGATTAGTTTACTTACTTAGTAAATTAGTTATAGTTTTAGTCCTTAGATTAATTTTAGTTAAATCATTTTCATAATGGTTTCTTTAAATAGCGTTTGAATCAAATAACCGGTACTTGTTAAACCAATTCTTGTGGATTGACCCCTACTTTACCTGTATATTATTGATCCCGTACGCTTGTGGTATATTATTTAGTTAATAGTTGGATTAGGAGATTATAAATTTTACGCATCAGTTATCACCTAGAATTAGTAGGTTATTAAGATAATTATTAAAACATATCCACTAAATAATCAATTAATTATTCATGTTGTAAGTCATGTGCACGTAACCCATGTCTATATACAACTAATTAATTAAAACTCCCACAATGCTTCTTGTAAGTTCTTGATCCTGTTGTCATTTTAATATGCAATAAATGAATCCAAACTCTACACAATGTAAAACAAGAAGAATTTACACTATGACACCTTAAAGAAGGGCAAGGAAATAAAGAAAGCATGATCAACCACAGTGCTGGCGGACCAAGAAGGAATAAGGATATTTTAGGAGTCTGAATGTTCTATTGCCCAATTTGATTTTCAATCAATATTGAAGTTTAAGTTTTAATTCTTGAAAATCACGTACTTCAATTTACAAAGTAAATAAAGGAGCAGTCACAAGATTCAATTTTCTGACCCATTTTTCTCAAGTGGTCGGACTTGGGAGCTTCCTAAATGAAAATTGCTTCTACATTCAAATTTTCATTGTCTAATTCTTTCACTCTTTAGTTTAAACTAGTATTTATTCCCTTGTCTCCACAAAATACTTCAAAATATTTGCAACTTTGCATTGTTGAATGCTTAAGTACTTAAAAAAATGCTTAATTATTTATATGAGTTCTTGCTTAACAAACACCGAATTGAGTTTTAGTTAATCACTCCGTGATGTGAAGTAGTCATATGACAGCAGAGCAGTTGAAATGACTGATAATCAATGGTCTTGTTACTTTACTTTTCAATCATCAAACTCAGCAATACGGAGTGAATAGCAAAGATTTTTTTCTCAGTGCACATTGAATTACAAAATGCAATTCAACATTCAGAGAAACAAAATTCAAAAAATAAAGTAATTAAATGTAATAAAGATCAAATCTTTAAGTAAAAAAAACAGAAAGGGTCCTCAAAAAACTTGTAAAGAGTGAAGTATTTTATTTCTAACCCTAATCCACAGCATTTTGTACAGAAATTGATTTGGATGATCGATTTTCCAATATCTGTTTTTGCTGCTTGTGAATTTCTTCTCCAGATCCCTCCATTTGTTAATAGCTGCAGTGCATACAATTGAACCAGGAAAAAACAAAAAGATTAACTTTTTTTGGATGGTAAAGAATTTTTTTAAAAAAAATTAACTTTTTCGGTTAATTTGAAAAAAAAAAAAAAACAACAAAGTGTCTATTACGTCCGACGCCAATACAAATAAAGCAATTGAACTATCTTCACCCCACCTCTTCTCTAATTCAATTCTTTCTTTGTTTTCTCTTTATCACGAGTCAAGGGCCTCATAGCTTCAAAAACAAGCTTAGAAGTACTTTCATTCCTTTTTATTTTGGGCCTATTTAGATATCAATAGCACAATCCAATTTGAAGTTTTCAAGGCCTATTAAGAACCCAAGCCAATTGGCTTAATCAAACAAGAGGAATTTCTCTCATCACTAATTTCTTTTCTTTTGTCCCTTTTCCAAACTTCAGAAGATGTATTATATGCTTGTCAGGGTTAATATCATTTTGGCCCTTCAAATTAAGGAAAAAAATTAATATAGCCCTCCAAACTAAAAAAAATTTCAATATGACCCTCAAAACTTGCAAAAGTGTTTGGATATAATCTTCTAAACTGAACATGTCTCAATTTGGCCATCTAAAATAAATACACGTTCCAAAGTGGCCATCTAAAATGAAGAAGCCCTAATTTGGCCCTCTATAAAGGCAAAATAGGAAAATTATTTTAATATGGTGCTTCTTTTTAGTTTCATTTGTTAATATTAGTTGATTTTCTAAAAAAAAAATTTCGTATACATGTACATATACATATGCATGCATACCTACGTACGTACATATGTACATACATACATATATATATATATATATCAAAAACCTAAATCTAAATCTAAACAGTGAAAAAAAGGCTTATATGTAAAGTAAAAATAAATAGAAAAAAATATATATTATTGATTTGATAAATTAAATATGGGGGGAATATATTTACATATTTAAATTCTTGGACACACTTATAATGTATTTCACTTGTTATTATCTTTCATTTGGCCTAGAAATATTCAAAGGTGTCTGAAAATATTTTAGAGTTAGAAAATATAAATATTCTAAGAAGTTCTTTTTTAAAATAAAAAAAATGGAGGGCCATATTAGATTTAATTTTCAGTTTGGGGTCAAATTGAGACACTTTCAGTTTCAAGGGTCACATTTAAACACTAATTTCACAGTTTAGAGGGTCAAATTGAGACATGTTCATTTGAGATGACAATATCGAGATACTTTTGTCTGTTTAGTTTGAAGGAAGTAGCGGAGAAGATTTATAAAAATATTTGGTTCCCAGAGCTTTGGATACAATTAGATTTGGTCGAGTAAGGAACCTCCAAATGCGCTTGTGTAGAAGTGCCTCATTAAATAATTTGATGTTTTTATTATTAGAACCCCACCAATATCTGGCCATAATATTGTTAATTTCTTTGTATAACTTGTTTAAGAGTTTAAATCAGGACATTAAATATACAGGTATTGCAAGTGCCACAACTTTTAACAGAGCCTTTTTACTAACCAGGTTTAGATGCTTAAATTTCCAACCTTGAATTTTGTTAGCAACTGTTTCCTCGATAACCCAAGAAACCTAATTTTTTAGATTTGGAAATTAACATAAGTAATCCTAGATACTTGTCTTGTGAAACCTTCTTCACATTTCCTACTATAGAACATATGATTTCACTTGGATTTCAACACTTGTATTCTTGCTGAAGAAGGTAGAAGACTCGTCCAAAATCACTAGCTATCCAGTTGCTGTCTCATAAGCCTGCAGGATATCCATGACTTGAAGAGCCTCTTGTCTAGTGGCTTTGCAGAAAACAATGAAGTCATCTGCATAATACATGTGAGAAATTGGAGAACCTATTTTGTAGTTTCATTCCTGTCAATTCTTTCTTTCTGCATGCTTGATTGATGGGAATATTAAATTTTTTTTTTTTTTAAATACTGAGGGGATTATAGAAAAGTTTCATCACAGATTATAAACAAGTAAGGGGAAAGGAGATTATCCTGTCTTATGCCTCCAGAAGGTTTAAGAAATCCTATTTTGTTACCATTACACAAAAGGAATAAGACACACTAGAAACACAAGTAAAAATCTATTTGATACAACTGTTACATAAACAAATTTTTTTTTAAATAACATACAAAAAAAGTCACTCAATCCTGTCATAGGCATTAGTCGTATCAACAGCAATTTTAAAGTCAAAAATCTAGTTTTGTCATTCCCCTTATTTTTTTTAGATAATGCAAGTATTCTTGTGTAATAATAATATTATTAAGAATTTGTCTACCAGCTATGACGGTAGACTGATTCCCACTAATGTAGTGGTTAAAAAGAAGTTTGAATTTGTTAGCTAAAAGTTTGGACACAATTTTGTACAAAAAAAACAATGGGTCTATACTAAGTCAAATTAACAGGCGTTTGAGTCTCTCATCATTAATGTTTCGTTTGGAAGTTTAGGAGAGAAAAGAAGAAAGAGAAAAATTTAAGTTACGAGAAAAAAAAAGAAAAAGAGAGGTATTTTAATGTTGTTTGAGACTTTATGAAAGAAATGAATTATTTAGAATATATAAAAAAAATAAAATTTTGTTGCATTAACTTATAAGTGATCAAATTGGAATATCAAAGATATTACTAGAAGCTGCTTCTTGCTTTCTGCCCTTTTCTTTTCAACTTTAGGTGGAAATTTTTGCTGAGTTGGGAGGCACCTCTCATCCGTTCTTGCATTAGCCTTTTTCGTTTCTTTTCCTTCGCTGTGGACTACCAAATGAAGCAAAGATTTTATTTTCCTTCACAATCATTTCTTTTCTACTCACTCCCTTCAATCCAAACAAACTGTAAAGGCACTGTTTTGAGTATTGGGAAAACGACGCCTCTGCTCTCTGAAGGCCTGTTGTTCAATATCAGTGTAATAATAATGCCTTGGAACCCCTAACATCACTCAAAGGCGGGATTCTTAACACTTCAATGAAATCGTGCCTTCCGCTCATACGATTTACATTTAAAATTATAGTACCAATTTTTTTATACAATGTGAAGATCGTGGAGAACATCCCGACTCATACCTAAACTTGCTATTTGTTTGCAGGATAGATGACTCTAGATGGACAGTTATTATTATTTTTTTACATGTATTATTATTTAAATTATTATTATAACTTTTTATAGATGATGTACTCGAAATAAAAATATAATTAACAATGTGTTGAGTTATGAAATTAACAAAAATATTACTAAAAAACCAATAAAAGACTTTTTTGGCCAAACAAAGACAATATTTCGCCTTCAAACCCTCTAATGTACATGAAAGATCTCTACTTTATGGACCCAACCTCTCGATTCATGAAGTGACCTGGTCCTAGTGTTTTTTTTATAAGATATTTAATTTGATATATTTTAATGACTTATAGTGATATTTATAATTTTTTTTTAAAAAAAAAAAGAAAAAAAAAGGAGTAATACTTACCGATTTCATTAACTAAACAAGAGACTGAAAATAACCATGATAAGCGTTAAGATTTTGATGTTGTGATCACTTCTCTCCTTGTACACACCCGACTGGCAATATTAGGAGGTATTTGATTTGGCAATATTAAGAGATATTTGGTTCACATTCAAAAATTAGAATTCAAATGAGAATCATAAACTTACATTTTCATTATATATTTATGTCATTCCTTCTTAAAAAGTGTTTGATTTATGGGTACGAATGGAAGAACAAGAATCAACTATTAATCATATTCATAAATTTTGTTTGGTAATCACTTCGAAAATCATTCTATAAGAATAAAAGTGTTAAAAAATATTCATTTTTATTCCCAACTTTGTGATTTGGGTTTCAACATAATTGAATCCATTCATTGTTAAAATCAAACAAGTAAGGACAATGACATAAACCCATACTGATAGTAGAGTTTATAATTCTAATTTTCGAATACCAACTAAACTTGTTTAATTTGAATAAAAAATAAATTTTATTATATTAATAAATTAATCAATTTAAAATTCAAATACAAATAAAGAATAAAAACAAATATTTTATAATACTTTTATTTTTATAAAATAATTTTTATAATAATTAATTAAATAATATTTTATAAATACCATTAACTTCTATTGTCATTCCTTTTTTTAATATAGGTATAAACCAATCGTCTTCGTAATTTATTACCCCATCCAATTTTCTAAAGGGAAAATCGCCAAAATAGTCCCTCAACTTTTTTACTTTAGCTAAAGAGGCTCCCTCAACTTTTTTTAAAGCCAGAATGGTCCTTCAACTTTTTTTTAGCCAAAATAGTCCTTTAACTTTTATTTTTTAGCTAGAATAGTCCTTTAACTTTTATTTTTTAGCCAAAAAAGTCCTTTTATGGTTTAGTCACCATAAATTTTTTTTTTTTTTTATTTTATTTTATAAATTTCACATGAAAGTACTATCGTGGCTAAAAAAAAAAAAGTTGGAGGACCATTCCGGCTGCAAAAAAAGTTTAGGGACTATTTTGGCAAAAGTAAAAAAGTTTAAGGACCATTTTGGCGATTTTCCCTTTTCTAAAAAGTGTTGCCCATTCCAAAGGGGTAAAGAAACCAGAAAAAAAAACAGGTGCTGCGATCTTTCTCTCCCATCTTCCTCTTCCTTAGTTCTCCATCGTCTACGTTTTCCCTACCAGTATACATATGGTAACTGATCCTAAATTGTAGTTTGAAGCCACAATTTGGATTTAATTCAGGTGCTTTGCAGCCAACTTTTCTCTCTCAAGTTTCAGTTTTCCTTTCCTACACTTTTTTTCCCAGATTTCAAGGTCGAATTTTTAATTTTTTATAGTTCTCAGATTTATAGTTTTAATTTTTCTCCGCTTCTTTTTTTTGGGTTCTCTATAATGGTGCTCAATCAATGCCAGGCATTCAAATTTGAGCCTTTTTGGCTGTGAATAGATACTTTTTTCCCTGTATGGTTTTTCCCTGGTTAAGGGTTGGGATTTTTTTTTTTAAATTTTTTTTTTTTTTGCTGCTTTAGTCTTTGGAGAACTAGCCTATCAAAAAACATCTAAATTAATATGAGCCCTTCTGTCAATTTAGTTTTCTTTTGGCTATTATGGAGAATATTCATGTAATTTGTGGTCTTTGAGTAAAAAAAAAAAAATCTTAGAACTGGCTTGTGTTGTATTTAAATTTCAGTGATGATACTTCGAAATTGTTGTTAGATTCTCTAGGAACGAAGAAGATGGGACAAAATTCAACTTTTAGATGTCCTGAATGCATATACAGAGTTTCTAACCGTGTTTAATACGTGTTCGCCATTGTTATGTTTAACATATTTAATTGTCTAAAGTAGTGATGTTCGGCATGCTATTTTGTTATTGTGGAGGGTCTTTACATAAAAGCCATCGAGATATCAAAATGCTGTAGATATGCTGCCTTAGGTTGCTTTTCCTAATGAATATTGTCTCCGTGTTTATGAAAACCCTTTTTTTGGTAGCAGCCTAAAGAGGGATGGCGATGGACAAATCAGGGAGCTCAAAGTTGAATGTGGCTATCATCCACCCTGATCTTGGAATTGGTATCTGCACTTACACTACCTTCTCTATATGTTGACATTTCTCTTCTAATTTTATCAAGTGCTTATTGCACACTTATTCATGCTTTGTATTTGAAATAGCACAATGACCTCTTTTTTGCTGCTCTATGATATTGGTTCTTATGTCTTGTATTAGAATTTCTTTTCCCATATCTATGTGGCCTGCTTACCAAGAATGGTAATGCTAATTTCTTTTTGGTAATGAAAGAAAAAACAATCTCTATGTTAATAAGTCACATTTGGATTATGTTAATAAGTCACATGTGGAGTGGGGTTGTGCAACTACTCAGTTAATCGAATTTGTAACCGATTTTGAATTCAATCGGTTAATAAATTCGGTTAATTTTGAATTTGGTTTGAAATTGGTTAATCGAATTCATTATACATACGGTTAATGAATTCAAAAATGGTAGAGAGGTTTTTCGAATTCGGTTAACCGATTACTGAATTCAATAATTAAAAATAAAGTTTTATTAAAATATTTTAATATATAAATAGTACATCACTAAAAATATAAATTTAGTTATTCGACTGAAAATATATTTATTCATAACTATTATAATTAGCTTTATTTTAATTGAATTCATACAATTGTTATATTCTTATACATTAATTCATACTTAATTATATTATTAAATTAGTATCCGTAAATCACATTAACTAGTCTTTGGATACGTATTTTATTAATACTTGTGAGTTACATGATATTATCACAGTATTATAAATAATTGTATTGCATATTATTCAATTAAGTTACATGATATAGTTTTTTTAACTTATTTTTCTGAATCATTTATCAATAAAAATTCATACAACATATCAACTTACATGGCAAAAATAAAATAAAATTAGGAAAATTTTGCTTCAAAAATAGGATTTTGGCCCAATGTTAAGGGTCCAGCTAATTCGAGTTGAATTTGGTTAATCGAATTCAAAATCGAGTACCGAATTTGAATTTGGTTAACCGAATTTTCTACCTAATTGAGTTTGAAATCGAAATTGGTTAAAAGTTTTAGAACCCTTTTCCGAATTTCGATCGATTTTATTAACCGATCAGTTAACTGATGCACACCCCTACATGTGGGTAGGAATTCATGAATGTCTTGGCTCTTGAAATAGCATGACATATATACATCTTTATAAGTTAATAACCCATGGAAAGGTCTATCATTAAGTTTTATTTACACTATTTAGACTTCATGTGAGATATTGTCTGGTTGTCACTATGAGAGATAGAGGAGTACTAGGGGTATTAAAGTGAGAATAAGTATTTGGGAAATTCTATTGTTCCTTTAAGGGAACCATACACACATGCTTTGAAGGCTTGTATAGTACAATACCATATGTTCTAAAGGCTTGTACTGTACAAGCTTTGGAAGCTACGGTGTGGTTCCTTCAACGGGACTATAGAATTACCTCAAATCTTTTGCATCTGTATAGCTGTGGGTTCTTCAAATCAAATTTTATGTGCTTTAGAATTTGAACACTCTGGGATTAATTCAAAGTGAAACTTTCTCCAATGTGCCATGATACCATCCATGCTTATCAAAGATAATGCTGATGTTTTTAGTCTTCAAAGACTAGTAAAAATACATTTCAATTGCAATTTTGGTTTTTGGTAGATGTTGATAATACTGGACTGCATTCACATCTTTTACGTCCATGTTTCTTAGTTTCTTTCTCTCCCCCCTTTCTAACATGTTATAACCGATCTTTCTTGGTTTTCTTAGGAGGAGCTGAAAGATTAATTGTTGATGCAGCAGTGGAGCTTGCATCTCATGGGCATAAAGTTCATGTTTTCACATCACGTCATGATAAAACCCGATGTTTTGAGGAGACTCTGTCAGGTAAAAGTTTGCATTTGTTATGATGTTCTTATTCTTGATAATCTCCTGCATCATTGGCATAAATTGTAAGAATGTCGTTGACTAATT
Organism: Cinchona pubescens; assembly: GCA_025175665.1. NCBI lineage: Eukaryota > Viridiplantae > Streptophyta > Magnoliopsida > Gentianales > Rubiaceae > Cinchona > Cinchona pubescens. The sequence continues at coordinate 3,002,499 of JANKKI010000187.1, read as the reverse complement.
TGAAGGCTAATAATTCAGTAATTGCTGATATCCAGGGATCTTTCCAGTAACTGTATATGGTTCTTTTCTTCCTCGGCATGTATTCTACCGTCTCCATGCAGTATGTGCATATATCCGTTGCATTTTTGTTGCCATTTGTGTGATGCTTCTATGGCGTCAGTTCGATGTTATACTTGTAGATCAGGTCTCTGTCATCATTCCAGTGTTGAAGTTGAAGAAATCAACAAAGGTAATTTATGTTTATACTGATATTTATTTAGGGAGGTCTTAGAAGAAAATTACACTATCATTTTTCCCCCATCCAGGTTGTATTTTACTGCCATTTTCCAGATCTCTTGCTAGCTCAACACACTACTGTTCTTAGGAGGATATACCGGATACCTATAGACCTTATAGAAGAAATAACAACAGGTTATCCATTCTTTCCATACACACACACTCTCGTATATTAATATTACCTCTGCTGCATTTATACTTTGTGTTTCACATTCTTGTTGTATTGTTTTTATTTAGGTTCTCCACTGATTAGTTTGTGGAATTGTAGGTATGGCTGATCTAATTCTTGTTAACAGCAAGTTTACTGCATCCACATTTGCAAGGACATTCAAGAGTCTTGCTGCTTTTGGAATTAGACCAGCTGTACTTTACCCTGCAGTCAATTTGGATCAGTTTAAGGATTCTAATGCTATTAAGTAACAACAATGCTTCTTCTCTTGGTATCTTTTACTTCTGGGTTTGATAACATGAATGCCATAATTTAAAATTCTAGTTTAACTGCTTTCATGGTTTCTTATTTTCCTTTCTGCTTCATTTTTCATTCATTTTTTAAAGTATTGTTGTGACCTTAAGAGCCTAAGTTTGAGATCTTTCACTTTTCTAGGTTGAATTTTCTCTCGATCAATCGATTTGAAAGGAAGAAGAACATAGAATTAGCAATATCTGCCTTTGCTATGCTTCACACCCTTGCACAAGATGTTCTACAAGGTGCTATTCTGGATGGTGCTTCCTTGACTATTGCAGGCAAGTCATCTATTTCTTCTTTGTTGGTGTATCTGAGTACATAATGTGGTGTTATTAACAGCTTTTTTTTTTGCTGTTGGGCAAACTAAATGTTTTCTAATAATTGGGTTCATGGGAGTGATGTTCTACTTCTTACCAGTGCTATGAACATGAAGTAATGAACAGTAGCATGAATTTGGCCATGTCAATGTGGACCTACTTTTTCTTTCTTGTTTGTAAAGTTATGTTAAATGGTTGGACGGTGTTACAGAACAGAAGTAAGAGGAAATATGATGAATGTTTTACCTCTGTGTGTGGGCCAAGCTAATACAATCACTTTTTGGCTATATGATGGACCACCTTACAAGAGAATATAATATCTTTTGGTGGATGTAATTATAGTGAAATTAAGGTGACCAGAAGTTTCTAAAGGCTGACAGTGAATATCCCATACTGTAAGTGTAAAGCGAAAGGACAGTGAATGAGAGGCAGTCATGATGAATTGGTCTGCGTATGATTGGTTTCTTTTTATGTGTGTATAATGCAAAATTAATTGACTGCTGAAGAATTTGGTGGTGATGTAAAATATGTTCTAGTAGTAAGGGCATTCACACGGCTGACCAATTTATTAATAGGGTGATTACTGGCAGAGTAACCTATTAGATCTCGTCCTCTATTTGCTGAAGCAGGTGAACATGTTTCTGTGTGATCCACCCTTGTATAGAGCAAAGGTGAAGCTAGAGAAGTATTTGTGGCAGTTTGACTGAATAACTGTGATATATTCTTGTGGACTGTTAATCTTTGACACTAAATCAGTTAGTATTTCTGTAGACAATAATGGAACATTCTGAGTGTTCGTGCGAATGGGTTTTGAATTTTTTCTATTCCAATAATACCAGAATTTAATGTCCAAGAGGCAAATTAATAGAGAACTGGAAAGTTTTTGCATGAAGGGTCCGTGCATTTTCAACTCTCTGTACTATACTACCTGCATCTGTGTCTAAGTTTTAGAAAAGTGATGACATACTGAATTTCTGCTTGCAGAAAGCTCTTCGTCCCATGGATAACAAAAATTCACACTATCCTTATATTGCAGGTGGATATGATAAACGCCTTAGGGAGAATGTTGATTATTTGGAGGAACTGAAAAACTTAGCTGAAAGGGAAGGTGTGTCTGATCGAGTCAACTTCATTACATCTTGTTCTACATCAGAAAGAAATGCTCTCCTTTCCGAGTGTTTGTGTGTTCTTTATACACCAAAGGTAAGGCAAGTTTTATGCACACTTCGAAGAGACTGGATCTGAAAACTATAAAATTCCTTGATGAGGGATAATGTAATGATGCAGGATGAGCATTTTGGTATCGTTCCACTGGAAGCAATGGCATCCTGTAAACCTGTTATTGCTTGCAACAGTGGTGGTCCTGTTGAGACAATCAAGAATGGTATGACGGGTTTCCTCTGTGACCCCAGTCCACGAGATTTCTCGTTGGCTATGGCCAAACTTATTAGGAAACCTGACATGGCAGAGACAATGGGCAAAGAAGCCCGGCTTCATGTCGCGAGATCATTCTCCACAAAGATATTTGGCAACCATCTGCATCGGTATCTTGTTGATGTAGCAAGGGGAAAGAAAGATTGAATTGATTTTTCTGTATTAGTAAATTTAAATTTTGACACTTTCCCCCTTTTTACATTATTAAGGACTAGCAAGCAATAGAATTTTTTATTCTTTCACGCATACGTTTTAGAAACTTTTGTTCAAACAAATTCACCTACCACGAGCAGTTAACCTCCTAGAGGATTGGTGTTGTTGCATCTCGAATTTTACAAATTTGACTCATTTTATGTTCGATCATGTTCTGTCTTTGACCTATATTTTGGTAAATGAAATGGCCGTGGGTTGAAAAGAGGAAAAAGGGTCACCAAGCAAGTTTTTGCTAGCGTCATAGGAAAATCTCTTCAGGAATCCCAATTTTTGCTTCTCAAATGTAATTTGCTAGCATTTGGCACTGTTTATTCAGAATACCACCAGCTTGGGCTGAGCCCAAACAAGAAAGAACACTAGAGAGGTCCAATCCAATGAACACAGAATCTAGTAATTATTATTTTGAAATAAATCTTAAAAAGCTTATCCAGAGAAAATGCAGCACCACAAAAATATATCCCAGATAGGGAAAAGTAAATAAAATTGTGTACTACATCTAACTTGATACAACAACACACATTAAACGATAATACTGACCTACTATCTAGAAATTGTTACCAATCAGGTTAAAACTCCAAATAACCAAAAACAGAGACCAAATATCCTGTCTGGCAACTCCTCAAAAAAGCAGCTCACTGCCTTGAAAATCAAATTTGTGGCTTATACCTTGCTGGCTTTCTTCAACAAGGGCCAAAGTCAACATTTCTGTGCAAAACTGGTCATCTGGTTTGAGCCACAAAGCCTGTTTGGGAAGATGGAGACGTGAGACTGAATGAGACCAGTCTGAGAGATGCAAGAGAATAATCAAAATAGATGACTATCTCTTCGCTGGTCTTTTCATGGATTTAATAAAATTATAGGCTTCATACAGAAAAACATTTTGATTTGATCAAAATCATTACTCAGTGAAGTATATCTATGGTTCAACAATCACTTCACATACCAGAACTAAAGGAATAGAAAGTGTACCTTATGATAGTATGCAATTGCTGCGGTAAAATTGTTCTGCAGCAAACAGAGATTGCATTATCACACAAACATTTAAGGCATGCTTTTTCTATAACTAAAACATCAGGCAAACCAAGCTTTACAAAGAATACTTACCTGCAGATCTATAAGGTAAGTATATGCAAGGCCTGCATAAGTACTCAAACTTCTTGTTGACAAAGCAAGAGCTTTTTCATAGTATGTAATTGCCTCATTGTACCTCCTGATATACAATATGTTATATCAGCTATGGTGGAAAGAAAGTCTTTATTCAGTCTTCAACAGGACATATGTAATACCACAGTACTCAATATGCACCCATAAAGTCAAAAGAAAAGCAAAATAGACATACTTTAGTTTTCTTAATGCATGACCAAGATTTACAAGTGTAGGTTCCCATGTCTCGGTTAAAGAGGATGCAACGAGACTCAATGTCCTCTCAAACCACCACACAGCCTTTTTATACCTGAAGGAAAATGGGATGAGAAAGTAGGTAAACTAAAAAACATTCAAAGATATAACTAACAGATTAACAGATCAAATTAATTTATATAAACCACGCCATCCAAAATATTTGTCCAATTTAAAAAGATTTTTAGAAGCTAGATATTTCCCCAATAGGACATTGGATAGGTTTTGATAGTTATTCCTGTCCCAAAATATGAGTTATGAATTGTTGAAACTCTCCAAACATCAAATATCTGCCTAGGTTTAGACTCTCAGACTCCTCATCTCCCCCTTTTTCTCTTCGAATTTGCAACTTGCACATGAGAAAAAACTTAGATAATTTTACACAATTAAACTGTATTCAGCTGTTCGGGGAGACCCAGTAACAAATTTTCGGCCTGATAATTTCTAACACCAACCGAAGAGCTTTTCAGGGTAATTTGGAATGAAAGGAATCGAAAAGCTTTACAGGGAGAGCAGAGCCCTAACTGATTTTGGAAACACTGGATTGTGCTTTACATTTATCATGGAGGAGACAAATTATTCCCACACGTAGAGACTTGGATGAATTTTGAGTCTGATTTTCATTTATAAGAGTATACCTTTTGTACACAAAGACTACAAGTTTAATGAATAAAATACATACCTTTTGTGTCTTTTAAAAAAAAAAAGCCCCTTCTAACACCAACCCGAAATGCATAAAAGACCTACACAAAATATAATGTCTTTCAGCAGTCAAGGTTCGGTATCCTAATACTACTTGCTAGTAATTAATCAATTTGACCATCAATTTTAAAGAGATGTACCGGACTATAAAAACAAGAAGGAAATGGGTACTATAGCATAAATATTTATTGGCAGAAACAGTATTTGAGGGGGAATACTCCTTACTCCTTCATATTATAGGCAACAACCCCAAGTTCATTGTACACAAGTGGATCTGAAGGGCAGATGGTTCTGGACTGCATAAAAAACTGAAAACAAAATCCTATCAAGAAGTTGAAGTAAACATTGCATTCCATGATGTTATGTAGCAGAATACAGATAAGACTTAACCACTAGATATGGTATAACACACGTGTGCATTCCACATACAAAGGAGGGAGGGAGGGAGGGAGGGAGGGAGGGAGAGAGAGAAATTATCTCTGAATAGATCTAGATTTCTATTTTTCCTGCCAACTAGGCAAAACTTACCTGGATCACCTGCTCAGCCAGTTTGAAACTGTGAGTTCGCATGTACTCCATCCCAATATACAAAGTTGGCAGATGGCACCTGGAACAAGAGAATATCAAGATTCAACCTGTAAAAGACAATTTTTACCTCATAAGTAATAAGAGGGTCCTCATAATGCATGGCTTGGAAATATTTTTATCATGAGTAAAAATGTTAAAGAGAAAAATATGAACTTGAAATATAACTGCTAAATCATTTTCAAGCTGCTACAAGGCACAACCACAAAGGCTTGTTCAAAATGAGCCTAACATCTTTTTCCGCATGCTCTACACCAGGGTAAAAAGAGAGGAAAAGAAAAGTAAGAGAAGGGATTGGGAGGGCTTCAGGGTGGGTGAAGTAGTGAAGACAACTTCTGAAAGTAAAATTTTACAACACTGCAGCACATCTTACAAATCAAAATTTAGTAACTTGCAAAGGAATCAAAAGTTACGGAGTACAATATAAGATGAAAAAATAGACAGACACTATAAGTATCGAAGTGTATGAATATCTTACAGAAACCTTTGCTAAATATGAAAGGTGATCTCATGTACCTTATTCCAATATTCACAATTCACAAGAACAGTAAAGAACCATCTTACAGGCTACAACCAAAGACCTAAGACCACAACTCCCTACAATAAGTTCAGCTAACAAAGAGTCAACATCAAAATAACTACTCCTATAAATGAATCATCTAACAAACAAACTCAGCTAACAAGGCTATCACAGAATTTTAGCAGAGAGTCAAAATCAAGTTTAGAAAAAAGATTTATACCCGGGAAATAAACGTGCAGCAGTGCGATAAGCAGACATTGCTTGATCTCCCTCTTCTTGAGCTGCATAAGCATTGCCATAACCTATCCAAGCAGGGGCAAAAGTCCCATCTAAACTTGTTGCCTTGCTGCAAAAATATCAGAACTAACAAGGAGTCAAACAAAAAATTATCGAGTGCAACCAATTCTATCTATTGGGCAAACAAAGCAACTATAATATTGAAGGCAGCTTCAGTTAATCAAGGTTAAAGAGTAAGGATGTTGAGCAACTCAAACTGATGAATAGATTTAAACTGACATAATAAACGTCTTCAATAGGATTTACGCACAAAAATATATTGCCCCGAGATAAATCATGAATTAGAATCTATTCCAAGTGTAAGTCCAGAAGACGCTGGAAACCACCGAACACACGCACACACATATATATTTTGCCTACTACGATTAGTCAGCACCTGAAATAACGGCGTGCTTGATCAAACTTCTTGATGCAATAGTAGTAGCAACCTACAGCAAACCATGACAGGGCCCTACACAACAAAAGTATCCCAAATGACTCAATCAGATGTAAAGACGAGCTTAAAATGAAACTCAAAGGGAGAAACAGAGCTTCAAAGATCACTTTTCAGCAAGTCAACTCAGACACGTAAGTGAGAAAAATCACTTCTCTGAATAGAAGCCTAATTTAGAAGTCATTGACTTTCCTACTGCCCCAATATTTTAAATTTAGCATGTACCAAGTTATATCAGAATTGAAATAAAAAAATGTCCCATTCCATCCCTGGTGAATTGATGAACTTTAAGAAATGAACCACTAGAAAGCAATATCAAATAAATTCCCCTTCTTCCCCCCCTCTTCTCCCCTACCCTTAGTAGGCAGCCATTTCATCATATTGCACAAGCAAACAGTCGTGACTTCAAAATGCATGAAAGTGATTCAGCCTATCACAGTGAAGTATCGACAAGCATAACACCACTTGCTTTATTACCATAATATCACAAGCACTTGCTGTTAAATCACATGGCATAAGTATTTAGAGAATTGGACATCAGATTCCAACAAAAGGAGATCTCCAAACAGTAAACAACTCGGAATGCTGGTCCATTTTATATGTTAAATACATCGAAGCATGCATGTTTAATTATAAGATCTAATGACGCATTAAGCATTTACCAGTGCTACCGACACTTGTCCACTATCCGAACAGAGCAAAATCACAACTCACGTTCAATAAGAGATAAATTAGACATTAATCTTAAATCTTTACATTCACAGAAAAAACAGATAACAAGGTTACAATTCAAATGAAAAAAAGTTCTGCATTCTCACTTTTGAGGATAGTCCTTGACTAAATTGCATGACATAAGATATAGCTCATTTGAATGCCCAAGCTCCATGGCCGCTGCTAAATGTACCAGAGTACACTTCATGTGGAAAGGGTCCTTCTCAAGCAATCTGGTTTACATCACATGGAACACACAAATCACTCAAGCAGGTTGATTTTATTAAGCTTGAACAATTTTCTTTTCAAATAAAAAGAAGAAACTTACACCGAAGTTAGTTGGAAGCACTTCTGGTATTCACCACACTGATGGTAGTACTCAGCTTTACAAGCCAAAAGATCAGTATTATTTCTTAGTGTATACAAGAAGGATTTCTCTGAAGGGTTTGTATCAGCGTCTTCCTGTTCTAGTTCTCTAAATTTGGTTTCTACAACATTTCTCTTTGTCATACTGGAAACAACATGAAAAGGGATTAATTGCTTATTTCTCACAAAAGAATAGTAGGAAGATACATGCATCTACAACCAGTAGAGAGATAGAAAAGTTGATAGCTCCACTTGCTACTAAAGTTGACTTCAAGAGACATGAAGCAGCAAGCACTGCATAAACAAAAATCCCATCCAACAGAACATGATTACCTTCTTTATCAAACATGTATAGAACGATGAAAGCCAACCATCTTCAGAACCAAAATGCAGAGATGATATTAGACTTTTCTCTGCAATTAAATATGGAAAACTATTATTATTTATTTGTATTGTAACTGGCGAGCCAGAGGCAGTTTAGATACAAAATAACAAATAGTCAAATACTACAGTATTAACAAAATATTTAATAAAAATTCCACAAGATGGACATTGAATGTCTGGAACTCTTTTGTCTCTAAATTATCGGAAAAATGAAAGTTCGATGGCTCTCACCTTCTTCACAAGTGAGCATGTGGTATGATTTTCTGTAAGACATTCCAATGCCTGAAAGCGGAAAAATACAAGTGAATGGAGGCAGGATACTGAGTAAGGAGAGACATGAAGAAGGGAAGGAGGGGGTTAGCATGAAGGCCTAGTATATTTAATTCTATATTAAAGATACCATTTAGAAAATTTTACACGTCAATCCTTGATAAGGTTCTAATTCAAATGTACCACACACTGTAACGCACTTCCAACAAATCCTCTTCCTAATATTCTTGTCGTCATCTTCAACAAACATGCATTAAGGACCCAAGAGTGTATAAATCTTTTGCAGGTTAATATGTGGAGCACTTATAGCAAGCTCGGTGATCTAAAAGTCAAGGTTCCAATACAGTACATTACTATGAAAACTAATACAATTTTAAGATCCCATCTTCCTACCACTCTGCCAACTCTAAAGAATTTAAATTTCTTTGACATCATTAAGAAAAAAATTTCAGACCATATTGATCAGAATAACCACAGCAATTCTCAGAGAGAAAATAAATTCTTACCTCATAGCACAGAGGGTCAGCCTTGATAGCAGCTTTGTACCTTTGAGCATCAAAGAAAGATTACAATAATCTCATGTCACACAGTGCCACTAATACATAAATCAATTCAAGGGATTGGACATACCAACAAACGCAACAAGTGGAAAGAAATGAAATAGGATTACACATGTAAAATGTCATTCAGTCACAAATCCAAAATCTGATGGACATAAGGAATTAATGAATACTGTATGGTTACAGCAACAAAGATTTAAAAAAAGTGCAGCAGCAAAGACAGTATAACCACAGTCACATCAATAGTAGCTCACCACAATCGAGCCTGTGCACGATTTTCCAGTGCTTCATATGCCTGGCCTCTTAAAAAACAAATTGCTGATAAAATCTGTCACAATATGCAAGTTATGTAAATACAATGCCAACAACAATAGAAAATTCCTCCTCATATCAAACTTTATTTCGAGATTTCAACAAATATAAAAAAAGAAAAAGTTGAAAATAAAAAAAAGAAAAGAAAAAGTACATTTTTATAACAATAGTTAAGAGTAGAAGAGGAAACTGAGGGTCAACTTAAGTAGATTCACTCTCCATTGAGGAAGTGTTAGAAGGATTTTCTTTTCGTGTGTGTAAGTGTGTTTTTTGGCTGGAGTGGAACAACTTACATTGATTTCACGATCTTCTCCATCTTTATCCAAGTACATAATGTTGCAATCCCTTGTGTCTGTAATATTTCCATTTTCATCGACTTTGGCATCACCGAGCATCAGCAGGCACTGGTCCCACTCTTTCAGTTCTTCCTGATTGTACATGTTTAAAGTCAGGAACATGCAACAAAAATCCGAAAACCGAAGGAAAAAAATAGCATTAAATTCCAGATAACACTCTTTTGACAATGCCAGCTAGACCTACAAAAGGTATCAACATGATATGGAAATGGTATATATCCAGTTCTTGATGGCCGAATTCTATACTAAATGGGAGGCATTTTTTTGTTCATAGCTGACACATTAGTCCTACAAGTTAATACACAAAATTAAGCAACTCATCCACAATCAAAATAACAAACTACATAAAATGATATCCTGCTCAAAAGTTTCTAATCCTCGTAACCTGTTCTGCAGGAAATTTACTTCTGAACAATATCCACTTCACTTAAAACTTCCCACGCTGTTCTTTCTAGACGTCAACTTATCTTCTAAGAACCAAAATACAGCATTCCTGCTCCTTGATCAATTTAATTCCAACTAAAATCAGCCACAACCCACTGTAACTTTGAGTGTGATTGATTACTTTAAAACATCGGTAGACCTGTAGCACAAAAAGATCAAAGTTTCTGCTAGCTCACGTAGATTCCCATAGAACCACATTCTATAAAAATCATAAAATTCCACTTTTTCAATCCAAAAACTCATCGCTTTCTGAAGAAATTATAATAGGTGATGCTGCCTCGGAAAATTCAGGCGTATTTAGACTATCAGAAAGGTCAAATCTGTACTATCTTATGATTTTTTCCTCTGCATTTTAAATCTCAAAATTCTCAGTTAAAAAAAAAAAAAAAAACTGCAAAAATTCTACGCAAATACAAAACAACTGAAACCCAATTCAGAAAATTAATGCAGAGGAAAAATAGCAAGAGAGATTAGTAAAGTACGAGGCATTTGGCGGCGAGGTATCGGAAGCGGAGGTCGTGGAGGACGATTTGGGAGGCGTTGAGGAGATGAAAAGCGCGGCGATAATGGCGGCCGAGGTAAAGGGCTAGATGCCTGCATGTAAATATCGGCGGGGTCAGCGGTAAAGGCGGAGACCTTATCGGCGAAAAAGATCGCCGACGAGTATAAATGTTTGCTGACGCAGTCCCGAACTACTCCCCTCAGCTTCGCTATTTCTTCTTCCTTCATTTTTACCAATTTAGTGAAAAAAATAATTAAAATATTTTGTGGAGATTTTGTATTGGAATTTTGGGGTTTTGGAAATTGAAATGGAAATGATTAGGGGTTTAGGTATGGGCGGGATTGGTGGGTTTGATTGTGACCTTGTTTCTAATGGACGTGATGAGAGCAAATCGGCTATCTTTTTGGTCTGGTTTTAGGCCTGGGGCCTGTAGTTTAGCCAAAAAAAAAATTCTTATGGTATAACTTAAGATTTTATAAAATTTATTAATTTTAATTACAAAATCTATAAGTAGATCGAAAATTTAATCTACTTAAATATTTTATAAAAAATTAAATGGAGTGATAAAGGTGCTCAACCTTGTCGGGCGTGAGTACCAAAATTTCAACAAGTTATAAAATATTTGAATTAAATCATAATAGTAATATGGAGAGTTGTTCACTTACTTCAAATCTACTTATATTCATTTCACACCTCTTGGAATAATCGTTAATATCAACCTCTGTTGCTCAAATGACCAAATTATCCTTTCTAGACATTCACTACAAAAAAACTGCGGATTAGCAACGAAATTTAGGAACGAAAATTTTTCGATGCTAATTAACAACGTAATTAGCAACGAATTATGGCCACGAAATAATTCGTTTCTAAAGTGTAGTTCGTTGCTAAATGGCAAACAACATTTGTCACCAACATTTCGTGGCTAAAATCGTGGCTATCTTAGCAACAAAAATTTTCGTTGTAAAATTTGTTGCAAAATTCGTAAGATTAATTCGTGGCTAAATTCGTTGGTAAAATTACCAACGAATAGATTCTTCGTGGCTAAAAACATTACTTCGTGGCAACAATTAGGACAGAATTTCTTACTAATATTTGCAACGAATAGTTTGTGGAAAAATATAACATTGGTAAATTCGTGCATATATGTTGACGGTAGGTATAGCAACAGTTATATTTTCGTTTGAAAATTCGTTGCTAGAAAGGATAATTTGGTCATTTGCAAAAAACACATGATATTTCAGATATATAACAACTTCCTTCAGGAATTTTTTTTGTAACTGAAACTTACTCAGTACTTTTTCTAAATTTTGTAGCTTCCAAAATTTTTGTTTTGTATTAAAGATAAACATCAAAACTTGAAACGAGTTGGTTGGTAGCCGTTGGTAGGTGAAAAAATTTTGTGGAGATTATTTGATTTTGGTGAAGTAAGTTTAAATCTTTAATTTTATTTTAATATTTTGATTTTAAATTTAATAATCTACGGACTACTTGATTTGCACGTAATTAAAGTTTTACAAGTTTCTAATGTAATCTATATATATATATTCGTTAATTGAGAAATATATATGTGTGTGTGTGTGTTATAATTTAATTTGTGATAATTGTTGTGTGAATTTGTGCAGGAAACACATTAAGAATGTGTAAAATAGGCAATGGATGTATAAGAAGAATTTACCTGGTCATCGAGGATTTACGGAAGAGTTTTGCACAGGTGTAGAAGAATTTTTGACATTTGCAAGTGAACAATTTCAGTACAAGGATGGAAAATTTATTTGTATACCTATTCATATATATAAAAAAATTTAAGTTGATTTATAGTTTGTAAAAAATGCAATTTCATCTACGGAATAAGTAGATGAAATTTTTTAATATATATTTATATATCCAACTCATAATTATGCATACTTAACAACAATTCCTTTAGTTGTTTTTTTCTAAATTTTTAGTTCATCATGTTGTAAATCTTATTAATACACTACTCCTTTTGCCCCAGTTGTATTGATTTTTGTTTTTTGTGGTCAATGAAGTATTACTGTGTATTATTTCTTTTTATTTGGTTTATATGTTAAAGTTTTATGCTATTATTATTATTTCACTATATTTTTTTAGTTATTTTCGATTTATAACTAACTAAAAGCAATACTATAATAAATCATATAACTATCTCGATAACTTTTGAATATTCGATACACCTTAATTAAGGATTCTATCAATTTAATTACCAATTAATTATTCATAAAAGTAAATATATATATCAAGTGTATCTCAATAGAAACATCTAGATGTATATAAGTAATACTTCTTAATTGTTTGCAAACTATTCTCATTCACGTTTAACAAAATAAGTTTTATCACCTATTTTAATATGGAACATGGTATAAGTTTTTAATACAATTATATATCCAAATCATAGTAATGACTACAATAAAATACCCCTATTATGGCATATTTATAGAGGTATCATTTCATCCATTCTCTTGCGCATATCCTTAGTGAGACATTTATGAGTAAATACCATGTAAAATTAGAAATTTATAATTTAAACTATAACATAAAAGAAAGGTACACAAAAAAAATTCTGAGAAAAAAAAAACAAAAAAAAACCGCAAAACATAGACCCGCTTAAATTTCTCATAGTATCTTTCTGGCTTTCCTCCTCATATTTTTCTTTTTCCCCCAATCTTCAGAAGCCCGCCCTTTCCACCCTAAATTCCCCTTCCCCCAAATTCCAAATTCTCTCTAATTTTTCATCTCCTCTTCATTTTCAGAAGATCTGCATAAGTTTCCCCTCTTCCTCGAAAAACTCCTTTTTCCTTTTTCCCCTTAAAATGTACTGATTGGAAGACATCAATCTTGATTTTTTTTTTTTTGAATTTTTTTGGGGAAGATGATGCGATTTCTTGGAGTTTCAGTTGTGGTGCTTCGAGGAACGTTGGTGTTGGTGCTTTCAACGATCTAGAAGGTTTTGAAGGCCTCACGCATTTTCTTGGTATGGAAGTTTTTGACGAGATTGCAGTTTTTCTATTACTTGGCATGGGTTGAATTTTTGCACTATGAATGATATATTTTGATTCTTGTTTCATTTTTCAGGTTGGCCCAGGAGCAACATCATTTGAAAACCATTCAAGACCAAGATTTTTAAATCTCTTAGGTTAAGCGATTGGCATCATTTTGGTAAGAAAAACATACTTTTAACAAAGTAGGATTTCAAATTAGGTTATTGACACGGAACTTTTCATTTCTTTCTAAATCTTGAATACAATTGTTGTTCAACTCTTATATTGTTAATAAAATGGAGAAAACCATGTGTATTTTTGGGGCTTCAAAAAAAAAATAAAGCTTACTGGGATTTGGAGATGAAAGCAACTGGAGGATCTTGATGTATATAGAAGAGAGTTTTTTTTTTTTAGCAGTTTCAATGCGAATTCACTTCAACATAATGCAGAATTCATTTCTCTAATGCAGAATTCAATTGCAGGCTGCAGACTAGAGATTTACAAAACTGCAGAGTCCATTTCTGCAGAACTGCAGAATCCAGTTTTGCAGAATTGCAGAATGCATTTCTGCGGAATTGCAGAATCTAGTTCTGCAGAACTGCAGAATGCATTTCTGTGGAACTGCAGAATCTAGTTCTGCAGAACTGCAGAGTCTGCATCTCCACATTTGTTAGGCAGCACATTACACCTAACAATGACGTGTAAGTATACTATATTAGTAGTTTTAATTCTATTTTATATATTACTATTTTATTATCTATTTTTTCTAACGACAAATCGTTGTAGGTTTTCGGATTCCGGTATAGTGATCCGCACTATAAATAGTATCATCAAGTCCCGTTGGCATGATAAATTTATCAACTGAACGACTGCACCATTGAATGTACGTGATTTGTGGTGGAATGAGTTTAAGGTAAAAATTCAAATTATTTTTTGTTTATTTTCCTCTATTACCTATATTGTTGTTTATTTATTTTTTTCCTAAACTTTGTAGCGCCGCTATTCATGGGAAGACAAGCACAATTGTGAGATCTTTAGGATCTTCAAAAAAAAAGTTGGAGATTGTTTGCGCACCACCATGGCAAAGGCCAAGAAGGATATGAAGAAGCCAGATTTCATGGCTGAGGAAGTCTGGCTTCAAATTGTAGCCGGCTGGGATGATTCAAAATCCATGGTTATAAATGTTAATACTAAAATGATAATGAGAAAAAAGAGACAGTTATAAGATGGCTCCATATGCCGGTGGATCAGTCAACATCCAGGAACACAAACGAAGGATGGTATGTTTAGTAAATATTTAAATTCTTTTTTTTTTCTCATTAAGTTTTAGTATTAACATTTATAAAGTGATTGGGTGCTAACTTTTTTATTTTATTTTATTTTATTTTCTTTTCTTTTTTCTTTTTTACAGACAGATAGAGAAGGTAATCCTCCCAACTTCGATATGCTCAACGTAAAGTGTTATAAGAAAAAGGATAAAAGTTGGAATCAACCGCAATTTTTTTATATATTTATAATGAGTACCAAAATCTTCGAGTTGCTCAAATGGAGCAAACAGATTCTGTCTCTTATACACATCTAGATGTGTATAAGAGACAGATGCGTGCCAATACTGGATGTTCATCTGCTCCGCCTCCTCCACCTCCACCTCCACCTCCTCCTGTTGGCCAGATTGAGTTAGAACAACTCAAGGAACAGATTCATAATATGCAGGACACACTTCAAAAAAAGATGACCAGATGGAGGATATGCGCAAGAGAATGGATGAAATGATGGCAGTCTTCATGCAAGTACATGGCAAGAGTTTGGATACTAATCAAGGCGGCAGTTCGAGCGAACCCTCTATCATTCAAGGTCCAACTAGACCGTCTACTACCTAGCTCTTCTACGACCTGGCTTTTGTAGTGTTGTTTTGTTATAAATAAAATTTGTATGTGTGAATCTTTGTATTTTGGTTGTTAAACATCATATTTTGTTAATTATATTGCGCTTTTGTTATATTTCTATACAGTTTTGGGCTTATAAGTTTGTACAAGTAAATTTAACTATAAAATAAAAAATTAGGTCAAGAAAAATCTAAAATATTGTCTATTTTTGTATATTTCTTATAAAACATTCGTTGGTATATTCGTTGCTAATTCTGAAAAATACACAATAGATGTTGTATTTTCGTAGAAAAATTCGTTGGAAACTGGAATAATATTTCTATTGTGAAAGAAAGATTTTGAGATGTATTTGAGACAGGTAATTTCGTTGCTAATTAGCCACGACAATTAGCGTTGCAAAAGCACCACGTTGCCCATAATTTCGATGCTAATTTCGTGGCTAAATACGTTACAAACTTTCCATTGGAGAATTTGATACTAATTTTGTGGCTAAATACGTGGAATAATTCGTTGCTATATTCGTTGCTAATTTGCAACGAAATTACCATTGAATAGTATTCGTTGCTAATTAGCAACGAAATTATCAATTTCGTTGCTATTCCAGTTACCCACGAGCATAATTACCATGAAATTTTTTTCGTTGCTAAATTCGTGCCACTTCTGCAGCAATGCAGTTCTGCATTTTTCGTTGCTAAATACGTTGCTAATCGCATAATTTTTTGTAGTGATAGTTTCTTTGTCGGCGGGTCATTTGTATAATTAAGTGAAACTTGAGAGACCAAAATACAATTTTTAAAATCCAACATCATATGTTAAGAAGGCACCCCAATTATTTTCTTTATTTCATTTTAACTAGCGCTAAAACTATTTTTAAACCCTTAGTTTTCTCTCAACTACAGTTTCTTATTTTCTCCAAATTCAAGCAAGAAACTTGTTAATTGAGGTAGTTTGAAAGGTAAAAGTATTCCAAATTCAATATTTCAACTATCTAGGTAAGTTTTTGGTGATTTATAATCCATTGTCTTAAAGTAGGGTTTTATGGTCCCTTTCATATTCATGTGTTATTTGTAAACAATTCTTGTTACCACATTGTTCTTGAGCTTGTCCAGACTTGATTTATGGTTGAAAACATCTAAATTCT
Organism: Cinchona pubescens; assembly: GCA_025175665.1. Taxonomy (NCBI): domain Eukaryota; kingdom Viridiplantae; phylum Streptophyta; class Magnoliopsida; order Gentianales; family Rubiaceae; genus Cinchona; species Cinchona pubescens. The sequence goes on along the minus strand of JANKKI010000187.1, from coordinate 2,985,930 downwards.
AGTGGTTGGTGTGAGCTGGTAGCTTATTCTTACATGGTTTGGGTTTTGGAGGTGTATCTTGTTTTAAGTTGTCTAGATCAAACCCTATTGTTCAGGCACTGTACTTGTTCTAAGCTTTTTATTGAGTTTTAGTGGGCTTGTTGACCCCTGTTTGAAGCTAGTTCAAGGCTGGATGGATTGACCAGCCAGCTTAATTAACACTGCCCAAAAATGCTAAGAACGTCGTGATGTTCTACTAAGCCTATTTCTCAATGTCGCAGTGTTTGCTTCCCTGCTCCAGATTTTGATTTTGTTTTTCTATGGTTCTTAGCCTAGTCATGTACTCCTATGTCTATGCTGTTAAATGGTATGTGTTTGGCTTTGCATGTTTAAATTTAGTTCATTGAGCATTGTGTGATGATTTAGAATAGTAACCATATATAAAAGCATACATAATCGAGTTAGTCGTATGGAACATTGTACTAGTGATCGCCAATTCTTTTTGTAAGTGTTGTCACCTGAGTTATTCACGGAAGAAGGTTAGGGTTGGTCTCACTTGCACGTTAATTATGTAGAGTTTTACCTTGACATCTATATTGTTAATGTCATAGGGTTTGTTTTATGATCGATCATTGCATTAGCACACATAAGTGTATTTCATGCCATATGAATGGTAAAACCTTGCTTTGACATTCATGAACTTGATGAATACTTGATTGCATAATTTGTTGTTGGGAATGATAATGGAATTCTAACCCCTGCAATTTAGATATCACTCAGCTACGGTAAGAATGAGAAATTATTTAAGTGGTGTGCGTTCATCATATAAGTAACACGAAGTCTTGTGATAGTGAATGATTACCATGAATTCAATGATTCTGTGGATCAAATGTGACATGTGTCTTATGTAAGTGATGAATTAATTTGTTTGATTTGCGTTATTATAGTATATTCCTTGAACTTGAATAATCTATGCTATATTTAAGTGATGAAGTGGTCGTTGAATATTCTATGCTATATTTAAGTGATGAAGTGGTCTATTGAATGATTTTATCAATTGAATTCTCTTGTGAAGTATTGTCTGAGTATGGTTGATCATAATTATCATTGTGCCTATGGAATGACCCTACAGTCCCCTACAATCCAAACTTTATGGAAGGATCTTACTTACCACTATTATCAAAGTCTTACAAAAAGCTTTACTAATCAGAAAGCTTATAATAAGGCAAGTTGATTGTGTTTGTGATTGTGATTGCAATCGTGATCAACCAAGCTTTACAACAATGCTTACGAAAATGTTTTGCATGATTGAAGCATACAAGAATATTTTACTTATCATGTTATCAAAGCCTTACTATAACAGTTTTACCACGTCTTGTGTTTTAATTAGTAAATGTGGTTGCTTTTTGATAAGTGATTATGATGTGCACACCAAGCACTGCATTCATATCCAATAATTTAGTTGAAGTGTTATTTATTGACTGTTGTTTTGCTCATTCCTTCGTTGATATTATTCATGGCTAAAACGAAACAAAAAGTTTAGGTACTCACAGGGAAGAATACTCCTGTTAGCCTCATAGAGTTGGTATTAACCAACAACGATCTATTCACACCAGTTATTCAAGTGAAACACTCAATTCCTTTTCACTTCAAGTAGCCAGATCTAGATCCTTACAAAGGGACCACTGACCCAGCTGATCATATAGCTCATATGACTTCAGTCACAAGGCTCTGATGCTTGTAAACTCTTTGCTACCATGTTAAGAGAATTAGCTCAAAAGTGGTTTAAGAAGTTACTTCTAAACTCTGTGGACTTTTTCTTAGATCTTGCCCAAAAGTTTGCTAGGCACTTCATAAGAAAGCATACTATTCAAAAGGAACACTCATTTCTCATGAATATTAGGCAAAAGCGTACAGTACATTAGTCGTTTCAACAACGAGGTCATCTGGGTTCGAAATACAGATAAAACAATTATGATTACAGCCTTTATGAGTGTCATAAAGCCTGGGGCCTTTAAAGCAAAACTCATTGCAAAGGTCTTGAAGACTTATAATGAACTCATCTTGAGGGTTGACAGTCACATTTGTGGCGAAGAATCGAATCGAACAAAAAGGCAGCTTTATGACCCAAAGGGAAAAGACTAAAATGGGGTCCAGATTTCGGATCTGACAAAACCAGGCATAAAAAAGACGTTGATAGGAGAAATGGCAAAAAGTTCAAAAAAGGTTATCAGCATAACTTTGCCTCCAGAAATCATCAAAACAATTATCAAGGACTGCTGGCTGGTTGAGTCACTTTTTCAGAACTAAACAATTTTCGACCACCACGGACTCCAATCCTCCTAGACACAGATTTTATCCCTTTTAATAATTCTCAAAAAGAGATTCTATTTCAACTCTAAAATGAAGGAGTTCTCCAGTCATCCCCTCCTGTGTGCATTGATTAGCATAAGCGAGATAGATCTCGCTATTGTGCATATCATGGAGACCATGGCCATGATATAGAAAAATGTAACGATTTGAAGATTGTTATTGAGAGAGCTATAAAGGATGAATTCTTACAAAGATACATTCTCTAAGTAACTGACCAGTTCAAACAGAATGGTAATGGAGTTTGGAATGATAATAGGCCTCCCATACCTTATTATTTGAACCACCAAAAAACCAAAGGATACCTCTTACTGATGACAATGGTGTAGCAGGAGTCATCAATATGATAATTGGGACTGAAAAGTTCATGGAAGAAAGCATGGAAGTGAGCTGAATGGAGACACCATTCGTGAAATCACTGGAGGAGGAACCAATGGAGAATCAGCTAATGCTAGAAAGCATTATGTGAGGACCATACTATCTAGTACGATCCTCCCGAAGAAACCTCGTGCAAATCTAAACATCAGCTTCACAGATGAAGACCCAATGCCAGATCAGTTCTCCCATGTAAATCTAATACTCATTCATGTCAAAGTGGGTGACTATAGAGTACACCGAGTATTTGTTAACAGTGAAAGCTCATCATATATCAATATACTGAAACGTATAGAAAAGAATGGGCATCAACAATAATCATATCGGACCCATTTATAACCCACTTGTGGGGTTCACATGAGATTTAGTCATACCTGAGGGGACAACAATGTTGCATCTAACTCTTGGAGAGTCACCTAATTGGGATACCAAATTGAGATGATTAATTTCATTTTCGTCAAGAAACCCTCTTCGTACAACATGATATTGGGACGATCGTCTCAGTGTACCTTTATTGTGTTGCCTTTGGCTATCACATAAGGATTAAGTTCGCTATGTGTGACGGGTTAGAGGAAATTATCTAGGAAAACCAGCAAGAGGCTTGAGAATATTTTGGAAGTCTACACACTAAGGTAAAAAACTCTAAAAGTCAAAAGTTTAATCGGAATTCTCCCGACAGCAAAGGAAAGGGCAAAAGTGAAGGGTCAAGCTCGGGCATTCCAATAAAAGATATGGAACTAAGTGATGAAAAGAGAAAAGCAATCGAGCCTGACTCTGGAATCCCAATAGAGGAGATTGCCTTAGATCCTTTTTACCATGATTGTAAACTAAAAATCTTCATTGCCCTTCTTGTTGAAATGAAAAATGATCTACTTAGACTTCTATATGAGTATAGAGATCTTTTTGTTTGGTCTACAGACAACATGCCGGGGCATTCCTCGAGAGATTATTGTACACAAGTTACGAATTGACCTCGTATACAAGCCTGTCAAGTAGAAAAAAAGACTTTTTGGTCCCGAGTACAACTTAGTCATAGACATCGAAGTGGATAAGCTATTAGCAGCTAGGATAATTCGAGAAGTCTTGTATCTTGCTTGGCTATCTAACCCTGTACTTGTAAGGAAACATAATATGGACTGGTGAATATGTATTGATTTCACTGATATTAATAAAGCCTATCCAAAATATAGTTATCCTTTACCTCTGATCGATATAGTTGTTGATTCACTTGTAGGTTTTGTAATAAGACATTTCCTATATGCATACAAGCAGTACCATCATATCTTCCTCATTAAGAAAGACGAAGAAAAAACCTCATTCATCACAGATAAGGGAACTTACTACTACCAAACCATGTCCTTAAGATTAAAGAATGCAGGAGCCACATACCAAATATTCATCAATAAGCTTTTCAAAAAGCAACATGGAATTCTATAGTGTTGATGATATTGTGGTGAAAAATCAATCTGATGAAACTTAAGAGAAGCCTTTGAGACATTGAGAAGTGTTAACATGAGGTTTAACACCTATGAATATAACTTCAAAGTTCTATTAAAATTTTTTTTGGGCTTTATCATCTCTGAAAGAGGTATTGAAACCAACCTGAAGAAAGTGCAAGCAGTATTAGACATGAAACCTCCTCAATTAATCAAAGAGATGCAATGTCTCACTAGAAAGATGGCTGCGCTAAACAGGCTTTTATCTAAGTCAACTGAGAAAGGATTACTGTTCTTCCAAGTGCTTTGAAAAGCCAAAAATTTTGAATGGATAAAACAATGTTAGCAAGCCTTCAATAAGCTAAAAAAATATCTAGCTAACATGCCTACCTTGACTGCAGCAGCCTAACATGCCTACCTTGACTGCACTGCAGCCTGAAGAGATCTTGTATCATTATCTCTCAACTTCTGAAAGAGCAATTAGTGCAGCTTTGGTCTTTAAAAAAAACTATATCCATAAAGACCAATTTACTTTGTCAGCAAAGTCCTTTAAGAGCCCAAAGTAAATTACTCATTGATTGAAAAAATGGCTTTTTCTCTTGTCATTGCTGCCCTAAAATTAAGCCCATATTTTCAAAGGCATAAAATCACCGTCTACGCCAATTTCCTCTAAAGACTATCTTAGGAAAACCAAACATTTTAGGGAGAATGCTTGAGTAGTCGGTAGAGCTTCTCGAATATGATATAACATTTAAGCCAAGGCCGACTATAGAACCTTGAGTGTTAGATGATTTCATTGTGGAAAGCATAGCTTTACCACAATAGGTCAGCTCGATCTCTCAAGACCAGAGCTTAACAAAAAGTGATCAGAACTATTCAGTCGGAGAGTTACATATAGATGGTGCCATATGTGAATCCGTTATCAATGGGAAATAATCATCCAATCTTTAGAAGGCCAATGCTACAGGTATGCTCTTCGATTTAATTTTCAAGCCACTAATAATGAAGTAGAATATGAAGTCATCTTTTATCTGGTTTAGAACTAGCCAAAAAGATGGGCATCCAGGGAGTCAAAGTCAATAGTGAATCTTCACTGGTGATCAATCAGATCCTTCGCAATTTTGAGGCTTGAGAAGTAATCTTACAGAAATATCTTCAAAAGGTTCAGCAACTGAAAGAATTCTTCAAAGAGGTAGAATTTACCAAGATTCCTCGAGCGTAGAATAGCCATGCCGATGCTTTAACAAAATTAGCATCAGCAATATACTCCCATTTGACAAAAGAGGAATTGGTAGAAGTTCAATCCCAAAGGTCGATCGATGAAGAAGAAATCCTAAACGTTGAGGTAGACCAAGGATAGATGAAACTAATACGTGATTACCTATTCCAGGGAATTCTTCTTGAGAGAAGGGAAGACGCTCGGAGGCTTAGAATCCGAGATATGAAATATGAAATCATTGAAGGTATCCTCTACAGGAAATCATACTTCTCCCTTGCTTTGATGCTTATCTCCTGAAGAGGCCGAATATGTACCTACAGACTTCAAGAAATACATGAAAGCATGTGTAGATAAGGGTGTTCAAACCCAACCCAACCCAATCCAAATGAATTTAGGAGTAAATGGGTTGGGTTATTGGATTTTTGGTTTTTGGGTTGGGTTAGCCGAATTTAGTTGGGTTGGTTTGAGTTTTATTTTTTCAAAACCCAACCAACACGATAACTCGACAACCTAATTAGAAATGTGTTTATAATAATACCCTTCATATACTATAGTATTACTACACTACTACTAGGTCTAGGTCAAAAAAAAAATTCTATTCCTTAATAACTCAACAGTTGCCATCTTCTTCTCATCCACCTGTGAAAACCTCAAAATCCCACAAGCCATAAGTCTTCGGTCAGTAGCTAAGTACCATCAAGGCTTTGATTCTTTCAAGTTTCACCGAGCTTCGATCCTCTAGCAGATTATTCAAAAATTGCAAGGTTGTTATCTTCAATTGCATTCAATCAATCGTTGATTCCTCGATTAAGAAGTTTCAACTCTTGGCGGATCATTAAAAATTATTCATCTTGTGTCTCTTTGTATTGTTTGGACCAATTTTTTTTGCTTCAAGGTTATGTTTTTTTTTTCTTTTTTATTATCAGCTTGTGTAAATTAGGGAAATTGAATAATTTTGTTTGTTAATTTAATTTTTTATCTTTCTTATTACAATGGGTAGATAGGGGCTAGTAACTCTAATTTTTCTCAGCTTCATTCCTCTAAATTTAGTTCCTCCAATTTTGAACCTAAAATTGGTCCTCCACGACCTGAAATGAATTTGCACAACATGAAATTGAACTTGAAATTAGTATTGGTTCAACTGATATTCCTCGCGGTTCTACTAAATCAAGTTTTGAACAGCCTCTAGATTCAAAGAGAAAAAGAGATCCATGGTAAAATACTTGGAATCACTTTTCTAAATTTGTAAAGGATGGAAAATAGAGAGCTAGGTGTAACTATTGTGCCAAGAATTATCTGCTGATAACAAAATTCTTGAGATTAGTACACTTAGTTCTCGCTAATAAAAAGATGCAAAAAGTATCCCTACCACTCTGAAACTCAACAAACCAAGCTAACTTATTAACAATCTATCACTGTTACTTTAAAGGGTAGTAAGATAGGGGCTGTGAAGACTTGGATATTTGATCATGAGAAAACAAGAAAGGCTTTAGCTCTCATGATTATTGTTGATGAGCAACAATTTAGTATGGTTAATAGGGAAGGTTTTAAATACTTCTCTGAAGTTGCTTGTCCAAATTTTGTTATTCCTTCAAGGTCAACCATTACTAAGGATAGTTATGCCATTTATATGGATGATTCAAGGTCAACCATTACTAAGTACAGTTATGCCATTTATATGAAAAAGCAAAATTGAAAACTTTCATAAAATTTTCATGTCAAAGAATGAGTCTCACTACTGACACATGGACTTTGGAACAAAGAATCAACTATATGTGTTAACTAGGAATTTCATTGATAATGATTGGAGATTACACACACAAAAAAAAAATTGTTGAATTTTTGTCATCGATTTCTAATAATAAAGGTAAGGCCATAGGCAAGGCAATTGAGGACTTCTTGCTTGAATGGACAATTGACAAGGTATTTATCGTAACAGTTGACAATGCAGGGTCAAAAGATTGGGGAATTTGCATTCTTGGGGGAAAACATATTCATGTGAGATATGTTGCACACATAATAAATCAAGTTGTTAATGTTGGATTGAAAGAGATGGACAGCTCAATCTGTCATGTGAGGTGAACTATTAGGTACAATAGGCAATCTCCTGCTAGATTTAAAAAATTCAAAGAGTGTGCTAATAAAGACAAGTGTCAAAGTAAGAGATTATTATGTCTTGATGTTCTAACTAGGAGGAACTCCACTTATTTGATGCTAGACACCTCGCAAAATTTTGAAATGCTTTTTGAAAAATATAAAGAATAAGATCCAGACTTTAGAATTGATCTGGAGAATTATTATGAGGGAGTGCCTACAGAAGATGATTCAGTAGTTGTTAGGAGATTTGTCTTGTTTCTTCCTTGGAACACATTTATCAGCTCACATTGCATGTGTCTGGATTGTCATATATGACTTCTAATACTATTTTCAATAAAATCAACAATGCATATGGTATTCTAAAACGATATGAAGAATCTTATTGGGTTGATTTATGCTCAATGGCTCATAATATGAAATTAAAGTATAACAAGTATTGGGGAAATACTGAAAAGATAAATTTGTTAGTGTATATTACAGCTATATTAGATCCTAGAGGCAAATTTGAATATGTGGATTTTGTGATTGAAGATATGTATGGCAAAAATGCAAACAAGGGTAGATTGGTAAAAGATGTTATATATGGGTTGTTAGCTAAGTATAAGAGATTAAACCAACAAACCATTTCAGTTTCTTCACCTTTTTATTATAAGTGAAAAAGAATTTTGTGGGTCATCTACACTTGGAATAGATGGTGATCAGATATATTGGGAAAAGTTTAGGCTGAAGTATAGATTCAAAATGAGAATTCTTATGTAGAATTAGATGGAGGTATCTTAATGAGAAGGAAGATGAGTCAAAACCAACACTAATATTTTAACCTAGTGGAAAGACAATGGAAATAGATTTCAAGTATTTTCGCAAATGGCTCGTGATATCTTGGTTGTTCCTGTATCTACTGTTGCATCTAAGTGTACTTTTAAATGGGAGGAAGGATCCTTGACATGTTTAGGAGCCAATTGACACCTAAATTGGCACAAGCCCTTATGTGTTCTCCGGATTGGCTTTGCATATCGGCAACTTCTATTTCACTTGAGGAAGATTTGGACAACCTTGAAGAATTAGAAATAGGTAATTTATATATTTTTTTTCACATTACCTATTCGCTTACAAAGTAGTATGTATATAGAACTCTTATTTAACTTTTTAAATTATTTTGTCAGATTTATCAAAAGCTTCTTTTGATACTGCCATTGTTGAATTATGAATCATCTTGCTATTCTTTCGCTTGTTGGGTAAGGTACTTGTTAAATCATTGTCACTTGGTAGCATAAATTTTAAAGTTATTTATTTGGTTAATAACTTAATATAATATGGGGTTGCACTGTAAACAGGTGATTAACTTGTGATGGAGTTAGGAAAGAAAGTCTCAATAGTACTGATTCTGCTGAACTAATTTTTGGGACTGGACAACTTGCTAAGTTGTTATTGCTGAAGTATCAAATTAAAATTTAATAGTGTTGTATTGTACTACTATATTGTTTTTGTATCCAACTACTTTTTAAGTTGGTGAGACTTTTTAATTGTTGTGTACGTCAAGTCTCAGTGATTTGTAAAACATATTATATTGTCATTTAAGTGATTGTTGAATACTTGAATGGTTGACCATATAATTCTGGATATCTTAAGTCATCCCAAGTGGTTGTTTTGTGTTATTTTAATTTGATATTAGTAAAACAATTACAGTGATGGCATCATGTTTTTTGATTTATTAGTATTAGTTATTTCTAGTAGTTTTTGTAAGTAGAAAACTTCAAAATTTAGTCATTTATTTGTTGCAGGTAATTTCAAGTTGTAGTAGATACTCTCTGTAAAATTACCATCAATTTTTTCTTTTCTTTTTTTATTTAACCCAAGTGACCGAGAACCTGATTAACCTGCCCGACTAATAGTTAGGTTGGGTTTATTTGGGTTATATGTTAGTTGGGCTGGATTGAGTTTTAATTTTTGTATCCGAAACCTGACAACCCAAAACTCGATAACATGTTGGCCCGAAAACCCAACCCATGAACACCCCTATCTGTGGAAGTCATATTAGGGCAAGGAGTCTAGTCAGAAAAGCTATTTTGATGGGATATTATTGGTCGACCATGCACAATGATGCTCATCTGCTTGTCTCAAGTTGTCATAAGTGTCAAGTTCATGCACCTATCCCGAGAAGGTCTGCAACGGATCTCAATCCGATCATAAGTTCTTGGTTTTTCAACAATGAGGGATCGACATACTGGGTCCTCTTCTAAAAGCAATAGGAGGATATAAGTTCTTGGCACTTGCCATCAACTACTTCTACCAAACGGATTGAAGCTGAACCACTTAAATGAATATCCAGGAAAAGTATAAAAACCTTCTTTTTGAAGAACATAGTCTATCGATATAACATACCCCATGTGCTTATTTCACACAATGGAACACAACTCATAGAAAAACCATTCAAGTCCTTTTGTGAAAATAAGAAGTTCAACTACACACCACCTTTCTGAGACATCACAAGCAAATGGTCAGACTAAAGTTTTCAATAGAACTCTTCTATCAGGAATCAAAACTAAACTCGACACAGCCAAAGAGGATTGGGTTGAGGAATTGCCGAGCATTCTATGGTCGTACAGAAAAACCCTGCACACTGCAAATGGCATGATCCCTTTCCAACAAAAATTAGAATGCCCATTTCTTAGGTAATCCATCATGAAGCAACTTTTGTTAATCAATAATGAATAGTAGACCTTGACCTCTTAGAAGAAAGAAGACTCATAGTTGTCATCTGAGAAGCAGATTACAAACAGAAAATGGCAAAGCATTACAACAGGAGACTTGAGAGTTCGACAGAGGTATTTTCAACCAGGTGATCATGTTGTTAGAAAGAACGAGGTCAGCCGGGTTGATGGTACCCGAAAGCTGGACGCTAATTGGGAAGGACTCTATCAAGTTATGGAAGCCTATTAATCAAGATTCTACAAGTTAGTCAATCATCAGGGAAAACTTGTTCTTCGAACTTGGAACATTATCAATTTAAAAAATATATTACTTGAAAATTTTAGTAATAACGTAGTATGATGTTCAGCAAAAAACTTGTGTATTCATATTATCAATAAGAGCCTATTTACAAAGAGTTGCCATCAACAAATGTTGCAAAGATCTTTCTTATTATAAATTATTTATCTTCCTCTTCTACAGAAAAAACTTCAAAACTTCAAGAGCAAGAGCAACAAAGGGGTCTATATATCTTTTGATGTGCGAGGCCTTATGAAGAGGTCCCCAAACTCATCCAGAAGAACATCAGTTACAAAAGGCTAGTAATCTGGAAAAGAATTGAAGTCTTAAGAAAGGTGATCAGGAAATCTGTCTTGAACTTTCTCCAAAGCTTTGTAGAACATCATCCTACTAGCATACCAACAAAAAGACTGAAGATCTTTGTGCAATAGCTCAGAGCTCTGGAAATAATTGACTCTCTCAAGAAGATGCTCTGGACCAAAAGATTCAGCTCCACTCTGTTTGGAGTTGGACTCTTTGGCAACTAATTGTACTTCTTAAAGAGTATTCTTTAATTCCTTTAGTTCTCTCTTGGCTTTTTCAGCTGTGATAGTCTGGATGCTTACCTGCTCAATCAGCCAACCAATCTCAGTGTCATATTTCTCTCGAAGATCGGTCAGAGCTATCTCTTTCTCAGCTAAAGTCTTCAAAATTTTCTCTGCCTGTGAAAGTTTTCCTACTCAGATTGTCCTTATAGGTAGTAATTCGAAGGTTTTCCTTCAAGAGATGCTGCTAAAGATTCATAGAGGTCTTATTCAGCTGTTCAAATTAGAGAAGATCATAAGAATGTCTCACAGACAGGAAGATAAATCAATGTTAGCATCATATTCCAACTTACAGATTAAAGTTCATTATTAAACTATTTGACCACTTGTTCATTGGTCAATCTTTGAGAAGCCTTATGGACGTTAGGGGGATTGTCTCACAGGCAGGAATAAATCAATGTTAGCATCATATTCCAACTTACAGATTGAAGTTCATTATTAAACTATTTGACCACTTGTTCATTAGTCAATCTTTGAGAAGCCTTATGGACGTTAGGGGACATTGTGACGAGTAACCATTTAGAGGATTCTCCCAAGGACTTCAAGCTATCATTTATGTCCTTATATGAGGGAAAGCTAGTATCTAAATTTGAAAAGGGACCTTCTGCCTGCTCAGCAATTTTCTTCTTCGAATAAGGTGGATGAGGGGTAGGATGGTCAACACTTTGAATCCCTGACTTTTGGGAAGAAGGGAAAAGGTGTTGGATTTCTATAGCTTTTGTGCTCTTCTTATTTAAAGGAGCCAGGAGTTCGAATACCATTCTCTTACTCAAACAAAGGAACGTCCTCAGGAGGAATACTTTGAAGGGGAAATGCTTCAATAGTCTCAAAAGCTCCTACTTTGGCAACCTCATAAGCTCCAACTCTCACTAATTCCATCACCTTCTAAGCTATGGTAACTTGCTTAGGATCAGTGATAACTATGAAATCAAAGAAAGATTTATAGTCGTGAAGAAGAGAGCTAAGCCTAAGCCCTGATGCTAAATCTACCCAAATTAGTAAGCTTTGCTCCATCTTTGTATGACCACCCTGGAAATTAAACTTAACATTGGATTTCTTAACCGCAGACATGAACTCCTCCATACCCAACAGAGCTACATTCAAGTTAACCTGGTTTACCAAGTTCTTCTACTTCGTCTAAACTCCAGTTATATTCTCCCATTTGGCAAAAAAAAAGTGCTTTTTCTATTCTTTAACAAAGGAGGGATATCAACAAATAAAAGTGTTAGAACACTGGCGTGATTGGAATTGGAAAGACTTATAATTCCCGACACTACTAGTTAGTTACTCTATAGAAAGCCCAAAACCATCAACTATGGGATTTTTGTTCAAATGCTTGCATAATATGCAGAAGCAAACCACAAACCCGATGGCATTAGGAGCCAATTGGAATATGCTAATCCCAAAATGCGGGAAAAGTAAGATAAAGAAAGATGGAATGGGAAGATGAGGACTAGACCTTGGTCCTAAAAAATAGTTACAAATCCTTCTGGCGGAGCTTCAGTTCTGTCGCTTTCGCCAGGAAGTTAGAGAACAATATCTGGAGGAATACGATAACCATCTCAAAGCCTTTGAACACGGTCTTCAGCAGAAAGAATCTCAAAATTCTCTAAGAATCTTGGGTCTACAACATCTATAATATGCTCATAATCAACAGTAAAAGGTTTGGTACCAGATGCTGAAACCATTAAGAAAAAGCAAAAGGAATATTAATTAAAGGAGACACAGGGAAGTTAATTACTCAGATTCAAATAAAGATAAAAGGGTAACAAAACCATATTATAGGGCTGGGTAACCCGTATCTTTTAGGCAACTTATTCAATACGAGGAAAAAAAAAGGCAAAAAGTAACCGCCAGCAATATAAATGAAAGATATGTGTAAAGCTACATTTCAAAGCCACTTTCTAAAGTCAGTCCACATGTCAAAAGTCTATTGAATGCCTAACCCTCTAATGTTAGATTCTTGGTAAAATTTCTTTTCTTTTTTTCGGGATCTAATGACATATTAGTGACTTTTTTATTACTTTATATTTGTCATTTTGTATAGATGTACTCAAAGACTTGACCTTAAATGTACAAAATATTAAGGGCACGACTTTTCGCAGCCCAATCATAATAATCTCTTATTCAACTTGCAAATTGTTTAGGAAGTCATCATTGGTCCGACATATAAGAAACTTGATGACAGAACAACAATATTATGCTGATTAACAGACCAAAGGTCAGATGGTTGCTCTCATTGGAACAAAAGTAGAGCTCTAGTTTAGCCACAACAAAACAAAGAAATATACAGATTTGGTTAGAAATGCGCCGAAATGGCTTAAGAGGTTTTGAAAGACCAAACCAACAAAGAAATACACAGATTTGGTTAGAACTCGTCGAAGTACCTTGAAGGTTCTGAAAGACCAAACCAACAAAATGTATATAGATTTGGTTAGATTTCACCGAAGTGCCTTGAAGGGTTCTAAAAGACCAAATGAAAAATAAATACACAGATTTGGTCAGAACTTACCGAAATGCCTTAAGAGGTTCTAAAAGACCAAACCAACAAATAAATACACAGATTTGGTCAGAACTCCCCGAAATGCCTTAAGAGGTTCTAAAAAACCAAAAGAAAAAAGAGATATACAGATTTGGTAAAAATTCGCCGAAGTGCCATAAGAGGTTCTGAAAGACCAAACCAACAAAAGGATATACAGATTTGGTCAAAACTTGCCGAAGTGCCTTAAAAGGTTCTAAAAGATCAAACGAAAAAAAAGATATACAGATTTTGTTGGAACTCACTGAAGTGCTTTAAGAGATTATGAAAGACCAAACAGAAAGATTTTAAATATACAAATTTGGTTTGGAGCTCACCTAAGTGCCTAAAAAAAGCTCTTCAGAAACCAAATAGGATAGACGGAATGCATCTTATTAGAGACTCGCCTAAATTCTTCAAAAAGGGCTCTCCTAAAAATGAGCTAAAAGTAACCTAAGTGTTTCCGAAGAAACAGGGAAAGACTAAAAAAGAATTGGCCTAAGTTTATACAAAATGTGGCCTAAGTTCAAGTCGACACATAATAGAAAAGTTGGCCTAAAGTCCAGGTCAACATATCAACAAAACGTTGGCCTAAGTTCAGGTCAACACATCAACAGAAAAGTTGGCCTAAAGTTTTGGTCAACATATCAACAAAAGATTGGCCTAAGTTCAGGTTAGCGTATCAACAAATGAATTGGCCTAAGTCCAGGTCAGAATACCACAAAGCCTGGCCTAAATTCAAGATAGCATATTAATAAGAGAATTGGCCTATGTTTAGGTCAATACAGTTATTCTTTGAAGGTTTGTCTAAGTTTTGGTCAATTGCAAAAGAAGATCTACAAAATTTGGCCTAAGTTCAGGTCGACATATCAACAGAAACATGTGGGCCTAAGTTCAGGTCTACACAACAAACACATATATGGCTTGAGTTCAAGTCAGCACAACAAACACAAATGTGGCCTAAGTTCAGATCATCATGACAACAAGAAATTGCTCAAGTTCAGATCAATACATTCATTCTTCATAAATTGGCCTAAGTTCGGGTCAATACACTCATTCCTCATAAACATTAAGGTTTAAAATTGCGTTGGATAGTATAATAAGCAGAAAATAGCAGAAAAATACACCGAACTTACAAGAAACTAAAATATATTTATTGATGATCGGATGGATTAGAAATCATGGCTTATCTTGTAGGATGGCAAAGCTACTACTTTACAATTACAACATAGATCTGCAAATCTATTCTAACCATACAGCCTACCTGAAAGCTGGGAGATCTTCCTAAAAGCTGAGGATTTTTTAAGATGGTCCAACTATGGAGGAGTTGGAAGAAAGGAAATAAAAAGAAGTTCCTTGATGAAGCTGTCAAAGACCAGTGAATAGAAAAAGTCTTCAACAGTAACATGGAAAAAAGGAGAAAAGAGAAGAAAATGGTGAATGGCAGGAAGACCTACCTATTACCATGTCAATACTTGGAATTGAAGGTCAACCGACAAACCAAGCCTGGTAAGAAAGTAGGTAGACAATTCCTCTCACCACATCACCTTTATTATGGAGCCCTCAGGCTGAAAAAAGAACCAACATACACGAGAACTAAAGGGCAAGCTTCTAACTCATGGCAACTGACTTATCTTTTTGAGGTAATCCCTTATTTGCCGAATCAAGCATCCAAGAAGGTCATCCTAGCTGGAAGATAGTAGCCAAACCCGAATCTCATAATTTTGGAAAAGAGATTGGATGCCTGATTCTAGCTAAGAAAGCATTCATGTGCCAAAGAAATCAGGACGGTTGAAAGAAATCAAAAAAGATAAGCAAAGAAAAATCATGAAAATCTTATGGGAGTTTGAAAAAACAAAACTCAAGCCCATTTATAACTGGGAGGCAGTTGAAATAATGGGATGTGAAGTAACAAGATCACAGAGAAATCCCAACACCCAGACATTTCAACTATCGACATTAATGACTATTTACAAATCTTATAAAGGATAATAGAGGAAGCGCATATCCCGAAAAATGTTCCTAGAAAAATGAGAAAGCCTTTTAATAGTAAAGAAGGAAAGACCTTAGAGTTTAATCTTTGAGTTTTCTTGATGAAAATTCAAAAATTATGACAGTCGGATGGATTAGTGCCCTGTATTGACCTATCATGTTAGTTCGAGTAAGTTTGTACTACTAATTTTGCAATGCGAAGTGTGTATGACAGATGACTAAAAGACAGGTGCATCTCATTACTTTTTAATTATTCAATAGTTTAGAATACTCATTCCGCACTATTGAGTGAATAGCAAAAAAAAATTCGTAGGGACATGTAAAACCTTGAGGTACTTCAGACCTGCTCCTCATATGGTGGCACAGAAATAGTAGTAGTAGGTAATTTTAAATTGAAAAAAAAAAAAATCATTGAACATCGACCTAGGCAACAAAACAGAACCAACAGTAAATGATATACAAACTGCAATTTGAACCCTTTTCTTTATGGTCAGCACCTAGGTGAATACAAGACAATTTACCCAATAAAAAAAATAATTATGAAGTAAAAGGAGGCAAAAGACGCACACAATCAAAACAATCTTCCAAGAAACCTAGGCCGGCGGCTAAGTTCATCCATACCTATTCAACTTCCACGAGGCATCTTGTAAGTACACTGTATTGGTACAGCACAAAGCCAAATATTCTTCCTCCAATAATTCAAGCATCTTGACATTTTTTCTTTTTTACATTTTTGAAAACTCATCCTTCTCTCTTATTCTCTGATAACTCAAATCATGACCAATAAATCATAAGAGAAGCGACTTATCACCCAAGCGTCCACTTCATTGTCTTGACATAGACAACCAATTTGAGGCCTCAACATACCCCCCACCCCAAACCACCAAAATTCATCCGCATATAAAACCATTCCATTCCCACAATAAATCTCATCATTTCCATCCATTTCTTTCCTTACTAAAATTTGCTTTATTAGTAAATCTTTTACTGACATTAATTATGGCTTACCCCCAAACAAGATTGCTCATTTTGGTTCTAATGTTGACATGTCTTTTGGTACAATCTTCAGCAGCAGGGAAACTGTTGAAGAGTGAAAAGAAAGCGGTGGCCACTTCTTTGGAGGACAGTTTGGTATTAAGTGCCCTTCCTAAGGGCTCTCTTGAACCAAATGTTGTTAATGAAAAGTATTTCAGGATTGCTTTCCCAGCTGCCCATGTTGAACCGAATTTGCAGTCTGTACCAAGTCCTGGAATTGGCCACTGAAATAATAATCCATTTCTTGATATATTTTTATCCACTTTGGAAAAGTTTAAATGGTTTTGTGTTTGACGATATATCTATCTATCTATATCTATATCTATATATATATAGGTATATATTTATAATACATATCCCACAAAATTTTGCAAGGTTTTTATTCTTTTCTTTTTTTTTTCCATCTTCAACTCAATTTGAGATATATAAACAGAGACAGGTTATAACTTTATTTACACTCAATTAATGTATAGACTATGTTGCGATGATGTATTCATGCACCGGATTCAGAGAAATAAAGATGAGAAAATTATATATTTCTAAACTGATCAAATGCACTGTCTGTAAATATATTATATATGTGCATGTGATACTTTAATGTGTTTGCCAAAGTTATTTTGTTTTGTTTGAATTTTTGGTACCTATATATATTAATTGGAAGTTTCTTGACTTCTAAGTTAGCTAGCAACTGGCTTAACTTACATGAAGAAATGCAATTTGGTTGCTTAATTGATCTCCAGTTTAGATCTGCTAGTTACAAAATTATAATTGAAAGTTTGTTGTATAGGCCAAGGTATTTATGCACGATGTGGGCAGCAAGAGAGAAAAGTTGTGGGCCCACACATGGGGGATCTACAACTGGACCAAAGTGGGTCCCACTTGGGGCCCACAAGCTTAGGTGTACACGTACATAAACACTTTGTCTATGCACGTATTTATTTAAGAAAATATTTAGATAGATTCGATTTTTTACTCTACCTGTAGACCCTTTAGTCAGAATTAAAACTTAAAAAATCTTGTTTACATCAACTGATGTCATACATTTTCTAAGGTTTAATCTACACCAAATTCCAGGTCTACCTAAGTATTTTCCATTTACTTATTATGTTGTCTTCAGCTAGTACTAAATTCCAGATCTGCTAGTCACTGGATCTGTCAAGCATACATATCATTTTAATCCACCATTTGTCTTGTTAGTTATGAACTTTATAATGTTGGGGAAAAGCCTGGGTTTGTTTCAAAGAATGGTAAAGTAGATGGTTTATCAAGACACTACTGGTTAGGCTGCAACCTCAATCTCTGCCAATGAAGCAATGCTGCTCGGGATATCAATAATAGTGAGAAAAAATGTTACGTTATCCTGATCCAGATGAAGCAGAAGAAAGCCATGCTAATGCTAACAAGAAAAACTGCAAAAGCCCTGCAACTGAAAATTTTCTGCAGAACATTTTGTGTTCTCAAAATAAAGTTTCGAAATGGACATCAACTGGAGCACTGGTGATCCAGTAACTAGGAGACATATATGGCTCACCAACACAGCAAGCTAATCATTAGGCAAATGAAATGTGTTCATCAATTACTACCATCAATCATGTCCGATCAATTGATTTCAGTTCAACCAAAAACAGAACCATTTACGAAATATATTCATCAATTACTTTAAGATGGAAATGTTCATTGTTCTAGCAAATGATTTCTGTTGAACAAAGAACAAATGTAATCAGATCTGTGGTCAGCAAAGAAAATAGTGCAACATCCTACAAAGCCATGAAATTTTGACAAGCTACCTACAAGTTTCTTCTGTTCAGGTTTCAATTAATACAGCATCAAAGTGGACGGATACTTCCAGAAGTAGGAAAACTGTAGCAGCCCTCCCTACATGGTACTTTTTCTACTCTACTAATTCAACATCAATATTCCGATCTACAAAATTCAACACTTATATCTTGAAAGCAGCCTTCCATTATCATCAACACTACTCGGTGGTAAACCTTTTATTCACCAACATTATCACCAAAAGTAAAGATTTACCAGCTAGAAATTCAAGAAGTCCAGAATCCATCTCAATCCAGCTACAAGGCTGTACTACTACACTGGAGTTTTGGTTACACCTCTTAGTTTCCCTCATCAACAATCATATGGACAGTTAATCTGGCTGCTAAAAAACAGTAACAAAAGTAACAGGTATGTATGACTATGGATATAGACAAACGTATATGCATATGTAGAGGAAAATCAAAAGAGCAAAAAGAACTGGAAACATGAACGATCACATTTGAAGAAAGAATAAAAGAAACTGAAAGGTGAAGAAGATTAAAAAATGTGGGAAAATTTGGAGGAGGTGGATTGATTGAAAGAAACTAGAAAAGAGAACATGAAGATTGAAGAAAGCTGGTGGTTCTGGGAGGCGGGCAGGTGCGTGCTGCGAGGTATTAATCCTTGACATTGAAAAATGGGACAGCTTGTGGGGTTTCTTGCAGCATCAGTTCCATTGATTGTCTGTCTCCAGGACGGAGATTAATCCGATGTGCCTCTTGGACCATGACTGCCCAGTCGCCATTGGTGTTAAACCGACCAGGTTCACCTGCAGCGTTAGTCCAGCGAATTGAAGCCCTCAAGAAAGCATAAAGACTCTCTAGGGGTGGTAGTTGATCATTCATGACCACCATGTGGCTGAAAACACCATTGACAGGCCGGAAATGCAGTAAACAGTGACTTATCCTCGGGCGGCTCCTGGCAGCCCAGAACTGCCCATAAACTTGTCGATCAGCCAGCCCATAGACGAAAAGTAATTGCTGATGGAAACAAATTCATCCGGACATCACGATTATAGATTTCCCCCCACAAATTGTGAACATAAACCCTTATGCTGCGGTTATTGTTAATTCCATCAGCCATGTCCGCAAAATCATGACATAATGAACGATAACTATCATAAAAAACAATAGTAGTATAATCTTCCAAGTACAAAATTACATAAGATTCACCAGTTAAAAATCACATTCTGGTTAGATGTCCTATCTCATTTCTAAAAAACGACAAAATAGCTTAATAAATCTATTCAATCTATTTCTAACAACCTAACATCCAAACACATACATATGCTTTCCCCACAAAATACACCTAAAACTATCAGAATCAGTAATTTAATCTGAAAGAGGGTCCCATTAATCAAAATGTCTGATTACAATCAGAATTAATCTAATGGGAAAAAGGGTCCAAATTCTCTTTCAAATAAACATCCCATTAATCAAAATTACTCGAATTTTATTTGTACACATGCACAAAAAAAAAAATTAGAGAAAGAGGTAAAATTTATCAGTTAACCAATCAAAACAATTACTTATCATCTATATAATTACTAATACATAAAATTAAGGAACTCAGAAACTGTCATCAGTTAGTGAAAACAACACTCTGATTCTTGAAAACTAACAAAAAATTAGGAGCGTGAAACCCTAAAAAAAAAAAAAAAAAAACTAAATTCTCATCAATTCTTGGAATATACATTTCATTACCAAAAGAACTACTCGAATTCCATTCTCATTAACTAAGAATGAAAACAGTTAGGTTAAAAGTCCAAGAAATTCTCATACATAATTACTACTTAATTAATTTCTGCACAAAGTATATCGATAACTATCAGAATTGAGAATCAATTAATTTCATCCGAAAAAGAGTCCAATCCATTATCAAAATCACCAAAAAATAATAATAAAAAAAAGTAAAATCCATTATCAAAATCACAAAAAAAAAAAAAAAAAAAATAACAGTTTTATTAAAAAAAAGAAGAAGATAAAATTACCTGAATTTATTAGAAGATCTCCAAGAACTGAAATGAAGTAGATAGACGAGGAGGAGGGGGGAGGAGGAGGAGAAATGCTACTTTGTGTTGTGCGCGTTTTGGACAAAAGAGGAAAAGGATGGATTGTGGAATGAAGTAACTGCTGCGGTAGTTAGTTATATTGCCCGGGAAAAATTAATATTCAGTTGCCATAGGGAAATTATTACATACATTGATCAATTCATAGTCATAAATTTCTTAATTTATTTTATTTCACATCACCTTACATCAAATGGGTAATATTGGGTAACATAAATCAAGAAATCTATGATATTATATCATAAATCGATTTATATAAAAAAATTTCAATTGCTATATATTTTATATTACAGCCCCCATAGTTTGAGTTTTTCTTTTGGTAAGAAGACCAATTTAGTTCTTGATTTTTGATATATCAACCAATTTGATTTTTTAACTATTACAAGATATTAATTTGATTTTTTAATTTTGAAAAAAATTAATAGATCCCCGAATTTCAATTAGGAATTGGTTGGGCCCTTAGGATCAGTCATTCTAATTTTGAATTTTTATTCATTTTTCTATTTAATAACTCATAATTAGATCTTAGTACAAATAACTATTTGCAACTAGATAATTTAAAATAGACTTTTCATGTAATTAAATATTATTCGATGAATGAAAATGGAAAATTTTATAATCTCGATCCATGCAATAAACATTATTTTGAATCGATTCAATTTGAATTGACATTTTCTCAGTCGCAATTACCATGAAGAGACATTTACAATACTAAGTCTTGTACAATTTATTTGTGAAAAAACATGTGTATAGAAATCATGAACAAATTAACTAAGCAGTTCACTTAATAATCACGCAATCATTAATCTATTGTAGATGTGTTGTTACTAGCTCTATTAATTTGTTCATATTTTTCATCACAAACATAAATTGATTAAGTTTTTTTATGAATTAGGGACCAAATTAGTCTTTATGATAGATAAGGGACCAAATTAGTTGATACCCTAAAGATAAGAAATCAAATTGATTGATGCCCTAAAGATAAGGGACCAAATTGGTATCTTTCCCTTTTTCTTTTAGTACCTCTACATTTTTTCTTTTAATTTTTACATACATCGAGTCTTTATATATTTTGATGAAAATTATTGTGATTAAAAATTCATGTGATTCTTTCTTAATCATTTTTTTTTTTTTCTAAAGTTAGTTCAGAAAATAGTGATTATAGATTTTTTTTTTTTTTAAATTAAACTTTAAATATTATTTTAAATTTATGAAACAACGCATTATTAGAAAGATAGCAATTTCATATTTATTTTTGAAGGCAACTCCGCTACTCGACCATAGATCTACGCCATCTTCTTTTTATTTTATGCGACCTAAAAGTTCACTTATTGAATACAAGTAAATAAATATAACGTCTGAGTGAAAATATAAGTATATAACTAGATTCATATAAGACTGGATAAGGGTGGTATAAGCTAATTTGTATGGTTAAATAGACAATATATATATATATGTATTTGTTGTGTACAGAAGGTAAAAAACTATTTACATTTAATGGTGTAAAATGCATATTACTATAGTTACTACATGGTATCTTATCCCTATTTTTTTGTGTCATAATTATGTTCACAATAAATAATTTAATGTAAATGGATTCTCGATCAATTTTGTAAACCAATTACTGGTGTTCGTAAATATGTCTAGTGCAACCCCAACCAGGTGCCTCAAGTTAGAAGGTATTTCAAGAACATACCTTAAAAAAAAATTTATGAGAACTGTGGCTTTGATATTCTCTCTTGGGGATAAAATAAAATCACCCATCCCACTAGCCTCTCAGTGAATTGAATTCATGATCAATAGGTTCTAGAGAAAATATCTTAACACTTAAATTGCACTTTGTTGACAAATGCACGCAGCTAATTAATAGAATTAGATAACTTTATTATCAAATTCTAAAATGAGTGAAATAACTCTTTAGATCAAAATTTTCTGCTCAATAATATCATTTAATAAAATATTTAGTAGTCTCACTTTACCCCCAAACACTAAGAGGGTGAATTGTATGTTTTTAGACGAGATAATCTAAATTTTAGCCAAAGCACAAAGCGATTTCAACATCTGTCATACCCCCATTTAAGTGATGTAATTTGACATCACATAGCCAGTGTAATTTTTTGAATTACCACAAGATTTACTGGTAGAACCATAAACAAAACCAAAATACTTTCCATTAGCTATATATATCTATACCATATATAAAGAAAGAGTTTTGGTATCCATCACTTTATGATATACCAAATTTACCCTCCCCACTCCCTTTATTATCACCAAATTTATCCTCCCCACACCCTTTATTATCGTTTAATTAAACTGTTTATAACTTCTTCTCATAACTCCCTTTCCACATTTCACTCTCCACTCCTTAAATTATCTTTTTAATTTTTTTGTTAGCATTCCATAATCTATTCTTTTTTCTTTTTAAAATTGTAATTTTTTTTTTATAAAATTGCACAACCATAGGCTATGGCTTCTATACTAATATTTAACAATAGAAAAGGCACTTTTATGAGATTGAAAGCAAAAGGGAAGAAGTCTAGTATAGCCTTGAAACCATTGTAGGGAAAACAGAATTCAATTAACAATACCATTGCCATTTGTTTGTCAATTGTGAATCTTTTGTCGTGCTTATGTAACAAATATCAGACCAACTGCAACATAGATGAGCTATTAACTTCCAGTTTCCCGCACTAAATTAAAGACCTTCACATGGCTGGAAGAGCCTCAATCTATAGGAATCAATAACTAGCTAATACCAATAGCATATCATGAAAACCATCATAAAAGTGCAAAAGATGCAAAAGAAAGAAAGCCGCATACAAGTTTTTACTGTTATAGAGGTAGATGCCATTCTACAATATGCTAAAGAACCATGGAATTTCAGTAAGCTGCATACAAGTTTTTACTGTTCAGATATCAAGTAATACAGCATCTAAGTGGATTCTGTCCAGATATAGGAAACACAACCTCCCTACACGGTATTTTTCTACTTTACTAATTCAACATCTATATTCTGATCTACAAAATTCAACATTTATACCTTGAAAGCTGCCTTCCAGCATGAAATTGAACACATGCAACATCAGCAGCAGCACTTGGTGGTAAACCTCTAATTCACCAAGCATTATTCACCAAAAAGAAAGACTTATCAGCTAGAAATTCAAGAAGTCCAGAATCCATCTCAATCCAGCTACAAACCTGATGCTACTACCAAGAGTTGTGATTACACCCTCTTTGCCTCATCAACAATCATATGGACAACTAATCTGGCAACTAAAAGAGTTTCAAAAGCTGTATGTACAACTATGGATATAGAGAAACATACATGACATATGTAAGAGGAAAGTGAAAAAAGAAAAAAGAATCGGAAATGCCAACAATCACACTTGAAGAAAGGATAAAAGAAACTGAAAGGTGAAGAAGATTGAAGAACATCGGAGAATATGGGAGGAGGTAGATTGATTGAAAGAAACTAGAAACGTGAAGATTGAAAAAGCTGGTGGTTTTGGGAGGTGGGCAGGTGTGTGCTGGTGGTGTTAATCTGGAACATTAAGATTGGGACAGTTTGTGGGGCGTCCTTGAGGTATCAGGCTCATTAATAGTTCATCATTAGGATAGATGGTTATCAGGTCTGCCTCTTGGCCCATTAATTCCCAATCATCATCGTTGCGAAACTCACTATGAAAACCTGTGCCCTTACTCCAGCAAATTGCCGCAGTCAGGCTAGCGTAAAGTCACTCAAGGCGTGGTGGTTCATCTTGCAGGACCACTGTTTGGTTGAAAACACCATTGACAGGCTCTAAGCGCAGGAAATAGTGACTTGTGACTAGGCGGACTCTGGTAGCCCAAAACTGCCCAAAAACTTGGTGATCAGCCCCCATAGACAAAAAGCAATTGCTGATGGAAACAAATTCAGTGGGAGATTTTCATATTCATTGATTTCCCCGCTGACATGGTGGATACGAATCCTTATGCTGCGGTGAATTCCATCAGCCATGTCTACAAAATCATGTCATAATGAAAGCTAACTATCATAAAACACAATAGTAGTATAATCTTCCATGCATAAAATTACAATACAAGATTAGGAACCGAAATTTGGGCAATGATATTGCCACAGCAAAAATCTTATTGCCACAGCTGATTTTACCGAAATATCAATATTGCCCTCACCATCCAGGATTCGTCTCCTCCCATTTCTTTGTCCACCTCGTCGCAGCTCTGCCATTGTCGCAAAACTCCTTTCGTACAAATTCCAGCCAAGGTCCCATCCGATCTTGGTAATCTCGATCAGCATCTTGCACTGCTCTTCTTCCTCAGATCTCCACTCCTTTACCCACCACTTCACCTCCACCTCATAGTTAATTTTTGGTAATTATTGCCGAATGTTGATCTGTTGATGTGTTGTTCTGTTGGGCTTGTTTGGAGGTCCCAGTGGTTTTGAAAGTGATTCTTCTCTGGCTGGCCAATGCTTGCCTCCGACATTGATGCCTGGTCCATGGTTGCTGTGGAGAGGTCGAAGTGGTGGTTGAGGTGCGTGTAGAAATCTAAAGCAGTGATGATAATCCAACAGCCAAAATTGGAACCATGATGGTGCAATATGAAAATTGGACTGCTAGAATTTCTGATCTTGGATTGTCATTAATGGGTCCCGTGTTTGATCGGTGATCGCGATTTTATGTCGATGAAGGTAGCCGGGACAGCAGGGCTACATCGATTCAGATTTCAGAATATACTGCGGTGCGGTTATCGACAGGAAAAGTGATTTGGTGCAAGGGCAAATTTGATATTTCACTAAAAATTAGCTGTGGCAATATCATTGGCCGTGAAATTTTCCATCCGTTAAAAACCACATTCTGGTTAGATGTTCTAATTTATTTCTTTAAAAAATGACAAAATTGCAGAATAAAACTACTCATTCTGTTTCCAACAACCTAATATACCAAGCACATACATATGCTTTCTCCGCACAATACACCTAAAACAATCAGAATCAGTAATTTAATTTGAAGGAGAGTCCGAATTCTCATTGTTGCTAATTCAGTACGTTTACGTCTGTTTCAAAGCACCTTCCAGTTAGATCAATCAATTAACTCTTTTACTACTACCAACAATCAAACATCCATGCCAACTGAAAAATTACGAAATCCGCCTATTATATTGTTCTAACAATATCTAACCTCCCAAATATACAAGAACAGATAGATAGTACTTTCTCCACAAAATAAATCTGATTACAATCAGAATTTACCTAAACTGAAAAAGAGTCAAAAAATTTCATGGATGTGAGTACGTTTTCTTTCAAATACACATCTCGTTTCGAATTTAATTTGTTAAAAAAAAAGAAGGTAGAAAATAGGTAAACTTCATCAGTTGACAATCAAAACAAGTACTAATCTTCTACAAATTACTACATAAAATTTTGGAAGAAATTGATCAGTTCATAAAAAGCACATTCTAATTAATTACAGATGTTCAATCCTATTTCTACAAAATTGACAAAAAAAATTAAGAAATCAAACTATTACTGTTTCGAATAACAACTCAGAATCAATGATCTAATATGATAAAAATCCTAAATTCTCATCTAGTCATATTGAAATATACATCTAATTATCAAAAAATTACTCGGATTTCATTCTGATTAATTAAGAATGGAAATAATTGGGTTAAAAGTTCAAGAAATTCTCATACACGTAATTAATTCTGCAAAAATTAAACGAGTAACTATCAGAATAAGAATCAATAATTTCATCTGAATTAGCTGAATTCACTATAAAATTAAGTTAACAGTTTTAAAAGAAAATTACCTGAATTGGCTGGAAGATCTCCAAGAACTGCAATGAAATGAAATGAAGCGAGATATATATAGATATAGAGAGAGACCCGGGGGAGGGGGGGGGGGGGGGGGCCGCGGCTACTGTGTGTTCTGAAAGAGAAAAGGTTACGCAGCTTGGGCAGCTATTGGGGTCATTTATAGTACCCGGGGAAAAAAAAAAATTCAGTTGTTGGGTAAGTATATTACATTTAAGCCCCAAAAGTTAGTATACTAGTAAGTTTTCAATTAGTACCAAAACATTTTACTTTTGACATATTCAGCCTCTATTACCACATTTTTTATGACAATTCTAGCGATTATACAGACACACAGAGACACACACCTTAGCTTTAATAAGACATTTTAGGATGCTATATTTAATAAGACATATTTTTACCCCAGCCGGGGCATAGCTATATAGGTATGAGTCGGAAGTTTTTGCTACTCATTTCAGGTATTATAAATTATTAAACAATTAAAAAATAGTGAGATCACCTATTTTTTAGTCACAGTAATATTCATTTTGCTTTGCAAAGATTGCAGCACAGGCTTACTTGCGCATGAGAAGGTACATTTCATTCCTTAAAATTCTGTAAAATTGACCCTTCATTTACTATAAATCCTCTTGTATTCTATAAATTTTTCTAAATTCCAATGCAGCCTCAACTAACAAAGGATAAAATTAGAGGTGGAGACAAGATCCTAACACTAGGAATTCAATGATTTTGAAATATTCGTTAAAATAAAAATAACTTTTCTATACAATCAATAATTTCACATGTACTTATAAGGTCTGATTGTGAGTGTTTGTCCTAATTTTGTACAAAATAAAAACAAATAGTAGAATATATGATTTTTATAATTGAAAAATAGTATAGTTCTTAGTTTTATACAACATGTACTTGAAAAATGAATTTAAAATAAATATATATATATCATGGTATGTACAATACTAAACTTAAATATCTTTGAATTTTTTTAATTTTCAAGTGATATTTAATCTTAATTTTGCATATGTCATCATTTTTAAATTTATAATTCAAGAAATTCAAAATTTTAAAGGTCAATGTAACGAAAAATAAAGAAATAGGCAAATTTAGGGGATGCAATATAAGATAAAACTAATTTTTTTAAAGATTTTCTATACCTATTCTATAGTTTTTCAAAAATCGTCAAAACTAACACTAACCTGTAAAATGTCATAAATGCCTTGAACTAATTCAAGTTTCGCACAAAGTTTTGGGTTAAATTGAAAATTCATCACAAAGGTTTGGAGTCAAATTAAAAATAAAGAAATTTAAAATGACCTTGAGAGCAACTTACTGTCTTCCTAACCTTTCCTACACATCCGCCACTCTTATTACCTTACCCCAACTAGACATTGCCACCCCAACCCCCACTCCTACACCATCCCTAACACCACCAGCCCAGCCCTTCGCAACCCACCTCCCTTCTTTCCCTATCCCTTAATCTCCATCCCTTAGCATGCTTGCCATCCCAGTGTAATGGTTTCAGATCAATTCAGCAATTTCAATAATAAATTCAATCAACATATTAAAATGAAGAGGACAAAACTTAAATTCTCATTGATAGTGACAATCAAATGAAAACAAAAACAACGATAAAATAATATGGAATTAAGAATCGAGGGTGATTAAAAAGGAAAGAAAAATAAGAAGGTTTGCTCAACAGAGTATAATCCAAAAAGATTCTACAAAATTCTCAAAAAACAACTTCCAGAAAAAGAAAACTAATCTGCTTAAATTATTAGAAAAGAAAAGCAAAATTCTTCATCTTCCAATAATAGCCTTACACCTTTTCCACCCTAACAGAATTTGTTCTCATTTGACTAATGTAAAACGGCATCATTTAGTCTCATTCCTTCTATGTGATTTCATTAAGTCCTACGTGATACTGCCTGTTGCTTCCCCTAAAGACTCAACAGAATTTTAAAACAAAATTTACAAACTACTCTTCAAACTTTATTCTTTTCACACTTTTTCCAAGGACATCACAATACTCCCCCTATAACAGTGTCCTTGTCCTCAAGGATCAAACTTTGAAAATTTTCTCTCAACCTCATCTACCCATTCCCAAGTTGCTTTTACAATCTCCTTTCCTTTCTACTAAATCAACCATTGTACTCCAGGAACATTTCCTTTTTTCTTGATTCTTGTGTCTAATATAGATAGAGGCCCTAGTTTCAACTTCCTTTCTTCGTCTAATTTCAGTAACTCCATCACAAGAACTGCTCCCTTTTTAAACTTATTTTTCGACAAGTATACATGGAATAGAGGATGGATCTTAGCATTTTCAGGTAGCTTGAGTTTGTGGTTACAACTCCCACTTTTTTCTCTACTTGATAACTAAGATTTTCACAGCTATTATTAGCTAAAGCTATAAGGTTTAATCTTCAAGTCAATCCAGTCCCCTTTAGAAAACTCCTTCTTACTCCTTCTCTTGTCAACAAAATGTTTCATTCTTTCCCTAACTTTGGTCGAGTTCCTCTTTAATGTTCTATCCATTTCATTTTTTTCTTTGATTAATTGATCTACAGCAGCCACATCTGTTTGTAAATATAGACCTAGAGCCAATTATGGAGGCTTCCTTCCATATAAGGTTCCAAATAGGGACATTTGTATTGACCAATGGAAAGTCATGTTAAACCACCACTCAGCTAAGGGCAACCACTGATGCGAAGTCTTGATTTTCTAGAATGCCATACATCTTAAATAGATTTTTACCACTTGATTTACAATTTCATTTTGACCATCAGTCTGGGGATGATAGGCTATGCTCAAATATAAGCTGGTTCATTATCACCTATTCCAAACAAGTTTAAAGTAAAGACCAAAAAATCTGTCCACATAGCTCTCCTTTGAAGGTAAGGTGGAGCTTCACGAAGATCGTCAGAATTAACTTAGAAATATCTTATCCCTATCTGATACAATTACCTGAGGTAGACCATGGAGTCTGAGTACTGAATCCATACAAATTCTGGCCACTATTATGGTAGTGTAGTGGTGTGCCATCCTGACAAAGTGAGCAATCTTGGTGAACCTATCCACCACTACCAATATGAAATGCTTCACTTCTAATTTAGGTAGTACTTCTATAAAGTCCATGTGATGTGCGACCTAGAATATTGAGGTTTAGGTATGGGCTAAAATAATCCTAGATATGTTGTGTGTTTTTCTGTGCTTATCCTGCGAACATCACATCCTAAAATTACTTTTCTGAAATCATGCTTTATGCCAAGCCAGTAGAACAATGCCTTAGCCCTTTGATAACTTGCATGTATTCCTGAATGTCCCCCTTGTTAGAGGCATGCAAAGCTTCAACCACCTTCATATTTCACCCTTTTATTGCTGCCAATAAATAACTTCCCATGATGTTTTAGAATTCCATTTTTAAACTCCCATTCTGGATTCCCTGCTGGATTCAAGGTTTGTCCCGAATTCAGTTTTCTATTACTAGATCCGTTGATAGCTGTCACCAACTTCTTGAACCCAAGCTGGTGTGACTTGAGAAATTTCAGCACACTATCCAATTACCTCACCTTTTCTGGCATCAGCCACTACATTTTCCTTTCTAGCTTCGAAATGAATTTCATAACTAAGTCCCAACAACTTAGTTAGCCATCTTTGCTGCATTGAAGTTGTTATCCTTTGATCCGGAAGATGTTTTAAACTCTGCTAATTAGTCTTAGTAATAAAATGCTGCCCTTCTAAATAGTGCCTCTATCAGCAAACTACAGTCACTAAAGCTAATAACTTTTTTTTTTTAAAATAGACATTCCCAGATTCTTCTGACTGAATAATTTGATAAGGTATCCAATAGGCCTTTTATCTTGCATTAGGTCACTGCCCCAATTTCACCATGGCTTGCATCAGTTTCTATAATGAATGGCTTGCTAAAATCTGGTAAAGCCAACATAGGAGTAGTACTCATCCTCATTTTCAGTGTTTTAAAAGCTATGTTGACTTCCTCAATCCATTTAAAATTGTCCTTTTTGAGCAATTCAGTTAAAGGCTTGGCAATTGCTTTATAGGCCCTCAAAAATCTTCTGTAAATCCTATCAAATACAAGAATCCTCTCAATTGTTTCACATTTACAGGTTTTGGCCAATTAACCATGCTTTCAATCTTCTTTGAGTCTGCAAAAACTCCTTCACTTGTTATCACATGCCCAAGGTATTCCACTTGATTTTGAGCAAAAGGGCACTTGCTCTCCTTAGCAAATAGTTGATGAGACCTCAATAGATTCAACACTTTTTGTAGATGTACCTTATGGTTGCCAAAATCCTTATTGTAAACCAGTACATCGTCAAAAATACATCAACACATACTTCTTTAATCTCTCAGTAATCTTAACACTTCATTCATAAGCGATTGAAGAGTGGTAGGGGCATTGGTAAGCCCAAATGGCATTACATTAGACTCATACAACCCTTCATGAGTTTCAAAAGCAGTTTTATACCCATCCTCTTTTTTGACCCTAATCTAATGATACCCTTCCCTTAAATCAATCTTAGAGAACCATTTGGACCTATATAATTCATTCAATAACTTATCAATCATAGACATAGGAAATTATATTTAATAGTCAAATAATTCAATTACCTATAGTCAACACAAAACCTCCAATTACCATCTTTCTTTTTAACTAGCAAAACAAGACAAGCAAATGGACTATTGCTAGGCTAAATAATCCCACGACTTATCATTTCTTTAACCATTATCTCGATCTCAGTATTCTGTATGTAAGGACATATATAAGGTCTTACCTTAAAAGGTTGTACCTCATCTTTGAGTCGAATTTGATGATCATGAGATCTGTGGGGTAGGAGACCCTTATGCTCTTGAAACATATCTTGCTCGCTGTACTCATTAAGTATCTCTTGTATTTTAGTAGAAAATTCTAAAGCTGTTGTTGTCTTTGACAGATATGGGAAAAAGTTGAGCTGTAATTCCATAGCTATGCTTTCTCATGCATTTCTGGATTTTATTATCCCTGATCAGTTTTAATTTAGGCTCTTCCTTGTTTCCCTCCAATATCTTTTCTTTACCTTCATTGTTAAAACTGATTTTAAGTTCATTAAACTCCATTTGTATTGGACTAAACATTTTTAACCAGTCTATTCCAAGTACCATGTCACTCCCTTCTAACTTTAGTATCCTTATGGGATGTTGGAATCCATATCCTTGCATGCATCTTCCAAATTAAGGGATTGCATATTCTATTGATTATCAACTACTTACCATTGCCTATAGCCACTTCATAGACTGTGTGGGGTTTATCTTCCATCCTATTTCGGCAATCAGTTGATATTAACAAAACTATGGGTGCTTCTAACTATCCATGAGAATTGACACTGGTTTGTCCTGAATGATCATTCTTTTAATCCTAATGGTTTGATTGCTCACTTCTCCTGCGAAAGCATTTCGTGAAATTTTCATACATTCTCCTCCTTCTTTCTTTTCACATTCTCTAAGATCTTTCTCATCCCTTTCATCCTCAATCACAAAGTTTTCCTCACCCTCAGCCAAAATGAAGCTCAAGTATGCATTCTTACAAACATGGCCAAAAGTATATGGTTCATCACATTTAAAGCATAAGCCCATCTGTTTCTTTTTTGCAAATTTAGCTAAAGAAATTTTTTCAAAATTATTTGGTAATTTTGTGAAAGATTTGGAAGGAATTTTTGGTTTAAAATTATTTGGGTTTGGTGGTTTTTGAAAGGGCAATGGAAACTGGTTCAAAGATTTTTTGTTAGGCAGATGTTCTGAATTTTGAAAATTGTAGGTTCTTTAATATTGGCTCCGGTTAGTGGTTATAGTGGTTGCAGGCTTGTAAACCTTCTTGATAGAATTAACTATCCTCTCTTGTAACTATCAAGATACTTGTTGCCTGCATTGCTTCCTGCAAGGTAGTTGGTTTCACAAATTTCACCATGTTCTTAATCCCCTCCTTCAATCCACTTAGAAACAAGAAGGCAAGGTGGCCATTACAATGGATTTCAATAACCCAAATCTCTCCTAGTACTCTTCAATTGTTCCATTCTGCACAATTCTAATAAATTCCTCTCGCTTATTCTGCTCCTCCATCCCCAAACCTCCCACACAACTGTTGGTTGAATTCCACCCAAGTTATTCCCTCTCTTCTACTGGATATTCCTCGAAACCATATATCATCTTTTCCCCTGAGATACATCCCAGCAATAGCCACTGTGTTACCTTCTTCTACCCCATGGAAATGAAAATACCTCTCAGCCTTTCTAGTCCACTTTCTAGGATTTTTTCCTTCAAACTCAAGAAAGTCTATATTAGGGATCTTCATTTCTCTACTCAGATCTGTTTTAAATGTTTGACTCCCAGAAGTTTCCCCTAGATTGCTCTCCATAAAATTCTCGTTCAACCTCTGGGCTCCTAAAACTCTCACTGATTCCTTTCTCCTTACTCAAATTCAGTAAGGTTTGGTTTATCTGAGCCAAGTAAGCAACTAAATAATCATACTTTCTATTTAAATATCTTAAAGATCCATCCATACTTTCCTACTTATTTTCCAGAACCTTCAGAGTACTTTCTAGATTTTCATTCTTTTGATTTCCTCCTTTGATCAAACCACTCAATTCCATTACCTCTTTATCCATTCTCCTAAAACTTTCTTCCATATTTTGTTTTTTGCTTATAACCATCAAAACCAGTTCAATCCCAGTAGGAATATAACTACTTTGATACCACTTGTAATGGTCTCAGATTAATTTAGCAATTTCAACAATAAATTCAATCAACAAATTAAAATGATGAGGACCAAATTAGAATTCTCATTAATAGTGAAAATCAAATAAAAACAAAGACAAAGACAAAATAATACGGAATTAAGAATTGAGAGTGATTAAAAAGGAAGGAAAAATGCCCGAGAAGGCTTGCTCAAAAAAGCATAACCCAGAAAGATTCCACAAAATTCACAAAAAAAAAAAACTTTCAGAAAAAGAAAACCAATCTGCTTAAATCGTTGGAGAATAAAAGCAGAATTCCCCATCTTCTAATCATAGCCTTACACCTTTCCCAGCCTAATAGAATTTTTTCCTCATCTGACTAATGTAAAACGGCAATATTTAGTCTCCTTCCTTCCATATAATTTCATTAAATCTCACATGATACCCCTTGCTCCTTCTTCTAACGACCCATAATAGAATTTTAAAACAAAAATTACAAACTATTCCTCAAAATTTATTCTTTTTCACCCTTTTTCCTAGGACATCATACTCTGCCTCCTCCCCCACAACCCTAGATCAGCCATTGCCTACCCTAAACCCTCATCCTTTTTTCCCTGATCTCCCCTTCCCATTCTTTCTCAATTTTCTTCTCCCCCGCCTTACATCTTTCCCAATCTTTCCTCTCTTTTCTTCCTCGATCTTCCCTCTCCTGCCTCCCTTGTTGTTTCATCTTCTCTGAGTAGCAACATTGGCAATCATGCATGTTGTCCCCTTAATAAGGATTGCTTTGGACATTCTTGGTGCCAGTTGCACGAGTAAACACAAGTAGCAAAAGTCCAAATAAAATCAATTACTAGCTTGTATAAACATGTTGATCTATGAATATCAAATGGCAAGCACCTGACTGCAAAACCCCAGCAGTGAATAAACTTCTTTCTTCAAATTATCATGGGTTAGCAAGACTGGGGAGGGGGAGAAGGTAGCAAAGATATGGTGGGGGAGGAGAGGATGGTGGTGGGGTTGTAATGCCCCACTCACGGGGATCTCGTGACCACCGTGCCCTCACCCTTCATTGAGGACACCAATTTCAAAATCATCAATTCCTTGATCCACTCCCTTTAATAAAATCTGCAAACACCTACAAAATATTGATATAATGGGGTAAGCAAAACATGAACTTAGTAAGTAGTGGTAGTTTCCTTTCATTGGATCGCACATGCAACATATATAAAAGTTTAGACTATCAAATTCAAAATCATTTTACATACATGCAAGCATACTTTATATACAATTGAAGTTACATGTGAAATAATAACAAAACACACTCAAAATAATCAATTTTATAAGGGAAAAATCATTAAATATATATACTAAACAAATACACAAATCAATCAATCGAATCTATGCAATTCAATACAAAAACCATACAAATGGCTCAAGAGTCACTAAAGGCTTGTTGGTAATACAAGATATCTCGTCCTAACTTTATATGCCCCCTCTCCCTAGAGTCAAAAATACATATCTTTATATTGGATCAAAACTAATACCTATTTCCGTACTATAACGGATCAAAACTATTGTGGAATTAGTTCTTACCAACTCAACCAAAGTTACTAAGAACCCAAGTAAATATCACATGCAAGCAAATATATTCAAGCATAGTATTCTTCAGATGCATACATCAAACAAGAATATATACAAATCATTTAAAGTGTTACTTACATACATTTTATAAAAAAAAACAAAGAATTTAAATATCTCATATACGATTTGAATTTATACGTAAATATATAATTTTCAAATATCATTTAATATTAACAAAAGTGTTCAAAGAATTCATCTTAGGACTATTTAATCATGAACTAATCATCATATATTTGTCAATAAACTCAGTCAGTCAAGATCAAACCAAGATTCCAATTACCAATTACTAAAATATGCAAATCTTCCCGATTTAACAAATCACAACCAAAATACAAAACCTTATCTTAAAATCGGTAAAAACCCAATAATGACTCATGACAAACACTTAAAAGGATTAATTAAGCTTAGTTACCACCAAATTTGAGAGTTCTCATACTTTGATTTTCCCTTGTTAGTTTCCTCAATTTCTTTCTTTGTGTTTCCCACACAAAACTATATCGGTGATAATGGCGGCTAATGACCTAACAATAGAGTAGTGATAGATTAACCTTAATTATTTATATCTTAAATCTTTATAATTCGCCTTTGTATCTGATAACCCCAATATTACTTTATTTAGGTCCACTTAATATTATGATCAGTAAGTTAAGTATTAATGGGTCAAAATAATTTATAGGGCCTAAAAAGGCCGGATTTCACTAGGGTTGACTGACCGAATAATAGTGGTTGCTTGTTGATGATGGCTAAGGTGGGAGAGTGGATGGAAAAAATAGTAAGGAAGGGATGTGCTTGGTTTAAGGGAATGATAATTAGGAATTGGATTGATTCCCATTAAAGTTGATTGGATAATAAGAATAAGATTTGAAATTTGGGATTGAATCCAAAAGAACTAGTATCTTCAATTCCCAACTAAATTGGGCACTTTTGACGATTCCTAGTCACTTTTTTTTTTTTTTTTTTAAAGAAAAATAATTATCGCTCACTGAATCTATCTGCCATATTCTCTGGCCAAAGCTCCTTCCCCACTGGCTCTCACCATTCCTTTTCTTCCAATCCTTCATATTTTCCTACCAAATTTTCCTCCACCTCACCAAGTACCCTTTTCTTCCATCTTTCCCCTCATCTCCGACAAAATCTCCCTACTCACCATCCCTTATCTTCCCATCTTTCATATTTTTCTAGCCAGATCTCTCCCAGATTTGGAACTACTGCAGTACAGTAGTGGTGGTAACTGTGGAGATGATGGTGGTTACAACGGAAGAAAAGAATTGAAGAAGAAGTTTTTTTGTTTAAAAAAAGAGAAATAATAATCATAATAGTAATATTTTAATATGATTCTCATTCCTTAAACATTTTTACCAAACACCAATTAATTTAATGATTCCAATTCATAAAAGCCATACCCTATTTTTTACCTATGAATCTGATTCCGATTCTAATTTCCAATTTCCAAGTATGAATGAAGCACCCCTTAATTTATTTTTTTTCGGTAAATTTGTCAATCCAAGTATTATTTTAATGTTAATTTTTTTAAAACAATTTCACATGCAATATTGATGCGTGAGAGTCAAAATTGGTTAATTTTGATGGCTTTCATCAATTTTGCAAAAAAACCAAAAAAAAAACCAAAAATTTTTAGAAAAAAAAAAATGAAGCACAAGAGATTAAGGTGTACAGATGACATAGGAGTAAAATACTTCAACATATGACAAGGGGGATTTTGGATTTTATCTGCTAATAAATAATCTAGAAAAATAATATTAGTTAAAGAAAACTACTTTCGAAGATAAAAAAAAAGATTAAAGACTACGTTTTAATTTTAAAATTTGAGGGATCATAATTTGAGATAAAAAAATAAGGGAGAGAAAAGTTAAAGACCAAAAAAAAAAAAAAGGATAAGATAGTACCATGTACTTGCTGTCTATCCCCGTTAGTCCCCATCCCACTTCTCTTCTCTTAATTCCTTCCCCAGAACTCTTCTACAGACACAGTGAAAAATAACAAATAAATTAAGAAGTCAAATAACAAAAAATATAGATTATAATGAAGTAATATTTTTTTCCTTATTTTTATTCTTCATCTGTTTTCTATAGCAATACTTCATATCTTTGTGTTATTTTTATTCTTTTTCTTGCTTACTTTTTTTTTTTTTTTTTCTCCATAATAGTAATAAATTAAGGTTTTTTCCCTTGCTTACTAAACAAGGAAAAATAGTCATAGATGCTAATCTTTGGTGTTCTCATTTGTCTTCAGGAGTTGTATACCTGTTCTTCCATCTCAATTGGGTAATCCCCTCCCTTTACACCCTAGATTTTTTGTTTTAATAATTTGAATTGGGGAATTTTTAGTTTACACATGAACTTTTTGTAGCCTTGTTGTTATAAATATTAGATTTTGATTCATTTTATGAGTGTGTCCTTCTGTACTAATTAGAAACCAAACTATGGTCTTAGAGAAATGTATTTTTTTTGCGTATTTTTAACGATTATTTTTTTGAAGGATAAGAGATTGATGAAGTACTTGCACAAACCTTCTATCTTCTGCCGCTAAGTTAACACTCGAATACTAGGTCAAAAATTTTCATGATGTTTCGTGACTGGAATAAC
The DNA here is from genome assembly GCA_025175665.1 of Cinchona pubescens. Lineage (NCBI taxonomy): Eukaryota > Viridiplantae > Streptophyta > Magnoliopsida > Gentianales > Rubiaceae > Cinchona > Cinchona pubescens. Next base: position 2,948,665 of record JANKKI010000187.1, on the reverse strand, counting down.
AATCTATGTTAATTCAGTTCAAGGGCTCTTTAAACACCAAAATTTGGTGGAAAAGGTGCAAAAAATACAAGACGAAGCAAAAGATGCAAATGTAGACTATCATGATATCTAGAAACAAATAGATTTACATTTCACAAGGAACAACCCCCCATCCATTCGCCAGAGTTTCACGAGACAATCATAAAAAATGGTTAAAAGGGGTGCTAAAAGAAAGGTGGAAACCTTGAAAGAACAATGATAGTGCAGAAGATTAATTAATTGGGTTCTTCCTTCCCCAAGTTTAACATTTGTGAAATATTTTCTATGAAAACATTTTGTGGTGTCACAGGTTTGGAATAATGGTGTTCCAGTAACATGGTACTCACTAAAACAGCAAGCAAATTATTACTACTAGGCAGCTGAAGTCATTGTATACTCATCATTAGGCAAATGAAATATATTCATCAATTACGACCGTCAATCATGTCCAATCAATTAATTTTAGGTCAACCAAAATCAGAACAATTTATGAAATATGTTCATCAATTACTTCAAGAATGGAAATATTCATTGTTCTAGCAAATGATTTCTCTTGTGAACTAAGAGCAAATGTAATCAGATTTGCGGTCAACAAAGAAAATAGTGCAATATGCTAAAAGACCATGAAATTCTGATATTCTACTTACAAGTTTCTTCTGTTCAGGTTTCAATTAATACAGCATCAAAGTGGATGGATACTTTCCTGATGTAGGAAACACCACGTCACCAACCATCCCTACATGGTATTTGTTCTACTCTACTAATTGAACACTATATTAAGATCTATAAAATTCAACACTTATATCTTGAAAGCTGCCTTCCATCATCATCATCAGCATTTGGTGGTAAACCTCTTATTCACAAGCATTATCACTGAAAGTAAAGATTTACCAGCTAGAAATTCAAGAAGTCCAGAATCCATCTCAATCCAGGTACAACACTAGTACTACTACACAGGAGTTTTGGTTACACCTCTAAATTTGCCTCATCAACATTCAGGTAGGTATGACCTAATGATTATAGATGCAGAGAAACATATATGATATGTAGAGGAAATTAGTCAAAAAAAAAAATTAAAAAAAAGGGAGATGTGAACAATCGCATTTGAAGAAAGAATAAAAGACACTGAAAGATGAAGATTGAAGAACGTGGGAGAAATTTGGAGGTGGATTGATTGAAAGAAACTAAAAACATAAAAAAATACATGTAATTTTGGGAGGTGGGCAGGTGTGAGCTGCGAGGTGTTAACCCAGGTTTTCGAAGATTGGGACAGTTTGTGGGGTTCCTTGTGGCATCATTGCCATTGATGTATTTTCATCAGCATAGATCTCTATATCATCTGCCTCTTGCCCCATGAATTCCCAGTCGGCATCTTTGCGAAAGTAACCTTGTAAACCTGCAGCATTAGTCCAGTGAATTCCAGTAGTCAGGATAGCGTAAAGCCTCTCTAGGCGTAGTGGTTCTTCGTGCAGGACCACTGCATTGTTCAAAACACCATTGATAGTCCAGAAGCGCAGTAAACTGTGACTTGTCATTAGGCGGAACCTGGTAGCCCAGAACTGCCATGTGTATAAGAGACAGTCATAAACTTCTTGTTCAGCCCATAGACGAAAAGCAACTACTGATGGAAATGAATTCAGTGGGAGATTATGGGTACGGGCATCCGCCTGAAAGGTCGAACATTGAATTGGCAGAGTACATCAATAAATATCAATTAAGTATATGTATGAGAATTTCTGAACAAAGTACATCAATAAATATCAAAATTGAGAATCAATAATTTCATCCGAATTAATTGAATTGATGATAAAATTAATTTAAAAGTTCTAAGCGAAAATGCACGATAAAATTACATGAATTGGCTGGAAGATCTCCAAGAACTGAACTGAAATGGTGTGTGTATGTGTGTGTGAGAGAGACGAACTACCGTGTGTTCTGAAAGAGGAAAGGGTTGGAATGGTTGGGTATTTATAGTGCCCGGGAAAAAAAAAAAAAAAAAGTTTCAGTTGTTGGGTAAGCATTTTACATTTAAACCCCAAAAGTTAGTATTCTTTTTCAATTTAGTACCTAAATATTTTACTTCCGAGGGTTACACATTGAGCCTTTATGTTTTTTTTTTTTTTTTAAATGAAAATTCTAGCGATTCTTCCATCATTCTTTTTTCACTAAAGTAACTCCAGAAAATTATAAACAAGTACTATGCACACTTTAATAAACCCTTAATTTTAATAGGACATTTTATAATTATTGACATAATATTTAATAAGACTTCTTTTTCTTCTAATCGGGGTGTAGCTATACGGGCATGAGAGGTGTAGTTGACCTCCTCAAATTCTAAAATCACCCTTGATGTACTATAAATCCCCTTATGTTCTATAACTCTAGATATCCTAACTTATGCAACCCTCAAAGTTTATGCACCCCTCAATTAACAAATAATAGGAGCAATAGAAGATTAGAAATAATGTTTTAGTTTTAAAAGTTTGAGAATGATAATTTGAGACAAAAAGAAAGATAGAGATAAGTTAACACCTAAAAACAAATGAAGGGAGAGGGGACTAGTACGTACCACGTATTTTCCATCTCTCTCCATTATGCTTTTCACTCTACTTCTTTTGTCTTAAATTCTTTCTTCAAGCGTAGTGACAAATAACAAATAAATTGAGAAGGCAATAGGTGAAAGTTATAATTTACAATGAAGTAAATATTTATTTTCTATAGTAACAGTTTATATCTTTGTGATATTTTTATTTTTTTTCCTGTGTACTAAATAAAGAAAATATTCATGGATGCTAATTTTTGGTGTGCTCATTTGCTTATATACATGTTCTTCCATCTCAATCCGGGAATCCTCTCCCTTCACACTCTATTTTTTTTATTTAATTTGGGGGATTTTTAGTTTACATGAACTTTTTGCAGCTTTGACATTATAAAGTAGATTTTGATTTGTTTTTAAGTGTTTCCTTTTCTACTTGAAAGAATCTGAAAAGAAACCGAAATGAAACTTAATAAGGAACGTAGATTTATTATTTAACAGTTTGCTTTCTTTTTCGTGAAATTCTTTATATGACTTGAGTCTATATCCAAATTCATCCATATCATCTCAAATCAAAATATAGGTAACTTTAGACAAAAAAAAATTAATAATACTTAGAATCTATCATAAATTCGGTCCAAATAAATTTTTTTATCACCCCTCCCTCCTAAAGTCTAGGTTCGAACTCCAAACTCCATCCCTTAAAACTTTTTATAATCCCAAAGTTTGACCTCTTGCACAATAATTGTGAAAGAAAGATTTAACAAACTTCTTCCACCCCCCAAAAAAAAAAAAATATATATATATATATATATATATTTCTTCCACCCCCAACCAACCACCTTTTCTTATGAATTGATCTCCAAATTTTTAACAATTTTTTCCATGGATACTTAACTGTATTGTATAGAGATCTAAAAAAAATTTCACACTTTTTTTTTAGAGAGTTTTTTTAAAAGATAAGAGATTGGTGAAGAAGTACTTGTATGAACTTTCCTAGTTTCTGCCGCTTTAACACTTAATATATTTCTGTTTAGATAACTATCTTGAAACATTATTTTAAAAATACTATAGCAATTTTTTTAATGTGATATATGTGATATAAAAAGGAGATTGAAAAAACGTGTATGAAATGATTATAGAATATTATTTGAAAATTAATGAAAAACAATAAGCTTCCAAATCTATATTCATGATGTTTCTTTACTGGACTAACAATCTAACTTGATTCACTATAAAGGGCTGTTTATGGTGGAAAAGGTGCAAAGCTAGCCAAAGATGCAAATATAACTTGTACAATTACTTTGGCATATAGAAACAAAAAGATTTGCATTTCACAAGGAAGAGCCCTATCCATTTGCCAGAATTTCACGAGACAATAATAACAATGGTTAAAACTTGAAAGGGCTGCTAAAAGAAAGGTGGAAGCCCTGAAAGAACAATGACAGTGCAGAACATTAATTAATTGGCTTATTCCTTCAACAAACATAATTAAGGCAAACTTCAAATAATTGAGGTAGAAGCTTGCTGCTATTGATTCTTTGCTAATGTTGCGCTGGCTGTGAAAAGGCTTCCAAATCTGATCTGACAAAGAAAACATACATGTACAGATAACAATAGATTTTTATTGTTCTATATGACTTGCATACTTCAATCTAAACTCATGTCCATATATACCTTCATTGTGCTGGCAAATGGTTTGTGGTGAACCAAGAGAATCAGATTTGAGGTTAACAAAGACAATAGTGAAATTGTTACAAAATAGTTCTTAGTGGTAGATAACATGCTACAATATGCTAAAGAACTATGGAATCTCAGCAAGCTACATACAAAGTTTCTTCTGTTCAGATTTCAAGTAATTCAACATCAAGTGGATTCTTTCCAGAAATAGCTAGGAAAAACCTACATATATACCTCCACATATGGTATTTCTTTTAATCTGCTAATTCAACATTTATATCTTGAAAGCTGCCTTCCATCACCATCATCGTCAGCACTGTGGTAAACCTCTTATTCACAAGCATTATCACCAAAAGTAAAGATTTACCAGCTAGAGATTCAAGAAGTCCAGAATCCATCTCAATCCATAGCTGGGCTACAAGACTAGTACTACTACACTGGAGTTTTGGTAATTACACCTCTTAGTTTGCCTCATCAACAATCATATGGACAGTTAATCGGGCTACTAAAAAAGAGTTTCCAAAGCAGCAACTACTCATGATTGTGGATGTAGAGAAACGTACACGTATATGACATAAGGATGCAGAGGAAAGAAAAAGAAGAACTACTAGAAACATGAACAACTAATACTGGAGAATATGGTATGTGGATTAGTGGGGAGGAACACCTATTGCAATATGATCAGATGTAGGAGAAAGAATAGAACAAACTGAAGAAAGTGGATTGATTACTAAGCTATACTGGCAGTATCTGTATCACAGTTGGATGGAATCCAGGACGTATGAATACCTCAATTGACTCTCTGGGCATGATGTATAGCCATTGATAGTCATGAAATGGAATCCATCGACCTGTAACGTCACGCCATTCAATTGCAGCATACATGGTAGCCAGCATCCTATGTTGTTCTGGTAATAAATGGAGTTACATATCCCTCCTCAACAGTGCGCCTGGGAACTCTACAATCACTCCAACGTTGGCCTGGTTTTGGCTGGTATTGCAGTACATTGATATTAGCCACTTGGCAGCTCTCAACAGCATTGAACCACCCGTAAACTTTTTGCTCAGCCCACATACGAAAACGAGTTGTTGTTCCAAACGAGCTCAGTGGCCGATAGTACTCAAAATTCTGCCCTGTAGCATTGCGACCACGAATCCGTACGTTAGCCATGCCTACAAAATGAAAAGCTAATTATCTTCAAAACAATTACTCCAATTTCTACAGAAATACATCAAATTAGCAACTGAGAAAAGATAATCAGCTAATAAAAAGCAGAGTCTCATTAATTAAATGTTTATCTAGCTGATTTCTAAAAAATGACAAAATTACGAAGTCAAACTATTGTATTGTTCTAAGAAATCTAACAATATCCCAAATACTCCTCAGAAACTAACCAAGTAATGCCTAGAGTTGTAACTTTAATTTACAGCTGATCTACACTATTTTCCTACTGAGCATCTTATATATCAAAGTTCAGCATTCAACATTCTCCGTCAGGCCTCAGTCACAGCATTTCAGGTCAAGAAATTATCCAAACTATCTGATACTATGCAAAAAATCGCATAAATGCACAAATTAAAAAAATATTAAATAAAATTAGAAAAAATTAATTACAATCGAAACCGCATCTGGACAAAAATTCAATCAATTGATCAGCTTTTTGATCAATTAAAATCATAGATAAAGGTGTATAGTTATAGATTCATCAAGAAACAACCAAAAAAAAAAATCATAATAATTAATTCCTAAAAAATGGCAAGATTTCTCCAAAAACAGAAAAGAACGTCAAAATCTTAAAAAATAAAAAATTACAAAATCAACTATATTGTTCTAGTTTACCAAACTTCCCAAATATATATATGTACATAAATTACCATGAGAATTAACCTAATCTGAAAAATAGTCCAAATACGTTTCCCTTTCAAATGTTACAACTCATTATCAAAATTACTCTAAATTGATTTGTAAAAAGAAAATGAGAAAAAGAGGTAAAATTCATCAGATAATTATCAACGGAATTACTTAATTTTCTATATAAAAAAAAAAAGGCTACAAAAAATTCAGGAACTGAGAAATTAATCAGTTAAAAAAAAACGCATTCTGATTATTAAATTACGAAAAAAAATGACAAAATTCGGAAATTAAATTAAGTGTATAATACCCTTTAATCTAACTATTCAGAGTCAATAATCTACTACGAAAAAGAATCCACGGATTCTAAATAAATATCCATCTGATAATCAAGAATTTACTCGAATTTGATTCTTAATTAAAGAAAAAAAAAAAGAGTTAAAAGATGAAATTAAGAGGTCGAATTTCTCGTCAATGCTTGAAATATCCATATGATTATAAACAAATTACTCGAATTTTTCATTTCTTGAAAAAAAATTGAGAGAAAGAGATCAAAAATTACCTGAATTCACAGGAGAAAGAGATCACTAGGAGCCGAATAAAACCAGGAAGAAGATAGAGAGCTACTGTGTGTTCTGCGTGTTCTGGTGGCTTGCGGATTACGCCACACAACTCAACCGCCTGGAGTATTTATATGGCCTGGGAAAACTGAAAAGTTCTGTTAAGTAGAAAGGGTACTATTTTTTATAACATTTTACCCCTTTAACAGTTAGATTTTTTTGCCTATTAGTACCTCAACATTTTAATTTGACACATTGAGCCTTTATATTTTTTGAACATTCTAGTAATGCTTTTCTTCCTCCATCTTTTTGTAAAGAAATTTTAGAAAACAATAAAAGTGGGTGTGTTCGTTTGGATTGAAAATATTTTCAGGAAAATATTTTCCTGAAAATTTTTTGGTGCCAAACACCGGAAAATATTTTCCGGTGGAAAATATTTTCCAATTTTCCTTCCTCTGACTGAAAATAACTTACGGAATTTTTGAGTGTAATATATTTTCTGGATAATTCAAGAGTGACATTAAACTTCAAATACTTACTTTTAAAATTTCGTAATATAACTTGTTAAACTTATTTTCGTTTTTAATTCTTTTTCATTCGTTTTTCTCTCAATTATGGGTCCCACACTAATATAACTATTATTATGCATATTTTACTACTATATATGTACTATCATTTAATTTTGAAAAAAATCAATTTTTATTAATTACAATTACTTGTAAGGTATTTATTACCATTGTTATAAGTTTTTAACTTGTATTTATAAAATTAAAGATAAAACCGTTAAAATTTTTTATTTCAAAATATTTTCATTTTGTCAACCGAACACCGGAAAATTTTATGAAAAATAGACTTTTTCATGTAAAATATTTTCCAATGAAAATATTTTCCTTAAGAAAATATTTTCAATCCAAACGAACACACCCGTAGTATATCGTTTTTTTTTTTTATAACTAAATTTCGTTACTAAATTTCGTGAAAAGAAAAGAAATGTTAGGCGGTCAAAAGGTAGTTCGGTAAATTGTAACATCAAGATTCAAAATGGTCTAATATAAAAAATTTACCATGAATAAGAGATTAATCCACTATTTTTTTTTCCCTTTTTAAAATAGACATTCTATATCACTCAGATTTGGGGTGCCAATATAAATTGACCTAATAACTTTTGACCATAAACATTGAGTCAAAATATTTAAAACAAGTTACTGATAACTTATGACCATAGATATTACTCTCACCGTTCTATTTTATGTGTCACTCTTTCTATTTTAGTTTGTTCCAAATTATTTGTCACTTCTTAAAATGGTAAATTTTTAAAGCTTATTTTACCTATTTTACCCTTCATGCAAGTCCCAAAAATATAGCATTAAACTCATGTCTCAACATTAATTACTTTCACAAACCATTTCAAAATTTAAAGTACCAAAATCAACTAACAAAATTTGTATCTTAATTGAAGAATAATTATGGAAAAAGTATTTTATTAATAAGTCAAATACCAAATTTTCTTAAATAATGTACAAATTTGACTATGCGAAATAAAATGGGATAGAAGGAGTATATGCAAATCATTTATTTTGAGTGTATGTTTGCAACTAGCCGACGTAGGACTCCACATTCACTCCCACTTAAGGATTTATACAACTGAAAGTGGTCTGGTACGAGTCTTGCAAAAACACAAAGATTTAAGGAGGTATGAATTTGAAGTCTCACATCGACTAGTTGAAAAATAAATGCTTTGCATATAATATCCAAGATGTAAGCTACTGAGAAGTTGGCATTATCATCTTGACTCAGTGATTTAAGGTCAAAAGTTATTTGGCCAATTCAAATTCAATATTAAATTATTTTAGCCTAAATATATTATATAATTTAATGACAATATTATTTAATAGGGTGTATGTTCAATGACAATATTATAGAGTGACGAAAGGTACTATATGCAACTGTGTGTAAAGAAAGAATATATATAGTGTGTGAAAATATGTACGAAAGTAGAAATTTATGTGTATTATGAGTGATAGAGAACAATTATGTGTTTGTTATGTATATGATAGAGCATAATTATGTATGAAAGTGTGTGTTTTTTGCATGGTATTGTGTGTGAGAAATTATGCATGCGAGAATAAATATATTTTTATATGTGTGAGAGATTATGTATTTGTGAGTGTGTGTGCACGCTTGAGAATAAAGAAAAATTAAAAGAATTTGTCCTTAGTAAAGAATTTAACAAATTAATTGTAATTTTTTCACATCAAACTTTGTATACGGATCACTTTAATACAAAAAAAAAAAAAAAAAAAAAGAAAACTGATTGAATTAAGTTTAAACACTTAATTGAGTTACCAAACAGCCCTTGCTGTGGAATATAATTAACCAGAGACTCTTCCATATAGTGATTCTTTTCCTTAAAATAACTAGGTGAAATAACAAAATCTGAGACTCAAAGATAATTGGCAATAACGAAGTTAATATAGTCTATTTTGATTCTCGTGAAAGAAAGAAAAATATAGTGGTAAGAGGTCACCAACACATATTCTCTCCTTCTTCAACATTTGGTGGGCTACAAATACATATTCTTCAACATTTGGTGGGCTACAAATATTTTCATATTTTAATGATTTATAGTGATATTTATAGATTATCACAATTAGAGTTGAATTTTAAAATTTTTTAATTAATAATCTGATCACCCTATTTATCATTTGATTTAAATTCATTGGGCTTTTGAACATGTCACTTACATACCTTTCGAAGATTTTCATTGACATCGACTGTGGAAAAACCCTTATTACAACCGTTTTCTTTATGCACTATTAATCGATACCGTAGATCTCTTTACAGAGCAATTTCTAACCATTGGAGTCAACATTTACATTCAGATTTTTAACCAGGTGAAATTAACTTTTCTAACACAATAATGAGTTTGATACAGATAATTTATAATCTCATGGTTTTATACGACTAACAAAATGTTTAGTTGGCTGTGATAAGGCTTCCAAATCTACAAAGAAAACATACATGTGTAGATAATAATAGATTTTTATTGTTCTATATATTGACTTGCATACTTCAATATAAACTGATATCCATATATACCTTTGATTCAGGCTTCCCCCATCTAGATCTCTTTTGGTGCTTGTTTGAACCGTCAACAAAATATATATGTTCATTCATTGGTACTATCAATCATATCCAGTTGATTGATTTATGATCAACCAAAAAATGGAAACATTTATGAAATATGAGCAATCGCTTCAAGAATGGAAATATACATTGTTCTAGCAAATGGCTTGTAGGTGTACAATCAGATTTGATCTGATTTAAGGTCAAGAAAGAAAATTGTTACAAAATTTTCCCAAATGGTTCTGAGTGGTAGATGACATGCTACAATATGCTAAAGAACTATGGAATCTCAGTAAGCTACATAGAAGTTTCTCCTGTTCATATTTCAAGTAATACTATACAACATCAAAGTGTATTATTTATTCTTTGCAGATATAGCTAGGAAACACCAACACACCTCCATATTCCATTTATGCTATTTTTATATTCTATTAACTCAACATTTATATGTTGAAAGCTTCCATCCATCATCATCATCAGCACTTGGATATTGGTAAACCTCTAATTCGCCAGGCATTATTCACCAAAAAGAAAGATTTACCAGCTAGAAATTCCAAGTCCAGAATCCATCTCAGTCCAGCTACAAGACTAGCTAGTACTGCTACACCAAAATTTTGGTCATGCCTCTCAATTTTCCTCATCAACAATCTTATGGACAATTAATCTGGCTACTGAAACAGAGTTTCAAAAGCAACAGCTATGCATGACTATGGATGTATAGAGAAACGTATGTATATGAAACATAAGGATGTAGAAGAAAGAATAAAAAGAACTACTGGAAATGTGAAAAATTAACATTGGAGAATTTGGGATGTGGATTAGTGGGAGGAATATCTATATATTGACAAATGATCAGATGTAGGAGAAAGAACAGGACAAACTGAAAGTCGAAGACTGAAGAATGCTGGAGAATTTAGGAGCAGGTGGATTGAATGATTGATTACTTTAGTTGAGGTATCAGTACCAGTCTTGGATGGAATCCAGGACAGATATAATGAATATAATAATTGCATCTCTGGGCATTATGTCTGGCCACTGGGAGTCCTGAAATGGATACCGTATACCTAAAAGGCCACTCCATTCAATTTCAGCACCCATGATAGCCTCAACCCTATATTCGCCTGGTATTGGGTCTACAAGTTCCAGCTCCACAGTGCACGTAGCAACTGTACAATCAATCCGCCTTTTACCTGGTTCTGGGTGGTAGCGCTTTACACAGTGATTAGCCACTTGGTGGTGATGAATAGCAGTGATCCCCCCATAAACTTGTTGCTCAGCCCATATACGAAAATTAATTGGTGTTCCAAACGAGCTCAGTGTATGATAATAGTCATAGTCTCTCCAGTGAATATCGCGAACATGAATCCTTACGGTGTCAGGCATGGCTACAAAATGGAAAGCTGATGAACAATTACTTCATTTCTACAAAATTACATAAAAATAGCAACTGATAAAAGACCATCAGTTAGCACATTCTCATTAATTAGATGTTAATCCAGCTTATTTCTAAAAAATTGGCAAAATTACTAAATCAAACTATTGTGTTGTTCTTATAAATCTGACAACATCCCAAATAATCCTCAGAAATTAACCTTGCCTACAGTTGTAACTTATCTGCACACTTTCCTAAGCAAAATTCAGCATCCAATGTGCTGCCCTCTCCTTCATGAGTTACACCATTTCAGGTCATGAAATTACTCAAGCTATACTATTCAAGAAATCGATTGCATCAATACACAAACCAAACAAAATTAGACAAAAAAAAATTAATTGCAATGGAAACCGCATCTAAAAAGCAACAAACTTCAATCAATTGATCAGCTTCTACTTAAACTCAACTCCACCAACTAAAGCAAAAGCAACCAGTACATAGAAACTCAGGTGTATACATCCATAGATTTATCAATAAACAACAAAAATCATGATCATTAGTTCCCAAAAAATGACAAAATTTTCTCAATAAAGAGAAAAAGAACATGATAATCTCAAAAAAAAAGTTACACAATTTAAATCAACTATATATTGTTCTAATTTACCAAACATCCCAAAATTACTATCAGAATTGACCTAATTCGAAAAATAGTCCAAATACGGTTCTCTTTCAATTATACAACTCGTTATCAAGATTACTCGAAATTGATTTGTAAAATAGAAATAATAATAATAATAAAATTAATAAGATAAAGAGGTTAAATTTACCAGTTAACTATCAACACAATTACTTAATTTTCTATCAAATTTCTATATAAAATTTAGGAATTGAGAAATTGATTTCTGATTAAATTACTAAAAAAATTAACAAAATTCGGAAATCAAATCAACTATATAGAATACTGTTTCATCTAACTATTCAGAATCAATAATCTACTTCGAAAAAAGAATCCAAAACTCTAAATATCCATCATCTGATTATCAAGAATTTACTCAAATTCCATTCTTAAAAAAAAAATAAATGAGATTAAGAAGCCGAAATTCTCATCAATGCTTGAAATATCCATTTGATTATTAAAAAATCAAAAAAACTCGAATTTCATTTCTTGAAAAAAAAAAAAGTTCGATAGAGAAAGAGATCGAAATTACCTGACTTCGGTGAAAGATCAAAAGGAGTTGAAAGGCGGAAGAAAGAGAGCCACTGTGTGTTGTGCGTGTTCTGGTGGCATGGGGATTGGGCAACACAACCGTCAGGGGTATTTATATTGCCCGGGAAAAATGAGAAGTTCGCTTGTTAACAGTACCATCTTTTTTAATTTACATTTAAGCCCTTTCATAGGTAGATATTTGTTCTATTAGAACTTCAACATTTTAATTTCACACATTGAGCCTTTATATATATCTTTTGAACATTTTAGTGGTTCTTTTCTTCCTTCACCATTTTGTAATTAATTTTAGAAATCACTAGAAAAAAGAAAAAAGAAAAAAAAAACCAGTATAGTTGTTTACTAAATTTCGTAAAAAGAAAATAAATGTGAGGAGGTTCAAAAGGTAGTTATTGTGCATCAAATTTACACTGTAGTCTAATCTAAACGTAAACTAATGTACAACGTTTATATTAAGTCTATTAATATATATATATATATATTTTTTGTCTTACGATGTAAAATATTGTTAGAGATTCTTCTACCGTAACTAACTAAATGAAAGAAGAATAATAAAAATAATAAAGTTATTACAATTTGAATTTGGAATTATGGATCTAGTAAACAATTTGAAATCCATCAATTTGTTGAAGGAATTCGTAAAACTAATACCAATGAATTTCAAATCTACCAAAATTAAAAATTATTAAAAAAAATTATTTTATACTTTTAATTTGAATAAATTTAGAATTTATTAATTTTATCCCTAAAAATTACTGCAATAAATTAGTGAATTTCAGTTCCTTCATCAAATCCTTCCACAATTTTAGTTCCTTCATCAAATCCTTCCACCCAAATGCAGCCATAGTCTATTTTAAAGGTAGTTTAGAAACGTCAATGTTAAAGAACATGGGTTTCCATTTTAAAATCAATTGGTGATAAGTGGAGTGGCCCAAGACTAGATGTGTATTATAGAGCACTTATTAATTAGCTCAGGATCTTTTGGTTAATCGATGTGGGACTCATACTTTAACACCTTTAACGCCTCCTCTCGCACGTGACTTGGGTTAGACAAGGAACCCTGTTATACGTGGATCAGACGTAAGAGAGCATGTTGGAAGGGGTTGACAAAACCCTATTACACGTGAGTCAGACGTAAGATAGCACGTTAGAAGGGGTTGGACAAAAGAGAGTACATTGGAAGGGGTTAGACAGAACCCAAGACACGTGTGAATAGATGGGAAAACACTTGAAGGCTAGCTATAATATTATGTTAAAGAGCATGGATTTTCATCTTAAAACCAATTGGTGATAAGTGGAATGGGGTAGAAACTTATTAATTAGGTCAGGAGCTTTTGGCTAGTCATGTGAGATTTATAATTTAACACCTTTAACAATCAATATTTGTGCGCACCACCATTTTCTAGCTCTTGAGGTCGTTCTATGCAGTGACGGAGGGAACACGGGGCGACATGCATCGACATATGTTTTTTGAAAAATTATAAATTATTTATAAAAAAATTAAATTTATTTATTTTGCCCCTTAAAATTTTCTAAACTTGCTCCATTCCTCCCTAAACCCAATTTTATAGCTCTACTATGTCAATTACGGAGTCCACAATGATGTAGAGCATATCAGCTTTCTATTAACTTGGGAGATGTTTGGTTCGTATTCTAAAATCAGAATTAGAATAAGAATTATAAATTTCATTATTGGTGTTGATTTATTTCATTCTCCCTTATTTGTTTAGTTCAAATAAGAAATGAGTTTTATCATGTTCATGAGTTAAGCAATTTAAAATTTAAGTTATAAGTGTGGAATGAAAGTAGACATTTTTCAATACTTTTATTCATATAAAATAATTTCTATAGTGATTAATCCAACACAATCTATAAATATCATTAATCTTGATTACTATTCTTTCCCCTCACACTCATAAATCAAACGCCTCCTTAATCTTACTCAACCTTCATCGACTGAATGTAATTGTCATCTTTTACTTCTTCCCCTCCTTTTTGCTGCTCTGAGCACCCTACCCTCCCTCTATTGATCATTTTGAAGAACCATTTCCTGCAGCATTACTTTCTTCAGGATCTAGCTTATTCGTACTGCTTTTGAACATGTTACTTATTACTCCTTTTGAAGATTTTCATCGACAAGATATTATTTAAAATAATTATTGTAATAAATTTTTGATATGTGAAAATGTAAAATAAAAAGATAATTGAAAATCGTTTTATAGAATAATTGCATAATATTAATATTTGAAAAATAATGAATAATGAATACTGCCCAAACAGAGTCCTTGGTACTCTCTAGCTTATTCGTTCAAATTTTTAACCCTCGTTTTATATATGTATATATATATATATATATATATATATGTATATGTATGTATGTATGTAATTATGTATGTATGTATATTATCAATATAAAACAATGATATTTTAATTAAACAATTGTATATGAAATTGAATTACTTGTGTTGATACTTTCTGTTAATATAAAATTAAAATTCTTGTCTAGTTAAGAATCCTAATGGTTTTATGGTATTTGCATTGGACTAACTTATTGTCTAAATATGTTTTGCTTTTGGAAAAATAAGTCTTTCACCAATTAAATGGTAATTTTCGTAATTAAAAATGGTGCAAATTTTCAGCCACTTCTAGTTACCAAATAAGTATAGTAATTGTAGGATTTTATCTAACTTTTAGGAATTAGAAGTTGGAGACTTTTGGGAGTAAAATATGAATCAATAGGGGACTCTATAGGGTTAAGAAATTATTTTTGCTTGCTGAATTTTTGAGTTTTAGAGAGAGGAGTTTTCGTGCACACTAGAAGTTCATCATATATCAAATTTGGTATAATTTTCTAACCAAAATTTTCAATTATTCCGTTTTCTTTATGCGTATTTTTTGTATGTGGAATATTTTGTCGGAACTGGTGTTTTCCATTAATTATCATTCAATGAACTGAACTTGATAAATTTATTTTCCTGTTAGAAAGAATATTGAGATTTAATTCAAAGTATAAGAATTTATTTATGTAATTGTTTTACAAATATTATGTATTTATTTTGAAAAGTTAAAAACAGAAATTTTGAAAAAAGAAAAGAGGATCGGTGGTTGTTGTGGCTGGCTGCTTCGCTACTACTACTGGGTAGGACTGTAAACGAATCGAGCTGCTCGGTCAAAAACTTGACTCGAGTTCGAGTTGACCAAGCTCAAAACTCTTGACGAGCCGATCTCGAGCATAGGTATAATATGCTCGAGTGCTCGTCGAACTTTTCGAGCATTATATAATTTTTTTTAAATTTTTTTATTATATGTAAAATTACTAAAATATCCATACTTTTTAAAAAATTATATATTTTACCTACGAAAAAGTCGAACTACTCAAGTTCGAGCTCGAATTCGAGCTCGTTTTACTTATTTTCGAGCAAGCTTGAATCGAGCTCGAACTATGTCAAATTTTTCGAACTGGAGCTCGAGCTCAAATTTTGAAGCTCGTTCGAGCTCGAGCTAATTTGAGTTCGAGTAGCAGAAAAATTTCGAGTTTGAGTTCGAGTAGGGCACTATTCGTACTCGATTCGGCTCGTTTACACCCCTACTGCTGGGCATTGCGGGTATTAACACTGGGAAGAGTGATGACGTGAGGTTGTTAAAACAAATAAGGAAGAAAGAGAAAGAGGAAGGAAAATGAGGAAAAAGACAAAAGGATAAGAGAGCAAAGGCAAGTGACTAGGAGAGAGAGAAAGAAAGAGTTGACGGGACATTGGCATAATTTTTGGCGGGAAATTTGAAAGTGTGGGTTAATTACAGTTTAGGTCCTTTCGGCCTTTAACATAATAGTTTGGGATAAATTACATAGTAAAACCCTTAAGTTTATGAGATTTAAGTTTTGGACTGAAAAGTTGAATACTTATTATATAAGTAGTTAAAAGATACTAAAGAACTATTTTTATAATAAATTATTGAATACTTTTATAGTATTCCTAAATATTTTAGCTGATATCTTTTTATATAATTAAGAAGGATATATATATATTTCGGTATGAACATGATTAAATATTTTTGTAATTTGAATAATAATTCTGAGGGAATGGTAATTTATATACGAATCGAATTATTTTGAAATTGAGTTTGATAATTTTGTTTAGGAAATTAGTCGATTCCTTGCCACGATTTTTGTACTATTTCAAGGTAAGTAGTTACTATTCCTTTTGTAATTTCAAAAATATTTTGTCTAAATATTATTTCTGATGACCTATTGTTTTAGTTATTAAACTTGAACCTTACATGGATACTTAAACTGTTTTAAATTATGAATTTATATAAGTGGCATTATTTTGAACTTTTTATGGGTATTCCGCACACGTATGTTTTAATTATTTGCTCGGTAAATAATAAGTGACCAAGACTCGTAAAATAATCATGAATAATCGGTAGGGACTACAGTTCTGACTTTCTGTTTGGGTGACCTAAGACCTGGTATTTTGTTTGGGTGACCTAAGACCCAATATTCCATTTATGAGTCTTGGCCACAATTCCTTGACAACCTTTTCTAGTGGGGTCTCTTACCACTAGGCTGAGATCAGTAAACCGATGATAGCATGTTTGTTTTATGAGCCTATAATGAACCATGATACGAATTTTGAACTCCGATTATAGATTTTGACTCTGATCAAATTTTTGAATTCTGATTATGAATTCTAATTCTTGTATTCTGATTTCGATTTTGAACTTTTGATATCTGTGAAATCTGTTTTGTAAATTTTTGATATAATGCCACTTGTTATAAAAGTATATACGTTTTGTTTTTGAAAAGGCACTTTGAAAAGAAACCTTTGCAATTATGTGAAATAAGATTTTACTTTGATGTCGAATAAAAACTTTTTTGAAAAACTTTTATATGACTGTGTTAAAACTTTGTAAAATATACATGTATATAACTTGTTTGTTTCAGCAAATGTGGTGTTAGCTACTTACTGAGCTATTTATTGCTCACTCCACAAAAATTAATATCTTTGCAAGTTATAATCATAAATTCAATTACCATTTTTCAAGAGATTTGATCAAGAATTGGAAGTTATTTTGAGCCTTGTGTCCTCAAGCATAGGTGAGGGCACGGTAGTCATAGGACCCCTGGGAGCGGGGCATGACAGAATGGTATCAGAGCTATGGTTTAGAATCTATGGGATGACTGTTAAAGATTAGAGTTGAGCATAAGTATTACTTTGATGAGTTAATTTGATGCTAATTAGACTTTTGATTTGAAGTACGTGTATCATATTTTTTTTGATAAAAGAAAGTAGATAAAGGTGTTACGGTTAAGAGAAACTAATTAAACATATTTAGAATTTAAGGATAATTGTAAAGAATGTTAGACGAACTTCAAGGAATAGATGTCTATTGTTAGAGCCTACTTGAGGTTAATTTTATTGGGTCAAATATTTATGATTGGGGATTTCGAAGAGCTCCATGGGAAAAAAAATGAAGAATTGAGATTAAGATGAACATAATAGTGAAATATCAAGATGGTAACTCTATTAAGGATAAAGAACATGATAAGCATTAATATTTTTAAATAACTTTGGAGAACGATAAAGAGTAAAGAGATTTAGAAAATGATAGTATTCATTAGCACTAGAATTTTGATGGGTAGTAATAATAGGAATTTGATTGATTTTTGGTATTCTTGAAGGATTCAATTTGTTATGTTCGTTGTTCTTAATTAAGAATACATTCTAAAATATATTATGTGCTATTTTGACTTCTTTTGATAATAAAAGTATGATTTATTTGTTACAACTTATTTTACTTGTAAAAGCATTTTTCTATACTAATGTAATATATCAAAAATAGTATATTTAAATAAAAAAAAAGGTTATTAAGGATACTTAACTTTTATGGTAAACAACTAATGGAATGAGGAAAACTTAATGATAGTGTGATTAAGGAATGTTTGGAAGTGATTGTGGAAGAATTACTTAGAATATTTTGGAAAAAAAAAATGGTGATATCATTTGGTTTGACCAATGTTCGTATGAGATTCAAGGTTTAGTTTTAGGTTTCAATTGGACAGATTTGTGATAGTATTTACTGATAAAATTTTGATTTATCTTCTAAGTAAAGAATCTCGTGAGAAACATTTAAGAGAAATATCTGGCATTTTAAAGGAAGATAGGTTTATATAAGGGTAATTTTTATAAGACATGTGATTTTATATATAGAGTTAGTGGATTCTAAAAATTCAGGATAAAGTGGACTGGCCAAGGTCTATAAGCGTTACCGAGGTAAGAAATCTTTCATACGAGCTAGTTACTGTCAAAGGTTCATTAAAACCTATTGTAACACAATGAGAAAGATAGGCATAAAAGAAGGTATAATTGGTGTGATATTTGAGATGAGGAAAGGGCTTTTAACATTCGAAAGAAAAGTTGATAACATTATCTATTTTAACCTTATCATTTGGGACTTGAGGGTTTGTAATTCTAAAGATGAGTTTGAGAATGAATTAGATTGTGTGTGTTAAAGCAAACAATAAGGTAATGGTTTAACTATAAAGGCAACTATAATTTGCTGTGAGAAGAATTAACTTTCACTTGACTCGAAATTAACGACTATAGTGTTTGACTGATTTAGAGATATTTATTGTTCGAAATATAGTTAAATATTTGTCCACTTAAAGAGGATATAGGAAACTTGTAAAGATCAAGGAAATGAGAAAAGAAAATATGTTCGATTTTAGAGTAAAGCGTAATGATAGATTATTGATATATGGGATACTATTGGTACCTAACAATAAGTGTGAGGAATGAAATTATGAAAGAGGTACTATTTGGATAGTCGTGGATCACTGGATTAAATCAATACATTTTAATATCTATGCATAACGAGATAACCATACAAAGTTAGTGGAGTATATGTGGGTAAATTGTGAGGTTGCATGGACTACCGTGAGCATAATGTTGGATGAGACCATCATTTTACTTCTTGTTTTGAGTTTGGTACTAAAGGGTTATGAGAATGGATTTAGAATGTAATACCAATTATCCTCAAATGGACAGTCTTCGATAAGACCCTGATCTAAACACTAGAAAATATGTTATGAGTTTATGCATTGGATTTTGAAGGAAATTATGATAGACTATTATCATCAATGGAGTTACCAAGTGGTATCGAAATAACTCCATTTGAAGTTTTATATGGATGCAAGAATAGATTCTTCTCATATTAGATTTGAGTCAAAGAAAAAAAAATTAATTTCTAAATTTGACTTGGTGACAAAGAAATTGGGAAAAGGTAAAAGTTATTTGGTTTAAACCCTTGATAGGTAGGGCTATTCAAGATATAGGAATGGATTGGATAACAAGTATATTAATTTAGTTTTGACATCTAATTCGTCAAAGTGCACAATATATTTCAAGTATCGCAAATATAGAAGTATGTATCTAATTCGAGTAATGTGATCAAATTTTAATCATTGAACGTTAAATGGAATTCTTATAAAAGGGTCACCACTAAAGATTATAAAGTATAGGGACAAAAAATTTCAAAGGAGATAGGTTTCATATGTAAAGTTCATTGAACAAGTCAAAATGTGGGAGAACCTATAGGGAAATAAGAAAAAGATATATGGACGAGAAACATGTTCCCTTTTGATCAAGGTGTGCAAAGGCAAAATTATTTGTAAGGAGGGTAGAATATAAACTCCCGTTTTATATATGCAAGTTTCGAAGACAAAACTATTTGTAAGAAGGGTAGAATATAAACCCCCGTTTTATATATATACATTATCAATATAAAACAATGATATTTTAATTAAACAATTGTATATGAAATTGAATTACTTGTGTTTGTACTTTCTTATAAAATCAAAATTCTTGTCTAGTTTGGAATCCTAATGGTTTTATGGTAATTGCCTTGGACTAACTTATTGTCTAAATATGTTTTGTTTTTTTAAAATAAGTGTTTTGCCAATTAAATGGTCATTTTCGTAATTAAAAATGGTGCAAATTCTCAGCCACTTCTAGTTACCAAATAAGTATAGTAACTGTAGGATTTTTAGTTAATTTTTAGGAATTAAAAGTTGTAGACTTTTGGGAGTAAAATATGTATAAATAGGGGACTCTACAGGGTTAAGAAATTATTTTTGTTGGCTGGAATTTTGACCTTTGGAGAGAGGAATTTTCGTGCACACTAGGAGTTCATCATGTATCAAATTCGGTATAATTTTCTAACAAAAAATTTTCAACTATTCCGTTTTCTTTATGGGTATTTTTGGCATATGGAATATCATGCCTAAACTGGTGTTTTTTCGTTAATTATTATTCGATAAATTGAACTTGATAAATTTATTTTCTTGTTAAAAATTGAGATTTAATTCAAATTATAAGAATTTATTTATGTAATTGTTTTACAAATATTATGTATTTATTTTGAAAAGTTAAAAACAGAAATTAAAAAAAAAGAAAAAGATTGATTGTTGATGTGGCTGGCTGCTCCGCTACTGCTGTTAGGCGTTGCTGGTATCAACAATGGGATACCAATGGGAGTAGTGATGGCCTGAGGTTGTTGAAACAAATAAGGAAGAAATCTATGAAGAGAGAGGAAGGAAAAGGAGGAAAAAGACAAAAGGGTAAGAGAGAAAAGGCAAGTGGCTAGGAGAGAGAGAAAAAAAAAAGGGGGAGAGAGTTGATTACAGTTTAGGTCCTTTGACATAATAGTTTGGGATAAATTGTATAGTAAGCCCTTTAAGTTTATGAGATTTAAGTTTTGGACTGAAAACTTGAATACTTATTATATAAATAGTTAGAAGATACTAAAGAACTATTTTTATAATAACTTATTGAATATTTTTATAGTATCAGTAAATATTTTAGCTGATATGCTTTTATATAATTAAGAATGATATATATATTTGGGAATGAACATAATTAAATATTTTTGGAATCTGAATAATACTTGCAAATGCATGATAATCTATATACGAATCGAATTATTTTAAAATTGAGCTTAGTTAATATTTGATAATTTTGTTTAGAAAATTAGTCGGTTCTTTACTACGATTTTTGTGCTATTTCGAGGTAAGTAGTTACTATCTCTTTTGTAATTTCGAAAATATTTTGTCTAAATATTATTTCTGATGACCTATTATTTTAGTTATTAAACTTGGAGCTTATATAGATATTTGAACTGTTTTAAATTATGAATTTCTATAGGTTATTTTGAATTTTGTATGGGTATTTCGCATGCGTATGTTTGAATTATTTGTTCGGTAAATAATAAGAGACCAAACCTCTTAAAATAATCATGAATAGTCAGTAGAGACTGTTGAACCCCAGTTATGTTAATCATGTTTTGATGATGAACAAATCATACTAATAGTTCGAACAACAAATGTGCTCTAAATCAGGTAAACAAATGTGCAGTTAAACAGGGAGGTTCGGACGCAAATGATCGTCCGAACAAAAACAACCTCAAGAGCTTCGGACAATGGTAATCGTCCGACACAAAGAATTTGAAACAAGTTTCGGACGAAGAACAGCGTCCGAGAATATTCCAGTAGACTTTGCTTCGATCGGACGCATGTTCGGACGCATCCTCGGACGTCCGAACTGCATCGGCCGTCCGAAAGGCCAACGGCTAGTTTTCCAGTAAATAAAAAATTAGTACCCACACGGCCAAAGCTGGAGTGACAACTATAAATACCCCTAGGTCTGATTTAATAGAAAGAAGACTTCTACATTGATTACAAACAATTCTTGAGCTATTTGGGAGAAATAGTGGGTACAAGTGTTGTAATAGTGTAGGTAGTGTGGAAAGAGCTTAGAAGTGTACAGTTCTTCAAGTGTGAGAGTGGAGAGATAACAATTGTAACAAAGGGAGGTTGTGAGTGTAAAACTCTTGGCTCAACTAAAGGAAATTAGTGTGAGCAAGAGTGATCCTCATTTGTGTACAAGAGGTTATTGTCTCACCTACTTTGAACAAACTTTACATATGAACTTCAAGTTGTGAACTTGGTGGTGAGTTGCCTTGTGAGAAGCTCTTTGTAATTACAAGCTCCAAGCTTAAGAAGCTAGGGAGTTTGGTTTGATTATCTTAATCTCAATATTCTTATTTGTTCTTTAAGCTTAAATTGTTGAATATCTATTGTATTCATTTGTGCTTAAGTTTTCATTTGGTGCATAAAGTTTTAATTTCTATTAAGCACATAAAAAGGTTTGTTTTTAGAGACAACCTAATTCACCCCCCTTCTTAGGTTGCTTTTGGGGCCAACAGAGACTATAGTTCTGACATTCTGTCTGGGTGACCTACGACCTAGTATTCTGTTTGGGTGACTTGAAACCCAATATTTCGTTTCTGAGTCAAGATAAGTTTTGGCCGAACCCCTTAACAACCTTTTTCTAGTGGGGTCTCTTAGCACTAGGCTGAATTCAATAAGTCGATGATAGCGTGTTTGTTTTATGAGCTTATAATGAACCATGATATGAATTTTGAATTCTGATTATGAATTTTGACTCTGATACTCAGATTTCGTCAATTTTTGAATTCTGATTATGAATTCTGATTTTTGTATTCTGATTCCGATTTTAAACTTTTGATATATGTGAAATTTGTTTTGTCGTAAATTTTTGATATAATGCCATTTGCCATAAAAGTGTATGTTTTGTTTTTGAAAAGACACTTTGAAAAGAAACCTTTGCGACTATGTGAAATAAGATTTTACTTTGATGTCGAATAAAATTTTTTTTGAAAAACTTTTATATATGACTGTGTTAAAACTTTGTAAAATATATATGTATATTTGTTTGGTCCAGCAAAAGTGGTGTTAGCTACTTGATAAGCGATTTGTCATTCACCCCACAAAAAATAATATTTTTGTAGATTATAATCATAGATTCAATTAAAGGGGTTTGATCAAAGATTGGAAGTTAGTTTGAGTCTTATGTCCTCAGGCATAGGTAAGGGCACGGCGGACACGAGATGAGAGTCAACTCTTACCCTCCCACCACCATTCATAGAAAAACAATTTATAAATTCATAAAAATTCAGAACCACTTTTTTAAATCATTCACGTGACATGATCATATTAAATCACATACCCCTGAATTTAAATATTTGATCAAATTTCGTTCATTTTTTCCAAATCTAATAACACGTAAGTGATGTTGTCACTTCGTACCATTCATATATTCCTTCATATTATGTAATGGATTTTTCTAAGCAAATAATGATTTTAATTGACACTAATAGGTCTAATTATCTCATTGTTTTATATGACGAACAAAATGCATAATGCATACATACTCGATCAAATTTCGTTTCATTTTTTTTTTTTTCATCACTTTATATACTTCGTACCATTCATATATTCCTTCATATTATGTATTATGTAATGGACTTTTCTAAGCAAATAATGATTTCAATTGACACTAATAGGTCTAATTATCTCATTGTTTTATATGACCAACAAAATGCATAGCTGGCTGTGAAAAGGCTTCCAAAGCTACATACAAAACATACATGTACAGATAACCATAGATTTTTATTCTTCTATATATGACTTGCAAAAAGAGACATATATAATCCTAAGTAGAGGAATACTATAATAGGATAGGAGTATACAACAGCTAAGGCCAAAGGATCCCTGTACCATTTGACTAATATTAACCAAAATATGGGGAATCTTCAGGACATACACTACTGTAACTTAGGAAAAGAGAGTCACCGACTTCGGTCCCATACAAAACAGTTTACGCGCTTTCCTTTTCAAATTAAAGGGAAGACAAAAAAGCCGATAATCAGCCATGGCCCTCTCTCATTTTCTATCATCTAATCAAAGCCAGTGGCCTCCAGATCACTCTTTTGATGTTACGGGAGCCCGCAAAGATGGCAAGACGATGCTTCATCTCCGATTCATGCATGTATTAACAACAGAGATAAACCTGACATTGAATAGTAGTTTTACCTATCCTGAATCCTGGAAAAACTGTAAAAGCCACCCGAGGCTCGGATTCTGGTGATCCATCAGAAGATAGAAATGCTTCGTCGCTCATGCGTTTCCATGTAAACTTCTGAGAATCTACTTCCCTTGTTAACTTGAAAGATTGAGGTCTCCGGATTAAAAGAAAAGGCCAGACAGTGTAATAGCCAGACGCGCTTTGCCATATCTGCAAATGTGATGAAAAATGTTGTCTCTGGGTATTCCCCTGCATTTACTAAATTTCTCTGATCCAAATTGCCAAAAAGAGATGTTTCCATCTTGGGATGGATAAGTCTCAAGTACTTGGCACTACAGAATCTTGCAAAGGGTGATTTTGGCTTCCAAGCAAGGTAATCCATTTGTTTCACCGACTTCAATTCCTTGAACCTGTCAAAAAATAGCAGTTGCCTTTTCTTCTGCTCAGGCAAAGAGTCCTTTGAAATTGAATAGTCGGGATGATTGAAACCATCAAACATTTCTCGGCACACAAAGGACTCGAATGCATAGCATTTGTGGGTGTTTTTCCAAAAGACAGCACCAGGCTCTATTGAACTTGCTGCAGCATCTAAATCCCACTCTCTGCAGATTCCATCTCACTGATAAGCAACTGAACAAAGCTCCTAATTGATTTAATTGTCTGCCGAAGAAATGTAATGAAATGGTTGGGACTTAAGCTTGACAAATGAATACTGTCGAGAACTGATGACAATTGCCCGCTTGAATTCAATCTCTTCTCTAGCAACTTGTTCTCTTTATTGGCTTCCTCCAGCTTTTCTCTGAGAAATGTTAATTCAGACTCCTTAAGTTTAAGCTGAGAATCCAGTTTCTTTCCCATTATTTCATATGTTTTTAATAAGCTTTTCTGTTCCTGAATTTCTGCCAAAAACTGAGTGGTTTCAGGGGAAGATTCATCAATTTGCTTCTTCAAGTAACATTGCTTCAGTTCGGATACGTTCTTCAACTCTGATACCACCATCTCATCTGATGACTGAATTCCATCAGGATCATAAGGAGCCTGAGCATATTGCAACTGCGCATATGCTGCTTTAACAGATGAGATACTGGCAAATATCTTGGCTATCAGAAAAGCCTCTGTTGCTGCTCTACTGCGTAGCTTCTCGTCCTCATCATCAAATGTCTGTAGACGAGACTTGTTCTTTACCAGATTACTCTTAACGTTTTCATGTGAATTAATCTTCGGGATTCCATCATAAGGAGCTATTCCCGTTACTGCTCGAATGTGC
Source organism: Cinchona pubescens (assembly GCA_025175665.1). NCBI lineage: Eukaryota > Viridiplantae > Streptophyta > Magnoliopsida > Gentianales > Rubiaceae > Cinchona > Cinchona pubescens. The sequence goes on along the minus strand of JANKKI010000187.1, from coordinate 2,923,084 downwards.
AAAACCTTAGAAAATGTGCGAGCCAATCTACTCTTGCTCTTACTTGAGGCCATGGCAGATCGGTCAACTGAATCCATCTGAGGCAAACAGTTGCAAATAATAATGAGCTAATAACACAGAGTTGTGCTAGTATGTTAATGAAGACTTCAGGAAACTGTGATGAAAATCATATAGATAAAGGGGGAAAAGGAATATAATGATGATGATGATGACTAGTGGATGTGTAACAATGATGAGCTTGTTTCAACAAAGAAAAAAGTACTGGGATTTAGCTCTTAGATCAAGACCTTTAAAGCATAAGGAATTTCTTTTTTGTTTTGCCTTTTTGAGTGCTTCTGATTTTGTTACTTTCTTTTCACAGAATCAAAAAGTGGATATAAAGGGGGGTAAAAGGAGGAATAAACAGAAGCAATAGAGGAAGAGCAATAAGGTGAAAATTATTAGACTCTGGGACATGCTTAATGGACGGATCAACAGTTCAAAGTTCAAGTTTTTAAGAATTAGTAATAAATTGCAAGGGAGTCTAGTAAGATTCTTCATCAAGGTATATGGTTGGAGAAACAACCAAAGAATAAACAATCTTACAAAGAAAGAGAATACTTGAAGAACTAAATTACTATTCCAAATTGAAAATGCAAATATCAGAAAAGTATTACACAATTCTTAAACATAATTACGTGATAGATACTACGCGACGACAAAATGTTGAAACAAGAACTAGTCCCCAAATATTTTATTAGACAGCAAACTCTGACCAATGAATATTTAAAGTTCATATCATACAAAAAGAATATCTTCAGTCTTTCACCTACTCAACACATCCAGGTGGAATAAGTTTTCTCTCTTCTCTAAGCCACCTAAAATCTTGCCACTTGAATCCATGATGAGGCTAACCCTCATCTAACAACCCCTACTCGCATCACCCCTTTCCCTAAAAAAAAATAAAACAAAATAAAATAATCCCAAAGGATTGAGAAAGATCATCATGGATCAGACCTTTATTCAATTTGCAACAACTGAATAAGAAACTCAAACTGCACGAATGTAATCAATTTTATAGACAAAAATAAATAAATAAATAATGAAACTTTACTGCACTCAAAATTATTACCAGGGAGTAGGACAGTTACTACTAGGTATGGGCTTCAAATGCTAAGACCTAACAACTAACTTATCTGCAGTTAGTTACACTATAATCCACACAATACTTGGAACTTAAGGTGTCCAACTTGACCTTTTTTAGCTACAAAACAAGGCTAATCAAAAGCTTAAGCATTTCATTGGTTGTAGACCAGGCATCATGTAACTTTCTTAATTTCAGTATTGCAAATCAAAAAGCTGCCACAAAATAAGTATCTAACTACTCTAACAAAGTAATTTGCTTTGTTTGGATTAAAACTTTGGAAAATTTTACAGTTCCGTTGAAAAATCATTTCGCAAATTTTAAAGACTTATATCGTACAAGTTTTTTAAGTACATACTATTAAGCATGAATCCCTTGAGCGCTTCAGCAGCGGATAGCAGCATGGGCAAAGCACTCCGCTGCGGCAAGCAGTGTACTATTCAAGTCTTTAAAAAACAACGAAATATTTCTCAACTGAACTATAAAATTTTCTTAAAACTTTTTTTTTTCATTGTTCTTCGAATAATATTTTACAATCATTAATTTCGCACACTTTTCCATTGTTTTTTTTATCCTACATATATCATAATCTCAAAAAATTCTTGTCGTACTAATCCAAATAATATTTCAAATAAATCCTAAAATAATGACTGTTCAACAGATACTGACAAATCACTTTTCATTGGCTTCCAAGAGTAAAATTTAGCCAAAAGGAATATAAAAACTGGACCATACCATAGTTGAAGTTGTACCGTACTTTTACTGGATCATTAGATGCAGCATAGGGTCCATTTACTTTTATGAAAACACAAATCCTATCTTCAATCCCATTTGTCATATACAGTCTTACTTGTATCGATTAATATTATAAATTTCATACTACTTAATTTTCAACAAATAAATTTACAAGTAAAACTAAACATCAGGCAAATAATTTTTTTACTAAATATTGGCTATTCATCCTATTATTAGACAGAATAACTATAACAAACCGATGAGAACTTGATTTTACTGAAAAACTGGAGACTTATTATTTAATCATGTGTCTGTATGTAATATTCATTCCGAGTGATTAATAAAGGATAAATATTTAGATAAATTTAGTCTTTAATCTCATTTATAAATATTATAATGTGAATTAAATTTTAAAAAATTTATGACATCAAATAATATAAATAAATTTTTTTAAAATTTATTTAATTATAAAATTTATAAATAATATTAAATTAGATTTATCTAAATACCTTTTAATAAAAAAGAGAAGAAATCCTACTAAGTATTACTCACGTACACTTGTCAACACGTATTCCACTGGGACACACAAATTAGCCAGACCTGTTCTACACCTTTAATTCTCAAACTCTAACACGTCACTCTTATTTTTACTGCAACAAAATCGCGTGGGACCTCACGATTTCATCATATCACTGTACGAAATCTTTTGTCTCGTTAACTCACTTCACCATCCAACGGCCCTTAAAATATCCCCTCCTCAAGAATTGGGCCAACCCAAAAAAGGTTAACAACGGGAAAATAAAAATACACACCCAAAAGAGGGGAAAACATTAAAAAAAAAAAAAAAAAAAACTCGGTCACCTGCAAAACACGTGACACCCTGAACCTAAACTACACGGTTAGATACAGTGCAGTTGTTAACAGGGAAGACTAACTACAAATTCAGAAAGAGACTCGTGCAAAGCAAAAAGTTGCACGAATATCCATAATTCTGTACAGGCGCGTTCAGACAGACAACATCAATTGACTAGAAACAATCAAAGCCGTTAAAAACCTCAAATAGTGGAAAACAAACCTTGATGAATATTGTAGTGCTGGAATTAAATCTTCAGTTCCTCTTCATCCTAGTCAAAATCTCAAACTCTCCAAATCCCAAGAATCCAAAAAACAACAATAATCACCTTCTTCTGATTGCTTTTCTTGAGAGCTCTGGAAATAAATCAAGAAAATAATAAGGTAAGGTAAAAAAAAAAAAACTGAGATTTTTATCAATTCGATGGAGTTTAAAGATTAAATGGCAGTTACAAGAGTTCAAATATACAGCTAAGGAATGAAAAAATAGAGCAATAAATAATGAAAGATATGGACTTGAATGGAAGGTTATGGAGAATGACTTTGAGTTTAAAATCAACCCAGAAAAGTACCTTGTTTTTAATGATGGATTGAGGTTTGAAAAGGAAGAAATTGGTGGGTTTTGAAGGTTTATGAGAGGTGTGAAAAGGGTTGGTGAGAGAAGGATCGGAGAACCAATCATGGTTCTTTGTACTGTTTTTGGGGAGAGAGAGAATCAATCAGAGAGAAATTGTTTGGAAGAGACAGAGAGATAGAAAGTGGAGAGATTTGAGGGAAATAAATGAGGGGAGAGAGAGGAGACAAGTGGAAAAAGACGAAAACGGACAACAAAGTGGAGGATTGGGGAATTAATAAAACCATAGCTGCAGGTTTGGTTAATTCCTAGTTAGTGTCATTTGACCATTTTGCACTGCTTCGGATTGATGGGTCTAATTCTTTTTTTTTTTACTTGCATACTATACTTGTTAAAATCATAATTAATGTTTTAAAATTCGTACCAACCCATTCGGTTCAACCAACTGAACTGAGAACTAGTTATGGTATCGAACGTGATATATGTTAGGAAAAAATTTACATAAATTAGATTTTTAATCTTACTTATAGATTCTGCAATTAAAATTAAATCTTATAAAATCTTACTTACATCAATTTATGTCATAAATTTTATAAAATTTAATCCACACCACATTAGATCTACAAGTAGAGCCAAAAATCAGATCTACTTAAATCTTTCCCGATATGCTATACATGGAAATGATTAAAAATCGGTCAAACTTGGTCAAAACTCGAATTTGTGAGAAATCAACAACAACCGGTCATATCAGGTTTCAAATATTTTTTTCAAATTTTTTTTCTTTCATCCAAAATACATAATTCATCCCTCTAGGTCCAGAATTTCCTCGTCTCACTTCTAAAACAAACCCGAATGACAATAACAATCACATTAAAAGTCGATATTTTTTCTTAGAACAAATTACCGGCAAAACATTGCCCAATAAAAGCTCAAGAAAAATTGGATAGTAATTGGCGATTCTGCCACTATCAACCTTACAAAAGCATGGTTGCCTCGTTAATACACTATTTTATTTTTCAAAGAAATGCAATAGACGAGGAAGAAGGATGAAGGAGAAGAGGACGGAGAGAATGAAAATTAAAAGTTTACAAAAACTAGAGAATAAAATTATTGTAATAGGACTCGAACAGTTTAACATTGTATAAATTATAATATGGTTTAAAATCAATTGAAAAACTCTATGTATTATTTGCATTTTTAACTTTAAAAAATATAGAAATTATTCGATTAAGACAGACAATGGTTGAACCGAGAATACAAGTTCACTTATCAATCCGAGTTAAAAACATTTGTATCAATTAGTGGTTAAGCATCTTTGTTTTCATCTTATAATAATGGTTGGTTCTTATATATTCTACTTCATAAATTTATTTTTTTTTCGTAAGAAAAAAAGGGAGAAATTGAGGTGGCCACTAGTAAGATCCTCAATTATCAAAATAAAGGTCATAGTCGGATTACTTAGTCTTGTATAGTGATTTATGAATGTTGTTGTGATGTAAGTAGTTTTTATTGGATTTAAAAGTCAACAATTAGCTACGTGATTTATGACATTTTAAAAACACAAGTAGAATAACGGAGAAATTAACAAAAAAATAAATAGAACTTAGCCGACCAAATTTTCTTTCCACAAATGAATAGATTGTGGATATAATGACCACGTAACCTAGATCTTTAAGTTTTCTTTTTACAAACTTATCACCTAAGGTTTAAGAAAAATAGTTAGGTAGACACGGTTTTTTGTCTCACCTGTAGATCCTGTGATCAAAATTAAATGTTAAAAAATTTTGCTTACATCAACTGATGTTATAGATTCTCTAAAATTTAATTCACACTACAAAATTTATAAATGAGATCAAAAACTTGGTCTACCTAAATATTTGCCGAGCTTTAATACTATGAGGATAGTTTTGTCCATTTGAAAAACCGGCTGGATAACGCGGCTTCGAAGAAGTGAATGGTTGACAAATTTTTTTTAAAAAAAAAATTTTTAGGAAGGTGTTTTCTGGTGGTACACTTGTGTAATTACTCGCACCATTTTGTTCAGGCAACAACCAGTTGCCAAATATTTAAGTAAATTTAATTTTTAATTTTATTTATAAATCTCATAATATAAATTAAAATTTAGAAAATTTATGACATTAATTGATGTAAATAAAATTTTTTAAAATTTTTAATTTTAACTACAAAATTTACAGATAAAATAAAAATCAGGTGTACATAAATATTTTCTATTAATGTTTATTGCATTTATGATTTGGTAGACACGTGCAAGTTTGCAACCATCATCTTGTCTTAAAGGGAAATAGTTGAAGTTGAAACCGGTTTTTACCTGATTTATAAATTTTATGATATAAATCAACTTTTATGAAATAAATAATATCAATTAATTTAAATAAAATTTCATAAAATTTAATTATGATCATAAGATATACAAGTGTAATTTAAAACGGCCTCTACCTAAATATTTTTTCTGTCTTTATTGGGTTACATGCACGTTTCGATGCTTGTGTATTTGTAGATGGGAGTGTTTATAGTTTGGTTTAATCAAACAAATCACTCGGACCAAACTAGTTTAATTTTTCGATGTTCAGATAATCGATGCTCGAGTAAATCGAATAAAAAAGATTAGTTATATAATTTGAATTTGGTTATTGAAAATTAATAACCAAATAACTAAATTCGAATAACCAAATTTTTAGTTTTATTAGTTTTATTTAGTTTTTTAGTAAAAATTTCATTTTCTATTCATATATTCATCACTTTAATATTATTTTTCTTTGTTATTTTTTAGTTTCTAGTTTTAGTTTTAGTAGTTTTAGGTTTTGTTTATTAATTTAATTAGTTTTGTATTTAATTTTTAAATTAACTAATAAATTTTGATTAATTGCATAAACGAAAAAAAAAATTAATTAACCAACTAATTCAAAAAAGTTTAATTCAAATTTGGTATTGATTTTCTTGTACTGAAAATTGAAAAAATTAAAAAAATTTAACCAAATATCAAAAAATCGATCGATGAACACCCCTATTTATAGAGGTAGAGGAACAGTTTGGTCGAGAGTTAACGAAATATTCAATTATTATGAAATCCAAAGTAAAAAGAAATATATTTCGGATCCATATATTTATTTGTTCATCGGATGTTGGGATTTTAAGAGATGTTTTCTTGTAATTGTGCCATATATATATAAAATATTTTCTTGTTGTCACATGCTTATTTCTAGGGTGTCACAATTTGGTTTAACTAAAAAAAATGAATAAATTTTTTTAATTTGATTTACGATTGATTGGTTTTTGCTGAAATCGTCATAAAATTAACATCAAATATAATTTGCTTTTGATTTCTAATTTTTAGAACGAGCCAAAGTTTTAATAATTTAATAACAAAATCAATCAAATAGTACTACTCTACTTAATACTTATTATTACAATATATTTTTATTATTTATGATTACTTGTTACTCTCATTAGCTAATCCTTAGTTCCCTACTTCTTTTTCCTCCTTTAATCGGCTTTAGTATTTTAAAACCCATTTAAAATTCGGTTAAACTAAGAAACTGAAAATTGAGATCTAGAAAAAATAATTATGAAACTGACCTAAAAATTTTAATTTAATTATATATTTGATTTTTTAAAACAAAACTCGACAAAAACCGACCATAAACACAACTACGTTGTGTTTGTGTCATGCACAATCTTGACTTTTCAGCTTTAAATCTATGTTGTGTTAAATAATTAATGATTTGACAGCACACTAATTTTCTAGTTCTTTTTTCACATAATTAGTGGTCCATGTTATTATTCCAAAATTATAGCAACATTTAACTTCAGTAAGAGAATAATTTTTCTAGAAATTAACAATGCAACTAACAAATAAAGCTGCGTTTGGATCGGTAGATTTAATTTGTAATAAATAGATATTAGGTGAATTTAAAATTAAATAAATTTATGTGAATTTAAAATTTATTTATTTAATCTTTAAAATCTCAATCTCATTTGTTCCTAAATTTTAAATTTTAGACTAAATTTATTAATTTATTAAGATAAACTTATTATAGATTTGATTTGAAATCCATATTTCTCCAAATCCTTTCGCATAGTAAGAGGATAAATTTTCTAGAGTTAACCATGCAACCAAGAAATAAAAAGAAAATCTAAGCAAATCTTGATAAGGGTTACCGACTTACTCCCAACAATGACAAGTTGGTATGAGAAATGAGGGAAATATTTAGTTAGATTTGGCTTTTGGTTTCACTTATAAATATAGATTATATGTTATGAAATTTATGATATAAATTGATGTAAATAAAATTTTATAAAGTTTAATTTTAATCGCAAGATTTATAAGTAAAATCAAAAATCAGATCATGATAATATTTTTCCAGAAATGATACTCATAAATGTACTCTCAAGCTCGTCCACTAAACAAGTGTCTAGTGGATTTTTCCAATTACGAAATGATTTGACATAAATACAACGTATTATGCACATTAAAGCTGTAAAGTACTAATTGATTTATCTCTGAACAAGAAATCTCTATATTATTTACCTTAGTTTGATTTATCTTTGAACATTAAAATCTCTATATTATTTACCTTAGTTATTTGTAATGTAGCACAGTAGCAACTCCTTTGAATCATCAACATAGCACTCTATTATTATACCAAAAGGGGAGCTTATATCCTAATAATTTGCAGCTATAATGAGCACATTTCAATTTTCTACTTAAGAGAACAATATGATGATGCTTGAAACATTGAGGTTGATTTCATTATTGGAATACTAGGAATTTTGTTACTTCTGTACCAAATTGAGTGGGACACAGTAGTATTCTTTAATTGGCCAAGTATTTCAAAGAAGCTATATATTTATATATTTATGTAATGTGCACAATTCCTCTTTCGTTATGCAGTTTCAAGTCTAGGAAATTATTTACAATATCATAATTTAAAATTATTTTATGTGATAAATTTTTATTAAATTAGTAATTCTTAATTTTAAATACTTAATTGAATAATGTTTCTTTTTTTGCGAATTTAATAACACATCAGTATTCTTGTCAAGTAATTTTAAATTTATAATCTTGTATAAATAAATATATTTTTTTCTATGTGATATGTATTTACACTCGTTTCTAGAAGTTGTTTTGAGGGTTTTGGAATGAATAACCCATTCATAGGGAAATTTTTAGATGAACCCGAATCATAGTAGATAGCAGAACGAAATCCCTTAGTTCAAATTCACCCACATCATCTATGAAATTTATTATTTTAATAAGATAAAGTGATATTGATAAATTTAAACCAAGAGATCCATTCCACATGTCATAGATAGGTTCATCTAAAAATTTTCCCCATTCATGTAAGACATGCAATCATTCCAAGCCTGCATAAATAAAAGTTTACAAATATACTTGCTGGAGCCTCACTCATAATATTGGATTCTTCATTTCGGACGACATAATCATGCATGGTTCTTAGTTTTTACTAGATACTTTTATCCTCTTAAACGATGATTCTTGGGAACATAGTATGCTTCATGTTAGATTCATAGATTGATACACATTTCTTTGTCCTTTGTAGACAATCGGCAAGATCTTGTATATTCCCCACATTTTTTTGCTTTTTTTATACACAAATATGCACCATCAATTAGTAGTTGCCAATTCACTTGTAGTCGGATTCTATATTCATATAATACAAATCCAAAAGAAAATTGGTGCAAAATTTATTTTTGGATTTCCAATGCAGAGGAGACAAACAATTCTTCTCTTTTTTTTTTTGGGTAGGGGGGGAGGAGAGAATAAATTGTGTTTCTTGGTCTGCTACTTTTAAGAGGCAAGAAAACATAACATTAGTCTTTTTAGGAGACTAACTTTTATGGGAAATTCTACAATCTCTTTTAAGAAATCATTCTCTTATGTTTTAAAGATTTGTACAGTACAACACTATGTGCTTTAAAAACTTGTACTGTACAAGTTTGTAAAGTCAAGGGAATGGTTCCCTTAACTGGACTGTAGAATTCCCCAACTTTATATATATATAAAAGTTAGTCTCCCATTTTAGGGTGATTTCAAAATTACTATCACTTCTGATTGGCATACACAGATTAGTAAAGTTATTAAATTGTATAAATTTTATAATAAATAATTTAAAATGACTCAATTATCCTTTTACATGAACATTTTAACTATACAAACATCCCTTAATTAATATGGCATTAAGTGTAAAGGGCAATGAAAAAAGCATCATTTAATACTTTTTTGATTTTATAATATGACACACATACAACTTATTTGAAGCAATAATTATTTTGAGAAGGAAGTTGCATTTTGCTAGAATCAAACTCTTCTTTCCTCTCCATTGAGGCTCCATTAATTGCAGGTATTGGGATTTGATTCTCCAAAGTCCAAACCCATGAATGGTCTAAGATGTTCCTGTGACCAACAACTCAATTGGAAACTAACTGATTTTGGTCAAAATCTTCTATGTAAAGTATGCATAGAATAAACGGGACACTATAATTTTTTATAATTAAGCATGCATCAATCGTGGATTATCGTGTCATAAACTTTGGTAATTAGTCATTATCACTGTCCCTCACGTGTTGAAACATGCAATTAATACCAAGAATCATTATTCTTAATTACGCACCACCTGGTTAATTAGAGGCCACATTGACACACAAGAAAGATATGGGGTTCCAATCAAAATCTAAATAAAGAAATTATCACAATATATATTCACGTCAGTTGGGCCCTAAAAGGAACTTGAATTGGAAGCTCCATACTGTTTATGAACAAACGTAATATCCTAAGTGGCTTAATAATTGAAAATCCCTACGAATTAATTCACAAACCTATAATTATACATAGTAACTAATGATCTATTTGAAGTTATGGTTTCGCACTTTTTCCATACTAGGGCTTCCTATGGATAGTTTTTTTTTTTTTTTTTGGAAATAATATTTTGTAATTATTTTTATGTAATATTTTGTAATTATTATTTCAACACATTTTTTAATCACCTGTTTAGCTTGCATAATCGCATTCGAAAAAATTAATATTCTAAATAATGGTTGTTCAAACGTATACGAAAGACACAAATAAATCATTCTGATTTTTTGAAAAACAATAACCATCTCACTAATAAAATAAATGTGTCTTAAAATTGAATTAAACTCGAAATCCAAATTTTCTAGAATTACACTGGTTGCTAAAATTGAACAAATGATATCTAAAAAGTTGGACTTGGGATTGAATCAAACTCTAAAAATGACCTAATCTATAACAACGTAGATTGCCATAAATGACATATATATGTTTACCTACCAAAGAGTCGGTGTAACATGTATTTTGCACATGCTGTTTTGATGACCATGCAAAATGGACATTATAAATGTAAGGATCCTCAAACACAAACACCAACTACCCCCAAAATAAACCATAAACTGGATATGCCAGATCAGTAAACCATAACAAGCCAAGCCCACATATCAAATTTCTGTGTTTGCAGAATTGCTGGACCAAGAAAAGGGTTAATCACACTTTATTTCATGAACCAGTAGGGTAATTATATTTTGTTCCTTAAACTGAAGAAATATACACTTTACTCTCTCTATCCACTAGTCAATTGTTATGTTTTTGATTCCATCAAAATAATGAGTACATGGACGAAATAATTCTTAGGATTAGTAATACTTTGCCCCTAAACGAGTGGTCCTCAGTTTTTGACTCTACACTAAAGGACTCATATACTTCGATACGTTTTGCCTCAAGTAAGGAACAGTAAGATGTTGAATGCATCAATTGGTAAAAAAAATAAAGTGAGTTTAATGACTAAATTAACTATCCATACTAAAGTTGATGAGGAGTAAAACTATTTTATGTTTTTTATTTTTATACCGGTGTAAGAATTGGCTAAAAAAGAGTATGAAAGTGTCCATGGATTGACTCAAATTGTATCTACCAACGCAATTTCCACAAGTTTGGCCAAAAATATAAAAATATAGATTAAGAAGAGATGTTCAAAATCCATTACAAATTGTATGAATAATCTGTATCATGCAAGGAACTTACAGAAAAATTTCAATAAAAATTTTACCAAAAATACTACTTTAGGAAGCGTGCCACCAGCTCGAAAAAAAATTAAAATCCGAATAATATAAAATGGACTAATAAATTACGCGATATGCATTAAAAAATACATATTGATATAAGGAAATTTACACAAAATGATGCACAAAAGAAACATATTGATATGAAGACTACAGTGATCAAATTTACACAAAAGAAGTTTCAATGGAAAAGATACTTTGGGAGCGTGCCAATAGTAAGAAATTTGTCACACTTCGAATAAATGTTAAATGGGCTTCAAATATGACCAAAATTGAAAGTCATTTTAAAAAATATCAAACATAAATTTGAAAATTAAGACACATAAGAAAGATACTATAATCAAATTTACTATTTTGACCTTTCTAAAATAATAAATTGAAACAATTATGGAATTCATTTTTTTTTCCAAATTTTGTAGTTTAGCTTATAAATTCATGGGGTAATTTAGGAATCTAAAAAATATTCTACCAACTTTTTTGTCTTTCTTTTTTAAGTTATCTATGCTTTAGAAAGCAAGAGAATCAGCAATAGTTAGAAAATTAACCGTTTATTAAAGGTTAGATTAAACGTGAAATTTCTATATTTTATATTTTCAGGGTAAATGTAATTACTCCCACACTTATAGGGGCAAAACATTATTATGTAAAAGGCTAGGTAAAGGCATAATTAGAAATCAAAATTTCACGATCTCCAAGACATCTAAAAGTAGAAAGGCAGAGTTTGAGGGGGCAAACATTATATTTATATAGTTTAAGGGGGAATAAAGTGTAATAACCACATAGATCTAGGGTAAAATGTTCTCAGAAGTGTTTGTGGAATTTCACAAAAATGTTTTGAGTGACACTCATGAAACAGTTATAAAATGCGCTTTAGCCAAATTAAATTCAATTTCAACAACGTTAATGGGACTTTACGTTTAGATCATATTTGGCTAATTTAGCTTTAAACTGAAATTCAAGTATTTTTTTTTCCCAGATTTAGCATTTAGACCGAATGTGATTTTACGTTTGGACTTGGTCTTTGATTTACACAAGTTTTGGAAAAATTTTACATGAACTGAATCTATAACATAGATCCTTTAATCCAAAACACTCCATATCAGTTCACATTACATCACTTGCTGATGTGAAATATTTTAAACCAACATATCCATCACATCACTTGTTCATGTTATATGAAATACTTTAGACCAACATATTCATAATACTATACAATTGATCCAGTCCATACAAGAATTTTTGCACGAGTGCCTATCTTTGCTAATCCACAAACGTATTTATGACGTTTTGAATAGTGTTTGCTCAAAACCTGGTTGTCCGTTCTGTAAAATATAGTCTTCCAATCCTAACCGATAAATCATAAACATATGATCACTTTATTTTAGTCCTAAGCAAATAAAAATTAATTTGTTTTAGTCCAAAGCAACTAAAAATTAACTTAATTACTCTTCAACTATCAAGAACTCTTTCATTTGGACAGATGGTCCCGCCCCTTCAAAATACTAGCCCCTTATTCTTTAGAAAAGAGGGCTCCTTATTCCCAAGGAGGGAGGGTTATCATTGATCTAGGATCACAATCAACCACTAGATATGTCCAGAAGTTGAAAGCAGATACTATATGGTTTTCGTAAGAATTTCGAGTCAATAGCTTCATTACACGCACAAGGTAACATAAATATGTTTGAAGAATGTGACACCAATTGTTAACGGTTGATAACGAGACAATTCCAAAATTAATTGTGCTGAAAGTGATTTAAAGTAAAATCTAATTCTCAGAATCTTTTTAACACAACAACTAAGATCTGCAACAAAAATTCTCAATACTCCTTCCACGTACAAGTATCTTTACGTGAGAAGCTACCAAGATTCTCATTTTGAAACTTAGGTGTTGGGCAAGGCCAGCCATTGTTGGAGTTCCTATGATTGGCTTACAAGCCGAAGAAACCAAGTTCACTAGCCTTTTCCTTCTCAAATGTCTCGAAATACTGGTAAATGATTGTAACGGCTAGCAAAATCCCTGTCCCCGAACCAATTGCCCCCATGAAATCTGCCAAAACAGTAAGTGCACCAATACACATGCCACCAAAAGCTGCTGCTGTGGGTATGTAACGGTTCAGCTCCTTTTGTAGATTGGATTCCCGATGCCCAGGCATAACCATTTGTTGTTCCTGTAACAAATTTCCCATCTATATATGATAAATTTTCATGTCCAGGCATTGCAAAATTTAAGTAGTTTCATTCCAAAAGAAAAACATCTAAGATCTTCACACAGTATAATGAGTTTCTTTTTCTTTTTCTTTTTTTTTTAAAAAAAGTTTATTCCTACTAGCCTAAGATTTGTTTATGAAATGCACACCGAGCAACATGAAATATTCCAACATTTCAACGAACTTATCAAAATGCTCCATCTCCAGACAGAATTTTTCAAACAAGTCCACCAGTGGAAAAACAATTTATCAACAGAAAGTATATCTCAGCCGACACTGAACCAAACTGTAAAACCATAGCTAAAAAATTATGCCACAAGTGATGCAATTAATGATGATTAGAAAGCTTAACACGGAAGAGAAGCGAAAGTTATTAAGTTGAGCTTGATCTTATTCAAATGGAAAAGTAATGACATCATAGGATTCTCCCAGAAAATATTTTTACACACTGTATCTTACATACTATATGACCATGATGGCATAAACGATCACTGAGAACAAAATTACATTCAAATGATGCACGTGAGCACAGAGACCAAAACAGAAGTTACCAACCCAAATAATTAAACAAAGGTCGCCAAAATCTACCTAATAGTACAATCATAACCTGCTCTTTTAAACCAGTATGCAGCCTAATGTATAATTCCATCTAAAAGACATTTAGCTGTACCAAGAACAGAAAATAATTAGAAATCCCAAGACATCATCATTACCTTCTTCACAATACAATCCCATAATGTATTACAATTAAAATTCAATATATATATATATATAAACAAAAAAACAAAAAACAAAAAAAAACAAAACAACACCAAAATCTGAGAATTCTCAATTGCCTTGCGCACTTATTCATATTAGGAATTACTAGGTGAGAACTTCCTTTTCATAGGCTTCTGGCCATAAAAGCAGTAAAGCGAAATGAAATCGGTTTTGCAGATAACATGAATTTGCATGTAAATGATACCTTGAGTTGCTTGGCCACATCTCTGGCAGAGGATCCTGACACTTCAATCCAGGTTTTTGAGAACAAAGCACATGCTGACAGCATGAAGACAATATAAAAAAGTGCATGAAATGGATTGGCTGCCATATCTGCCAAGCTGCAACATTAGCAATAGCATCAGTTATGCATGTAAAAGCAGGGAAAAAAAGCAAAAACCATCAACAGATATTGATGGAAGATGCAGATAATATGAGAACAGGCAAGGAGATCCAATCATCATAAGGAACAAATAACTACCTTGATGGAGCAGTAATATAATAAGCAATGCCACCAACAGGGATGGATTGACCAGAATACTCTGATTCTTTCCACTTCCCTAAAAGGTTCACTATGAAATTTCCACTGTACTTCCTGTACAGCAACTGCGATAACAAACAGCAAGAGGCTCATTATGTATTGAATGAGTAATAAATCATAGTCAACTTGTGCCTCCTTGTATAAAGGCACATACCTGGGAAATGAAGTAGAGGTTGGACACAAGAGCAGATTGAGTAGAATAATGGGCATGTTGGAGGTGTAGAACAGCTTGATAGGATACGAACCCTGCTGTCCACGGGCATTCTTAGACCTCACAGGCAAAACCACACGGAAGCCTTGGAAGTAGATAACAATAAGGAAGACCAAGACTGTGGCCAGTAAGTTGGTGACATTGGGAAGATTCTGCCGATAGAATGCCTCACGGAGTGCACGAACCTTGTCTGTTCGAGTTATTAGCAGATGGAATAAAGCAATGACAGCACCTTCAAATTCAGCTCCGCGGCCACTGTTAATTGTGGTTGGGCTAAATGCTTTCCAAATGATGTTTTCACTGTCAAAGCAACCAAGGATCAGTTCAGTCATCCATGCTAGGAATACATAACTAGTAACTGCAAATAACCAGTCTAGAGAAGCTTACCAAATGTTGGTTGCAATGAAAAGTGAAATTCCAGAGCCCAGACCATATCCTTTCTGGAGAAGTTCATCTAGACAAATTACAATGATACCAGCAAAGATTGTCAGAGTTGGACAATTATAAGAATTGCATTTCCGACTCCAAGTTGGCCAACGCTGCCATACATCCCTGACAGAACATAGGCAACTGCTTCACCAACAGCAATAAGGATCCCCAATAACTTTTGTGCACCATTTCTGGAAGCCCATAAAGGGAACAATTTTAATTAGAAAAAATGACCAAAATAAACTAAGAAAATGTATGTAATTAAAGACAAACAACAAATCCTTGGGGTTCTTGAGAACCAATAAATATGCGGCAAACAAAAAAATGTGTGTGAATAACTTATACGATTATCTATGTATTTTGAGAAATCCAGTTATAACAGCAAAAATAAAATTGGTCTCCGACAACACTTACAAAAGTGCTCGATCCTCGCGTACGTTGTTATCTACTTCGATGATCTTTGAACCAGCTAACAGTTGTATAACCATACTAGAGGTGACGATAGGAGTGATCCCAAGCTCCATGACAGTCCCACGATTGGAGGCAAGAATGACACGCATCCATCTCAGTAGAATGGATCTGCACCAGTTGTAGAGTGGATTCCATACAGTGGAAGCTGACTGCAAACCAGAAATATGAAAAGAGAGATCACGGTATAGATGACCTTCTCTCTGAATGGGATTTTCCTATCAGCACTCTGAACTTCAGGTAGAAACGAGAGAAAAGGTCTAACAAGATGAAGCACCCTGAATCCTCCCCCCATCTTATCGTGACAAAATCAACCAATTCAGCCTACAAGATAAGATTTCAGATCATGAAACACGTACTAGGAACAAGACCTGAACTTAAACAACTAATTATTTCAATACACAAATGGATAAAGACAAATTTGGAATAAACAAATTCAACAAAAGTCGATGTTCTGAAACAATTCGTATGCTTAAATCCAAACTATCAACTGACATCAACTCGCATTAAAAAAAACCAAAACATGTCTATCTCCAAAATGAATACTACAACTCGTTTAAATTAAAAATATTATTGTTACACATATGACATATAGCAAATTACACCGTGCGTGCAAAAATTTTTCTACAATGTGGTTGTAGCCAAAACATGCCAAACTGGAGTTTGTTCACCAAAAGCAACTAAAGTATCAAAATCACGAGATTCAACCTCAGAAGCAGACTAAAAATAGAAACCCTAATTCAAAATTACATCAGTAGAGAATTTTGCAATAAATAATACACAAAATTAGTTGATATTAGCACGTAAAAAAAAAAAAAACTAATAATTTCTAACTTGAATTCAACAAGCACCGAATAAATTTAATTTAAATATATGATATAACTTAAATCAATCAAAATTAGGTATTATTGAATACGCCCTAATTAATCATCAATTAACCTAATTCGTATCATTAATTAGAATATTCCCTACAGATCTAATCAAAATTACTGAATTTCTACAGTGAATTCACGGATCCGAATCCAAAAATTTCACCCAATTTAAAAATAAAATTTACAGAAATTTGAAAAATTATTTAAAGCGTTGAATAAAATACAAGTAAAGAAGCACCAACCTTTTTCGTGGAGAAATTTGAGAGATTTTTTTCAGAATTAGATCTGAGATGACTATTATATGTTTATGCTCTGACTAGTCTCCTTTTCTGCCCTCGTAAAAAAAGGGTAGTGTGGATTTTTTATACCAACTCCCTTTGACATTATTATTATTTTTTTCTCAATTTATCCTTATTGTTTGGACACAAACAATTTGATTATTAAAAGGTCAAGAAAAATATATTTTTATCTCTAAACATTGTAAAAAAATATAAAAGTAATTCCTTAAAATTTAAATTAATCTTATATATATCATCGGTGTTAAAATATTTTTACACCTTTAAATTTAAATTTTTTTCTTAACTTTTTGATAATCAAAATTGCTTATATTTCTTGACTATTATATTTTTATACTATGAATAAAATACAAAGTCTGGAGAAGTTCATCTGGACAAATATTAATGGGCCTGTTTGGATAGCAAATAATGTGTTATTATTTGATAAATACTATTTGTCTTTTGACTTACCTAGCAATTTTTGGAAATAATATTGACTTTTGTAATAATAGCATAATTATTTGGATACTAAATAATATTTTGAAATAACCATTTAGATTGAAAATAAAGAATACGATTTAGCAGATATTTCGATTCCAGCGAATGATGACGCTATATCTTCAATCCGATTAATTCTTAACAAATTAATGTTCACAATTTGTGAGGGTCGTTCTAGCTATATAAGAAATCCTTGATTAATAATAAGATAAATAACTGACTTCAAAAATCATATAGATTTATGGAATCCGTTACTATTTCTGAATTTCAAAAAAGAGATAAAAATAACTGGGGATATTAGGTGATTGGTTAGTATTCAAAATATTAGTTGGTATTCATCTATATCCGATTCAAGTAGGCAACGAAATGGCTGATTTAAAATTAAATAATTGCACAACTAATTAAATAAATATGGATAATTTTTTATTTAATTCTTTTATTGGTTTTCCTATTTACGGTGACTGAGTTTTCATTTTTTTTAGGTTAAATTTTGAGCAATTCGACTTGTTAAACAAGAATCATATTTTGAATCATGATTATCAAACGTTTCCACTCGTTTATTCAATTTGTTCGTTATTTTAACATTAGATCGTACTTGAAAAATGAGTATCAATCTTTAAAACATATTCTAAAAAAGGACATTGTTTGATATTTTTAAGTCAAATTTAAGCTTACAAAATATAGTATTATAATTTGTGAGTAATTAGAGGTAGGTTTGTAAACAAATCGGGTCTAGACTAGTTTCAAGAATAATTTATTTGGGTCTAAATTACTATATAAATCTGATTACCCGGATCGATCCAGATTCGTTTAGTTCTTAAACGAATTGGATACAGATCTGATTGTTCCGATCCGATTATATATATATATATATATATATATATATTTCCAACATAGTTTTTACTCTAATGTAAAATACATGTATGGATATTAAAATGAATTCAATCTATCTTTCATTTTAACAATTACAAAAAAAAAAAAAAAAATTATAAAGTATTTTGAAATTTTTATATATAAATTTTCAAATTTATAAAATAATATCAATATCTAGATTCGACAAGATCCGATGAATTTGGATATGAATTTCCTTTTATAAACCGAGAAAAAATCTAAATTCGATTCCGAATCCGATAATATTAAACGGATTTATGTATAGATGTGCAAGATCAAGTTTGGATTTGACCCATTTAAATGCCTAATCGCAGCTCCACTTCATTATTACCAAAAGATTTACAAAACAACAATGCAAATAGAAAAGTGATAATTGTGAATATTTTTCACTTAACCTCACTACACTACATTGGATGAAGACATGTTCAAAATCATTTGCGTAATTATTAACTAAATAGTTTTTCAAAATATAAATAATGAATATGATATGAATAGTGCAAATAATGGATTGCGTGAATAATAAATAAGACAAAACATTAATAGTGTAGAATATTATTTGAAAAAAATACTTTTTTGACCAAACACTAATTATTATTGATCCAATATTATTAGTTTGGCAAGTAATACCTATCATTTGGCAAATAATACTTGCTATCCAAATAGGCCCAATCTTATCTACTAGGAATAAAACTATTTTTTTTTAATGACTACACTCAACCTACGCCTTGTCGGATAAATTATAAGCTTTAAAATCTATAATGTATTAATTTTATCTATTAGGAATAAAACTATTCTTTTTTTTTTTTTCAACAGTAACCGTCTAATCTACTCTTTGTCGGCTAAATTATAAGCTCTAAAATCTATAATTTATTACTCTTATCTAAAAATAAAACTATTATTTTTTTCTAATGGCAACAGTAGGAAAAACTTTATTATAGAAAAGTTTTACCAAATAATATGACAAATGGTATTACCAAACAAATGAGATTCTAGTATTTTAAATATTGATCCACCAATTCATTTTATTTTTATATCCACCACTTTAAATAGTGAAATCTCATTAGTTTAGAGATACTACATGCCAATTGATAGGATTTTCCTACAGTAAAATTTCTCCTTTATAAAGAGAGGCCCAACATGGTAAGGAATAAGAAATCTAATTTCTATCCTTAAAATATAAGGCGGGATTCAAACTCCGACCTTGCACTTGCACTGATCAACTCACCTAAGCTTAGGAATAAAACTATTCTAATAAATTATTTTTTTTTTTTTTATACTTTGCATAAACACGGATGGTTTCCAATGCTTTTTCCAATAATAAATTACTTCGAGTGTTAGAGATTCGAGTCTTAAGAATTTCATTAGTAATTTATTTGCGAGTTTAGATAAATTCAACAACTCAAATAGAAATCCGTGATTTCTCGGTCGGTTTAGGCCCATTGAAATTTTCATCAAACCAATTAGGGTGTCGAAGCTCAAGCCCCTTTTTGGTCTGGCTGAACGGATCCAACCTCATGTTGGATTACAGATATTCAAAATCGTGATACCCAACCCATTTAAAACTTCATTGCTTGTAAGGATGGGCCAAACCAGACCATATATTGGGCTGGATCTGGTATGGAAAGGCTGGTTAGATATATACAATTGGACTCGTCTCATTTTCGAGTACTATCTACATTGGGCTTGTCCTTAATGCGGGCGTGATGCCACGGCAGCACCATTTTCATACAGTCTCAAAAACACGCGAAAAGACTTGCTTTTCTTTTTTTTTTTTTTAATTTTATATATATTTTTTGTCAAAAGTGATACTAATAAATTGAATGTAAATTAGATTAGTATTAAATTAATCGATCACTTACCTATTGATATTCACTAAATTCTCATCAACTTATTTATCATATATTGACTAGCCTTTTATTATTCAACTTATAGTTTTTCCTCATTCTATTTTCCAAATCTTTTCCTTTAACAAATATAAGTTAGAAAATGTATGATTTTTAGTGGCATTTTATATACATACTTTTTATTTTTTAAAATATTCCAAAATTTTGTTACCATCAAGAGATAACAATATATCATGTAATATTATGATTTCTAACACGATATATACATTTATTCATAATAACCTAATTTCTCGCTTAGCTATTATTGATCTCAGGTCGAAGCCAAACAGTTTGATTGGAAAAAATCATATTAGTGTTCAAATAATTTACCGTTTAATTATTAATATTAATTGAACTATTATATTAATATTAATTAAACTATCATCAGATTACTTATTATAAATTAACTAACTCTTTAATATTCAACTAATAGTATAAATTTTATTCTATTACAGAATGGAGTTATATTTACCTTTAACAAATTATATTTTTCTTTAAGAAATATATGGCCAGGAAAAGTGTAGTTCTTAATTACTTTTGTATACACAAATTTTTATTATCAAAATATTCTAAAGTTTTGTTACCGTCAAGGAAAAATAAAATGTCATGTAACAGATTGACTTCTAACATAGGAATTATATTTATTCTTCATAACCTAATTTCTCATTTCATTCTTGATCTTGGGTGGAAGTCAAAAGGTTTGACATGAAAAAAAAGAAAAAAAAAAAAGAGAATTGAAATTCAAGATATCAATAACCACACAGGTATTGATTAAGCTTATTTTGTGTACTCTAATGCATTGAATAGTAAAAGAAAATTTCAACCAAATCCTTTCTTTAATCAAATCCTTCAAGTTACGTTTCAACCAAATAATGAATAATTGCACACCATTCATCGTGGGAACGATCTCTACTTCCACTAACTACTATTTGACACTGTATACTTGTGATTTGTTATTTAGTTAAAATTAATTTAAGTGTTTATTTTATAATTAAATAGTTGTATCATTTTGGAGGCAACAAAAGGTATCTAATTAATTTTTGAAGAAAGAAATAAAGATGAAATGGAAAAATTCTAAAATAATTCTATATACAGCATTATGTCATGAACTTAACCATATTTATTCACATCTTCTATGAACTTAATAGACCTTATTTAACAACTAATTACATATGTGAAAGTGTCATGTATGAATTTAACCATTCTTATTTAATCACTATCCACATCGCTCACATAGTAGTGTGGCTAAATCAAAATCACGAAAACCATGTTATTAACAAGTAAACAAGCAATGAATTGATCAAATTATCTATTAATCACATCACTCAGATAAATGATATAACTAAATTAGAATCGCGAGATCCATAACAAGTAAACAGGCAATGAACTAACCAAATTCCCTTGTCCCTCTAGTTTCCCTTTATAATACGAAAGGATACTTTAGACATTTTATTGCTTCTTTTTAGTGCGGCATTAACATTATTATTGTGGCTATAACATTTGCCTTCGAAGTGTACAGTAGTACATTTGCTTTCACATAGTAACGTATGCCTTCGAGGTGTATAGTTATACATTTGCTTTCACCTTAGCAACGCATATCTACGCTAAGTTAAATTGTTCCCAAAAAAAAAAATATATAAAAGATTGTATTTGAACGGGGGATTTGAATTATACGAACAATTTAAAATAAATGAATTGAAATGAATAAATATAAAACCACGTAACATTTTGGTGAATTTTGAAATTCACAATTAAATTCCACTAAGGATGGAATAACCTAATTTGTTTAAATAGCAAAAGGATGAATTCGAATTTGGATTTGAAATGTAAATCTATCCAAATTCCTTCGTACAAGCAAAAGAAATATTGGAAAGTTCAAATTACACATGAACCATTTTAACAACTCGTAAATAAATTAAAGACTAGTATTTCAGAAAGTTACACTCAGCTAAAAACTATTCCTCTGTAACAAAATCAGTAATAAAATAATTCAACACTATAACAAGCAATTAGCAAAGCAGTTTTGCTTCCTTGGGTCGCCTCTAAAAACTTGACTGAAGGTACATAATACATTCGGAGAGAGCTTTGATAGTGTGTAGCTGCTCAAACCTGAAAGGAGGCAAAATGACTTAATAAGATTGAAAAATTCTACAATTCCTTTTAGGAACTTATTTCCTTATACTTTAAGGGTTTGTATAATACAATCTTATGAATTTTAAAAACTTGTACTGTATAAATTCTTAAAACTAAAGGAATGATTCTCTTAATGGAATTGTAAAATTTCCTCAGTAAAATGGGTTGGATGGTTATTAAATTTAAAGGATCGAGAAATGTAGAGCTAAATCAAATGATGCAAATTGCCAATACAAGAAGATTTTCATCATAATTCTAGTATAATAACTGATAGAACTTACACGTTAGGTTGATTGGGTTCTGTCAAAAGATTTCAGGTCTTCATTAAGCTTCACAATCAAATTCTTTGCTTCTTCATAGTTTAAATTTAGTTTTGCCGGTACTCTGCCATAGTCAAATTGTTAAAAAAAAAAAAAAAAAAATTCCGACATGAAAACTCACATAAACAGAAATGAAGAATTTGGAATCTAAACTAATCATGAGATTTTAGAACACCAACTTTTTTCCTTTAAAAATGTAACATAAATTAACTGCACAAGTGCCCCCCAAAACTTACGATCTGGGAGCCACTCCACTCCTACCCTCGACCAGTGGTCCATCTATAAAAGTATAGAATTTCAAAGTAGAGGGAAAAATTCCATGTTCAAAAATGGTTGTCTCTAGTCATCTTGAAAATTAAATTACCAACAACACCATTCACATTGTGACGTCCCATCCCACATCAAAAGTGAGAGAGAATATTGTATTGTTTATAACACCTTAGGTTATAGGTTACTTACAACTTGGTTTAATCATTTTGGGCCCGTTGTTTCCGTTCAAAAGTTGTCCGGCTAGCTCAGGGCCCGAGGTGTTATATTTGGTATCAGAGCTAATCTCGTGTGGTTTCCGCACAGGGTGAGATTGGGCTAATGGTATTGGGGTGTTATATTTGGTATCAGAGTGAATATCCTGTAGTTTCTGCACAGGGTGAGATTGGACTAGTGGTATTGGGCTGTGACTATGCAAGAGAGTTCCTGGTTTCTGCACAGGGTGAGATTGGACTAGTAGTATTGGGCTGTGACTATGCAAGAGAGTCCAGGAACTAAGTGCTGTGCGGGACAGGAAAGGTGGAAACAAGACCAAATACAATTTGATCATTATGAACAAATCCAAAATCTTTGAAGATAGAGCCAACCGAACTTTTATTAGTTGCCAACCGCTGGGTGAATGGAATCCGATACATAAATCCGTGACCGGATACAATTTGATCATTATGAACAATCCAAAATCTTTGAAGATAGAGTCAACCGTTAGTTCCCAAATGCTGGGTGATATACATAAGTCTGTTAATAAAAGAATAGAAAAAGCTTTGACTGTGTCACTGACTAAGTGCTACGTTGATCTAAGGGCGGGAGCCACGCCACCTCTAGAACCCGTACGAGTCACCTCTAGAATCCTGCACAACTAAGTATGGTTCGTATGAGCTTTACGAGGGTGATTGTGATGCCCCGTCCCACATCGAAAGTGGGAGGGGATATTGTATTGTTTATTACACCTTGAATTATGGCCTATTTACAACATAGTTTAAGCATTTTGGATCTGTTGTTTCCACCCAAAAGTTGTCGAGCCATCCCAGGCCTGGGGTGTTACAACCAACACCACCATCCAAAAATGCATGGCAGAAGTCGAGCAAACTCACCTCTTTTTCTCTAGAACTGTAATTCAAAGTTCCATGTTTTTCCTTTTCTTTTTCCCTCATTTTTTGGCTAAGAATCCACTTTCCTAGCTGCTAAAACAGAACGCTCATAGTTTTGTCGTGTCACGAAAGCGTATGGAGACAAGGTACACTGGCTTTAGAAACTGGAGAAAGGCCCATGAACTTTCACTGGGGAAAAAAACAGCCAAGGGATAGAATTTCCATTTAACAAGCAAAATACAACATACCGCATGTCAATATCTTGATGAATTTGGAAGTGGGCCTCAAAGATACAAAGGCGTGCATTTGCAAGAAACTTGTCTCTCAAAGGGAAGCTTCCATCTTTAGCTTGATTACCAAGGAATGGGTCATTCAAAATAATCTGCCATTCATTTCATGGAAAAGCACAAGTGAAAATAACTATGCTACTAACTTATAATACCAGCTATCAAAATGCTAGTATGTGACAACTTCTGTCAAACTTTAGCTTAAAAATCAACTTCTGGAGATGCACAATTAATGATAAAAAGTAACTACCACCAGGTATGCCAATTCAAAAAACAAAGACAGCTAAAAAAAATAAGGTAACAGTCGACAAAGCTTAATAGGTTAAAGCATGAACATAAAACAGAATGAATTTGTTATGCATCCTCAAATGTGTTCTTCAAACAAAAAGAGAGATGCACAGGCCTATTGCAAAAAAGCACCTCAAATAAAGGAAACATTTTTATTTCAAAATTAAGGTAAATAACAGTAATAAGATGCAGCACTGTTGAAGGAAAGCTTACTTGTTCGCACTCCATCATCTTTGCTTGAGCTGCATCAAAGCCATAATTTACATACACAGATACCAAAAACTCAGTGATGGGATCTTGATATGAATATTCTTGCTGAATAACCTTAATAAAATCTTTGAATTGAGGTCTTCTTTTGTTAACAATGAATGCAGTTGCCAGATAACGTAGAAGATGGGGAGCACGTGTTTGGATGGCATTTAAGTACCTGGAAAAATTACATATTTTATAACTCATGAACAGCACAAACAGAACAACATGAAAGTATCACCTATCTCTCTGACAACGTGAACAACAAAAAAGTCCTTCACAAGAGAACAACATGAACATTTGTGACTCATGAATAGCACAAAGAAAACAACATGAAAGTATCACATACTCTGAGAATGTGAACAACCAAATGTCCTTCACAAGAAAGTGAGGTCAACAGAAAACTTGCACATCAAAGAAAAGTTTATTTTCGCCCCCAGAAGAGTCGTCGTAGGCACAAATCTCCCAAGTAAAGCCTTATTGTTGTTACTAAGGTTTTCTTAGGCGCAAATCTCCTAGGAAAAATTTTACTCTAGTCCTCGAAAGAACTATAGTTGCTCCTTTTAATTTACTTAACCAAGGAACAATTTCTCCAAGGAAAAGTTTATTTTCCCCCCCAGAGGGGTTGTCGTAGGTACAAATCTCCCAAGTAAAGCCTTACTGTTGTTACTAAGGTTTTCTTAGGCGCAAATCTCCTAGGAAAAATTTTACTTTCGTTCCCGGTAAGGGTTATGGTCGCTCTTTCAAGTATATTTAACTAAGGAACTACTTCTCCAAGGATAAGCTTATTTTCGCCCCCAGAGGGGTTATGCTGACTTCGGAGAGTGGTCTTTAATTTTGTTCCCCGAAGGGAATAAGTGACCCGGAAAGTCATGGTATCCCGAAGAATGCTCCCTGAAGGGAATAAGTGATCCCAAAGTGTCATGGTTTTGCATTGGAGGTTGGGTAGAGGATATGACCGCTATTCTAAACAAAATATTGGGCCACTGTGTAAACAAAAGACTTAAAAATTTTCATTAATAGCAAAATCGAATATTTACAAGTTGCACAAGCTTGTTTTACCTCGAACGGTGTTGCTTGGCTTAGGGAATTTCAAAAAACAAAGACAAAATAAAGAAAGTTTAAAAATATAACTTTTTCAAGTTTTGGGCATTCCAAGTGCGAGGTATGAACTTTCCATCCTTGGTCTTCACCTTATAGGCACCATTAGAGTATGTTTCAACTATCTATACGTAAGGACCTTCTCAATTTGGTGAGAGGTTTCCAGAAAATTGGGGTTGGCTCACCTCCGCCTTTTTTGTAACCTAATCTCCTACTTTGGACTTGCTGGTTGTACTAGTGAGCAACCCTTTGCTTGTCTTCTTGCATTTTGAATTACGCCTTATCTCATTTGTTCCTCAAGTAAGTTGAAGTTAGACCTGAAACCTTCTTCATTTTTCTCCAAGTTGAAGTTGTAAACCCGAAAACTTGGCATACCAATTTTCACAGGTACATGTGCTTTGGTTCCATAAGTGAGGTTAAAAGGAGTATCTCCGATAGCATTCTTGTAGGTGGTGCGGTATGACCACAAAACACTTGGGAGCTCTTCCACTCATTTACCCTTAGCGTCATCAAGCCTCTTCTTAATGCCTTTAAGAATGATGCGATTAGTCACTTCAACCAAGCAATTGCTTTGAGGATGGTTTACTGAGGAGAAACATTGTTCTATGCCTAGTCTTGGCAAAACTTTTTGAATATGAGTGCTCCTTGAAATTGCAAGCCATTGTCCGAGGTAAGTGCCTTGGGTATTCGGAAGTGACATATAACATTCTTCCAAAGGAATTGTATGATTTGTTCATGAGAAATGCTCGCCAAGGCTTCGGCCTCCACCCACTTAGCAAAATAGTCGATGGTTACCACTACAAACTTTTTTTTCCTCTGAGCTATTGGAAAATGACCAAGATATCTATGCTCCATTAAGCAAAAGATCAAGGAGTAAAATTGGACTAAGTTGTTCGTCTGGATGGCAAGGTTGGTTGGAGTGAAATTGGCACTTATCACATTTTTGCACATAGTTCATGGCATCATCTAACATTCTTGGCCAATAATAACCTTGCTTTTGCACCTTTTGAGCTAGAGCTCACCCTCCAATATGGTGTCGGCGAATCCCTTCATGTACTTTGGCTAAAGCATATTGAGTTTCATTTGGATTTAGACATCGAAGATAAGACATTGAGTAAGGCCTTTGATACAAAATTCCTATCAATGACCAAGTACTTAGTCAACCTTCTTTCTACCCTTTGAGCTTCGATCTTATCATCGAGCAATTTTCCTTCTTTCAAGTATTGAAGGATTGGGGTCATCCAATCCAGAGTAGAGTCGATATCCATGACCTCCTCGTGGGCTATACTTTTTTCTTTTATAACCTCCAAAAATACTTCCTTCAATACATTGGAATGTACCGAGCTTGCAATTTTTGAGGGGGCATCCGCTTCCTTGTTTTCATCTCGACTCACATGGATTATGTCAAAATTTTCAAAGTGCGAAATCAAATCCCTCACCTTGCTTAAGTAAAATTGTAGGGATGGCTCCCTTGCTTCATTCTCTTCTTTGACTTGTTGAACGACAAGGTTTGAATCCATATGTACCAACAAGTTTTTAACCTTTAATTCTTTAGCTAGGCTAAGTCCGGAGACTAAAGCTTCATACTCGACTTCATTGTTACTTGTTTGAAATTCAAACCTTAAGGCGTAACTTGTCTTGAATCCTTCCGGAGAGGTAAGAACAATACTCCGCCACACCCTTCGGTGTTGCTCGCTCCATCCACATGCATTTTCCATAGGGGTGAGTCTATGATTTGCCCCCCTGAGGGGGTAGCTGTCTCTTGAATTTTTTTCTTACTTGGATCTTTTATGTTCTCCTCTTCCACCCAGCTCCAAAATGAAATCGGCTAATGTTTGTGCTTTGATTGCCGCCCTTGGTTAGACATGGTTCTCAACTCACTTAGATCAATTGCCTATTTTACCAACATTCCTGAGACTTCGGGTTTTAAGAGAATAGACTTGAGTTGATGATTGGTAAGAACTATAATTGGATGACTCAAGAAGTAGGGTCTGAGCTTTCTTGCTACCATCACCAAGGCTAAAGCCAATCTTTTAATGGTAGGATACTGCATTTTCGGATCACTTAGTACTTTACTCACATAGTAAACCGGCTTTTGGACCTTATCTACCTTTTTTATGAGAACGACGTTTACTGCCGCGGATGAATAGGCCAAATATAAATAGAGGGTTTCTCCGGGTTCGGGCTTAGTTAGGAGTGGGGAAAAGCTAAGCATTGCTTCAACTTTTCAAATGATTTTTGGCATTCCTCCATCAATTGAAAATTCTTGGGATTTCTTAAAACTTTGAAGAAAAGCAAATTTCTATCTCCAAACTTGGATAAGAAACGACTTTAGGAGGCAAGTCGCCCCGTAAGCCTTTGCACTTCCTTGATTCCCTTGGGAGGGTTCCATATCTTGAATAGCCTTGATTTTTCCGGGTTTAACATCAATCCCTCTTTGAGTTACCATAAAACCCAAAAATTTTCCCTCGGAAACTCCAAAAGCACATTTTTTTGGATTTAGCCTCATCTTGAACTTTCTCATGGTAGTGAAGTTTTTTCGGAGGTCCTTCACATGATCTTCTTTCAACTTACTTTTGACAAGCATGTCATCTATGTAAGCTTTCATATTTCTACCTAATTGATTGGCAAACATTCTATCCACCATTATTTGAAGAAGGTTTAAGTGGCTTTGGCATTTTTCAAGTCAAAAGGCATTATGTGGAAACAATAAGTGCCGGAGTCAGTGATAAAGGCGATCTTTGCCCTATCCTTGCAATTCAAAAGGATTTGGTAATACCCTTTGTATGCATCCAAAAAAGACATAACTTCACACCTAGAGGTAGAGTCTACCACGGTATCTATGTGGGGTGTAGGATAGCAATCTTTGGGGCAAGCCTTGTTCAAGCTTGTGAAGTTCACATACATCCTCCACTTAGCCCTTGGGTTCAGCACTATGACTACATTGCTTAGCTATTCGGGGTATTGGATTTCTTCTATGATCTTGGCATCCAAGAGCTTGTCTACTTCCACCTCTACCGCTTGGCTTCTTTTCATTCCAAAATTTATTTTCTTTTGGATGACGGGTTTAAAACTCGGATCTACATCGAGGGAATACACAGCAATGTCGTGTCAATCCTTGGCATGTCCGAGGGATCCCAAGCAAAGAGATCTTTGAATTCCCTTTAAGTAAGCAAAGAAATGAGGTCTTTCTTGATGTCCCCTGGGAGGGACTTTCCCACTTTCACAACTTTGCAAGGATCATTTTCATCTAAGAGCACATTTTCAAGTTCTTCGGCGAGTTCTCCCTTTGGGTTGGGTTCTTCTTTTTCTTCCAAGAGTTGAACATTGCAACTAGGAACAACTTCATTCCCTTTCAACTTCAATGAAGCTATAGCTTTGTGATGAAGCCTTGGCTGATCTCCCTTTATCTCGCCTACTCCATTTTTTGTTGGGAATTTTATCTTCATGTGGTGGGAGGAAGTGATAGCACCAAGTGCTCCAAACGTAGGTTTGCCAATAATGATGTTGTAAGGTGAAGAAGCCTTGGCGACTACAAAATCAATCATGAGTTGAACATCTTGAGAGGGTGTACCAAACAGGACAGGAAGAGTAATGTAACCAAAGGGTTCAACCACTTCCCCAGCGAACCCAACCAAGGGCGAAGTCACGGGTTTCAAGTCTTTTCCTAAATCCAATTTCATTTGTTTGAAGGCTTCATAAAAAAGAATGTTTGTGGAACTTCCATTGTCAATCAAGGTTCTCTTCACATCACAATTTGCAACGGGCAAGGTCACTACCAAGCGATCGTTATGAAGGTAAATGACCTGAGCCGTCTCTTTTGCGGTGAATATTATGTTTTGGCACAACCTAGGTCTCTTCATGCTAGATTGGACCAAGTTGATTTGACGAGCATAGGCCTTGCGAGATGATGTGGAGTCCCATTTGTTGCCCCACTAGAGATAGTATGAATGACGATTCTCTCTTGGTTTTCTACCCCTGCTACTCTTTCTCCTCGAGGTAGATCTCAATCTCCTTTATCTGGTTTTGTGCTTGGTGTTGGGGTGATCTTTCTCTATCCATCCCTTGGATGAATTGCTTAAGGTAACCCTTATCAAGTCTTCAATAAAATTTTTGAGGGAAATACAATTATTGGTCTCATGTCCATGAGCTTTGTGAAAATAGCACCATTTGTTCTATAACTTGTTGCACCGCTCTGGGTCACTTCTCATAGGCCCAGGCCACTTGACAAAGGGTTTTTTTCTCTATGATAGCCAAAATATATGAAGGTTATATATTGAGTGGGGTATAAGCTCTAAGAGGGTCGGGACTCCTCCCATGAGGAATGGTTACGGATAATCTATCCCTCACACTAACCTTTTTTAGAGGTTCCGCTCCACTAAATTCTCCATTTACTTTTCTCTTCTTCCCATTTCTCCCCTAGACTCTCTTTTTCTCCCCTCCCCTTCATCTGCTTGAGCAAACTCTTCGGCCCTATCGAAGAGTTCATTGAGGATGGAGGGTGACCTCAAATTATGATCAAATGAGAACTTTTTGGGCTTAACCCTACTTTGGAATGCCATGATTTTCATATCTTCTGTAGTTCCTTGAATCCCAATAGTTTTCTTCTTGATCCGATCCACGTAGTCAAGAAGGGATTCTTTTGGCCTTTACTTAAGAGTAAGCAAGTGAGTCTTTGTCTTCGGAATCCTCTCTCACGCTTAATTTCTTTAAAATTATTGGTTCCCAAATTTGTTCAAGAAGAGGTCTACAAGTTGATCAAAACTTCTTATGCCCCCATTTTTATATCCTCTGAACTAATCCGAAACTGCGCCCTTAAGGGTTCTGGGGAACCTTTTGCACAGAATAGCATCTAAAACACCTTGCAGACACATCTTGGCTCAATAAGCATCAAGGTGCTCCCACTGATCCGAACCTCCATCGTAAGAGTCAAAATGAGATGTTTGCCAATGTTTTGGAAGGGTTCTTGCATTATTTCATCAGTGAATGGTAAAGAGTACTTGTATCTTGCAACTATTCCTTCCTTGTCATCCATCTTGTCTACCCGAACTTGGAGCTCCTCCTACTTTCTTTTTAGCTCTTCTTCTCACTAGGGTGTGCGTTTCAAAATTTGCTCCCTTTCACAAGTCTTCCTATCTCCCTTAGGACTGAGGCCGCCTCACTTAGGTTCCTTGGTCTGGCTTCACTTGGCCTGGAGGAAGCTTCTCTTCTAGACTCATGCTGAGGCAGACCGGCCTTCATGTTCTTGTCGGGAGGACCCGAATGGGGTTACTTCCCTCACTCCTTGATTATCCCTATAGATTTCATGAGGGTGTTTCTCATCCAAGGGGATATGATGTGTAGAGTGGACAACCCGGGGATTGCCACCAAAGTTGTGCGAATATTCTGCTCCACCTTGACCACCTTGTTGCACATGTTGATGTTTCATGAGGAGATTCCTTAACATGGCATTTTGTTGCCTTAGCAATTGTATCTCTGTATCTCTTTCATTAGCTTGGGGACTGGAATCCCGATCTTGCCCCTCCAATCGATCAAATACTCTAATTGATCGATTTGATTGGTGTTGGGATATAACCTCTTTCCCTCTATCTGGATTGTGGCGGTGGGTGTTGCGCGTGCTAGGAACCATAAGTAAAGACACAAAATGGCTTCTTGTTTGTTTCCCACAGACGGTGCCAAATGTTGATGCATAAAAAATTTTGCACCAAGATATAAAAATTAAAGTCTAATTAAGTCCAATTTTGAAAATACCCCAGAGCAAAGGTATTAACGTGCGTCGAACCACAATGCGATAACTGCGACAATAAAAATAACGACGGGGCTTTGTCCCCCGGGGGAAGCTTTGACGCTCAAGTCAGAATTGGTGATAGGAAGAGAATTGAGAGTAAAATGAGAGCAAGGATTGGTAAAGTGTGGTGTTGAGAGAATGAAGTTCAGAATCCCTTATTTTACCTTCCAACTTACTAAGAGATATTTTTTTTAGGATGGGCTTGAACAATTCACGGGCTTAGGAATAATTACTGGGCCCATAAGGCTTGTGAATGTATTTAATATCTTCATGCTTGATTTTAAATAAAAATTACCAAAATATCCTTTCATACGTTTGATAGTTTTGACTGATCGGCCACGTGTCCACGAATCATTGGATGATATTTTTAGGCATCATCAATATATATATATTTATATTATTTTTTGGTAAAAATATGGAACATGAAATATATAATATATATTGTGTATTGAATATTCATTGTACAATAATTTTGTTGTATAATTTTTGTACATATAAGAAGATATTGCTCAAATAATTTATATATGTTTGAAATATATGAATTTTTTTCTAGTTTTTTTAGAAGAGATGTTGTATAATTTTTAAACATATAAGAAGATATTTCTCAAATAAGTTATATATGTTTGAAATATATGAATTTTTTCTAGTTTTTTAGAAGAGATATTGTGAGTTTGGAGTGGCCTGATTTTAACCCGAAACCCTCTTAATTTTGTGAGCTAAACATGAGCCCCAAATATGTGAATTTTTGTGAGTTGAATTTAGGTTGAATTTTATTACATTATGTTTGGATGGAGGGATTTGAGTGGATTTGATTTGATATCCTAATTTATAATAAGTTATCCAAATAAGTTAATTAATTTAATTGTGGATTTGAAATCCACCAATAAGTGGGAGTGTGATTTTAATAGTTAAATGAATAGATTTAAAATTCATCTAAATTTTATGTCATATCAAATCCTATCTCAATTCAAATTCATTCATTTTAAACATTTCCTTCAATTCAAATTCACCTATCCAAATACAACCTTATTTTGAAATGGGTTGAGTTAGGACATATAGAAACTCGGGTCACATAATTCGGCTCATATATATTGTGTATTGAATATTGGTTATGTACTTTGTTGTAATATTTTGTACATATTAAGTGATATTGGTCAAATAAAATTACATATGTTTGAAATATATAAATTTTTTATTTTTCGGGGAAAGATGTTGTGAACTTGGGATGACCCTATTTCAACCCAAAACTTCACTTAATTTTGCGAATTAAGCGTGAGCTTTCTTGAATTAAACTTGGGCTAAGTTCAGTTAATTTAAAATATGTTGAATTCGAACGCATCAAAACTCATCACATAACTCGATTGACAATCCAGGGGATATAGGGGTAATTATTTGACAAGTTAATTTTAAAGAAAGTGAAATGCTTAGATGTAGTCTATGATTCCACTTATAGACTGTGTGGTATTATTTAGAGTAAATCATATAGAATAAATGGCATCAATAGATATAGAAAAGATTGTATGAAATTTAATCCTAATCACAAGGTTTATACGCAAAGCCCAAAATCGAGTCTACCTAAGTATTTTCCTTAAATAAAAGGTTACATTTTTAAGTTGTGGAAAGGAAAGGACATATATATATATATATATATATAGAGAGAGAGAGAGTAAAAAAATGGAAATAAGTAGCTAAAAACAGGTAGAAGTTTTAATCGAGGTTATCCTGGTACAATTCTTGGGAAACCCTCATGTCCTCGGTCAAAATATTTCAAAGTTGTTGAGGCATATTTCCAAAATGGCAGAAGGATGTTCTTGCTGCACAACCATTCTTACCAAAAAGTTAGTAGCTCTGTTGGCTTCTCTGTAGGAATGGCTAGGTTTAAAACTCAACTTGGAACCATGGTTCAAAGTCGGGTCGAGGTAACGGTCTCGCTCACAAAACACATAACACGCACAAATCATGAAGCCAACACCCTTGGAAAACAAAAATCTCCTTAGTTCATGAACCCTAGCACCTAAATCATGGTGTCTTGCCAGTTGGCACTTCAACTTGTGATAAGGGCCAATATCGTTCTTCATTTCCATTTTCATTTCATCACGTCTTCATTGTCATTCTTTCTTTCACTATTTTCCCATCTTTTTTTTTTTTTTTTTCTGAAATATTTGGTTCATACCCATCTCGTGAGTCGATCGAATAGAATCGAGCGAGTTTTACTGATTTTTTGATGCGGTGAGTTGAATCGGTGTGACTTGTTTGAGTCGATCCGATTCACAGTCGATTTTGAGTTTTCGGTATGTAGCGGCACGTAACCGGAGCGGGAGGCTCTGTTCCGGTCACAACTCTGCTGAGACTTTGAACCATGCTTGGAACTAAGGATTTTCCTGCAATAAAAAATAATGTTGGCATTAGAGTGTGCAGATTAATCCACATGAAGAATAAGGTTCACCACAATTTCAGAATCCACTTCAACATCTAAGCAAGGTAAATTCTTGTGCTCAACCAATAAGAGACGATCCTTTAATCCTCGCAACTCAGCCAACTAACTAGAATAGGTGCCTAAATTTCTTATGTAACCAAGAACCCAACTTCTAAGTAAATCTCTAATTAAATCACCAGAACCAGTAGGCCTGGGGTTACCCTTCGAAGCCCCATCTCAATTAAGTTTCTGGACTCCAGGTACAAGAGGAAGCCAACTAATATGCACTTTATTCCTAGGAAAAACTTTAGCCTTATTAGGTCCAAGAAAAGATTAACCAGGCACCAAAGCTAAAGTATGAGAAAAAGGATCAACAAGGCTTTTATTCAGGTCAAAAACCAAAAAGTTCCTGCGTATCCAAATCACCCAACAAGCAATAGAGAAGACAACACCCCAATGAATGTTAAAGAAAGGGAAAGGAATGGAACTAAGACAATCCCTCTTGAGCCACACCAAGAAGGGAGAATTAGAATTAGGACGAAGCAAAGTAGGAGGATTAAGATCACTCCACAAGGATCCAGCAATCTGATTACAAAACCTAAAAATGTGATCCATATCCTCAAGGCTTGAAAGCACAAAGGACAGACATCATCCCCACAACATGCCTATGAAAAAGAACAGTTATTGAAGGAATTTTTCCTTGAGCTGCAAGCCACAACAACATCTTCATTCTTGTTCTAGCTTCAATATTCCAAACCCACTACCATTCATGTCCAAAATCTAACACATGATTTTGATTGGACAGGAGCAAAGCAATAGCATATTTGTAGGAAAAGTTTCCATTCGGGGAATTCCTCCACTTAACTGAATCTTCCTAAAGATCCACATAGTGCCTTGGAATGGCTTCGACAATTTGTAAGATACTATCAAGGATCTGACAGGAAACTCTCCTCGGCGTCAATATTCCAAACCTAGTACCATTCATGTCCATAATCTAACACATGATTCAAGACAGGAGCAAAGCAATAGCATATTTGTAAGAAAAGTTTCCATCCGAGGAATCCCTCCACTTAACTAAATCTTCCTGAAGAAGAGCTCCACACACGGTCTTGGAATTAGAAATGGCCACGGTTTCGGTTCTAGTTCTGGGACCGTTGTTGATGGATGATGGCTCCTGGAACCGGATGATGGTTCCTGAAACCATGGACACGGTTTCGATTCTCTATTTTTTGGAGTTAGAACTAGAATCGGCGATTCTGAAACCGAAATTGGCAATAATTTAAAATTTAATAATAAATTGTAATTCTCCCCCTACCATTCAACCTATAAATATCCCTCCCTTAACATTTTCAACACACAATTCTCTCGATCTCTCTAATCCTCTCTAATTCTCTCAAATTCTCTCAAAATGTATGAATTTTTCAAAATATATCTTTACTTTAATTTTTAATGGTTCAATAAAAAATGCAATAGTGTATTTTTTTTTCTAAAAACAAGGTCTATAATTGAAATATAAATAAAATATAATATTTATTTCTCATCTTAGCTTGTATTAATTTTTTTAGTATTATAGTTTCTACATTTTTAAATTTTTTTAATAAAAAATCGATAAAGTTGAAATCAAAATCGTGACTAGAATCAGGACCAGAATCGGACGAAACTGGAGAATCGGCATGAACTACTGGTTCTGACTCTCTTCAGAATCGGAACCGAAATCTGCAGTTCCGAAACAGTGGTCAATCTGTAAGATACTATCAAGGATCTGAAAGGAAACTCTTTCCCAATTCCAAGTTCCTTGCTCCCCATAAATATCTCTAACTTTCAAATACATCTCTTCTTCTTATTAAATAGTTGGTAACCTCTCCTAAGGCACCTTCAATTAATGGAACCCAAACCCTTTCTAATCACTATGGAACAGGAGTATAACTCTTCTGGTTATCAATGTTAGTAGCAATAATCATTGAAGCCCACAAGCTGTTTGATTCCTTGAATGATCTCCAACACAAGTTAGCTAAGCCTACAACGTTAGTATGAAGAGTCTTCCTTAACCCAAACCTACCAACTCTTTAGGCCTAAAAACTTTATCCCAGCTAACCAAATGAATCCTTTTTTTTTCTCTTTTGAGGTGCCCCAGAGAAAATCTCTTCAAATTCTATCCAAATCATTACACAGCTTCATAGGGACGTCAGAAAGTAAATAATCAATAACACAACAAAACTTAAAATTTTTACTTTCCTATCATGGATCACCTTGAATAATTTATGCGTAGCACAAGAAAAGTATAGAGATTATACCTTAAAATTACAGTAAAATCTCCAATGTATTTGGGACATTGATCCACAAGCCGTACAAGTGCCCGGCCTCTAATGGTATCCACACAGATAATTATCAAGAATCTTCACAAGATTGATTGACCCAAACTACAGAGTGCTAAATTTCCAAACGTGACTTTCACGTTTTTTTTCTTCATGGCTTTTCAATGAATATGCTGTACTACTACAACTCAAATCAATATGTATGTTTTTTTAAAGTACTTCTTACAAGTACTAAGCATATATATATATGATATAAGCCGTATAATTCTAGTATCCCAATTAAATTGGCTTTAGGGAATTACAATAATTCTAATCAGTTTGGGTCAAGGACATATAAATAAGTATAAAATCATTAGAAGTTCTAATATATATTACACATTAGCTCCA
Source organism: Cinchona pubescens (assembly GCA_025175665.1). Lineage (NCBI taxonomy): Eukaryota > Viridiplantae > Streptophyta > Magnoliopsida > Gentianales > Rubiaceae > Cinchona > Cinchona pubescens. Next base: position 2,886,012 of record JANKKI010000187.1, on the reverse strand, counting down.
AAGATTTATATCTTATGACAATTGAGTCCAAAAATTAATTTTTCTCATAAATTAACCCATAAGTATCTCATACCTATCAAATCAATTTAATCTTAAATTAATTATCCTTAAGTTTATGACCCTTTAGGTTCCCAATCACGTTGGCAATAAGTATAAATTATAATCCTAAATTAATTAGGATTAGACAAATTAAACACTTTAATTTATCATTAATTCTCCAATTAATTAATTTACACTTATAGATAAAGATTGGCTTCTAACAAAGTATCATAACCACCCAAGTGTTGAGATATGTCAAAGTGATTCGACATCATCCATCCATGATTTAGTTCCCGTGTAATTATTATCCTTTCACCAACCTATATTCCGATTAATTCAAGATTATAGATATAATGCCAACTCTTATTGAATTAATCAAATTTACTTCTTTCTAAAATACAACTCACTTGAAATAGAATTTAAGACACTCTTAATTCTATTTCCACTTTGCGCAAAGATTTTCGAATCGTATTTTAAGAAGTGACCATACTAGGATATACTTTTCTATTATAAAGAGTAGTGAATCCTCTATTGGTCATATCTTATCTTATCATGATTCATATTATATCTGAACTCTATAGTATGTATGACTCATTAAGCGTAACGACTAATAGAGACAAAATATAATAATCGACAATCAAGATAAACTCATGACCTCAAGTCAAACGATGATTACACTACTATCACAACGAGATTAATCCACTAGCATTTAAATAAAAATTCGTGTGAAATACTCTTAGCGAGTCAATGCGATGTACTTATTCTCAATAACCATCCACATACACTTATGTGTTAATTTACCAGTGTCTTACACTATGATTAGGGATATCCACGAATAATATATAATTACATCATTAGTATTTATGATTTTACATATATATATTTTATTCAAAAAATGTGTAAGACCATATTACAAAGTATACATAAATATAAAAGTGTAATTTATCCCTAAAATAAATTAGTTTTAAGGCATACACTAACAAGTGTATCAAGAAAACAATGACGCTCCCACTCACCTTCTTGTATACACAAGGTTCATCCTCATTTTTTATAAAATCAAACTCTTTGATTGTTTCATCAAAATGGATGTTCCAACTCCTAGAAGCTTGCTTTAGTCCATAAATAGATCTTTGTAACATGCATACTTTGGTAGGATATGTGGATGTAAACCCTTCAAGTTGTATCATATACACATCTTTCTGTAAATTCCTATTAAGGAAAACAGTTTTTACATCCATTTGCCAAATCTCATAATCATAATATGTAGCTATCGCAAGTAAAATTCAAATAGATTTCAGCATTGCAATTGGTGAGAAAGTTTCATCAAAGTCAACTCCTTATCTTTGTGTATAACCTTTTGCCACAAATCGCGCCTTATAAATAATCACATTATCATCCATGTTGGTCTTTTCTCTTAAAGACCCACTTGCACCCTATGGGTTTAATCCCTTCAGGTGGATCGACTAAGGTCCAAACCTTATTGTCATACATGGAATCCATTTCAGATTTCATGGCTTGTAGCCACTTCTGAGAGTCCTTATCAGATAGTGCTTCTTTGTAAGATGTAGGTTCATCATTCATAATGACTAATACATCATTGTGCCCACTTACAAGCAACTCATATTTCTTTGGAGCACGACGTATCCTAGTAGTCCTACGAAGAGCTTGTGTTTCATTACATTCATCCGTTATCATATCATCATGTGATTGAAGCTTTTGTTCCATTTGTTGATCAATACTATATTGTGTTTCTTGAACTTCTTCAAGATCTATTTTACTCCCACTTTCCCTTTCAAGAATAAACTATTTTTCTAGAAAGATGGCATGCTTTGAGACAAACACCTTTTGCTTAATGGGATTATAGAAATAGTATCCAAACTTCTCCTTTGGATATCCCACAAATAGGCATTTCTATCTGACTTAGCTTCAATTTTGTCAGATTCTACCCTCTTCACATAAGCAAGGTAGCTCCAAACCTTCAAGTATGAAAGTTTAGATTTCTTTCCAAACCATATCTCATACAAAGTGGAATCAACAACCTTTGATGGAACACGGTTTAGCAAATGGGGGGAAGTATTAAGAGCATAGCCTCAAAATGATTTTGGGAGGTCTGCAAGACTCATCATTGGTCAAACCATATCTAATAGGGTTCGATTACGTTACTCAGATATACCATTTAGTTGTGGTGTATAAGGAGTAGTCCATGGGATAGAATCCCATTCTCCTTAAGATAATCTTGAAACTCTTGGTTTAAGTATTCCCTGCCTCGATCAGATCAAAATATTTTAATACTTTTACTAAGTTGTTTTTCAACTTCATTCCTGAATTTTTTGAACTTTTCAAAAGCTTTGGACTTATACTTCATTAAGTATACATAACCATATCTAGAATGGTTATCCGTAAAAGTAATGAAGTATACTTCATTCTGAAAAACTTCCTCTAGCATGAATTGACATAGGACTACAAACATCAGTATGTATTAGCCCCAACAATTCACTAGATCTATTACCTTTTCCAGTAAGAGATGATTTGGTCATTTTACCAAGTAAACAAGACTCACATATATCATATGATTCATAATCATCAAATGATCCCAAATAACCATTGTTGTGTAATTTGGAAATATGTTTCTCATTATATGACCAAGTCTACAATGCCAAAGGAAAGATTGTTTCAAATTATCAATTTTAGACCTTTAGGATTTATGTTGAGAATAGAATTTTCTATGTCTAGAATATAAATACCATTATTCACAGTAGCAGTTCCATACATAATGCATAACGTGAAAAAAAACAACATTTATTCTTTTGCATAATGACAAAACCATTAGTGTCTAAACACAGAATAGAAATAATATTTCTAATAAGAAATGGAACATAATAACAGTCTTTAAGTTCTAAAATAAGACCACTAGGCAAAGAAAGATAATAAAAAGAGTCCCTATGGCTAATGCAGCAACAATTGCTCTATCTCCGACATGTAGGTCTACTTCTCCCTTAGCCAACATTCTACTTCTCTTTAGTCCCTACATATTTTTACAAATATGACGTGATGATTCGGTATCTAATACCTTGGAATCTGATTTAGAAGTAGAAATATTAATTGTGAAGCTGGTATTACCATCCTCAACATTTGCCCATAAAATTGTGAAGCTGGTTGCCTTGTACTCATGGTTCTCAAACAGTGAAATCATGGGGAATAGTGAAGACACAAAATGAATAAGGGAAAGTGTTGCACACAACTTCTTCTACACAATCAATTTTTTAAAAATATTTCTTAATTTTTTTCCATTGTCAGGAATATATACGTTCTTAACATTGATCCCATAAATTATACTTGTTCTATATCTTTAAACGAGATAGTAACAGTTTGTACACAATATTTTCTGTCCAGGCTAAATATGAACATGTATCAAGCTAGAGATAGCTCTTGGATCGGGTGGATCGAAAGAGGGAGATGACATTGTTTTATCCGCTATACAAGACGTCATGCACAAAACCAGATAGTTAGTCGTTGCCGCCTTGATAGAGTTGAAAAACATGCAAAATGAAATTATGCAACTTAACATATTGCTAGGTATATTAACAAAAAATGTTTTTGATTTAGAAACCACAATAGAATGTGGACATATAGAGTTGGCAATGAGCATTAAAAAATTACAAGACATTAGAAAGCAATCAATTAAAAATAATGAACAAGCATCCCGCAGTAAGTTTAAATTATGTAACATGGTTAGCGAGGAGTGGCTTACAAGTTTTTCAAGTGATCAAAGTGCAAGTCAAAGTGGAGGAACACCAATGAAAAAGAGGAAAGGGGCCACGTGCGAAGCAGGTATGGTAAGAAAATTGGAAATAATACCTTACAGGAGAAAGCCATGGGACCGAAATCAGTTTAGAGCTCACAAAAGAAATAATAGGCAAAGAGAAAATGTTCACCTTGCTCTTAGTGATATGCTTCAGATGATCACTACACATTGATACTAACTTCATTTACTTTTAGATTAGTATGTATCTTTTCCATTCTATTTGTATTAAACAAGCTGCAAAGTTCTATACAGATTGATCTTACAATGAACATAACATCTGAAAACCAAATACTTTTATCTGACAAGAAGCATCGAGAAGAGACTGAATGATGAATTTATGTGGTTTATTGTTATTGCCTCTACCATTGCACATGTAACGCCTAACATTATTTGTTTATGTTGCAAAAAGTCATAATACTACCTAGGCCTGTGATAGTTAATCGGGATCTTCTTGTTGCGTACTTTTTCCACAAAAACCTGCCAACCAAGTAAAATAAAGTTTATTGATAACAAATAAATATGAACCAATTAATTAAGTTTAATTTGGTTTGAAATTTGTTTTGATGTTACATAGTGCCGTTTTGGTAGAAACACTAGAATACTCGTTAACAAGAGACGATTTCAAATCACTTCTGCCAGAAGCCCTATTGAAATGCCCTTGCAACCTAGGTTGGAAAAGAGCAAAAAAATTTACTATATTCTGGCCATTTTTTAGCATTCTATTTTGCAATGGATTTTCCATCATTATACCTAGGTGTTTGGGAATTACAGCTAATAAGTTGTTGCTTGGTCATGCTGACCTCGAGGGCAAGGGAAAACAATGGTAACAGTACTACGGGTAATCCATTCCAAATTTGGTATATACTATGTCAATTGGAGGTCGCAAGCCATTCTTTTAACTTATCGTTAAAATTATTTGTATTACTCTGTAAAATGTACACATCTGGTTCAGAAGTTGATTGTTCAATGGAACAAGGCTTCAAGCGTCGAATACAGTTTTTCATGACTGATTCATTTTGTGATAGACCCATCAACGAATGTGAGAAGGTAACAACAACTGCACAACCCTTCATAATATATTTTTCCTATTTGTTTTATGGATGGGTTTGATGTTATTATTCCAAATTGTGCCCACTTCTTAATACAAATGTGTATTGCACCTTAGTTAATGATCATTGTATACTATTACTCTCAGCGTAATGATCAGTGATGATGTACACAGATATGTGTTCCCATGAATATACTGAACGAGCATTAGTATTTGGTAGTGGTGGACATGCTCATAGAGAGAGTGTACAGATATGACTCCTTAATGTCATTAGGAATTAAAATGTGAAAGCTGGCTGACGTACAAAAACTTGTAGGGACATAATTGAAAACTTCTTATACGGATCCGATCCATACAAAATTTTTTTGGCCGTAAACCTTGTTCTATATTTTGTTTAGATCCCTAATTGCGTTTTTCTTTTTATTTTTTATATGTCCAAATGCTAATGCTCAGTGCATGCTAGATTTAGGGAATACACAATGCAATGGTGGTCGGCTTCGGACACAATTACCACACTGATATAACACAATTCCCCATTGTTGAACCGAACTGGACACCATAACAAGAAAATAGGCCAAATTCACAATTTTAACTCTTGTTTTCCAACATATCATTTCCCCTGTACATGTTTCCTAAATGAATTGATTCGCCATATGTAGTTTCGATTGCAGTGTCTTTTGATAAAGGTCATGTCTAACGTGAATGATGATGTCTAAAAATATTGTCCAATAGCTCACAGACATGTGATCAGTCTCTTAAAGTTGTCAAGACATTCATGGGCCTAATAAATATTTCCAAACCCATGATCCAATCAAGCCCATCCTAGAAGAAGTATAAATAGTAATTTGGAAGGTAAAATTATAGATTTTTTTGGAACTTCTTTCTCTCAACTCCACACTTTACTAATTCTTGCTCTCAATTATCTTCCTGTCACCAATTCTGACTTGAGTGTCGGAGCTTCCCCTAGGGGACCTAGCCCCTCCGCTCTTGTATTTGGTTGCAGGTTTTCTAAAACGTGGGTACACGCGCACAACTATAAGGATTCGAATTTTATTTTACACTTTGGTGCTAATTTTTTCTCTCATCAAGATTTGGCGCTGTCTATGGGAAACCAACAAGAAGCCATTTTTTTGTCTTTACCTAAGTGGCTCTCAGCACGCGCCACATCCACCGCCACAATCTAGATAGAGGGAAAGAGGTTTTGTCCTAACACCTATCAAATCGATCAATTAGAATATTTGATCGATTGGAGGGTTGGGGATCCCGGTCCCCAAGTTAATGAGAAAGTTACAGAGATACAATTGCTAAGGCAACAAAATGCCATGTTGAGGGAGATTCTCATGAAGCATCGACATGAGCAACAAGGTGAAGAATATTCACATAACTCTGGTGGCAACCCCCGGTTGTCCACTCTATGCATCATAACCCTTTGGAGGAGAAACATTCCCGTGCAATCTATAAGAATCATCAAGGAGGGAGGGATGTAACTCTAGCCAGGTCCGCCTGACAAGAATGTGAAGGCTGGTCCACCCAACATAAGTCTAGAAGAGAAGCCTCCTCTAGACCAAGTGAAGCCAGACCGAGGAGCCCAAGCGAGACGGCCTCAGTAGCAAGAGATAGGGGAAGACCTCGTGGAATGGAGCAAGTTTTGGAAGGAAGCCTGCATACCCGAGAGAGAAGAACAATTAAGAAGAAAGTTGGAGGAGCTTCAAGTTCGAGTAGACAAGATGGATGACAAAGAGGGGATGGCTGTAATATACAAGTACTCCTTACCTTTCATTGATGAGATTATGCAAGAACCCCTACCAAGGCATTGGCAAACACCTCATTTTGACTCTTACGATGGAAGTACGGATCCGTGGGAACACTTTGATGCTTATCGAGTCAAGATGTGTCTACAAGGTGCATCAGATGCTATTATGTACAGAGGGTTCCCCGGAACCCTCAAAGGCGCATTCTCAGATTGGTTCAGAGGGTACAAATTAAATATAAGAAGTTTTGATCAACTTGTAGACCTCTTCTTAAATAAATTCTTGAATAAATTTGGGAACCAAAAAAGGATTCCGAAGACAAGGACTTACTTGCTTACTTTTAAGCAGAGGTCAGAAGAATCCCTTCTTGACTATGTGGATCGGTTCAAGAAGGAAACTATTGGGATTCAAGGAGCTATTTCAAAGAAGCGAAAGATATGCACATCATGGCATTCCAAAGTGTAGTTAAGCCCAAAAAATTCTCATTTGATCTTAATTTGAGGTCACTTTCCACCCTCAATGAACTTTTTCGTAGGACCGAAGAGTTTGCTCAAGCGGATGAAGGGGAAAGGAGAAAAAGAGTGTCTGGGGGTGAAAATAGGAAGAAGAGAAAAGCAAATAGAGGAGTTAGTGGAGCGGAACCTCCAAAGAAAGTTAGTGTGAAGGATAGGTTATCTGTAGCCGTTCCTCATAGGAGGAGTCCCGACCCTCGTAGAGTTTATACCCCATTCAATACACAACCTTCTCGAGATTTTGGCTATCATAGAGAAATAACCTTTTCCCAAGTGGCCTGGGCATATGAAGAGTGACCCAGAGCGGCGCAACAAGAACAAGTGGTGCTATTTCCACAAAGCTCATGGACATGAGACCAATGATTGTATTTTCCTCAAAAATTTCATTGAAGACTTGATAAGAAGGAGTTACCTTAAGCAATTTAAGAGGCCTTTCCAAGAGATGGATAGAGGAAGATTACCCAATGCCAAGCACAAAACCTGGACAAAGAAGATCGAGGTTCGCCTCGAGGAGAAAGAGTAGTAGGGGTGGAAAACAAAAGGAGAATCATCATTCATACTATCTCTGGAGGGGCAACAAATAGAGACTCCACATCATCCCCCAAGGCCTATGCTCGTCAGATCAACTTAGTCCAATCTAGTATGAAGAGACCTAGGTTGTGCCAAGACATAATATTCACTGCAGAGGAAGTAGCTCAAGTGATTCACTCTCATAACAATTCCTTGGTAGTGACCTTACCCCTTGCAAATTGCAATGCGAAGAGAACCTTGATTGACAATGGAAGTTCTATGGACATTCTTTTTTGTGAAGCCTACAAACAAATGAAATAAAATGAAAAAGACTTGAAACTCGTGACTTCACCCTTGTTTGGGTTCACCGGGGAAGTGGTTGAACCCTGGATACATTACTCTTCTTGTCATGTTTGGTACACCCCCTCACCCAAGATGTTCAACTCATGATTGATTTTGTAGTCGCCAAGGCCTCTTCGCCTTACAACATCATCATTGACAAACCTACGATTGGAGCACTTGGTGCTATTCCATCATCCCATTACATGAAGATGAAATTCCCAACGGAGAATGGAGTAGGCGAGATAAAGGGTTGAAGACCAAGGATGGGAAGCTCGTATCTCGCATTTGGAATGTCTAAAACTTGAAAAAGTTCTCGTTTTAAACTTTCTTAATTTTTTTTGTTTTTGTAATTCCCTAAGCCAGGCGACACCTTCTGAGGTAAACAAGCATGTGCAACTTGTAAATATTCACTTTTACTATTAATGAAAATTTCTAGGTCTTTTGCCTACATAATGGCTCATTATTTTTAGAATAGCAGTCCTATTCTCCACTCAACCTCCAAGTGCAAAACCATGACTCTCTGGTGTCACTTATTCCCTCCGGCGAGCATCCTCCGAGATACCATGACTCTCCGGGGTCACTTTTTCCCTCCGGGAAGGGAACAAAATAAAAACCACTCTCCGGAGTCGACATAACCCCTCAGGGTTCGAAAATAACCTTATCCTTGGAGAAGTAGTTCCTTGGTTAATTAGGCTCAAAAGAGCGATCATAGCCCTTCCGGGGGCAAGAAGAAAAACTTTCCTAGGAGATTTGTGCCTAAGAAAACCTTAATAACAATGCTAAGGTTTTACTTAGGAGATTTGTGCCTAGGACAACCTCTCCGAGGGAGAAAATATACATATCCTTGGAGAAGTAGTTCTTTGGTAAAGTAGGCTCAAAAGAGCAACCATAGCCCTTCCAAGGGCAAGAAGTAAATTATTTCCTAGGAGATTTGTGCCTAAGAAAACCTTAAAAACAACACTAAGGCTTTACTTGAGATATTTGTGCCTAGGACAACCCTTCCAGGGGTGAAAATAAACTTCTATTTGATTCGGCGTAAGAGCCAATGTTTACCCTCCGGGGACAAAAACACATTTGCTCAAGCATAGCGATGAAAGCTCAATCTTTGAGCACAATCTTAGTCACTTGAAAAAATATTCAAGTGTTTAAGGGGGGTGAAGGAGCATGTACAAAAGTTTGAAGAAAAATAAAAGCACAAACTATCGAATGAAAGCCATGATATCATATAAGCAAAGGAAAGGCATAACTTAGATGGAATTAGTACAAAGAAGGCCCCAACTCAAAGCCAAGCAACAAACGCTAAATACTAAGGAAAACAAGTAACGTAATACTAGTCGAAGATGAAGACCGTACATATAAGAGATTCAAATTTTAAACCTCTAAAAAAGTAAAGTAGCTAAGCAAAAGGCTAAACTAAGCTACTCCATCCTCAAGGGGAAACCCCCGAAGAGCTAGGGTGAAGAGAGGTAGAAGGAATACGGCTTTGAAGCAAGTCTTCAATATCCAAACTTGGATACTTCTTTTTCACATAAGATAGTGCCTGGTTATAACTCTTGTCGAAATACCCCATGCTACGGTCTTCTACCAAATCCTCAAACTTGAGGCTAGCGCGATAGAAAATCTATCAAACGCTTTTCGATGCGATTCTTGTAGTCTTAAGAAGCAAGGAATTCCAGGATGGTGAAATCTCTACTCTTCTTTTCCATGGATTTAAGCCCCTCCTTGTGCAACACACAAAGCTTCTTTACCTCGCTCTTATGAGATGCTTGAATCTCATTAACCTCATTTTTATGAGAGGCTTGAAGCTCTTGGTTCTCTTTCCTCAATTTGGTGATATCTTGGAGGTTCTCTTGATTGTATTTAGATGCAACACAATAACTTGGAAGTGTTTTTCTTTCGCTTCTTCGAACTTTTTAAGCTTAGCCTCCAAAGTTGAAATTTGAGAAATATGGTATTCTTGAGCTTTGTTTAAGTGGTTGTAAAGATCACCAATATAAGAATCACGAGGAGAGAACAATGTTATCTACATGTATAATAAAAAATACTTAAGTCTTTTATGAAAAGAAGAAAGAGCAATTTACTTGAGCAATATGTTTAAACATGGCATCGGCATCGGCGACACTACTTAACCAAGTAGAGCTCAAAGATTTTCCAAATCTCTCCTTCCACGACTTAGGCAATCCTAGTGCCTCCACCAATAGGTGACTCACTTCTTCCAATGAAGAATCCTCATAGACTTCCCAAGAAGGAGTATAGATCATGCGGAAGAATTAGAGACCTCAACTCATGGGGGAACTTGTTCTTGAGGCGGATTTGAATTAAGATCCAGTGGGCTTGAAGTTTCTTGAGTAGAAGTCTCTATTTGAACCAATGGTGTCACAAGAGCCTCTTTGGAAGGCATGGCCTTCTTCTTAGGTGAAGATGGTACAAGAATTTTTTGGCCCGGCCTCTTTGGCCCCAAGATCCCAAAGGTAGATTTTTTTGGAAGCTTGAGACGAGCCTTCATGCCTTGCTTGTACCCTCTTCAAAGCGCGCTCATAAATGGTATCCTTCAAAACATCCACTACAAGATCAAGAAGAACATATTAAGCTCAAGTTGAATATAAATACAAGCTGAAGATTAGAAAAATCTATGGGCGAAAAATACTATGTGAAATATTTAAGCATGGCAACCTAGAGGGACAAGAGGATCAAGACCGACCGGGCTCAACCCCGTCGATACCAACGCTTGTTCACCAACCACTTTTTGCCAAGCAAGTGGCTCGGCCTTCATAAGCATAGCAAGATTCCCGCCCTCGCGCCCAAAAAAATGATGATGCTTGTTGATCTTTGAAGCCATTAAATTATAGCTCCAAGTGGGAAAATTCCATTCGGGCAACTGTTGGATCAAAAAGTAATGACTTCTCCAATCAACTAGCTTGGGCTGAGCTTCTTTGGCCAATTTTTTCTTAGATTGCCAACTAAAGATGTACTCCACTCTACTCGGTGGAAGTCGAAGAAACTCTTTAAAGGTGCCAATTGAAGGTTTTACCCCAAAAGTGGCACAAGTGATCAAATATGCATTGATGTGGCGGATGGATTTGGCATGTAATTGTCCAAGCCCCACTTGGTAATGCTCCAACACCTTGTGGAAGAATAAGAATGCGGCAATGGAAATCTCAATCCCACTTCTAGTTCCGCCTAATACACGGACACATATCCAGAAGAGTTTATGCATGGTCTATGGTCGAGAGGAGGAACTTTCACCTTGTAAAAATTAGGAATGTGATATTTCTCCATCAATTTCCTAATCAACTCCAAATCGGCAAGCGAACGAGACAATTGAGAGTACACATATGCGGGGTCATTAATATTACCATTAACTTTCTTTTTTTCTTCATGTGTGGGAGAACCTTTGATCCTTTTCCTTTTGGATGGAGGTGGAACCACAACCTCTTTATTAGAAGGCTCATGCTCATGTTGGGGTAAATCATTTTCATTGAAGTTTTTCCATTCAAGGTGTTGCCCTCCAGCCCAATGCACTTGAGAGAGGCCTGACGACACAATTGTAGATGGACTGGTAGTTCTACTCATATTCATCCTCACTTTGAAAGACGAAGCACCACCAACCAAGGGTTTACTCGCAAACATACTTTGCCAAAATTTTAATCTTGGTATTGGTTCATAACAAGGTCATCTTGAACAAAATCCAAGTTTAATGCTTCGTGCAATGAACTAACCGCATTACTTGGGATTTCACGCAATTCACCAAAAACATGCTGAAGGATATCCTCCGCCTCATTCAAAGAAGTTTCTCCACAAGCATTAACCACATTGATAGTGTTGCATGACTTGTCAACATCTCTATCTTGTGCACAATCAATCTCAACATCATTGGCAACCCCATGAGCATTTAAGTTGTCAATAATAGCACCACATAAATTTTGGATACTATTCGTCCCCTTATCTTGTGCTAACCCTGGCATTTTTTCTAAATCATCAATGTCATGCCCCCCGGGCACAATTAAGTTCATCATCATCATCAACTATGTCCATGGTGTTAGAATCAATTAAATAAAATTGGTTATTACCATGAGACAAATTTTTCTTGCCACTTATACCTTTGCCTTTCTTATCTTTGATTTGTGCTAGTAAAGCTACAACTGTGCACACTTACAAGTCATTTCGATGATGAATTCTTCCCCTCCATAGTAGAACAAGATGTAGCAGTCACATGGCATCCCTTTTTATTACATGGGATTTCAGCATCTACATTAACACTTCTGTTGCTAGAATTCATGGAGAGTCGATGAGTCATAATGGGGTTGATTCTGGTTCTTGTGTTTTGGGGCTGCTCTGCAGTAGCTACTGCCTTTTTTCTCTGCAAAATTGTAGCTATAGCATCACTGGTTTCAGCGACTTTGGTGGCTGAAGTAGCAGCTCGTTTGGTGGTTGTGTCTAGTCTCTCCACTCGGGCTGTTTCTGTGCTATTTTTCCTCATAACAGCAGCAACAAAAGGCTTAATTTTAGACCCAATAGCAGTAGAGGACAACTCAGGGTTGTTGCAGTGTGATAAGCGAATTGCCGCGTCTTTGTCATCAACCTTTGGAGCTACAACAGCTTCAGCGGACGCTTGAGCAGAAACTGCTATCCTTTTTTCATCTCTACAAGCAGTTGCTGCACTATTTATGCTTCATTACCCATGGCTATAGCAAAGTGATGTGGCTTTTCATCCTTATCAATAGTCGTGTCAACTGCTGAGGGTGAATCACCAGCAGCGGCAGTCACTTTAGCACCTTCTCGAGCAACAGCGTCATTGAAGTTGGTGTCCAATTGAGCAGCCACAGTGGTGACAACAAGATCTTGGGCAGCAACGCCATCGACGAGGTCGCATTTTAGAGCAGCAGCACCAGCGAACCCAAGAGCAGCTGTTGCCTCGGTTTCCTCTACTCCAGCAGTCGCAAAGCCTTGGTGTTTAGAGTCAACAATATTAGCCTCAACAAATATTTCTTGAGCTGCAGCAATAGTGTCGATGGATTCTTGTCCAGCAGCAAGCATGGCGACCCCAACTCGGACCAAACTTTCGTTTGTATCTTTCACCTTCATTTTCTTCTCCCCTTGCTAAGTCTTATTTTGACAGTTTCTTTTCTTCGTTACTTCTTTACTTCTCCCATTATTACTTCTCTCCTTCATTCTTTCCATGCCCATATATCCCAAGTCAAAGAAATTCTTATCAAACTAATAATCTAAGATGTGGATACTATATTTATTCTTACTCTGAAGTTCGAGAATCAAAAGCATAAAGAGTAGTGGTTAATATGAATCCTCAAGCAAGTGCACTTGAGGTGTTTGATAAAATGCCCAAGAGAAAATTGAAGAGAGAGAAATAAAAAGGAAGTGCAAAGTGTACTTACTTGATCTAAGCCTTGGGAAAAATGCAAGACAATCTTGAAATCTTGTATGTAGGTTTGGATTTTGTGTTTGATGAGTATGAGTAAAGTGTTGAAGTTTGGTTGTAGGGAATTAAGGGTAGAGGGTTGAGGGTGTAGTATTGAGTTTTGAGTGATGGGTTGAGAGTTGAGTGTTGGGCTTTTGGCATAAGGATGGGGAGTTGAGGGTTGAGTGTTGGGTATTGGCGTAAGGGTGGAGGGTTGAGGATTGAGTGTTGGGTTTTTGGCATAAGGATGGGGGGTTGAGGGTTAGTGTTGGGTGTTAGCACACCATAAGGGTGGAGGGTTGAGTGTTGGGTTTTTGGTGCAAGGATGGGGGGTTGAGGATTGAGAGTTGGCGTAAGGGTGGAGGGTGGAGGGTTGAGGGTTGAGGGTTTGGGATTTTGGCGTAAAGGTGGAAGGTTGAGGGTTGAGTGTTGGGTTTTGGCGTAAAGGTGGAAGGTTGAGGGTTAAGTGTTGGGTGTTGGTGTAAGGGTGGAGGGTTGAGGGTTGAGTTTTGGGTTTTGGCATAAGGGTGGAGGGTTGAGGGTTGGGTGTTGGGTTTTGGCATAGGGTTTGAGGGTTGAAGTTTGGGTGTTAGGTGTTGGCGTAAGGATTAAGGTTGAGGGTTGAGGGTTGAGGGTTGAGCGTTGGGTGTTGGAGTAAAGGTGGAGCTTTGGATGAAATTATTATTTTGAGACAATAAGTTCAAGTATCACAGAAGTTCAAAAATGAGCAAATGCATACTACTACCCAATTTATGGAGGAGAAGTGAAAGTACTAAAGGAGTTGGGGGTCTCCAATCTTCTGCCCCAAGAATAAAATTCAAATTTTGGATTTTTTGATTCTGGCCAAAATCGTATTGTCTCCAGTCAAACCCTTATTAGCTCCGGCTAAAAATTATTTTTTCAGCTCCATTCAAGACGCGAGTCAGAGATCATCGTACTACTACAAATTCAACTTGAGAGTGAGTGGCAAGTGATAATGCCTAAAAATATTGTCTAATAGCTCACAGACACGTGCCTAGTCTGTCAAAGCTGTCAAGACATTCATGGGCCTAATAAATATTCCCAAGCCCATGATCCAATCAAACCCATCCTAGAAGAAGTATAAATAGTAATTTGGAAGGTAAAAGCAGAGATTTTTTTTGGAACTTCTTTCTCTCAACTGCGAATCCTTGCTCTCATTTATCTTTCAATTATCTTCCTGTCACCAATTCTGACTTGAGCGTCGGAGCTACCCCTAGGCGATCTAGCCCCGCCGCTCTTGTATTTGGTTGCAGGTTTCCTAAAACGTGAGTACACTCGACAAATACATAATTTGCCATAGCACAAGAGAATTTAGACTGTAAGGACTCAAATTTTATTTTACACTTTGGTATTAATTTTTTTTCGCATCAATAGTGAGCATAACGAAAGGTGGCATGATGTTTAAGGTAAGCTCAATATGTTGCAATGTTACTTATTTTTATAGTTTATCCATTAAACTGCTACCTTTTGACATGTTTTATGTCGTTAATGCAGTGCAATTCAGAGATTGAACAAAAAAACATCACATCAGAATTGTTTCTCATTGCTGCCAGTAGTGTTCGTGACAATCAATTAACAAAAATTGGACTTCTCTCTCACGTTGACGGATATTAAAAGCAAATTGTGTATGTTTATCATTTTGTTTGTGTTCATTTCTTTGTTGCTTAACTTTTCATATGGTCGAGTTAGCGCTGCAAGGGTTGTAGAACTTGGAAGCATTTTGTTGCAAAGCTTGTGGCTCGAATCTTTACATATATATGCATAGGCATAATGGGTGTATGGATTACTATATGCTATGTGATGATGGTATGAAAGTAATGCACTATCCTAATGAAGAATCTTTGACTTTTGTGCATCCAATATATCCAAGGGAAACGATTTTCGTTTGGTGTTAGTAGTACTCGAATAATTGCTTTACCATTTGCCATTGTATGTACTATGATATTACTACATAGAAAATATCCGTGCCACATTATTATTGGCCCCTTGTTCCCTATTATCTCTGTAAATTCTTTTGTGCGCCAAGGTCAAAAAAAGACGCAACAATTTGCCAAGCCGGAGACATGAAACATACGGGAAAATATTATGTTGACCGGTCCATGGTAGGTGTCATAAACACTTTGATCTATATTCATTCACATAATTTTATTTTATTGTGTGGTAATGATGTGGATGAATGCGAACCATAGACCTTATACATACTAGTAACAATAAACTATAATTATAAAAACTAACTTTTTAATAATTGAAGCAATAAGAAAAATATTTCTATATTATTTTCGAAACCAAAATTAACAATTAGAGATCTGTGATACTTATCACGGGCCTGATCCATCCAGCAATTTCCCAAGGTAGTACCTCGAAATGCAAAAGGATTAACATTTTACCTGTATTAAAGTGGCGTGCACGTATGTTATTCAACAAATGAGCTCCTATGCAAGCATGGACTCAAGGAGTTCCAGCAGCAGTTTTGCAAGTGCCAGGAGGTGAGGTGCGTAGTAAACGTTGCTGGTCCTTTGTCCAATTTCCCAGGAAGGCACTACTATTTGTGCTTCAGGTCCCGGTAAGATAGCTCGTCATGTTTGCTTGACTATTTTCACGTTCCTTTTTTTTTTTTCAGTAACTAGAATGTATTTGTACTATCAAAATGCCTAAATTTGCCCACAGCTTTGTGCAACCTTCATCCAGTTGTGCAAAGAGTATGTAACTCAACTGTAGGCATATGCAGCAAGGCAAACTGTAGGTCAACCCAATCCTTCACCTAGGCCGGGGTTATCTTATGGATCACTTCTGCCCGACAGATATGATCCCTTTGATCCATTCATACAGATCTATTCTCAATCCATTCTAACATAACAATAAAAGGTCACACTCATTGCTTGTGCACAACTAGTATGTTGTTGTATTATTATCACTTCTGTTGTACAGTTCTACTTGAATGACTACTATAATTATTTTGGGTCTAAGCCATATTTGGGATGCAATATAATATGTTTTTTTTTGGCTAATAATTTGTTGTAAAACATCCCTAAATCAATTGCAACATAAATCTAAGCAACAACAATTGAAGAAAAAACTCCAACGACTTGTTGGTTTAAGGAACCTGGGAAAGGTAAATTTCCTGGGCAATGATATTGCTAGAGCAAATTATACGATGTCTTGACATTAAGGACCTAATAAAAAATTTCTAAACCCTAAACCAACTAATTTCTCTGGGCCCCATACTTTTTCCCTTTCTCTCAAACACTTGACCTGCCAAGATACAATCCTCCTCCGACGTCAACATTCTCATGGGACAAGCAAGATACTGGTATGTTTGTGAAATTATACTTCAATGATGTACAAGATTATGTATGGGCAAGCAATCCTCTAAAAAATAATTTAAAATTATGTCACATCCGTGATATTGCGAATCGGCCATCTTTTCAAATAGGGACCAAAGGTCTTTTGTTTACCTTCTCAACAATAAATACATACAATACAATAACATTTCTCCTTACTAATCCCTCCAATTCAACCAGCTTTCGTACTTATCTATGCGTCGACTATATTTATCGCCTTTTCCATGCCTTTCCCTTCGTATCGCATAATTTTAATTTTTCTATGCCGGCCTCTGCTTCATCTTTCTTTGTCTCAATTATTTCTACCTGTAATTAGTGTACACCTTATGTGTGTGGTGTTTTTTTATTTTTATTTACACAATTAATTTTTTAAATTCTTACAAAAAAGGGAAGTTTTAAAACTAATTACAAGGATTGCATTAGGCAAAACCATAAATGATATCACACAAAAAATGAACTTGTGCTTTATATATAATATAGATTTCAACATCAAGTAACCATTTAAAATTTGTAGAGGAAAAAGACAAATTGTTTGGTTAGAATGGACACTGATACAAAATTAATAAAAACTGTGCTCTATCCCTAATAAGTAATTAAATTCACCACTTTTCACATTATTTGAGTATACATAATGCTTGGAAATAAAATAATTATATATTTTATACTTTTACGTTGATCAAATTAGGCAACCAATAAAAGTATGAAAAGAACTAATTGTAAACAAAAATTTAATGTATTTTCGTTTCAAGTGTAAGTGTACAATTTTATTACAGAAATTCACGAAGTGCAACGTAAAAAATTATGAAGGCAATTATGACATTTTTACTACTCTATTGGATTAAAATTTTAACTCCATTAAGCCTTAGGGGGGCAATGCATACATAAAATGAATTCGGGGTCAATTTGCAACTATATCCTATTTACAAGGGGCAACATGCAATAAAACCTTTTTTTTATTGTGCACAACTCTCCTAGAGAAAATTCTTGTATGGACCAAGAATGTACGATACTACTGTACATCTCGTGGTCCATCTTTATTCACATCCATCAACTTTTGGATGAAATATTTTAATTTTTAATTTTTTGAAAGAAGTTGAAAGATATAGATAAATATGGATCACAAAATGTATGGTAAAACCGTACAACTTGATCCGCACAAGAATTTTCCCCACGTAGGGTCGTATACTAGGTATGCGTAATTATTTACCTGTATTTTTTAACCATTGTCTTTGTTAACATGACAAGTGTTGGGGGCTCAATAAAGTATTTTTTTAGATAAATGTCAAATATGTGAAACTGCTGCAGGTCCCAGCTGGAAATGTGGCAGGAATGGTGTAGGTCACCATTGTTTGATTATTATATGGTTTATACCTGGGAATTTCTTGCACATGTATAATTCAATTTATCCATGCCCCTTGCACAAATATAGTTCAACGTAGCCAATTCCCTATATTTGCTCCCTTGTTTATTACAGTACTAAAAATTAACCAATTTCACACATTAATTTGGTCTCTCATTTTTTAAAAATTTAACAAATGCAACAAACCAGACAAAAATTATGGAGAAATTAATGTAGCCATTAACAAATTGGTGTTTTTCCAATAAAAGAGCATAAAAAATTGCAAACAATACTTTAAAAAAATTTCATACTTTGTTAACATTCTTGGGCAATAAAGATTTTAATGAAAAATAGTTTATGAATAAACGTTACCCATGTGCCAGCAATGCAGACTCAAACATGGACTATGGTCATGGCGGGAATGCATATAAGCCAAAAATGAAAAACCTCTTACGGTCATTTGCTGACACTACATTGCAGATACAGGAAGTGATATGACGGCTACAGTAACATTCAAAGCAAAATTTAAAAGTCAACTTTGGAAAAAGGAAAAAGAACTAAACAAACCCAATACGGAAAAATTCTTATACGGATCGGGTCATGGTATAGTGTCAGAGACCCCGTGATCTATAAAGCTCCACATCTCTATACTTGAGTGAAATGGAATATTAACTAAGTTATGTGAAGTGATGTGGAAGTTTATGGACTAAGCTATCCATAGCACTATGTCATGGATCGAGTCCATGTAAAAATTTTCTGTATCAAATACATCATCGTAAAAGGGCAATATTGTTGCCATAGCAAAAATCTTATTGCCACAGGACTTTTTGCTATATGACAAAACTACCTCTCAAGAAATTATGTTGGCTTGTGAAAATTTTTTTAGTTGGTAAAATGGGTCTCGATTGGAGGAAAAATGAAGGTGTATGTATGTAAGAGAAAGATGGGATAAGGCATAAGAAGAAGGAGGGATGGTGGACCGGGGAGGAGACAACAGAATGATGGGAATGAATGAATAGGTTAGAATGCTCGTAATGGTAGGATAAGTGGGAATGATTTGGGAGGGTAATTTTGTCGTTCTGTTGAATATGTGCTGCGGTAATAAGATTTATGCTGTGGCAATATCATGGCCTCCAAAAAAAAAAAACTACTCAAAAAATTTCTTCTGAATCGTATTTGACTATTTGGTCTTATTATGGACTATTCCTTAAACAATTGCCCCTCCACTTGTATGATAAGCAATCGCTGTTCTCCATTGCTTCCATGATTGATCAGTCCTTGAAGATAGATGCTTCCATGACCTCCTTATCTTGGCCGAATATTGACCATTTTTGCATTGAAGTTGACATTTTAAAACCCATGCTAAAGCAATTTTGGGTTGGAAAAAAGTCATCCGGAAAGTGGCACAATATTACCTATGAAGACTTATCCCATTACTATACTCATTGTTTGAAAGTGGGGCTCTCTAACGATGAATGTCGTGTTCTTCATCCTAAGTTACTGACGATGGTGATGAATCTGGGAAATATACTAAGGCTAAATCCAAGAGTATAATGACTATTCAAAACCCTAAAACTGTTCAAACTTGGAAGCCTAAAACAATTCTCAAGTGCACAGATGCGAGTGACCTTTCAGCTTTAGAAACTTCAAGCTTGATAAATGCTGAGAAACAGACTTTGGTAGTTCGTCCATCGTCTAGATTGATGGCAGCTGGTGGTTCATTGTTCAAGACGCCGGTAGCATCCCCTTTGCAACCAGAAGGTGTTGTTTCTATTTTGGACTCCAAATTAATTGAGAATGAGTTTAACCCTAATTCTCAACTCCCCATGTGGTTGGAGATTTGGAACCAATTTTTTCCAAAATGACTTTGGTTTCTTTTAGGATGGAAGTGTCATCTGCCCAGCTTGGTTTACAATTGCCACCTAAAATGGTTTTTCCCCTATTAGTCCATTCATGGGATGTTATTTTTGTTCGTGTTTGTTCAACCAAACATGCACATCCTCGATAAGAAATCAAAGAAAATCTTCCAGACATTAATATGCACGACGTTAATGCTAAGACCATTAAGTTACATAGTGTAGTTGTCGATGATCATCATGAGACGTTTCGCTGTTTGAAATGGAAGCCTCTGTTGAAGTCGACCGAGAGTTCTTTCTCCTTCACGGACCAGGATTTATTTGATCGATTGTTCATCCCATAGCGACCTGACTTCTTAACAGATTTTCATAATTTTTGTGCGTGTTTACAGATCCTTGATTTTTCTCCTAATAGTGAGGATGATATTTTGGAAGCAGCGACAGTTACAAGGCGTTCAAAAAAGCATTATTCGATTACTCACTCTATGGTAATGTGATAGGCAACCTGGTCACTCGCTAACTCTAATCCTACTCTTGAAATGATTAATGCTATTATTTGGAATATCCAGGGCATTTCTAGAAAATTATATTTATGTCGACTTGAAAAGCTGATTCAATGGAAAAATATTTCTTTACTAGTCATTATTGAACTGTTGGTGGAATACACTCGACTTGAGGAGTTTTTTAGTAAATTAGGTTTTCATTGTTGTACGTTGAATACCTCTAATAAGACATGGCTGTTCTGGAATGTGAAGATGCATGTGAATGTTCTTTTTAATTTTGACCGGTTTTTACATATTCAGTTGCTTCATAATTGTAATAGTTCTATGTTTGCCTCTTTTGTTTATGCAAACTGTAGTATGAGGGAACATTGTGACTTTGGCATGATCTTTGCTGTTTATCACAAAGGGAACAACGTCCTTGGTTACTTGAGGGTGATTTTAACATTATTTCATTAGTTTCAGAGTACCTTGGTTTGGCTGCTTAGAATGTCAACGGTATAATGGATTTCAATGAGACAATGAATGATTGTGGCCTCATGGAGCTGCCATTCATAGTGAGTAATTTTACTTGGTTAGGAATTTATAAGCGCTTAGACAGAGTTCTCATTAATTTTTACTACTTTCAGACTTTTCCTAATTCAATGGTACAATATCTTAACAAGGCTAGCTCAAATCATTCACTTTATAACTTTCCCTTCATCTACCGTTAGCCTCTGTTCCTAAGCCATTTTGATTTCAACACATGTAGGTTGAGCACGAGAGTTTTTTGGAGACCGTCTAGAGAGATTGGATTCGTCTGGTTGCGCGTTATGGCATGGCTGCTTTTGCATGGAAATTGAAAAGATTAAAATTGACTCTGTAGTACCTGGAATAAAGAAGTTTTTGGTGACATATTTTGGGGTATTAGAGAGGTTGTAGAATTGGTTTGCACCAAGGAGTCCATTTATGAGGCATCTCAGTTCTCGGAGGATAGGGTTCGGCTTCAAGAGGCTCAAGCACAGCTCTTTTCTAAACTCTAGGTTGAGGAAGTTTCTAAAAGCAGAAGGCAAAATGTAAATGGCCAACTGAGGGTGATCTTAACACACATTGTTTTCATGTCTCTATGGCAGGTCTTAGCTCTTATTTGACTATTTGTAGAATTAAAAACTCTGAGGGTGTGTGTCTTGATGAGATGTCAAATATCTGAGCCGAGAGTGAGTCGTTCTTCAAAAATCTGCTGACAGATAAGGATATAGATGATGAGTGTCTTCAACAGCTTCTTGATATTGTCCCATCTTTATTATCCAAGGATCAACATGCCTCGCTTGCTAGTGCCCCCATTTTAGAGGAAATTAAAACAATGGTATGCCAGCCAGATAAGGATAGTGCTGGTAGGTTGGGATGGTTACACAGGGTTAATCTTTACTTGTTGTTGGGACATTATATGCCGAATTTTGTTGGGACATTATATGCCGAATGGTTACACCTGGTTATTCTTTAGTTGTTGTTGGGTCATTATTTCTCTTGATTTATTTATGGTTGTTTCAGAGTTCTTTGTAGATGTCCCTATCCCTCAGAGTGTGGCTAGTGCAATTTTGGTGCTTATTCTGAAGAAGTCGAACCCGAGTACATTTATTGATTTTTGGCCGATTTTGCTTTGTAACTTTATTAATAAAGCTTTAATAAAATCTTAGAAAATAGATTGTCTCATGTTCTTCCTACTTTGTTCTCTCTAGAACAGTCAGGTTTTGTCGAGGAAGGATGATGGCAGACAATATTCTTTTGGCAAAAGAAATGTTTCACTCCTTGTATAGAAGAGCTCGGGGGACATGATTTGGTGATTAAATTGGACATGATGAAAGCTTTTGAGCAAGTCCCTTTGAAGTTCTTGAAGGCAATTGTAGTGATGGAGAAATTTGGCTTTCCAGACTCTTTTGTAACCCTAATTATGAATAATTTGTAGGTGAGTTGGTTCTATTTATTAATTAATAGAGAAGTCTCAGGATTCTTCCAGTATACCAGAGGTGTCAAACAAGGAAATCTTCTTTCTCCACTCTTGTTTATTCTAACCTCAAAAGTTTTCTCAATGAGTTTGAAGGCTTTTTTGGATTCTCTGTTAGTTCTGTCTTTTGCATTACTATGTTAGTTTTGCAAGAGGAGAGAAAATTTCTTTATAAAACCTTGTACAGTTTCTACATGTGTATCAACAAGGATAGAGACAAAGGATTAACGCCTCAAAGAGCACCCTTATTTTTCCAGTAAATGTAGTTGGGCTATCATTTCTTCTATTGAAATACATACAGGGATGTGCAAGGAAACATTATCTATTCAATATCTTGGCTGTCCACTATTTCTGGGGTGTTGGTTTAATCAAATTTTCAATCCATTATTGGTAAAGAAACGAAGGCAAAAACTTGATGGTTGGGTGCAAAAATTGTTGTCTTTGGAAGGTAGATTTGTATTAATCAAGCATGTCCTCACATCTATTCCTACACATACTATGTCGGTTACGGATCATCTAAGGCAAGTAATTCTCGATGTTGAGCATTGCTTGGCATCATTTTTTTTGGCATCATTTTTTTTGGGAAAATAGGGTAGCAGGCGTCATTGGAGAAAATGGAGTTCCTTATATTTTCCAACTACGAAAAATGGGTTAAGGTTTCATAATTTCTCTACAATCATTGATTATTTTTCCCTAAAGATGTGGTGGAACTTTCACAACTCTACCTCACTTTGGGCGACTTTAATTAGGACTAGATACATTTGTGACACTCCATCCAACACTTCACGTGTTTGGAGACGAATGATGAAGGTTAAACTTGTGGCGGATTTACAATTTCAAAAGCAAATTCGCTCGGGTGAGACTTTGTTTTGGTTTGACAACTGGTTGGGCGATGACATTTTGGCTGATGCAAAGTACGTCAAATTGAGTTTCCATACATTCAAACCAGCTCTCTATTTTCTAATATGCGTGGCAGGAATTTAGCTCCTATACAACATGTTTTGCCTGGGGATATTTGATCGAAGATTCTTGATTTTCCAATTTTCATCTCCTCAGGCCGAGCTTGGATCACCTGGAATTTGACTTCTGATGGTGTTTTCACAACTTCCTTTGCATATAAAGCTTTGCGAGTGAAATGGCATGAACTTATATCATGGGAATATATTTGGAGTGCTTGGATTCCTGTGAAGATTTCGGTTTTCCTTTGGAAACTTTTGAACCAATTTCTTACATTTGTAAATATTCTTATGAGATGGGTTTTCCTTAGCATCTAAATGTATTTTTGTGATTCTATGGAATCCTTGGAACATACTTTTGTACATTGCCATCTAGCTCGTAAGCTTTGGTCTAATTTCGAATCCATTCTCAATAAGCCTCAGCTAGATGCTCCTTCTCTTCTCCATAAGTTTTAGATTCTTGGTGGATGTATTCTTCATCTTCGGTTGACAGAAAGTTGATGCGGTTGTTACCTACATTATTTGTTGGCATGTTTGGATTGCTCGTAATGATTTTCTTTTTCATGGCCATTCTATTTCTCTGTCTGTTCTTTTTTCAAGAGTGCTCAATTTTTCTATGAATATTGGCAATATTTAGTCAGTGTTGCATGGTTACGGGACTTCTTTGGTGTGTTCCTTGCCATGCAAGGTGACACACAAACCTCGACCTATTCCTATATTAGTGCACTGGAGTAAACCACAGTCTGGTGTTATAAAGCTTCATATGGATGGGTCCTCAATTTGAAACCCTGGGCATGCCGGTGGTGGTGGTGGTGGTGGAATTTTATGTGATCATTCAAGTAAACTAGTTTGACTTTTTTCTAATTTTTTGGCAGGGTTTTCGAACATGTACTTGGAAGCTCGTGCACTTTTGGAGAGGTTGAAGATGTGTGTTACTCATGGTTATTTGCATGTTATTGTAGAGTCAGAATCTAAAATGCTTTGTAATATGGTTGTTAATCAATGTCCTACGTACATCTTGGGTTATTGATGCTACTGTTCGAGAGATTGGCTTTTGGATGGCTCAAGGGCAATTTTCTCTTCATCATGTTTTGTGTGAAGCTATTCTGCAACTGACTTCTTGGCTTGCAAGAGTTCAAGCTCCATGTCTTCCCAATCTTTCACTCCTAACACTCCTCAGTCTCTTGTAGGGGATTTATACTTAGATGAATGGGAGGTTCCCTCCATTCGATGGGAAAATGTTGAACTATTGTTTTATTTTGCTTTGTCCTGAACTTTGTCATTACAAAAGGTATTGGCCTAGTCCCTCTCTTTGTACCTTAATTTTATTTATTAATAAAGTTTGGAAGTAGCAGCTCTCACCAAAGTACTGGTAGTTAGCTAATTTAAAAAATAATAATCAAGATAATTAAATTAATGATTAATGGATATAGCATGGAATTAAGAAACTTATTATTCATTTATTTAATTTTATAAACATAACTAATCACTTTTCATTTTCATTTTTTTTTACTTAAGCAAGATTATTGTATTATAAATTTATTCAGATGGTAAAACTAATTATCATATAAATGCAATCAATAGACAATTAGATATGCCACTAATATAAATCAAAACTATTACTCACTTAAATACATAATTAAAATAAATCAACAAGCATCCTATGCCAGTAACATATATCAAACAATAATAATTAATTGTCATACATAGAAGAAGCTAACATTCAACTAAACATGCATTTAGTGTTTATCAGAAGTGTAAAATCTATATGTATATTTAATTATTATCTAAAAAAAATAGCTAGCCATAAAAAAGAATACATCCAAACAATTAATCAATTAAAATTTGCAATTAGTGAAAATTAAAAGAAATAATCAACTAATGTCTAATAAAAGAAACAGGGTTCGAAGTTCTACAATCTAAACAAGAAATCTAGACCTTGAAATCTTATAAACTAGCTTCAGATGTGCATTATAATTAACTTATATAACAAACATAACTTTAAAACACTAATCTTAACCCAATAACTAAGCAGTACAAAAGGCCACAAGAACAGGATCACATGAAATCCCAAAAATCAAACCACTCAGTTATTTGCAAAATTAGATACCTTTAAAAATCCCTACTATGTGGTATCCTAAGCATGTAATATGAGATATACCACAAAGATCATAACTAAGACTCTAATACCACTAAATGTCACGTCCCAAATCTTGGGACCATGACACGCCGTACCCCTTGGTAGGCCAAGGCATACATGCTGCAGTAATTGATCTATATCCAATCATAATATACAATATGCATGGGAGACATAACAAAACAATACCAAATATCTAATGTGGCACGCAGACCACTAACCCTAGTCGACTATTAGCTTAGAATCACTAGTAGCTAACCACAATCCAAGTGGAAACCATATCCAACTATGGACTCGACCATTTACTAAAATCCTACTCATTCTCAGAATATTAAATAAGTAGGGTGAAAAACGTACACGTTGCTCAGTAGGCAGTCATATATATTTTTACTAGATTGAGCAAGGTACAATATACTAATCAATCATGCAATATACTTCACATGCATCAAAACATGGCAGAAACATCCTTAACATATCATATATTGTAAAATAGATACAGGATAGATCACTCATTAGTTCATAAGGGTAATTTCTCTACTAGATTCAGGACTAATTATTTTACCCACTAATCAAGAGCCGAGGCAGAGACAGATGTCGAGTTATCGTAGTGCATCAAAAGCTTTTCAACCACACATAACATATTAGAATTCATATCAAACATAACATATATGAAACAGGTAGCCCACTGATTCATAAGTGTAATTCGACTACTAGATTTAGGATTAAGTATTATATTCGCTAATCAAGAATCAGAGACAAAGATAGAGACAAATGCCAAGCTACCAAGATTCACCAAGAGCTTTACAAATCATACATAACATATCAGAATTCATATCACAAAATAGATACAAAAATAGAGTAGTAGTATATCCAGAATATATCATACCACACATAGGACTCAAGTTGATTATGTTGAACCCCAGTTATGTTAATCATGTTTTGATGATGACCAAATCATACTAATGGTTTGAAAACAAGTGTGAAGAAAAACAGGTAGGTTCGGACGCAAATGATCATTCGAACAAAACAACCAGAAGACTCCACGGATGTAAATGACTGTCCGAAAGATAGAGCTTCGGACGATGGTAATCGTCCGACACAAAGAATATTGAAGCAGTCTTGGATGAAGAACAGCGTCCTATCATATTTCCAGAAGACTTTGCTTCAATCGGACACAGGTTCGGACGCATCCTCGGACGTCCGAACGAATATCCTTAGAGAACGGACGCAACGACGGACGCAGGGTTTTACAGCAGCCGTCCGAACAGTCCAACGGCTAGTTAGTTCGGACGCATACCTGCTGCATCGGCCGTCTGAAAGGTCCAACAGCTAGTTTTCCAGTAAACAGAAAGTTGTTAGAAGCAGATTTTGGAGCAACTATAAATACCCCTAAGTCTGAATTAAATAAAAAGAGACTTCTACATTGATTGCAAGTAATACTTGAGCTATTTGGGAGAAATAGTGGGTACAAGTGTTGTAATAGTGTAGGTAGTTTTGTGAAAAGAGTTTAGAAGTGTAAGAGTGGAGAGATAACAATTGTAACAAAGGGAGGTTGTGAGTGTAAAACTCTTAACTCAACTAAAGGAAATTAGTGTGAGCAAGAGTGATCCTCATTTGTGTGCAAGAGGTTATTGTCTCACCTACTTTGAAGAGACTTTTAGTGGCTGAACTTCAAGTTGAGAACTTGGTAGTTGCCTTAAGAGAAGCTATTTGTGAATGTACTCCAAGCTTGAGAAACTTGGGAGTTTGGTTTGATTCTCTTAATCTCAATATTTTTATTTGTTCTTTAAGCTTAAATTGTTGAATATCTTTTGTATTCATTTGTGCTTAAGTTTTTATTTGGTGCATAAAGTTTGCATTTTTATTAAGCACATTAAAAAGGTTTATTTTAGATACAACCTAATTCACCCCCTCTTAGGTTGCTTTTCGGGCCAACAATTGGTATCAGAGCATTAGTCTCTTTATTTTTGCTTAAACTGCATTAGAGTAAAGATCATGGCAACCAATAATGCCTTGTTTTTAGAGGGGCATTCTATTTCTAGACCTCCCATGTTTAATGGAATTAATTTTGTTTATTGGAGGGATAGAATGAAAATTTTTGTTCAACCTATGAAGGTCCTTTTGAGGCAAATATTCTTGATGAAAATACTCATAGATTAAGGCCTAAGACTAGGTATGAGTTAATTGCACAAGATAAAATAAATTTATCTTTAAATGATAAAGCCATTAATATTTTGTATAATGCTTTGGATGCAGATGAGTTTTCTAAAGTAAAAGGTTGCATATCGGCCAAAGAGATATGGGATAAATTGAAAGAAATCCATGAAGGAAGTGAAGATATAAGAGAGCAAAAGAAGTCACTTCTTGTGGCTAAATATGATAAATACTTCAAAATGGAACCTCAGAGAACATTGACAAGATGTATTGTAGGTTCAATGATATGGTAAAGGATTTGGAAGGTTTGGGTAAAGAATATTCCTTGGGTGAAAAGAATAGAAAATTTTTGAATGCTTTACCTAAGGAATGGGAACCTAAATCCATTGCCATAGAAGAGTCTAAAAATTTAAATTCTATGCCTATTGATTCATTAATCAATTCTCTAACCTCATTTGAATTGAAGTTGAAATACAAGGTACAAAATGAGGAGGCAAAGGAAAAAAGAAGCATAGGATTTAAAGCTTCATCAAAAAGGAGAAAAGACTCAAGGAAACCTCACTTCAACAACTTCCAAATCACTTGGGATGATTGCAATTCAATGGAGAGGTTGAAGAAGAATATGAGGAGGGTCAAATGGCTTTTATGGCACTTGGCAATAATGAGGTATCCTCTAGTTGTGATTCTTGTAATGATTCATGTGAAAATGATGATGATGATGATGTTGAAATCATTTGTGTTTAAAATGCATGAATGTTTGAAAGAATCATATGCTAAGAACAAAAAGTTAAAAATTAAAGTTAATACTTTATTGAGTGCCAACTCAAAACTTGTGCATGAAAATAATTCTTTGACAAAAGAAAATGATGTTTTGAAAGAAAAATTTGTTGGAAAAACCGAGATCACAGAAGAACAAGCTTCATTAAAGAAGAGATTAGATGATCTTGATGATATTTTGAAAAAGAAGAAAGAAAATGTTCTTGAAAATAAAAGAACTAGAAATATGTTTTTGAGCAAAAATTTTATCACCTTTAGAAAAAATGATTTGTGCTTTGTTAAATCTAAATCTTCTTTTTATGGCAATAAGAATATTATTTGTAATTATTGTCATCAACATGGCCATATAAAGAAAAATTGTTATGTTAAAAGAAATGAAAAATTGGGAATAAATTCTATTTGGGTGATTAAGCATGTTACTAATCCAATTGGACCCAAGAAAGTTTGGGCACCACAAAGTTGTTGCTTAACTTGTATGTAGGTATGCTTGGAGAGTACCAAGGAATTCAAGATAGATTATCTATGAAGGGTTTTCAAGGCATATGAGCTAAAATGATATTGAAATGGGTAACATCTAAAAATTTGTGTGCTTTCGTTTATCAAGTTGAACTATGTTCTCTTGAATATTACTCATCTATTTGTTTGAATTTGTTTAGAATGTTAGGAAATATGTATCCCCAATTTTTGTCTATAATAAGTCACTACTTGCAAAAGAAAGGGGGAGCACTCTCTTTTTTAAATGGATTATTTTGCAAGAAATTGCATCACACATGCTTCATTGTTTTGTTGATGCTTTTTGGTAAGGAATGAGCGAAAATTGTTTTGATCATAATTCTTTGCATGAATTTTCTCATTCTTATGGAACGCATGTTCTTGAAGGGATGAATTGTTTTGCATAAATTGACTTATTCTCCATGTACTCATATTGAATTATATTCACCTTTCAAGGGGGAGAACAAGAATCTGAACTAAGGGGGAGCTTAAATTACATTATCTTTCTTATGCTTTGATGATGTCAAAAGGGGGAGAAAATATTGGACAAAACTTCTTAACTTATGCTTCATATTTTTTGTTTGTTTTTAAAATTGTCCAATTGATTTATCATCATCAAAAAGGGGGAGATTGTTGAACCCCAGTTATGTTAATCATGTTTTGATGATGACCAAATCACACTAATGGTTTGAAAACAAGTGTGCAGGAAAACAGGTAAGTTCGGACGCAAATGATCATCCGAAAAAAACAACCCGAAGACTACATGGATGTAAATGACTGTCCGAAAAATAGAGCTTCAGACGATGGTAATTATCTGACACAAAGAATAGTGAAGCAGTTTTGGATGAAGAATAGCGTCCAATCATATTTCCAAAAGACTTTGCTTCGATCGGACGCAGGTTCGGACGCATCCTCGGACGTCTGAATGAATACCCTCAGAGAACGGACACAACGTCGGACGAAGGGTTTTGCAGCGGCCGTCCGTGATAACGGTCCAACGGCTAGTTTTTCAGTAAATAGAAAATAGCGGTTGGAAATTTGTTAGAAGTAGATTTCGGGCAACTATAAATACCCCTAAGTCTGAATTAAATAAAAAGAGACTTCTACATTGATTGCAAGTAATACTTGAGCTATTTGGGAGAAATAGTGGGTACAAGTGTTGTAATAGTGTAGGTAGTTTTGTGAAAAGAGCTTAGAAGTGTTAGAGTTCTTCAAGTGTAAGAGTAGAGAGATAACAATTGTAACAAAGGGAGGTTGTGAGTGTAAAACTCTTGGCTCAACTAAAGGAAATTAGTGTGAGCAAGAGTGATCCTCATTTGTGTGCAAGAGGTTATTGTCTCACCTACTTTGAAGAGACTTTTAGTGGATGAACTTCAAGTTGAGAATTTGGTAGTTGCCTTAAGAGAAGCTCTTTGTGAATGTACTCCAAGCTTGAGAAGCTTGGGATTTGGTTTGATTCTCTTAATCTCAATATTCTTATTTGTTCTTCACCTAAGCTTAAATTGTTGAATATCTTTTGTATTCATTTGTGCTTAAGTTTTTATTTGGTGCATAAAGTTTTCATTTTTATTAACCACATAAAAAGGTTTGTTTTAGATACAACCTAATTCACCCCACTCTTAGGTTGCTTTTCGGGCCAACAGATTACGTACACTTATCATATAATTGTAACATAATCATAAGACACACACAAGACATGTTCAATCATGTTTGCATCATGACATAGTTTTAAGAGTACAAAAGGAGTTTTAAATGCATGTACCAAAACAGTAAAAAGATATATGAAACACTTACTTTAGTCCATAGTTATACTTCTCTTATCATTTTCATTCCCCTAAATACAAACTATAGCTTCTCAATCGAAAGGATACAATTAGTTAACGAAATATCATACACTCCCTTTCCTAAATGTCATTCTTATTATCTAGTAAACATACTTGTGCTCCATTATAAATCTTATTTTAACTATCACAAACTGTCAAACCTTACAAGTACATTATTTCAAGATGACACAAATAATCCAATGCAAACCTTCTTATTAAGTCAACTTATTGTACATAAATCATTACCAAAGTATACTAATACACTTAGCAACTTCTATAAAAAATAATCCTCATTGATTAGGTCAAAATATCCAAGTGAACAATTCATAAACATATGAATAGGATATTTGGAACAAATTTTCAGATTTGACATTGTTTAGTAAAACTAGCATATATCGAAATGTATAAATTGTATGGGTGTGCTCTTTATATTGTTTGTAAACAAATTCAAAATACTAAAACTTTCATGTAGGAGTCAAGCCCAAATTATTTCTTTAATATGTAGTAATTTAGTCATAAAGTTTTAAAAACTTTTTTATATTTCTAGATTAGTTACAGTTTTGAAAAACTACTATATTTCAAGATATATAAATCAAAAAACTGTGTACTGTATACCCTTATAAAGAACATTCAATTTTATACAAATAATATGATAAATCTTACTCATATTCTCACTGTAAGAGACATGCAAAATTAGCTGTTAACATTCCCAACACGTTAAACTATGATACAATGTTTTATATCAGACTATGTTTATAAAAACTAACCTATATAATTTTATAAAACTCGAATTAATACGTGTTTTACATTTCTAGAAACTAGACTCAAATGGGATAAAATTATTTTGAAGAAGTCAAATTCAAATTCTAAACTAAAACCTACTCAAAAATTACAAACATAACAGAACACATAAATTTTTGGGACAAATTCTTAATCAACTTTCATGACTTTCCATGATTAATATACAAGTGCCTAGGACATGATTTTTATATAAAAATAAAATCCCAGAAGTCAAGTTTCATTTAAAATAAACAGAAACCCAATCCTAACTTCCTACAATAATTTTTAGCCATTTTACTACAAGTATATTCTGTTGTTTGCTATTACTTTAGTTACAGGTTTTTTTACATTTTTAGTCATTTAATTCTTATATTGTAGAGAAACAAACAACATATAAAGTCACACTGAATTCGCAATCATCCAAACATCCTATACTTTCTGGTTTATAAATATTTCCATATTTTCTATACTATTCATGGGATAACAAGAATTAACAAGAATAGTGCATACAAAAATCCTGTCTTTTGACAATTGATTGGTTTATCCAACAGACATACTTATTAAGTTCCTAGGATGCATGATCTACCTATGAATACCCAAACTAGATCGAAGAATAAACACACATATCTTTTACGAATGATCTATAGAGATAATATTCTTCTTCTTCTTCTTTTCTCTATCGTCTTTCCCTTTTTTCTCTCCTTCTTCTTATTCTTCTTCTTCTTCTTCTTCTCTTTTTCTTTCTATTCCATTATCGTTTTCTCTTTGTCTCTCTCACTCTCTTAGCTGCATCTTCTTTCATTTTTTTTTTCAGTATGATAATGTTTGTTAGGGTTTTAGTATATTATGGGATAATCATACAAGAACCAAAGTTAAGCTAAATCCTATTTAGATAACGGTTTCCAAAGTAATTGTACCTACTCTCCTAATTGAATACAAATATTTATTCTTTTATTTTATTAGTTACCATTTTACTTATTATTTAGTTAAAAATAATTCTAAATGCAATTAATAAACTAAATAATTAATTTTCTTAAACTATTATAATTAACAGCATTCTAAATACAACTAACAAAAAGAAAATAATTGGCCATATAAATCAAACCAATAATTATTTAGTAATAGTTAGATCAAAAAGGGATTCACAGTTTCATCCTCTGCTAATTGAAGATCATCAACAAAGGATTTGTTAACAACCACAACTAATAATTAATGATGGAGAAAGAAGAAAAAAAATTGATGTGAGAGAAGACAACATTTTGCTATAAAGAAGTTCGTATATTTAATACAAGCAATGTTACTCGTATTTAGTAACTACATTTTTTTTCTTTCAAATGAAGATAAAAATTAATTTATTGTGTTTTTAGAAGGATGATTTTAAAACTATTTATAGGATGTTCTGTGGCTTTTGCTTTCAGCGTGGGGTGAATTTTTGAAGGGTGAATATCTTTAGTCATAGGAAAAATACGAGCCCATATAGATGAGTCTAAAGGCCTTTTTAATGAATAAGAATTCAACGTATGTTAAGGATGACAACAATTATTAAATGTTTGTATTAATCACAAGATATATGCTTATTTTAGTTGTTGGATAATTCTTTAATAAGGATTGAGTATTGTAGTCAAACACAAAAGATGGCTATTTTATCTCAATTTATTGGATAATTTATTATTTATACATGAGATTTTATAAAATTAGCGACTAATTATTTATTTGTTTGGTAGCAAATTAACTTGAAATATAAATTATAATTAATAAAATAACAAAAAATTGTACACTACTAAACCAGTTAAAATTCATATTTACATATGCAAAAGTTTTAAAAAAATTCTACATTCTTATTGGGGGAACCATTTTGTTGTGATTTAAATATTTGTACAGTACAACACAAAGTGCTTCAATGGAATAGTTCTCTTTACAAAACTATGATATAGAATTTTTCAAAATTTTAATGTTACAGTGTAATTCTTACTTTTTATATACAACTCTCAAGCAACTAATCTGGTCTGGCTGTCCTTTTTTGTGAATGTGATGCCATTGGAAATTTATATTTTCACTGCACACCACCCTTATCACTAAGCAGAGGATGTGTGGAATAGTGATAGTGTGCAAACTTGTTAGAGCATAATATCATGGTAAAGTGTTAGGTTAATGTCATTACCACAACGAGAATATTAATGTCACGGCAAAAAGGCAAAAAAAAAAAAAAACACTAAATTACCCCTATTCCTTAGAGCGTTCCTTCATCACAAAAAAGGCTATTTTGATCATTTTATTATCATTATTATTATTTTTTTTTTGCCGTGGCATTAATATTCTTTGCTGTGACAATAACATTTGCCCTTATATTATATAGACCAAGTGCATGTAGGTGGAAATGTCCATACAAGTTTTAGGTTGAAATGTCCATACAAGTTCTTGCCAAAATGACCTCTTTTGTTTCTTGCAGTCCATCTTTTTAGGACACGAAGTTTTATATTCAATGAATAGGTGCAGATTCTTTTAGCTACTAAAGATGCTTGACCAAATTGTAAAGGTTGTTCCAACAATTTCAACTTTTCATTTTTAATTTTCTTATCTAGAATTTGTTTTTCTTGTTACACTTTTTTGTGCCAAATTAGAAAACCATAGTTGACCTATCCTGATTTGAAAATTGCCAGCCCTTCTGAATTTGTTCAATCCCCCCTCCCTTCATTCGATTTCCACTTTTTTTTACCAGTAGTATGGTTAAAACCAAATACTTCTTGTGAGTTCTCAAATATCCACAGTATGGAGTATGGTAGTACTGATTGATGAACCCTGTAATTCTTTGCGTGATGATTTAATCTTGAGTTCTACTTTTCTTTCAACCTCTTCAGATTATAATTGTGCAATAGGTAAAAGGGGTTTAAAAAAAAATTTGCAAAGCAGCTTATTGCACTAAAAGAGTATAGAACCAGTAACTATAGCTCGTGAGCATAGGAAAATAAATCAACTGACCTTCGATAACTTAATGGGAAACAACAGAACGTAATAAGTAGAGTCTTGACAACAATGAATATCTGCTAAAGCCTAATGGGGAACTACTCAAAGCTACATAAGCTTACTTGCCAAATTCGCCTGGGCATGCAGTAGAATGTCTTTTCCCAGATAGTCAGCATGTTGCTTAATAACTCGCAGTTTCAGCAAACAGTTAACAATTTTCTTCATATCTGGGCGGTGCTCTGGATCCTCACCCGCGCATTTCATTGCCAGCTTAGTAAGTTTACGCCCATCAGAGCGACAATAATCAGGATCTGCTGTTAAACTTTGATGCACCAAAACCGGGAGTTTGATGCCGCTATCAGATTGACGAGGAGCATATTGATTCCAGGCCCATCTATGAGGAAGTGGTGTGGCAGCTTTTCGGTCTTCTTTTGTAAAAATTCTCTTTGTTATCAAATTCAGAAGTAAAACACCAAATGAGAAAACATCTGAGAGACTTTGTTGTTCCATTCACCTGTCAGAGATTGAAGGTAACCACTTATCAAAGAGAGTGATTAAGGGTGGCACATTAAAGATAACAATGCTTGTGACGGAATCCAGATCAAAAAGATGCAAAAATTAAGTTAGCTTCTTTATACATAATTAAATCTAACCAAGAGGTAGATAGAAGAAACAGGGAACAAGGAGGAAAACGAGGTAAAAGGTCCTCTTTCCTCACCACTAGTTACAAAAAAGATTGAATTAAATAAGATGAATCAATTCTTTAATTCTTTAACTTGTCTTCAAGAATGAGGTACCCAATATGAGATTATTAAACCTAAAAGGTGGAACTCCTAATCTAAAATGTCACTCTAATCTGTCGATAAAGTCCTCAAAAGATGCTTTTGAAAAGCATTAAAATACATCAATACAATATCAATGCTATTTCGCCAGGCATGTTCATCTAGGAGTAGAATTAGATTACTAAAAAACAGCATACCTGTACAGCCTATGGATAAAAGATATTGTATCAACATAACCCATACATCCATAAATAAAATAAATGCCACATTGTGTTCTATCAGGAAATACTCCACCAGTGATCAGTCCGACGTCGAATAACTTTGGATTATATTCCTGAAACACCAGCAAAAGTGAGCATTATTCCTAAGCAACAATTACAATGACACGATCTTAGTCTTGCATAAGTTAAAAGATAATATGAAAGTGTCAGAAAGAACCTCATCAATGACTATATGAGAAGCACTGATATTTCGAAGTACGAAAGGATTATGTCGTGGAGTCGCCTTATGTAAAAATTTAAGAAGGCTAGCAAATCCAAAAGCAACCTTGATTCTTTGAAGCCATGTAAAATTATCTACACAAAACTTCAAATCTTATCGTTCGCATATGATGGCAAATATAAGAAAGAGTTCACAAACTCAGACAAAGGCAGTAGTAACACACATACCACGAGGGATGAGGTTAAAAACAGTATCCAGTGGCTTAAAATCATAAACTGCCCCAAGATTTAGTTCCTCGTCATGGACGTAACCAAGCAATTTTATCATGCCTGGGTGACATATCAGCTTCTCATGCCGAAACATAATAAGTTCATCCTAGAAAAAGATACAGCAAAACATGATCCATCGCTTCACAACAAAGCTGCTCTAGCAGAATCACGAGTTTTTTGCTTTTCCGGAAAAAAAAAAGAAAATTCTTTTCTTTCTTTGGGAGGGGGGGAGTGTGAAGCAATTCTAGATTATTAAGAGAATAGTTGCACAGTTACAAGTAAAACTAATGCTATATTCAGTTAGCGAACGACCTACCATGCATCTGAGTTCGTTGTCTCCTTCATAATAAAAATCTATTTCAGGTTTCCCCCATATCTTCACAAAGACATCTTTCACCTCATGTGATGATTTGATTTTTCCACGATAGATTTTGCCAAATTGGAAAGTGCCAATGTAGTTTTCTTCGCTAAAATCATCGGTTAAGTCTCTCAATTGGTCATAACTAAAACAGCAAATGCTCTCACATTCCATTTTCCTGCCAAAGATATCAAATAAGAGAAATGATTATACACGCAATCAATCAAATTCAAGATATCATGACAATCCAATAAATCAGATCCTCTTATAAAAATGAATTTAGAAATTGCCCTCCAGAAAGTGACTGATAATGTAGAATCTAGTTAACTTTCAGCAATTGTAGAGCTGAGGAATAAACTATACTCTCGCAAGTCAAAACAACCTCTGGAAATTATTTCCAAAGCTTATGCACCTTAGTCTTTCCCCCCGCAAAAAAAATTATAGATCGCTACCTAACTAATACAACAATAAAAGAAAGAAGACACACTTTTCCGATCAGGTTATTACCACTTTGGACTTAGATTTGTTCTATTCATGGTTAATGGAGGACTAAGTGATATTTTCTCAAAATTTTATAATTCAACCATTTTCTATGTATCGTTGAGCCCTGGTTTTTTCCCTTTTGGCAGTAAAAGGAAAAGGAGTATAACCATGAGTAATGAAAAAAATTTTAGGCTTCAAAATACATCGAATCTATGACATGTATCATTAACCCTTTGGTTTTAATTTCCCCGTATCGCTCCGGTCTATTAAAATAATGTAGTAAATCCATGATACAACCTATCTACCTAAGAATTTCGCATAAATAAATGGTCCCTATAAGAGAAATTGTAGAATTAAAAATTAAAAATAACTCAAGGATGTGTCAAAATCACTTCAAAGACTCAAAAAAAAGGGTTCTTTGCATCTACACGACTACACCGCAAAATCAACGAAAATCAGACTGTAATATTCCTAATTTAAATATCATAAATAATGTAAGTTTCATATCTTTCTAATTTTTCCCTACACAATTAACAGCAGAATTCTCAGAATTGATGATAGATTACACAATTAACAGCAAATTAAAAAGAATGTCAGCCGATTTTTTTACAATACTTGATACCGATGGTTAGAAGGTAGGGGTTTTACCCCACTAGTGCGGAAGTCTGCAAACTTGACAACGCTTCAAAGTTCAAATCTTTTCTTATTGACTCGGTTTGTGTTTCTTTTTTTTGGGGGTGGGGGGTTTTGGGAACTTATAAGCATTCACCTGTGGAAACACGTACTTGTGCATCAGGCAGAGGGAGCCTTTTTCAGCTTTTCCTATTCGTTTCGGGAAATTGATTGTTCAATTGGAAAAATGTCATACGTGCCTTTAGAACTCGCACAGCCCTGTCCCTGCATTATTTTGTTATTATTATTAGGGTTAAATACAGTAAATCCTTAACTATTAGATGTGACTCCCGTCGTTAATTTTTTTAAAAAGACAAATTTGTTATTAAAGGTTAATTGCAATAAACTACTTTAAGAATTACCCTATAAGTTTTGAATTATTTAATATATTGAGACTAGAAAAGGAGACGTACTTTATATGTATAACACTTTTAATTTATTAAAAAAAATTATTTTCTAAAAATTAAATAAGTAATTAGTGAATGATAACTAAGTATTAAAATTTTAACTGTTGAATTTTTTATATAAGATTTATATATTTTAAATAATATATTTTTAATATCTTTGCTCTTTTTCATTGTAATTATTTTCACTTGTCTTTTTTTTTCAATATTATTTGTTATTTATTACAAAATTATATATAAATTCATTTTTTTCTTAAAAATTAAACAAATTTTCTCTTTTATGAGAACAACGCATCGTAATTGTTTTTTTTTTTTTAATATTTCTCTTCTAGGTGTCTAGATTATAATTTTCATATAGTGTCACTACCAATTAATTAAACAATTAAAGATTAATATGTTTTCCGTAGTATTGAACTTTTTAAATATATGCATATTCTTTGTCATTACAAAAAAAGATAATATCATTGTCAAGTATTAAACATTATATAGATGAAATATTTTAAAATTATATTAGTAACGAAAATAGTAATAGTTAATCGGAGGATATATGGATAATAATTACAAAAAAAAATGATTAATAAAAATTTCAAAAAATAAGAAAGAAATTGAATCTAATTAAAATATAAATAATATATAAATCAAACAAAAATTATGTTTATTATATGTATAGGATAACTAAACAAATCAACTATATGTTCTCCATATTATAATAGGTATTATATAGTATATTAAATCATTATTAAAAATTGACATAATAAATTGTTTTTTGTCTTGCTATGAAATGCAACGAATGTTAGATAAAACAATCATTTATCTTACTCTACAATACACGAAATGCTAATGAAATTGTAGTTCTATATATAACTAAAATTACACGTTATTACTTTAAGTGAGATTTTATATATTTTTTGTATCACAATTAATTTTTTGCTAACATATTATGTAAAATATATATACATATAGAGAATATATTATTATGTTATCTCTTAAAGTTATGCCAACATTCACTTCAATACTTAATTAACGCTTTAAACTCTTTATTCATCTTTAATGGCATAAAATGTAGTTAACTCCGATTTAAAAGAGTTTTTATTTTTTTTTAGATTTATAGATTATAATTTCTAATAGCGACACCACCAATAACTTAATCAAATATAGACAAAGACTAATTTCTAATAGCGACACCACCAATAACTTAATCAAATATAGACAAAGACTTTTTCCATAATATTGAACTTTTTTGAGATATATATATATATTCTTTATCATTTGTAAAGGATAAAATCATCATCAAATATCAAATATCATTAATAAATGAAGCGTATCAAAATTGTTTTATTAACGAAAATATTTATAGGAGATTAAATAATATATAATAATAATTACAAAAATGATTAAATAAAATTTCAAAAATAAGAAAAAAATAAACCAAAATATACAGAACAAAGCTATCGAACAAAAATTATATTTCCTATATAAGAAAACAAACAAATTAAACTAATATGTTCTGTATAATATGGATAGATATCACGTAATATATTAAGATGATATAATTAAAAAGTGAAAATAAAAATTTATTAAAAAGTGAAAATAAAAATTTATTCTTTTATCTTACTTTGAAATGTACAAAAAAATTAATGAAAAAAATCCTCTATATAACTCTAAATGCACGCAGCAACTTGAATGAAAAATATTTAATTCTAAAGACATCAAATATAACATGTAATTTCTATAATTTCTATTCTGAATAATTATTTTTTAACATGTTGTTAAATTAATTATGTATCCACATAGAGAATATATTAGTATTTTTCATGTTTCTTAACCTTATAATAATATTGATATTCTAAATTCTTCCATTCATCCTGAATGGTATCAAATATAGTTAACTCCAAAACTATATTTTGATATAATATTTTAGTATGAAACTAAATTTGCATTAATTAAATATATAAACAAAATGAAAACTAATAAAAGTGTATGGATTTATTTTTTTATTTTTTTGTATTTTTTCAATTAATTCATTTTATTATATACCAAGATTTTAATATATGTCTTTATTATTTTGTTAAATAGTGAAGAATTACATTATAACTTATAAATCAACATGCAAAATCAATCTATATTTGCAATTATTTTAGAGTATTTAATAGTATGGCTATATTTGAATAATGTATATTTTCTCAGTCTTTTAGAGTACTTACTTGCTTCTTCTTTTTTTTATATTGTCATTCCTATAATTTATATGTAGTATTCTTATAGGTCTTGTAATAATTATTCTAGACTTTTTGAGCATGAATCATACAATTGGTTTAACGTTTTTTACTTTATCAATAGTTAGTCCAAACTAATATTTCTTTGTTGTAATAGCATATACTATAACAACTGGTATTGCAGTTTTCAAATTTGACATTTAAATTCATTGTATACGTGTAACTATTTAGATTATTGTTACAATCATTATTTCAGAATATTTTGGATATATGCATTGTATCATGTATTGAACTTATTTTCTACCTATAAAATGATGTTATCAAAGATAAAGATTTAGTAATAGAAATACTATTAAAGAGATATAAAATTAACATATACTTTTTTCTTAATTAAAGATTATAAGTTTTTTTTTTTTTTTGGTTCTTGAACTTTACTTTCATTGCTTGGTTAATTTTCTTTTCTTCATGTAAGATAGAAAAGAATAAATCTAAATTAATCGTAATATAGACTTAAAAAATAAGGAAACAATGTAATATATATTCCATAACTTTTTAGTTTATATAAATTTTAATTATTTATTGTATGATTATTAATTTTGTGATTTTTAAGTTAAACATAACAAAAAATTCTATACTCATGGATATATCTCTCATGTTAACCAAAATTTGAAGTTAAAGAAGTCACTATAATCAAGAGTCGTGAAACCATTATAGTTTACCATTAGTTAAAGACAATTATGTCTAAAACAATACTATTAGCTAGATTTGTTATCTTCTTCAATTAATCCCAATCAAAAAGGCTAGTAAAAATGCCAAATTCAACTTCAATATATTTTTTCATCAAATTCTACATGAATTAAATATTCTCTTTATGAAAAGTTTATTTATCAGACAAAATTAAACAAAAAAATATTAGAATATAATAGGGATAAAATGGTCAACATATTTAGTTGATATAATAGAAAGACTTTACTAGTCAATAGATATTGATGTTAGGTATTAACCTATCAATGACATTAAAAAAGGGGTGAAGTGTAACTAACCTTATATATAAAGCACGTAGGGGAAAGATCTAATTAAATTTCCCAAACTAGGCATACTTGAATAAATAATTAGAGAAAAGAAAATAATTGTAGTGAATTTGGAATATTTATAATAGTTATAAAGGTTTGTTTTTATTATGACTAAAAAATAGAAACAATTTGAACATACATAACAGTTACAAAATATAATATTTTATTTTATTCTTTACTTAAATATAAATGATTTTTCTGCTCTTAGAATTATATACATTCTTTTTATGTATTTATGCCAAAAGTTCATAATAAGTTGAGGAAACAATTTTTTTTATTAACATTTCATACAATTTACTAATAATATAACTTATTGAGATCTCTTTATTTTCAATATAATGAGGCACCTGGTCCACCTGGAGTTTTATCGTTAGTTATGTCTAATTCTCTAGGGTTTCTTCAAGAGCATCCACCTCTATTACCATGACCATCTTGAATATTTGCTCATCTTCTTGTATGAGAATTCTTATATTTGCAATTAATAAGTTATTATCATTTGCATTAATAGCTTGTCTTACTAGGGCAATTCAAATTAGAGCATTCTTAGCAAGTATATGAGATTTTGTAACTCGTATATGAGATTCGCAACATTTTTTAAATTAATTATCTTTTGAATTCGAGTTCACATTTTTTTGCACAAGGATCAAAATTTGATGTTGATAATTTCATTTCATTCAATTTTTCTATCCAGCTGCTTATATTCTTCCCCTAATGTTAGGAAAATATTTTTGTTAAAATGACAATTGACAAAATATACTGTAAATAAGTACCCTTTTAGTGGTTCAAGATATTTAATTAGACGGACACTCATCAAATATGTATTATCAACAATCTTTGAATGCTCATCTTTGTGCAATGTGATGGAGCAATTGAAACAATATACTGCCCACCAAAAAAATTTCAGATGGGAAATATTAGACTTTTAATTTGTCTATATATTCAAAAACTTATTGCAATAGGGAGAGTTTACGATAACTTGTTAGCTTGATGCATATAAATGCTACTCCATACAAAATGGCATGTTCCTATGTTAAAGTGGGTAATTTTGTTCTCATAGGTAATGTCTACCTATTAATTAGAGACATTTAATAAACGATTTTGCTAGACCTATAGTTACACCATTTGACATAAAAAATTCATTAAATGTCTAAGACATAAATTCATCAGCATAATCAAGAAAAAAATTTTGTTATATAATTTGGAAATTATGCTCTTAATCAAATTATTTGAACTGACAATCTCACAAATGTTAGGTTGCAAGTCAATAATAAGCACAAATGTGACCATCTAGTAAATGTATCCATCAAAATCATAAAATATCTAAGTGGTCCGTATAATGGGTGAATGTGCTCGCAAACATCATGTTAACTACGTTCCAGAAATTCTGGGTATTCAATTCCAATTTTCAATGGTAATGGTCAAATAATTAATTTCCCTTGAAAACATTGTAAGCAAGTAGCACAAGAAATTTACTAAATTGAGGAAT
Organism: Cinchona pubescens; assembly: GCA_025175665.1. Lineage (NCBI taxonomy): Eukaryota > Viridiplantae > Streptophyta > Magnoliopsida > Gentianales > Rubiaceae > Cinchona > Cinchona pubescens. The sequence goes on along the minus strand of JANKKI010000187.1, from coordinate 2,843,284 downwards.
CCTAATGTTTTTCAATGGATGTCTATGTGAATTCCCTATTATTTTACACAGCATAGTTGCTCCAGGATGGCCTAACCGGTCAATGCTAAATAATAAAAGTATTTGAATTAATAAATTTCTGATTTATTGTAGCATGTGATTTAATTGCACTAATATATATTGTATAGAGCACAATAAAAAGTACACAACTTTTCGTAACATATTTCTTTCCTGATACTACTTTTGGAATATATAGATACTCAATATTTTTCTCATTTACAGTCTCAAAATAACATCTATTTCACGGATATCTTTAAAACTTTATAGCTTTCTTTGAGATTTAATAGAAAATAATGCATCATCTGCAATTAGTTTTGTTCCTTAGGATAATAATGTGGTGGTTCTTCTAGAACCATCATTTAATTTAGTACTATCCGATATTTTATTAACATTCGCATTTCTTTTATTAAATGAAAAAAATTATTTTTAACAAGTCTTTTGAGTATCGTATGTGTTGTTGCACTATCAACGAGGTATAAGTCTTCATTGTTAATCTTGGATCCATCACGGAATGAGAAATACTCATACTCTTCATTACAAGATAAACAAATTACATCAAAAGAAATATTATAACAAATTACATTAAAATAAAATGTTGCAATGTAAACTAATAAACTATTAAATAAACTTAAAAATAGAATTCCACAAAAATTTATCCAATCCTTCTTTATTCATAACTTTCGAAGAAGTTTTTTGAATCCAAATGTGTAATATCAGTAAGACTATTGAAGTCATCAGTATAATAGTTTAAATCATCAGTTTTACCAATAAAATTTCTCGTAACCCCATCGCTTTGATAAGTCAGATTTGTTTCAATATTTTTATCATTTTCTTTGGTGGAGGTTTGTTAAAAGTTTGACAAGATATTTAGTAGTTTGATAGGTACATATTAATGTTCTTTTATCCCAGCTCGATAACACAAATTTTCAGTATTTTTGTGTAGGATTATTTTGATTACTTTTTTCCTTCACTTCCTTATTATTTTTAGCACTAATTCATTTCTGGTGGTATGGAAAATTATTATGGCCTAGTCCATGACGATGACCGTAACCATGCATAGTTGGATTCACTTTAGGGAATGGAGAAGATCTAGGTATGTTGCATTCACTTTAGTGAATGAAGCAGATCCAGTGGGATGAGTTTCATGATTTTTCATCAATAATTCATTATTTAGTTGATAATATCTTGAAAAACCATTTTCAAGGTATTTTTTTAGTAGAAGCACATTCGAAGTATGAAAAGTATAGAATGTTTTTTGTAACATATTGATAACTCTAGTAAACAAACAAACCAACCTTTATTCTCACTAAATAGGGTCGACTGCATGAATCTTGTATGCCATTGCCCTCTATCATCAACAATATCCTCCTTAATTCCTAGATAGGCTATATGTTTCTTACAAGTTATCCATCAAGTCTTTTTCGTTCTTTCCCTATCCCTCTTATGTTGGACTACTCTCTCTAAATTTTACTCCCCTAATAGGCGCTTCGACTGGTCGTCTTAGCACATGACCTAACAACCTTAAACGTGTTTCTCTCATCTTCTCATCAATAGGTGCTACTCTAATCTTATCACAAATGTGCTCATAGCTTATCTTGTCCATCCTAATATACCCACACATCCATCTTAACATTCGTATTTCTGTTAATTTCATCTTTTGCACATGTGTGTAATTCACTGCTCAACATTCAAACCCATACAGCATCATTGGTTTAGTATTCATTCTATAAAATTTACTCTTAGTCTTAAAGGAATTTTGCAGTCGCATAATATTCCCGATGTCATTCTCCATTTAGTCTGACCCGCTTGTATGTGATGTGTAATATCTCAATTTATACCACAATTATTCTGAAGTACTGAATCTAAATATTTAAAATTTTCACTTAGGGGTTTCTCTTGATCTCCAATACTAACCTTTATTCTATTCCTACGTGTATTCTTGCTAAACTTAAATTTTTCGACCATATATTCTGTTTTTGATATACTAAGTCTAAAACCTTTTAACTCGAGTGTCTCTTTCTAGATATCGAGTTTAGAATTAACCCCTTCTTTTGTCTCATTTACTAAAACAATGTTGTCTGCAAACAACATACACCATAGTATTTTCCCCTGTATATGCCTTGTAAGTTCATCTATGACCAATGTAAATAGATAAGGATTTAGAGTTAAAGCTTGATGTAAACCTATATTTATAGAGAACTCTCATATCAACCCTCCTAGTGTTCTCACATTTATAACCACATCTCTATACATCTCCTTTATTGATTCAATATACACTACTCTGACTCCTCTTTTTTCTAAAACTCTCCACATAACTTCTTTAGGAACTCTATCGTATGCCTTTTCAAGATCAATAAAAATTATGTGCAAATCCTTTTGCTTATTACGGTATCTCTCGATAAATCTCCTTAAAAGATGTATGCTTTCAGTAGTCAATCTCCTTGGCATGAAATCAAATTGGTATATTATATGTCCTTGACCCATTAGTCTCGTTTCTTAACCTTCTTTTTATCACCCTCTTCCAAAGTTTCATCGTATGGCTATTAACTTAATACCACTATAATTCAAACAATTTTTTATATCCCTTTGTTTTTTATTATGGGTATGAGAGTACCCTTCTGTCGAACATCTTCCTACTCTTCAATATTTTATTGAAAAGATTAATAAGTCAGCTTGTGCCTTTCTTTCCTAAGTTGATAACTCTAGTAATAGAATTATTTTACTTTTAAAAACTACAGTGTTTTGATAGTATTTTTCCAAATTAAGTGTTTTTATGTGTGTTTTTGTTTGATTTAGTGTTAAGTAGTATTTGCATATTTATTAGAGTAATAGTATAATTAAGTTTTTGGTGTTCTATTATAGGTTAAATTAACAAATTGTCACAAGCAAGAAAAATCAAAGAATAAAAGACCATGGTGCAAATGAGAAGAATTCAAGTCCAGACTTATGGTTTGATACGGCGGTTTAGGATTCCAAGTAGAAAAGACAATTTTGATACCGCGGATTGGGAAACTTAATTCCTTAGTCCATGCAAGATTTAGACAGCGGTATGAACTTAGAAGAAGATGAAAATGATATCGCGGTCTGGAGGCGATTTTTGGAGAGAAAAATGGCCAGCTTTGTACTAGCTTGGGAAATTTATAAATAGTACTAGGTGGCGTACTTAAAAATACATAGTAGATAGTGTTGTAGTTAGATTTAGTTTAACTTTTAGCTTACTCAACAAGTAACTTAGCTTTTTTCAATTAATTTTTCATCACTTTGAATCTAAAATTCATAATTTAATTCAGTGCAAGTTTAAAGCTTTCTTGAATTTAATTGTTGGGTTTTCATTTAATTTTCCATAGATACAAGAATTTAATTGCTGGGTCTACTTTACTTCTTGTTATTAGTTAATTACTTGTGTTTGTCATTGTTTACTTGCTTAATTTAGTTGCAGTTCATTGCATCCAACCTTTTGATTGGTATTGGATCATCTATTATATATAAATTTTTTGGTATTACACTTATAATAGAACATGTGATGGATTGACGGGTATTTTCAGAAAAAATAAATATTAAATGAGGAGCAAATGTCAACCCATCACATGGTGTAACATAAGTACAACTCTCAAAAATGTAACAGAAAATCCAATGCTTTTTTATTAGTCCAAATAATATGTATATCTCGAAATCTTTGGTACTTGTTGAGATGAATTCTCATGAAACAATCCCCTTACAACTTACTATCTATTTTCCCCGTATACTTGCAGGTGTATGGATGGTAGTTTAGTGTTTGTAAGGGATTTTTATTGCTTGAGTGAGTGTATATTTGGCACTATACTTAGTCCACATCACATATCTTCATTAGTAATATTTAATCCACATAATTTTAATTGAAAACTGATTCAAAATATTACTGAGTTATAGTCACTTACTGGTTTAAAATCTTGCAGTTGTAAATGCATCCCCTCAAAATGTGTTTTGAGAATAATTAGTGTTTTTTGCTAGTTAAAAAAATGTATGATCTTTTAAATTTCCTCAAAAATTGGATGTGAGATATTCACTTTTTAATATGAAAAATCATTAATTTTGTCTTGTCCTCATTTAATGCAATATATTTCCTCTTGATGGGCGTCTCCAAGATTCATAAAATCCAAATAGATTCCAACACCCAAATTTAAGAGAGATAATTCTTACCCATTATGTCAAGATTTTAAATTCAACTTTGATAAGTTTGATATGATTCAATAGGTAGTATTTTATTTATAGAAGTGCAAATAATCGTTTTAATCACAAAACAAGTCAATCACATAACATAAGACTTATCAAATAATATAAAATAAACATAGACGTCCATTATGAGTTAGATAAACTTCTAGCATCTAGAATTTTTAACAATCTCTTACTTTCTTTACATTTTTTGAAATTTCATTAGTGAAATTATTCCGTTTTGTTCAATTTGTATTTCAAAATTCACTCTTAATCTCTTGTGTGAGCTCTGTTGCACCGAAATTGGATACTTGAGATTTGGCAAATTTCCACATGTTGCCAACAAAACAGTATCTATATCACGAGCCCGGGCCCCCGGGGGTGTGGGAACTACGAGGTCTCGTTTCCTTGTGCACAATCTAATATATTGTCTTGCTTCATCCAGAATATAAACATTAGTCCTGCATTTTTCTACAATATCTTTGCAGTATCCCCAACCTGACCAAAAGATTCAACAGGAAACAGAAAAAAAAAATACCATTGCCATTTCTATCTTTTTGTTTTCTCTCCACCGCATCAGCTCGCCAAGCCAAGCCATGTCCTTAAAGGCCAATATTTATACTTTGATTTTGCATAGTTCAAGGATCCAGCCTAAACATACCTTCTAGCATTAACATTTTACTACTAATCATAATTTACAAAAGTATGCTAGAAAATTTATCTAATACATGATGGGCTAGTTAAAAAAGATTCAACAATTCAATAATTACTCTAGTCCCACAAAGTCGGCATTTAGCTTAACCACTTCCAACTTCAGCTGGGAATTGCTTATAAACTTGCTTCATAGTCGGGCGTTCACTTTGGACGTTGTCTATGCATTTCATGACAAGGTTTACAATAGTACACCCATCAGAAGAACAATAATCAGGCTCAGCAGATAGACTTTGATGCACAAGCAAATGATCGGACTTTCCATCCTCACCCCCTGATTTGTAGGATTTGTATTCAGTACAGGCCCATTCATGAAGGACCGAAGGTATATCTGACTTCCCATTCTCAATATAGACCGTCTTAGTTATCAGACACAAAAGCACAATGCCAAAGGCGAAAACATCAGTTTTCTCAGTCAATTCACCTGCATAAGATATTTCTTTAAATAGCTGAGAGAGATGTTTGCAACTTCACAAGCATACAGCTGCCAATTACAAAGCAAATTTTCAAATATAATTAAAATAATGATTACAATACGACCGGGGAAAAAAACCAATTACAGTCACTCATCCCCAAGTAAAATTCAGTACACATAGTAGATGTAAACTCAACTAGTAGTTCATTGTATTGAGTTAACAGACATTCTCATTGTGAGGACGAGCACCTAAAAGTGTTGAATACACAGTAAGGACGTTATAGTAAAAAAGGATAACCTTCCCCACACACCCCAAATGGAATGGAATGACAAGAATAATAATGACTATAAAATAAACCAACAGCCCTATCATATACACTTTGCTTTTGTTCCTCATTCTTCACTTTTCCTACAAGGGCCAAACAGCCCACTACAGGATGCACCCGAACCATCTAATTCTATGAAGTTTCTTTCAGCCACTTGTTTTATTTCCAAGCGTTCACCAAGTGATTAATTGATATAGTTCTTCAGTGCCATATACACTTGAAGACGAGGCTGCTCTTACAGATTACAGAGGGAAAGAGCATAAATTGATTCATATCAAAGTTAGTATCCGAACCCTCACCAATAGATATACTAGACTTTTCCTAATCATCTTCATGCCTTTCTTTCCCTCCCAATAACTGGTAATACCAAACTAGGCCACTCCCACCAAATTATTAGAGAATGTTATCACTTCTCATAAGCAGTGCCACATTTTCTGTATGGTGTCATTTGATGTACTAATGTTTATGTTTTCCCATCCCAAAAGATTAGGCACAGAGAGAGATATAGAGAGAGAGAGAGAGAGAGAGAGAGAGTGAGGGAAGCAGGCACATGCATGTACCTCTTCCACCTAAAACCTATGACATCAAAATCTCACCAACATCTGAAACTTAACACAATTATATTTCAAAATTAAGTATAGCTCTTGAATCAGGCATAAATTACTGTCCCAATTTCAGATCCCAATAAATTCACAAAGGAACTTTCACCTGTAAACCACTATTATACCTAGATACTTCTTGATGTTAATGAGTCTGAAGTCTGAACAGTATTAGAATTGAATTCAATTCTGCAGATCAAAACATTCTCTCTCTAGTTTTTGTCTAATTTATGGAGAAGTGTTAAAACGGTCGAGCATCCTAGGCCAAACAAGTTGCTTAATGAAGCCAACTTTGTGGTTTCTGGTAGATGATCTTAGCAAATTGGTTTTGAGTGGCAATTTACAGAAACACTTCCACCAAGTAAAAATCACTGCAGCCTAAATAAGCTGGGTTTGTCTCAAGGTAATTTCCCTTTAGATGCTTATTCTCAAATAAGGCAGGAGAACCAAAAGTAGATTTAGCTGAAACTCAAAACAGACAATTACTTTCACTTCCCAGAGCTTGTACAACTTCACAAACAAAAGTTCTTTGAACACTTTAAGCAGAAATATTTATTTGTTTAATTCTTTTAAGGACACCAACCACAAAACCTAAATTTAGACGTAGTATGAGTTAGAAACTCCTTACAGAAACAGTATTGCTTTTGCCCAAAGAGTGTGTCCTTCAACAAGATGTATATGCTGATGAAAGAACATGATGCCAATCAGATTTATGGCTTTTTAAAAATCAAATGGTTCCTTAATTATAGATTTAGTCCTCATAAAAATTCAAATATACTATTTGAACTCAACTGCAAAAGATAGAACTGTCAATAACAGTTCTGAACCTAGACATTATTTTCCTGCACTCAACATTCCTCGGCTCTTAATCCATGTATAGTAAATCATTTTGGTTATTTTGATATGTTTCTAGTAAATTCGTAGATAGGGTTTCTCCACAATTAATTAGAGAAACAACTTAAAGGATTCATTTTGTTCTCTGCTACAAAATACTCTTTCTGCTAGCCCCATTTTGCCAAAAGAAACCAAAATGACAAAACCCAGTTATTTAACTAATAGCTTCACAGGTGAACAAACTTCAAGTTTATAACAATAGCTAACTATCTCCGCCTTCATTAAAACATTTGTGGCATTTGACTCACTTGTCACGAGATATATTCCGTTATGGAAGAAAACAGTAAAAAGTGCATTTAAGATCATAAGTGCGCCAATTGTGTATTCAAATTTCAAACACTTAAACTTCCAAAAAAGTATTTTAAGTGAATATACCTGTCCTGTCCATACATGGATCAGTGTCGCAGCCAAAAATATAGCAAGATTGCCTCTTTGGGAAAATTCCACCACAAATTGTGCCAAAATCCAGTAATCTTGGGTTATATTCCTGGAAACAGACAAACACAGGATAATCAACACAAATAAGGCATGGCAGCAACGAGTTCTTTTCTTCAACAGGCTAGCAGGGGACGGGTAAATATTCCATTTTTCCAAAACAAAGAACAACTGCATATTAAACCAGAAACAACAGAAGTGGAAGAAGAAACCTCGTCAACCATGACGTGAGCAGCATCAATATTACCAACCACAAAGGGATCAAAAGGCTTCCGTCCTGAATGCAAAGATCTTAACATACGAGCTAATCCAAGGGCAACTTTGACTCTTTGCAGCCAAGTAAAATTATCTGTAAAATTTACATCGATTATTAAGCAAGGTGACATGATACACAAAATCCAGTTCTACTGAAAGCAAAAGGAAATTAAAATAACCAGTTGACGTTATCTTTACGGTACTGCATATATCACAATCACAATCACAACCACAATAACACATCCGTGTCAAGATCAAACAATGTGAAATGACAAGAATGGATATGATGCCAAGTAGTTCAGAGTAAAAGCAACCTATTCAGTCAGCTTGAATCCTCGCTGCACTATTCAATTGCTCAGACAACATACCATGTAAGCATGTTTATTACTACATACTTCTAATTCATACAAGACGCAAGCGATCTTACTATGTCAACTTTATGATACATAGTACTAAATACAAATTCGCCAGTGAACAACATGATTTAAACATACATTACTAACTACGACGGGAACATCCAACTAAAGGAAAAGGAGCAAAATTACACATAAATAGCTAGATAGATGGATACCTTTAGGAATGAGGTTGTAGACGGTGTCCAATGGCTTGATTTCATAGATAATAGCAAGGTGTTTACCGTCAGAGCAGAATCCATACAGTTTCACAGCCGTGCCTGGATGACTTAGCATCTTTTCATGTTGAAACAAATTTGGGCTATGAGCTCATTCTGACATCATAAAAATAAGATTATTTTATATACAACTACTTGCATCATGATGATAATCTTGAACATGAGTACAACATACCATTAATCTAAGTTGGTTAGATTTGAGGTTTTCCAGGGTGGATGTATCCCAAACCTTGACCACAATAGGCTGTTTGCGGTTTCCCATCCATTTAATAACTCCACGGTAAAATTTCCCAAATTGGAAATTCCCAATAAAATTTTGCTCATTGAAATTATCAGTATAGAACTCCATCTTCCTATAAGGGTACATCACTGCAGCCTCCAAATACACCATCCTTCCTTAGTTCCTTAGTTCCTTAGTCCCTTCCTTACTTCTGCCAAGATATATACTTCCATTTATTAAAAAGGACAATTTTGTGTACTCGGTTCAATTAGCAATAAATATAAAAACGAGCTTAAGACATAAAAAAAACTTTCCCACAAAATGTCGAGGAACACAATATATCGACATAAATCCATCCAATTCTTTTCATTTAAATCTTATCAGACCAGGAAGAGCTCATAAATTATCTCCCCCTTTTCTTGTCCACATAACATTAGAGTTTCACTCTTCATCTTATCCCTAAACTTCCATACCAAGCTAGGTTCAGAAGCTCAAATTAAGCTCCCCTCACCCAAATTTCCCTAAACTTAAAGATGGTGCTGCAAAATACATCGGACAAATAAATAACATTATAAGAAACAAATAATTGTTTAACACATCTCAAATAAACATATTCTGAATCCTCCCAAACTAATAATCACCGAATCCAGGGCAATACTGAAATCTGTCTACATAAATTCACAAAGAACGTAGATGTACATCTAAGCCAAATTCTGTAGTTACAATTAGGCATAGCGAAAAATCAATATACTCACTTCAATTTCCCCCTAATTAACAAAAAAACATAATTAGCAGAAACAAACGACAATTGAAAATATCAGAAACGCAACTAGTTCTGCGAAAAACATAAATAAATCCGCTAAATCAGAAAGCAAGCAAGATTAACCTAAAATCGACGAATCATCGGCGGTTTCGATGAAATTTGTAGAGAATTTCGTACAAATATAACGATGAACAACAGGGGAAAAGATCAAAACTATTTAATGAAAAATTAGCATAATTATATCGGAAAACTAAGAGAAAAATTGTAGAAACAGCGAATGTTTGTTGGGCGGGAAAAAAATAAAAACAAAAAAAGGCTCATATTCATATAAGGGAAGGTGGGTTTCCACCAAAAAAAAAAAAATTGCTCACCTTAATCAGGTAGTTGCGTTTACTTAGGGTGTCAATCTTTGACGCAATATAACAACACCACACTAACATCACACGAATACAAAACGGAAACGGATTAGGATTGAGTTTTCATAATACTAAGATGATTATTTCACAGAAATATTTAAATATGAAAATAAATAGGTCAGAAAGAAAGTAAATACATCGACATAATTGATAAATTTATTGTGTTGTATGCATTAATATATGAAAATATGTTAGATAAGATTATTTCTAAAATTATATTGCAACTTTTATTAACCCTCATATATAATTTATTTTTTTATTATTTGTTTATATTAAAATCCTTTATTATGGAAACTTTTAAAGTTAGACTTCAGAATAAAAAATACAAACTACAAACGTAATACTATATTTTTATATGAAATTATATAAAATTCTTGGTAATTAAAATCATTACGATTTTATAATCTTAAGAGAAAAAAAATTATTTGTACTTGTATACAACCTTGAAAAAGTCATTATTATACATCTTAATTTTTTTTTATAGTTAATTTAGTGCTATCAATAATAAACAGGTTAAACACGACACTACATAATAATAAACAAACCATACACTACACACCACGATTATTAATTGGTGGTAGGGTTAGGTATTATGATACGACACAATACGATTGACATCCTTTTTTACTCTCGGTATTCATTATTGTTAACAATATAGTACAAAGAGTCGAAAGGTAAAAATCCCCATCAAAACTATGTTTCCACTACCAATTATCTTTCTCCCGTTTTTATCTTAGCTCCTTTCGCCCATTTTTGCTAAAACCTAGCCGCAATCGTAGCGATCTTCCTCCTTCATAATCCCTTTGTCTCTCTTCTTTTTTCTCATTTCATTATCTCTGCCTGTTTGATTAGTGTGTGTTTTTTGTGTATTAATAGGGTATGAAGAAGAAATTGAATGCTCAACATCCTCAACGAAAAGAGCAGATTTTGCCTCATCAAAGTGGTTAAGGTACCCTCTACCAATTTAGATATCAAATCTCTTTATCTTCAGAATCTTTTTTTTTTTTAGTGGTTTTTTATTAATTTTGTGCATAAGTATTGATTTTATATTTTTTGATGTTGCAGAAGAATATATTGACATTTGTTTTCAATCCTAGGTATTGATAAAGAAAACAAACAAACAAACAAACAGACCAAATTTTATTCTCACTAACTAAGGTCGGCTACATGATTCCTACTATGTCATTGCGCTCTGTCATGAACCATATCCTTCTTAATTCTTAGGATATGGGCTATATCTTTTTTAAAAGTTACCTACCAAATTTTTTACGATCTTTCCTTACACCTCTTATGTTACATACTCTCTCTAAATTCTACTCGTTTGACAAGCACATCTATTGGTCGTCTTAGCACATGACTTAGCTTCCTTAAGCATGTTTCTCTCATCTTCTCATCAATAGATGCTACTCCAATCTTGTCACGAATATGCTCATTGAGTATTTTTTCCATCCTAATATACCCACACATTCATCTTAACATTCGTATTTCTGCCACTCTCATCTTTTGCTCATGAGCGTAATTCAATGCCCAATATTCAGACCCATAAAAGCATCGATGGTCTAATTGCCATTCTATAAAATTTACCCTTAAATTTTAAGGAATTTTGCGGTCGCGTAATATTTCCGATATCATCCTCCATTTCGTCCAACCCGCTTGTATCTGATGTGTAACATATTAATCTATACTACTATCACTCTTAAGAACTGAATCTAAATATTTAAAATTTTCACGCTTATGGGTATCTCTTGATCTCTGATTCTAACCCTTATTCTATTCTTACATGCATTCTTGCAAAAGTTAAATTCCATATATTATATTTTTGATCTACTGATCCTAAAACCTTTTGATTCAAGTGTCTATTTTCAAATTTTGAGTTTAACATTAATCATTTCTTTTGTCTCATCTATTAAAAAAAATGTTGTCTGTAAATAACATGCATCATAGTATTTCCTCCTATATGTGCCTTGTAAGTTCATCTATAACTAATGCAAATAGATAAAGATTTAAAGTTGAATTTTAGTATAAACCTATATTTATAGAGAACTCTCGTATCAGTTCTTAATACAATTTCTTATTTTTTGATGCTCTTGTAGACCCTCAGAATAATTTTTTGGTTGTGCAAACCAAAGAGAATGATGCGTTGGATATTTAATATTTATTCTAGTATCTGGAACACGGACTATACTTTTTATAAATGTAATGATGAGCCTATCCTCTCTTCTTTGTTCATATTTTAAAAGAAATATCAAAATCTAATTCCAGATCAAAATATTCAGGGGATTCTTCCGATAAAAAATATGTAATTGTCAATAAAGTTGTTTGTTACCCACTTGAGAAGATATTAATCGTATACAAAATAGAATTTTCGCAATAAATGCAAATCCTTTTGATTCTTCCTAGTGTCCTTATACTTGTAACCACATCTCTACATATCTCCTTTATTGATTCTATATATGCTAATCTGACTCCTATTTTTTCTAAAACTCTCCACATAACTTTCCTAAAAATTCTATCGTATGTCTGTTCATGATAAAAAAAAAAAATCGTGTGCAAATTTTTTTCCTTATTACAATATCTCTTAATAAGTCTCCTTAAAATATGTATGGGTTCAGTAGTTGATTTCTCTTGCATAAAACTAAACTGGTTATCTGACATCTTAGTCTTGTTTCTTAACCTTCTTTCTATCATTCTCTCCCCAAGTTTCATCGTATGGCTCATTAACTTAATACTTCTGTAATTCTCACAATTTTGTCATATCCCCTTTGTTTTTGAATACCTGTATGAGAATACTCTTCTTCTGTTGGTCAGGTGTCATGGGCTCACTCTTTCTAATGTTGCCAACCCATGCAGCACTTAGAATTTCACCCTAAGTTAGCTTTTCATTACACTCATAGCAAGAAAAGAGAGAATAAGAATTCTATGTATTGAATCTCTCAAACTTGTGAGGTATGTTACAAATGAGGGATTGGCCCCTTTATATAGTTATAAGAGAGTATTTTAGAACCTACCACATTAATTACACATCTACAATATTTTAGAGAATTCTATCTAGAGAATATTCTAGGCCCCATAGAATATTTTAGGAAATTCAAGGACATTTCAGGAAATTTTGTGGTACTCTAGAATATTCCATAATCTTCTGGAAAATAGTCTGGGTACTCTTTCTAGTCGAACCTCTTCGTCTGAATGGGCGGACCATGTCATTCTCTCCTACCTATTTTGGCACATCCTCATTGGCTTTGGCGGTATGAAATATGTCATTTCCAATCTGTTTCTTGAACTGCTCCCAACTATCCTTACTCTTTAGCAAACCTTTCCATAGTACTTTGTACGCGATCCTGAGCTTGCAATACCTCTTTCGTACCGTTAGTATGCAATCCACTTCACGAAAATACCTTTTTCGTACCTCTCGTAACTTCAATATGCAATCTACTTCACGATCATAAGAGGTCTTTGCTTCCATAAGTGTTCACTGTGATAGTCCACGACTAGGATCTTCCTCGTCCTCATGGTAGGGTTTCAACAAGCTCACATGGAACACTGGATGAAGTTTTAATTTCGGAGAGAGTTTCACCTTGTATGCCACATTTCCTACCCGTTTGAGTACCTTGAATGGTCCCTCGTACCGTCGAAGCAGTTCTTTGTGCACCTTCCAGTATCTAGGTATGGAGTGCATCTTGACTAGCACAAGGTTGCCTTCCTCAAACTCCAGGAACCATCTCTTCTCATCAGTCCACTTCTTCATTTTCTTAGCAGCCTTGTGTAGGAGACCTCCTGGATGCCCTTGCCAAATCTGCCTCCTCTGCCATATTTTAGCAAGGTCATATACCACAGGGCGCCTTTATGTCCCGCCATGACGTTGCTAGGAGTGAGTAGTTCTTGTCCAATTACTATCTTGAAGGGACTTTTCCCTGTCGAATCGTTTACTTGCAAGTTAAAAGAGAATTGGGCAATATCAAGAAACTTTGCCCAATTTTGTTGGGTGGAGCTCACATAATGACTCAAATATAACTCTAGTAGTGCATTCGCCTGCTCCGTCTACCCATCAGTTTAAGGGTGTGAACTTATTGACATGTTGAGTTCTAAACCCAACAACTCAAATAATTCTGTCTTGAACTTCCCAATGAATCGGGGGTCTCGACGCTCACAATTGTTTGTGGCATTCCCCAATACTTCACAACATGCTTAATGAATAATCGGGCGGTTTTCTCAAATGGACAGTCCTTGAAAGAGGCTATGAAGGTCCCATACTTAGAGAACCTGTCTACCACCACCATGATGGTATAGGAGTTAGCATCCCTCGAATTTTAGCAGACCAACTATAAAGTCTATTAAGACGATTTCCCACGGTCTCTTTAGAATGGGCAAAGGTTCCAGTAAGCGCGCCGTTTTTAATTGCTCAACCTTGTCTTGTTGACACACCAAGTAAGTTCGAACATAAGTCTCTCCACATTGTCTCTTATCTGTGGCCAGTAGTATCTTTCCTGCAGTAGTGCCAAGATACAATGCATCCTTGGGTGCCCAGCCCACTTCGAATCATAGCACTCCTTCATTAACTCCTATCTCAAGTTCCCATGATGTGGCATGTAGATGCGTCGTCCTTTGGTATAGAGTAACTCTTTCTCAGCCCAAAAGCTTCGAGTCTTCCCCTCCTTGGCATACTCAAGAAGGCTCCTAGCAGCTGCATCATGTTTCAATCCCTCTCTAATCCTGTCGAGCAAAGGATTCTCAAGTTGGCTTATGGTAGCAAACATCATCTTCCTGCTTAGGGGTCAGCAACTAAGTTGATTCTTTTAAGAGATAGTAGGCTTGTACTCCATTACATAGTCAAATTCGGCCAAGAAATCCTGCCACCTAGCTTGCTTGGGAGAGAGTTTCTTTTGGGACTGGAAGTAACTTGTGGAAACATTGTCCGTCCGTACTGTGAAACGAACCCCAATAAGTAGTGCCTTCATGTCCTTAGAAATGGACCACTTTCGTCATCTGTTTTTCCTACACCGTATATTGCCTCTCAGACTCGTTAAGCTTCTTCAACTCGTAAGCTACTAGATGTCCTTCTTGCATCAATACCCTGCTAATACCAAAGTCCGATCATTTGTCTCCATCTCGAAGGCCTTTGAGTAGTCTGGCAAGACGAGTACTGGCTCCTGGGTCATGGCATCTTTCAGTTTTCTGAAAGTTTCTTGGCATTCTTTATCCCATTCTCATGCCTTTTCTTTCTTTAGTAGCTCCGTGAAAAGAGTGGTGATATTGAAGTAGTCTTGCACGAACTTTTGATAGTAGTTTGTTAACCCAAGGAATGACTGTAATGGTCCGTCACCTTGGTAGGGGGTTCCCACTCCACAATAGCTCGAATCTTTGACTCATCCATCCAAATCTGGCCTCCCTCACAATGTGACCAAGGAACGACACCTCCTGCTGTGCGAATACACACTTCTCTTTCTTCACACAAAGTTGGTTTTCCTTAAGCACCCTGAACACTTCCTTCAACTGTTGGACGTGGTCTACTAATGTGCAACTGTAGACTGCAATATCGTCAAGGTACACTACAATAAATTTGTCGAGAAACTCTCGAAATACCTTGTTCATCAACGTGCAAAAGGTTGATGGGGCATTGGTCAAGCTGAAAGGCATGACGAGTACCTCACATGCACCATATCGAGTCACGCATGCCGTCTTGTGCTCGTCACCTTCCACAATGCATACCTGTTAGTACCTCGACCTGAGATCCAACTTGGAAAACCATCGCGTACCTCCAAACTGGTCGAACAAGTAGATAATCAAGGGTATGGGGTGCTTGTTCTTCACCATCATTTTATGTTCAAGGCCCTATAGTCCACGAACATCCTTAGGGACCCATCATGCTTCTTCTGGAACAGTACCGGGGCACCAAACGAAAACTTAGAAGGTCTGATGTAGCCAGCATCCAGCAACTCCTTCAACTACTTCCTTAACTATGCGAGCAGCGAGCTCAGGAGGGGACATGCAATAGGGAACCATTGCAGGCGGCTTGGTGCCTAGAACCAATTTAATCTCGTGGTCCACTTCTCTCTTCAGAGGTAGTTCCTTCAGCAGCTTAGCAGGCATCACACTCTTGAACTCCTCTAGTACTACAGCAATCACCTCAGGCACCTCCTCTTGGTTGCCCTCATCATCCACCTTTATTGTCGCAACGAAGGTTGATCTCCTCTTTTCAATCCCTTGCACAACTGTATGGTCAATAGGGTCTTGTGATCCCTTTCTAACTTCCTCATCAAAGGTACCGCACTTTGGCATTGATGATCCAAAATGCATATGCAATCGGCAAAGGAAAGAAGCATGGCAGCAGTTTGATACGGTCAAGGAAGTCAAGTCATATCACAATGTCATAATCATCAAAAGGAATTACTTCAAATGAAGTCTTGTCTTTCCACTACCCAATGGTTACGTCTACGTTGCTTGCCAATCCATGGACAAGGACCTCCTTGGTATTGACTATCTTCAAGGTGCCAACTCCTTTGCCCACTCAAAAGTTGAATCTTTTGGCTGCCTCAATAGAGATGAAGAAGTCAGTGGCTCCAGTGTCAACTAGAACACTTAGCTTGTGGCATGCTATTTCCACATTGGATAACATTATGTACCTCTTCTTCTACGACTTCTTTACCTTGATAGTGTTTAGGATCCGCAACGAACCCAATTGCTTTTCCTCCGCTTTCCTCTATGGCCATGGTTGCTAATTTTGCTTTCACAGGACAGAGACAGCCATGTGTGGACCATCACAAAGAAAGCACTTCAATGGTCGTTTGCTCTTATCCTTTGTTGTGAACGACTTTTCCTCGTTCTTGGAAGGAGAAGAACGTCTTTTCCTTTGCTCCCCCAATTCTTTGCCACTCTCCTTAACAATTTTCTTACCCTTTGGTTTGGAGGAACTAGGCTTTTCCTTTGATAGGGCTGGCTTTTCTCATGACTTGAACTCCAAGAGGAACTCAGCCACTGACATCGCTCTAGAACGATTGTCAACGTTCCTTCTTTTCCGATCTAGCCGTGCCTATGGCTTGAGTCTATCCATGAACTGGAAGAAGGCATCCTCCTCACTCATGCTTGGAATTTGCAGCATCAATTGGGAGAATTTGCTCACGTACTCCCTCACTGTACCCTTCACTCGAGTCGTCAAAATTTAGCACAAGCATCTCTCTTCACATATTGAGGGTAGAAGTAGCTTCAGAACTTATCCACAAACTATTCCCAAGTAGTGATGGCAGTGCCACTGCGGTTGTCACTCCTACGCCACCACCCCAACAAAGAGTAATCCGTTAAGTATGATGAGGTAAGACTTACCTTTTGCTCATCTATCCCGATTCTCAGACAGGATTATACTCATCTAGTTAGCATTTCGAAAGTACCGCTCTATGGACCACAGGAAGTTGTCCGTTGCCTTGGCTTTCCTAAGTCCATTGAACTCCTTGGGCTTAGGAGCATTTGATCGGGGTGTGGGTTGCAGCATTACTATCCCACCAACAACAGCTCCTCTCAAGGCAATCAATTCCGCCTTGAGTGCCTCAAATTCCTCTTGCATGGTAGCCACTTATTCTTACTCTGCACGCATGGCTGCAATCTCTAATTTAATGGACACCAACTCTGTCTCTAGACTCTTGGACCTCTAGGCTAAACTATCCACTATAGCATTCAGGGCACCATGCATTTCTCCCCTAAGGTCGTCCTCCTTGGACTTGACCCCATCAATGCGTAAGACTGCATCTTCGACCGCATCGTGGGTTTCTGCCATGGCCAACTCGAGTTTATCCACATGAGCAATGGCAGCTGCCAGCACATCCCTTGATGACTCTCGCCCCTTCCTGTCCTTCTTGGCCCGTGGGATCTCCTCATGGGTCACAAGAACCCACGTTAGATAAAGGTTCAGCCATAGTGTCTTCTTATCAAACTCTTGCTACCAAACTTGGCTCTGATACCATTTGTCACGGGCTCACTCTTTCTAGCATTTTCAACCCGGGCGGCAATTAGGATTTCACCCTAAGTCAGCATTTCTTCACAATCACAGCAAGAAAAGAGAGAATAAGAACTCTATGTATTGAATCTCTTAAACTTGTGAGGAATGTTACAAATGAGGGGGTTGGTCCCTTTATATATTTTTAAGAGAATATTCTAGAACCTACTACATTAATTACATATCTACAATATTCTAGAGAATTCTATCTAAAGAATATTCTAGACCCCGTAGAATATTCTAGGGAATCCAAGAGTGTTCTAGGAAATTCTATGGTACTCTAGAATATTCCATAACCTTCTGGAAAAGAGTCTAAGCACTCTTTCTGGCCAAACCTCTTCGTCTGAAGGGGCGAACCGTGTCACATGCATCTTTCTACTCTTCAATATTTTAATGAAAAGATTGATTTAAGTCAACTTATGCCTTTCTTTCTTAAGCCACACTTCAATTAGACTATTATCGGGGCTAATTGCTTTTCCTTTCTTCATCTTCTTCAAAGCCTCCTCCACCTTTGATTTTTAAAATCTTCGATAATATATTACGTTTTTATACTTCTCAAATTTATCTAACTCTCCCAAAATGATATTGTCTTCATTGCCTTCAATGATATTGTCTCCCACATTTCCTTAATTTCCTCATTTCTTACTAGCACTTTATTATTTTCATTCTTAATGCACTTGACTTGAGTTAAGTCCTTCGTCCTATAGGTTCTTGCTTTAGCAATTTTATAAATATCTCGCTCTCTCTTCTTAGATTCTAATTTTTGATAAAATTCTTTAAAAGTTCTATCCCTCGCTTTACTTACAAACTTTTTTCCTCCTTTTAGCAAGTTTATATTTCTCAATATTTTCTTCACTTGTACAATTATATAAAGCATTATAGTAGCCTTCTTAACTTCGATTTTATCTTTACTGTGTACACCTTCATCCCACTACCAAAATTCCTTGTTCATGGAGGCAGAACTTCTTGACTCTCCAAATATCTTCTTAGCCACTGTTCTAACTCTAGTTGTCATGTCATTCCATAAAGTGTAAGATTCTCATTCTAACTCCCAAATACTTTGCCCTAACAAATCTTTCCTAAAAGTTCTTCTTTTTCTTTTTTTAAATTCCTCCACTTAATTCTAGGTAATTTAAGTAGGTTTCTTCTCTTGATGTGATGTTTAAACCTCAAGTCCACCACCAAAAGCCTATATTGTGAAGTTAAATTTTTTTCAGGTATGATTTTATAATCTCTTTAAACCCTTCTATCTCTCTTTCTTATAAGGAGATAGTCAGTAAGTGACTTTGTTGATCCACTTCTAAAAGTAACTAAATGTACCTCTCTTTTCTTGAAAAAATATTGACAATACAAAGATCGAATGCAGTGACAAAGAATGCAGTGATTTTTTGTTCATCATTAGAGTTTGATCTTTGATGTTTTGACATCATCAAAATAAGGTTTTCTTCGGACGCTCAAACCGTCCGAAACCTCTGTCGGACGAAGGACCGGACGCATGCACGGACATCCGAACGAAGCCTCTCAACAAAACTGAAAGAAGATCGGACGCTTCCTCGGACGCATTCAATTCTCCTCGGACGTCCGAATCCCCAACGGCTATTTTTTGTGCATTTATTACGTAGCCGTTAGGAAGTAGTTGAAACCACTATTTATTGCTCTTATAAATAGGTGCTTTAATAACCTGAATAAATCATCTAATACATTGAATACAAGCCTAAGAAAAGAGTAATTTGAGTGCAAATTGACTATAGTGCTTTGTTGTATTAGTGTGAAGTTGTGAGTGCACACATTCAACTTTGAGTGGAGTGATAATCTTGTATGAAAGTGTGGTTGTAAGTAAGATTCTTGGCTCAACTAAAAGAGTTTTAGTGTGAGCAAGAACTTCCCAACTTTGTAAAGATTATTGGCTCACCAAGTGTGTGAAGCATTCAAGAAATTTGATACTTCAAGCTTGCTAGCTTGGAAGTATTGTTTGTTCAATTTTTCTCTCTTTACTTTACTGTTCTAGTAAATTTAGTATATCTGCATTTAAATTAAAAAGCTCACTGTTTTCTGAAAGCATAATTTTTAGGAACCTAATTCACCCCCCCTCTTAGGTTGCTTTGGGACCAACAATCTTAAATGACATTTTTAGGTTAGTCTTGTGTAAAAAGTATCGAGTATTTTTTAGATGTTGTAGATGTATTGATTTTTGTTTATTTACCATCAGCCTTTTCTATTACTTGCACATTAAATTCTTTGTTTTTTATTGTTCTCCAAAAAAATTTATTCCCTCCTGATATTATTTATAAGAATGTACCCATCTTTTAATTGAAGAAAACAAATTGTAAGAAGATTGTTCCTGATAAACAAATAATGTCGATGTCAAGAAAACAAGACTACTTTGCTTCTTTTGGTAGACTGTTGCTGGCATATAGAGAATAAATAAACTATTATATTTCTTGTTACACTTCAGTTTTATAGTATATATCGTTTCTCAGTATTTGGATTTCATTGTAAACTTCCCATATTTCTAGTACATAACGACATAGCAGGCTGGAATCAGACTCCTACAAATTTTCAAGATTCATTATTATCTTTTATGCCTTAAATCGAGTCACTAATGTATAAGAAAAAACATTAGTAATAAAAGAACTTATATTAATAATAATAACAATGATAAACTGACTTAATGAAGATGATTATGATAAATTAATATTTTCTAATTGCAAATGAAAAAATCAACAGAGCATTTTCCTATTTTTTTTGTGTTTATCCTCAAAGATTTTGATCAACAGTTAATTTCTTGATTTTTCTACCTATATAATAGAATCATTTTTTTTTGGTTCTTTTCATTTACTAGGTAAAATCTATAATTATTTGTAAATAAAAAATAAGACTTTTGTCTTATATGTTTTTAGTCTGAAGCTTTTGTCATAGAAATTGTCTATCTCCCTCTTTATATTACATAGAAAATAGTGTGTAAATGAAGATCTAATGTAAGTTGTTTTGTCTATTTTCTGCTTTATCTCTTATGCGTTTACTTTGTGAGAAAAAGGAGGTTAAGGTGAACCTACTGATGGACTGTCTTTGATGAATGCTAGACATGGATTGTTGTTGCTTCTTTGAATGGAAAAATGGATGCCATGTACTTTTAGGCTTTGATATCACAGTGAATACTCTTTTTTTTCAATACATTACTTTTGTTATCTACTACTTAATTTGAGAGAACAATGGAAAATTTGACATGCTAACTTACTACGATATGCTATAAAATTTAATGTTATATCATTGCGCTTTTAAAAATTTTAAGTTCCTTGAGGTTTTTTTATGTAATGCCATCTATAATTGGCAATTTACAAAGTATTATTGTAAAATTATAAGGTCTATGTTATAGTATTTGTAATGGAAACACTGAATTCCTGTATACTATTTTTTCTACTATTAATTGAATTGCTTTCTTAGTTAACCATATCCATTTGATGTCATATCACTCTTCCCAGCATTGAACTTTTAGTTAGACACATTTTTTTCTTTCTATGGACTGGTTTGACTTCTATGCTTTCAATTGGTAGAATATAACATTATGGTTGTTAATTCTAACAAATGGATACTTTATGATCTCCAGCAACTATTAATTACTGAGTTAACTATATTTTTTCATTTTTATGAGTTTCTCTAACTAGTTAGAGTAACATATTTATAGGTTTCACTTTTCCTTTTGTAGGTTTGGGGAAGAAGCATCCAAAGCTGTTACAATTGAAGGGTTTGGTGTGGATGTTTTTAGATAAGAAAGGCACTCAGTCCAAAAAGTGTTCTAAGGCCCAATTTCTTGGCAAACTTCGCAGCACGCTTAATTTGTGGCTAAATCTACTAGTGATAAGAGGAAAGCTAACAGATCCAGGTAAAAGCTAATTCTCACTTTGCTTGCTTAATGCAATTTGCAGAGTAATTAAATCGCCATTACATTTTTCAAATCCTTTAATTTTGTAAATTGTTTTTCTAGCTAGAATTATTTTAAGGTATTTTTCCCATTTCCACTTGTGAACCTTATTTATTGTGGAATAGGTTTGGTTCAAGTAGAACACATTGCAAATATATAGTTAAAACAGAATTGGGTGTTTAATAGTAGTAAATTTCTCTTCTTCAAATTATTTTTGTTCAATTATATTTCAACTTAATCATCATACTTCAACTTTATCTTTAATGCACACCAATTCTTAATTACCATATCTGGATCGTCTCATGCTTGAGGTTCTACTTTCTTTGGTTGTGGTTGTTTTTGTTTTTAAGAAAAAGAATACAGTTTGTTATGCTTAAGTTGTGCTCTATGAGTGCCTAGCTAATTGTAACTGTTGATTTTTTGCCTCATGGTCCCTATTTTCCTAATGCAGTTAGTTGGAACTCCAAGCTACATATGCCCAAAACTTCTTTACAGACGTACCTTCAAAAACTATTGTCAAAGAGAAGTTTGATAGCTAAATTTGATGAAAAAGAAGAAAAGTTATCTAGTTCTTATGAAATGTAAAATAACTTATGACATTATGCACTACTGAAGAGAACATGTGGATGATTTATGTATACAATAGCCACGAGAACTATTATCCATTAGAGTTTTAATTATATGTTTAAGTTCCATCTCAGTACAACTAATTTTATATAAGCAAGCAATATTTTTTGAGTGTTTTGCCAAATTTAGAAGTTTCCTTATTATACAAAGTATTATAGTTTTTACTATCTTTAAAAATTCAATTTACCATTGTTGGTTATTACCATAATTACACAATCAATTTTGGATTAATGTTCATTTTTTAATCTAACAACCTTGGGCATTTTTATTTATGTATTTTTCACCTATCGAGTTTTGTTTAAATACTTTTTCACTGCACAAAGTGCAGTTATGTCACCAACTCTTATATAGAAACTATGAACAAGTTTAAACACTTTGTGCTCCTAGTTAATTTACCCATCCAACATTACTGTAAAAAAATAAATTTTCCACTTCAACATTAAATTTGTGAACTATTTTGTCATTTTTTCCCTTGTTATCATATATATTGACATATATAAAATAATGTTTTTATCTATTTATCTATTTTGACATCCATGTCTAGCCAAGATCTTGAAAGGTAGCCAAAGCATGGCCAATGGCAGCGAGACTCCGATCTTGGCACCGGCCAGTGCAAGGTTGAGGAAGAGCCCTATTAAGCGATGTCATCGGTCTTTGTGGTCGCCACGCCAATCTCACAACCATGGGGTTGTGATTGAGCTCCATTGCCCTACGAGGCTCTGTTTAGTGATAAAGGTGCTAATTGATGAATTGTTGCAACGTCGAATGAATAGAGAGGTAGCTAGCCTTGATGACTATTCTATGTCTCTACTACACAGCAACGGCCCTGCTTTGCCCGGAGACAGGTTTGATAGTGGCAGTGCTTGGAACAGCTCCAAGTTGGAGAAGATGGAAACTTTGTGTTTTAACTAAATAACCCTGGATTTAGATTGTTAGGGAACTCATTGATGATCAATCTAAAGCATGAAGGCCAATTAAGACTCAATTTCAAGATGTTCACTTTTATTACACTTGCCTTAACACTACATTTGAGATGAGCAAGGAAAGGACTTAGCAAATGGATAATTAGAAACAATTTTTCCTTCAGCTTAATAAGAAGCTTATTCCTCCTGATGAGGGATTTAGCCTAGTGGTTACAAAAAGAGATAAAAAGAAGAAGAAGAGGGTATACAAAGCTGGTATATCAATTTTTACTCAAAGTGATGATTGAAATCTCAAGTTGCCTGCTCTTCAGCCTAGTTTACAATCAATTGTCTAATATAGAATATTAGAGGGATCAATAATAAGCCATATTTGAGAAGATTGAAGAAGACTATTAAGATGCATGGTGTTCTCTTCTTAGCTTTGGTTGAGACAATGTTGGAGGGAAGTCAAACTACTAGAATTCAATAAAAACTAGGGTTTGCTAATTCTGTGGATAACCCTAATAGCACAATTTGGTTATTATGGTCTCATCTAGTTTCAGTTTGTCCAATTTACATTAAAGATCAAGTTATTCATATTCCCTTAGATAATGCAAGTTTTTCAAAGTCTATTTATGCCTCAATTTTTTATGCTAAAAGCATAACTTAAGAAAGAAGGGATTTGTGAAGTTCTTTATGTACCTTTATTGCTACCTCTCAAATGTCCCGTTGGTTTGTTGGGGTGACTTTAATACCACTCTTGAATCTTCTAAATGATTTGGAGCAATTCATCAGTATTTGAGGAGCATACTAGACTTTGGTGATTGTTTAAATAATTGCTCTCTACTTAGTGTTCCTTTTTCTAGTCCTTTATTCACTTGGAAAGAAAAAAGAAGGAGTCATTTGGTTTATTTGAGGTGTGAAAAGATGATCACATGGTTTGCAATCAACCAGCTTTGGATATCTTCCAAGATGTTAATATGGTTCATTTAAATAAGACATGCTTTAATCACTCCCTCTTATTGTTGTCCTTCGTTGATCCAAGATTTTCTAGCCCTAAATTGTTGAAATTTCACAATGTTCCAACTAAACATGATACTTTTCTTCAAACAGTCCAAAGTAGTTAGAGTCTCCTTTGGTACTGCTTTGCAAAGGTTCCCAGCTAAATTCAAGAGGCTGAAATTTGATTTGAAATGTTGGAATAACTCTCATTTTATGAATCTTTCAAAGATTGAAGCTGGCTGAGAATTCTATTTTAGATCAAGAGGTGGTTTTTCAGCATTTTCCAAGTATGGAAAATTAGATTGAGTTATCTAGACTGCAAGCAGACCTTCTGAAATGCCTTGCTAAAGAGAAGGAATTCTGGAAGCAGAAAGCTAGTGTTAACTGGTTAAAAGATGATCATAACACACCTTTTTTTTCACTCTCTTAGTTGAAATTCAAAAAGAATAGGTTGTTTATTAAGAGATTGAAGAACTCCCTTGCCCAATGGATTGAGGATAAATAGTTGTTACAGCAGGAATCAGTATACTTTTTCCAGAATTTGTTATCTCATAAGGATGTTCAACCTGATGATCAACTTTTGAATTCATTCCTAATGTCATTTCTTCATATGATAATGCAAACTTCTAGATGCCCCATCATTAGAGGAAGTCAGGCAGGTGATTTTCTCTTTAAGCTCAAACAATGTAGTTGGCAGTAATGGCTTTACTGGAGTCTTTTATAAAACTTGTTGGCATATCATTGGTAAGGATCTTTTTCAAGCTATATTGGAATTATTCCAAGGATATAGGCTTCCAAAAGCCATCTCTATCACATTGATTTTCCTAATTCTTAAAGTGGAAACCCTTGTGCTTCTAATGAATTTAGGCCAATCAGTCTTTGTGCCTTTGCCAATAAGATGATTACAAAACTTATAGCTAATAGATTGCAAGCAATATTCTCGCTAAAATCATTGCAGAAGAGTAAAGTGCCTTTGTGCAGAGGAAGATTATTTCTAATAATATCTTTCTAGCTCAAGAATTGGTGGAATGCATTCACAGAAAGTCTAGATGTGGTAATATGATTTTTATATTGGACATGAGTAAAGCCTTTGATGGGGTTTCTAGGATATTTCTATACAAAGTTCTTTAGAGTTTTGGGTTTTTTGATTAGTACATTAACCTAATCTCTCACTGCATTGAAGACAACTAGCGTTTAATTATGTTTAATGGTAGTCCTACTAGTTTTTTTCAATCTTAACAAGGGGTATGGCAAGTGGATCCACTCTCTTTTTCTTTATTCATTATTGCAACAAAAGCCTTTAGTAGAGGTTTGAAGAAATGTTTTGAATATGATAAGATTGATTTTTATTCAATCCCAAGAAACTGCTGGCCTATAACCCATCTCTCCTATAATGATAATGTGATCGTTTTTCTTTCAGTAGTAAGAAATCTTTGTCACTGCTCATGATTATTTAATGGAGTTCATAAGAAAGTATGAGTTGAATTCTAGTCAACTTGTTAATAAATCTAAGAGTAGTTTCTAGTTGTCCTAAAAATTACCAGTAGAATTGCTTCTAGAATTACTGGCTTCCAAAAAAAGCAATTCCCTTTCACTTATTTGAGTTGTATTTTGAAGAAAGGTAAGAAAACAAGAGCAATTTTTCAGCTAATTGTGGAGAAAATTACTCATAAGCTAGCTAGTTGAAGCTAAGATCCTTTCAACTGTGAGAGACTTCTTCTCATTAAACATGTCTTGAGTTCAATCTCTATTTACCTTTATTTAGTTTTGGAACACCACTTCTTTTGCGGGGTTTCATAAGGAGTGAATAGATTGCATTGGAAATCTTGGATGAATATTGCTAAGTCTATTTCAGAAAATGGGCTTGGAGTTCAAAATCTAGAAGTTGTTGTGAAAGGGATGTTTATGAAGCTTTGGTGGTCTTTTAGAACTAGATATTCCCTTTTGGAATAAGCTATTTACGAAGTTTGGATATTTGAGCAATGGGTTGCATCCATCTTTGGTGGTGACATCAGTTACTTCATCTCCAACTTGGAGAAGAATGGTGAAGATCAAAGCTAAGGTTGAGCCTTTTATTTGTGTCTTGCCAAATGAGGGGAATGTATCTTTTTGGTTTAATTGGGAAGGTTCTGGGACTATTTGTGGCGCCCCAACCAAAACCCATTCCAAATATCTGGTCGAACACCTACCTAACTCTCGTTAGGGTTCAAGTACAATTATAAATAAGATTGAAGCTTATATCTCAAATAAACCAATAAATACACTACAAATTTATATACACAAATCACAACTTAAATAAATGTCACTCCCTACTCTCAGTGAAACTATGACGGCCGTGCCCTCACACTTCTCGAGGACTCAAGGCGCAAAACCTCAAAACTCCAATATAAATCTTGTAAAATATTTAATAACATGGAGTGAGCAAAATATGGGCTTACTAAGTAGTACTCATATTCTCTAACATTGCCGAATTGAACACATTACCATATATACATTTTCTTCATAAATCTATCAATTTATCAATACACACAACAAAGTGAAACAATTCGATAGGCAAATACATAGTAAGTGGTCATAAGTCGAGCAAGCATTCCATTAACCAAATATTAGATCAATCATATTAATCGGTAACACTTGGTTATGTGCGATTCTAGAGGTGGTTCGAAGAGACACTAGAGATGACTCTCGTCCACTCTTTAGCATCGTACTTAGTTCCAAATGCACTTAGTTCTCACACTCCCTCATGGAATGTCGTACCATTAATTGAATCATCAATCAAACAATCGCTCCAATCATATTATTCATTGCATTTCACGAAAGACCACTTAGCATATAATTGTACAATGAAGTCAAATATAAACCGTGCTTAATTCAATTTATAAACAAAATATACGTTTCAAAAATATTTAGCTTTTCAAATGTTATCTAAAAAAATAAGAGAATACAAGAACCATTTATCTGATCAAAATCTGAATATAGGAATCCAGAAAAGACACCCCAAAACACCAATTTATCAACACTTAAACATGCACTAGATTGGGATCAAATATACTCAAAAAACTCGCTCTCACAAAATGCTTAACCAAAGGGAAAAAGTCTCAACTATACCTCAGTAAATCCACTTAGAGAATATCATCACTGCATTAAAAAATTAAGCCTATTCATGCACACGGTTTTAGGTCAAATAACAAACTATAAATTTAAACTTACATATGTACATGTAAATAGTAAGAAGTAGTATTATAAAATATGTTTATATAGCTTCCTTATAAATCATATTTGACCCCACAAATTTTTTTCACAACTTGAAATCAAATCATATTAAATTTTAGAAAAATTGAAATCAGTCACCAAATTTTTCTAAATTTCAAAACTTAGATCCTTAAATTTAAACCCAAAAATTGTGGGATGTCCACTATTGCTAGGAATCCACAATATGATTTGAGATTACATTAGGGTTGGGTGAATGAATTGCAGCTGGAATTTGGAGGCTATGAATCATAGTAATCCTTCCATCCAGAAGGATTGATTATATCAGAAGACAGTATTCTTTTCTCAAGGAGTTGATGAATTTGTTTGGCAGAAGACTTCTTCTTTTGACAACACAGTTTAACACAAAGTTTAATCATCCCATAAGCATTAATATAGACTCATTCATACCAAGGATTAAATAGGACTTCAGAGCTTGTAATGTGGGTTAAGGGACAACGCATGATAAATATGGATAAAGTAGCTAAAATCACCTTAGTCACATTACGCTTAAAATTTGCACCACAATCCCATGTACACATCAAACACCACAACATTTAGCCAAACCACAAAAGCACAAATTCTTACTAACAAAACATAACACGTGACAAAGTAGCTAATTTCGCAATAGCTATATCATTATTGACATAACAATTTCAACAAAATAAATACCATAGATTTTTTTTTTAATTTAACATTAGAAGTATACGTCTAAATTATGGTTGACGTAAGTTCTGATTCTTGTCAAGATTGATGAGCTGAACTATGCTTCTTATTCCTTCTTGTGACTGAAGCATTTAGCATTTTTATGATGATAGTGGAATTGTGGATCAAATTCTCTTATGCATGAAACAATTTTTAACTGGTGTTCTATCAATGAACTCACTATTACTAATACAACTCAAATAGAGTTAGTTTGTTTGCATTCTATTGTTTGATTAGTTGTTGCTTCTTTTTTTTTGCTTGAGACGAGCAAAAGGTTTAGGTGGGGAAGTTTGATAATGTTATAATAAAGGCTATTATTATGCTCTTTTGGACTTAGTTTTAGTGTGTTGATTCTTTATTATTATGTTTTCGTGATGTTTTTTGTTAAGAGTCTAATGAGATTAGTTTGTGTGTTTTTAAGTGATTTTGGTGTTAATTGTGTCCATATTAGTTATTTGTGTTTGTTTCTTTTCTATGCAGGTAAAAAGCCAGAATGACCATGTTGGAGAGTCAAAGTACAAGTGAAGAAACTAAAAACAGAGTCATTGGGCAAAATGGTCATTCGTTGCGACTAACAAAACCAAGTCAAATTGGTTTGCCGCAGCGAACCAAGCAATCAGGGAAACAAAGCTTTCTTCGCCCCGACGAACCAATCATGAAGAAATCCATTCACTGCAGCAAAGCTCCTAACGGTATGAAAAATTGGAAAGTGCTAATTTTGGCGAGATTTCAATTTCCTAATTATATTAGGCCTTCATTTTGTCATTTTACTTGATTAGGGAAACCACCTAAGTTTTATGAGTTGAGTTGGAAAAAAATAGTTCACTTGGAGAAGATCATAGAGACGATTGTTTTTTAGTTTATAGAGTATTCTCCAGTTAGGGTTTATTCATTTTTCTTTTCCATTGCTCTACTTTTGAGATATTATTTTAGAGACAAGTTCAAGTTAAATTCAAGTCTAGTTTGGAACAAGTGTCAGTAATTTTCTTTTAATTGTTAAAACGAGCAAAAGGCTGAGTTGGTAGAGTTTGATAACTATAGAATTAAGGTTTCTCATTATTAAGCTATTTTGGACTTAGTTTTTAGTGTTTTGAGTCTTTATTATTGTGTTTTTGTAATGTTTTCTATTAAAAGTCTAAGTAGATTAGTTTGTGTGCTTTTGAGTGATTTTAGTGTTAATTGTGTCTAGATTAATCATTTATATTTGTTTCATTTTCTATGCATGTAAAAAGGTAGAATGACCAAGTTAGAAAGTCAAAGTGTAACTGAAGAAGCTGAAAACAGAGTCCAAACAGAAAGGTTATTTGCTGCGGCAAATGAAACCAAGTCAAATTGGTTCACCTCAGGGAAGCAAAGTCTTTCTTCACTGCTGTGAACAAATCATGAAGAAATCCATTCACCGCAGAAAGCTCCTAGCAAGATGAAAAATTATAAAATGTTGATTTGGTTAGATTTAAGTTTTGTTTCGTACTTATATTAGGGTTTCATTTTGGCATTTTACTTCATTTAGAGAAACCTCCTAAGTTTTAGGAGTTGAGTAGAAAAAAATTATTAGAGTTGGAGAGGCTCATAGAGACGATTATTTTTTAATTTTACAGTAGAATATTCTTTGGTTAGGGTTTATTCATTTTTCTTTTCCATTGCACTAATTTTGAAGATATTATTTCAAAGATGAGTTCAAATTAAATTCAAGCCTTCTATGATTACTATGATTGTTGGTAATTTTCTTTTACTTGTTAAATTAATTTTTGTTCTTGCTTTTGCTATTTATTTTTATGCAATCATAGTATCAAACCCTAATATAATGGTTTATTTATTTTCTTTGTTATCATTAATTCTTATGTTCTTATTTTATCAATCATGAACTAATAGTTAGGGTTAGGTACGGGCAATGTAATTTTCTTATGAATCAATTCAAATAACTAATTAATAGGATTAATTGCACTCTTGGGTAGTAATTATCACATCTTTGATGATTCTGTAGAGTAGTTAACTCTAGTTTTGGTTAGAATAACTGAGGTGATACAGGAGTCGACCCTCCATCATAGATCAATGATAATTGTTAACTGATTAGATTAATTTTTAGTCGTGACTGACATAGATTTCTACTTAGTTCATAATAATTCCATTTACCAAATCACTTGATTTAATTGAATTTAGGTCTGAGAGGGATCTTCACCTAGAATCAAATAGATTAATTGGACTTATCATCATGAGGGATCGGTGTTTGAGTTGATAATTAGGAATTGAATCTCTAGTGTGTGTGATTGAACTTATTGGTCAATATAATGAATTAACTCGGGAAAATCACTAGCCTAGTACCTAATACATTTTCTCGTCATTTGGTAACCCTAATCTTTTATTCATTTTAGTTTACTACATTTCTTAAATTCTATTTAACTATTACTTTATTTAAGTCAGAAAATTTTAAAACATTTTAAGATTGTTTGTACGGAAATTGTCAACCAATCCCTATTCACTCTACTACGTTGATAACCGTATATTTACAAAAATCGGTGGAGAGTTAACGATACGTTAATTAACTTGAACCTCCCACATGTGGCACATCAATGTGATTTGGCCTGCCCAGTTGATCATTTACAAGTATGGACATGTCCTCCTTCTAGTATCATAAAGTTTAACTTAGGTGCTGCTATTCACCATCAATCTAACAGAGCTATACTACGTATTGTGGCAAGAAATTCTACGGGCCAATACTGGGTTCATGGGCTAAGAAAATTTTGAGTGTGTTCAGCATTAAAGTTACAAAAGCAAAAGCTCTTAGATTTGCAATGCAAATTGCTCTTAAGGAACTTTGTGCATCTGTGGAGTTTCAAAGTGATAGCCTTTGCTTAGTTTGGTTGATTAACCAAAACAAAGTTGAGGATTTAGAATTGGGAGAGATATTAACTGATATTCTTGATCTTAAGAAATATTTCTCCCATTGTTCCTTTACTTTTGTAAAAAGATCGCGCAATAAGGTTAGTCATAGGTTGACTACTTTTGGATTAGGCATTTGTAAAGATATTAAATGGAAGGATTCCTTATCCTTGTGACTTCGACACGATGCACAAGATGATATAGGTATCCTGATGGCTAATATTAATTATTTGTACATAATCTTTTATCATTTGTTAAACAATACAATTTTTATGTTTCAAATTTAATTATTTCCTTATGATCGTGTGAAATTAAATTTATAAATATATAATTTATACATTGATAATCATGGTAATTCTCAAGAGCGTTAGACAATGAGTATCAAATTAATTTATTTTTTAAACCCATCTTTGTAATAAAATTTCTCCAATTATTGAAGATAATAAACTTTTAGAATAATTAAAGACAAAACTGATTCAAATTTAGTGCATCAATTTAAACTTTTAAATTATTTAGTTTATTTGAATGATATAAATAAATATTTAAAAATACTATTACTTATTAAGTGAATATACTCCCCGTTGCAATATACGGATTACGATCTAGTTTAACATGATACAAACTACTCCTAAGATATGTAGAAAATGCCAATTTGGTTCAAAAAATCTAATTCTGAGTAGTTTCTCATTAAGACTATTGTGCTCAAACCAACTAACATGACCATAGTTTAAGAGCAAAATTGGAAGCAAAATCTATTTTTCTTTACGATAAAACTCACAATTCCCAATTAAAACATTTTCTAATCAAGGACAAAACAAAATCGAAGATAATTGGTCAGAATTATAGGAAAACGGATATCAATTTAGTGTTATCAAGCGATCTTGTTTTCCATTTCCTATAATTGCCAGCAATTGAATGACTGTAGGTACTAAAAAAAATATTAATTAAGATAAGATTACAAATGATTAATCTTGATTATTTTTTGGTCCATTGAAATCGAAACTTTGAACGTAATGTCTGAAATCTAATCCGATAAAAAAAATTGACGAGTCAAGTCCACATCTCTTGCAAATTGGGCCAACCATACAAATGGAGCCTATTAGGCACTCTAAGCCTAATAAGTTATTCTAACATCAATTAAAGAGATAAAACCTCTCTAATTAATTAAATTAAGAAAAATCAATTAAAAGCTAATTAAGGGATTAACTTATCCTTAATTGAGGCTAGTAATTAGACTTTCCTAAATTATACATCTCGCTCTTTGCTTATAAGTATTAGGCCGTTCTTATTGAGAAGGACAAATTTACAGCACTTCAACCATACAAAGAGTAAGACTCGAGTAGCATGGAAGATCAACAAGCATGAGAAAACAAAGTGCCGCATCTTCTACGACAATCAAAAGTTGCGTTCCTCACCAACATCTTTTAACCGAGATCAAACTCCAAGCCCTCGATACATAGTCTTTGATTTATTTCTCCCACGAGAAATTAAAGGAATTCAACGGTTTGAGATCATGCCTATTACGGCCCTTGAATTGTTAGTCAACACATCGATGCTTCAAGATCAAGTCGATTTTGGCCCTTAGTTCATCATTACCCAATCAAAGAATGAATCAGAGTTCTTCGTTATTGTAATCGATAATTGAAATATCACAGAGAGTTGTAACACATTTTTACCTGATTTAATAAAATTTTGGATTTGTGAATTTATTTCTTTGTCTATTTTGACAGGCACAAAATTTGTGTTTGCAAATTTTTAGCATTTGCGGTGGGATTTCTCTGCCTCTCATCTCGTTTATCAAATTTTTAAAGATTCGTACTTCACAACCATGTTCATATTTCGTAACTTTCATGGATTTGAAGAACACTCAAGTATCAAGCAAAGTTGCTAGGAAAAGCTCTTCCACTACAAAGAGCGACAACGTTTCTTCTATTAGTCTGTGGATTCATAGCAAGTTCACGGTGGTAGTAACAATGATGGATCTTATTCGTGATGATCACACGAGGACATGACCTATCATTACCTTGGGGCCAAGGAAGGATGAAAGTTCTAAATCCAAGAAGTTAGTTTCAATTTTGGAAGATTCTATTCGAATGAAGTCCCACATGACAAGTCCCCGTTGCTGATTCAAGCACAAGGTCCCCTTCAAAGTCTCTTGCAAAAGAGCAAAGGTAGTTAGATTCTACATTGTTTGAAGCATCGCACACTTCTCTATTGTAATACAGGTCATGCAAGCTATGGTGATAAGTACATCATCAGTAGAAGAATAATTAGCATCCATGGCTTGCGCTGTTGAAAAGTTGTTTAAAACAAGGAAAAGGATCTGCAAATTGTTACTTTATTGAGCAAGTTAGAGTCTCAAAACATCGAAGAGACTAGTTAGGCCAATAATAAGAAGTCGGATCAAAATCCACGAATGGATAAAAGTGGTAAAGTCTATCTCAGATCATCCTCCAGACTACCAGTAAATAACAGGATGAATCTTCTGACAGAATAAAGTTGTATGCCACGTCCCTCACGATTCTATAGGATTTGAAGTTTGAATAGCATTTTTAAGTTAACTGCTGTTTACATCTTAAATTATGATATTTTTGCACTTTGCACCCCAAAGTATTAATTTTTGGTAACCACTTCCAACTTTTAATTTTTAGCACATTACATTAGTAAACACTATTAATGACTTGTATATCATCATTATTTACCCAATTTTTAAAAATACTCTTATTGGTATTAAAAAATTAAGTGATATATAATCATACAAAGCTAAATATGCACACAAGAGACAAAACACTATTTTGTGTGTCTGTGTTTGTAAGTATTTATGTGTGTGTCGTATTTTTGTTGTAATGTTGATATATAACTAATGGAATGTTTACATGTACAATTTGTTAAAAATTAAAAGTTGACTATGGTTTACCACTAAAATTATTACTTTATGGTGCAGGTGCAAAATCATCATAGTTTGGGGGCACAAACTGCAATTAATTCTTTCCTTTTTTTTACGTATATGATTTGCTGAAATATATATATTTTTTTTTATGAAAGCGAATGGAATTAAAATTGGTACCATTAATTGATTTGACAATTTCTAGCAAATAATTTTTTTAGGGTTAATTACATTTACCTTTCCTAATGTTTGTCTAAATTACCAGACAAATCTCGAGGTTTGACTAAATTATAGATACCCCTTATAATTAAATCTATCATACACCTCATCTCTACTTCTCATTTTCTACCAGCCTTATCCCATAAACACCGTTAACAGAAAAATCACCACTCTCTAGCCCCAGTTTATCCTCCTCTACCACTTGAAACCCTTCATTCTCCTCTTTCCTTCCTTATAAGCTGCCACCTTATCCTCTTCCACCACCCAAACTCTCTCTTTACCTACTTATCTCTTCAAGTAGTTGCACCCTAGCCCCCACTTTCATCCTCCACCGTACTAAATCCTCACCTAAAACCTACCTGTCCATAATCCACCAATCTGAAATATTCCCTATCTTTATTCCAAGCATGCATGCCACAACCCTCTCTAGCACATCCAAAATCCTAATCCTCTGATCCATATCTTCCTATGGCAACCAAAAAAAAAAAAATTTGGAGCTTTTTTTTTTTTTTTTTTAGTTTTATTATGAGATTCATGAGAGACTTCCAGATGGGAAGGGTAAAGAAAGATGGGAGAGGGCTGATGTGTTTAAGGTTTCTAAGAGGCATTTTAGGAAATTTAATAATAAACTTAACATTCAGCAAACCATAATCAACAGGAGTTTGACTCGTAGTAGAAGGGTGTTTGCTACAAATTTATTAAAAGAAAGGCTTATCTGTAATTTAGTTAGACATCAGGGTTTGTTTGATAGTTTAGATAAACCTTAAGAAAGGTAATTAACTCTTTTTTTATTTGACTTGAGAAGTTATTGAATTAAGTATAATTGAACTCAATAAATATCGGTTAAAATTGGTAAAAGAAAATTTAGAAGGAATATAAGTTACTATCTCTCTTTCTTCGAAGAGTCAAATCTTGAATCTTTTAATTTGATCATCCTACCTACCATTTGAGTCAACCCTTAACCAATCTCACATAACTCCAGCATTTCTTCTTCTTCATTTTTCCTAGAATGTTATTATTACATTTAAGGGTAATGTCCAAGGTTTTTTTTAGTATTTTGGTTCCAGTGGGATCAATTTCTTCATTAGTCAAAGTCATATAGTAGGTTGTCAGAATTTGACCTTCGTCTAAGAGTTCGGACTTCTACAAGAACAGAACATGATGATGAAGGTTGCACAAGATGGACTTCTTTGTTGACTCGGGTCTTGTGTGCCAAGAAGGGTCAAAAAGTGAA
The DNA here is from genome assembly GCA_025175665.1 of Cinchona pubescens. Taxonomy (NCBI): domain Eukaryota; kingdom Viridiplantae; phylum Streptophyta; class Magnoliopsida; order Gentianales; family Rubiaceae; genus Cinchona; species Cinchona pubescens. The sequence goes on along the minus strand of JANKKI010000187.1, from coordinate 2,807,778 downwards.
AACAAAGTGTAAAGCGATGTAAATGGTTCTTTGAGCGGTATTGTTTATTGAATTGAAGTTCTTTTAGGCAATTCAATTCTAAAGGCACAAGCTATTGCTATTCCAAAAGGCTCTTCCTTAATTAAAAGCTCATATTAAGATTAATTGGCTCATTTAGTTGATATTAGTATTATAAGACCTAAAAATCTATTATTTTATCTATTAGGAATAAAAAAATTCTAAAAAAATCATTTTGAGTTTTAGTTATTCAAGTCCCAAGAATTTCATCAATAATCTATTCAGCAATTTAGATATTACAACAAATCCTTCCTGCAATTGAATGGGCCATTAACTGAGCGAATTTGAATTGTAGAAATTTTTAAATTTGACAATGAAGTATAAATTAGATTGTAAAACGATTTTCTTATAAACTATTAGTAATGGGTTGAGAGATTAGAGGAGAGGTAGTTTTTTTTTCTTTATCAAATCAATTAGGGTGTAGAAGCTCAAGCCCCTTTTCAGATCAAGCTTCCACGGGCCAATATTTTCTTAAGCTCGATGTTCAAAATTGTGAAGCCCAAACCATTTAAAACTTTATTGCTTATAATGGGCTGGCACAGGCGTGGATTAGATATGCAATTGGGCTTGTCTCCTTTTAGAGTACCAAATACGTTGGGCTTGTCATTAATGCGCGCGTGATGCCACGGTAGCACCATTTTAATACAGCCTCAAAAACACGCGGAAAGACTGGCTTGTTTTTGGTCGAAAGTGCTACTTTGAAGAGTGGTACTGTGGAAGCCACTCAACACTAAATGCACTTTCCTACTTACTCTCTCCTATAGCTACCCAATCAAAAAATTGACCCAGCAAACTTCTTTTACTATTTACTCAAATAAAAAACTTGGACAGTGATATTTTTTTATTATTTTTAAATAATATTTTGTAATCCACATATTTTCAATTACTTTTTCATTTAACATTTACTGTAATTTTATAAAAACAAAATGTTACAATTTTTATTCAAAATATATTACAAGAATAATAATTATTCAAATTACTGTAATCTAATCTTTTACTCTATTTGTAAATTTTGTACATTAAATAAGAGTAACTCAAATTTGAGGATAATACACTGATACAAAAAAAATGTAAAATAATCTATATAGTTTTTATCTAAATTACACTATATAATTTTTAAGTGAAATTGTAAATTAAATATATATAAAAATTTTGCTCAATATATTATTCGCTTGCTATGTTTTCATTTTAAAATTTTATTATAAGTCCATAATTATACTACTAATACTTCTGTATTTAAAATTTATCCTTTTTCCAGTAATCATTCAACTTATATATATATATATTATAAGCAACTTATATTTTTTTGATTTCTCTCTTTCCAATAATTAGTGATAATGTAGGTTTATAATTCGAAAATTTTGAATTTTTTTTTAAGAAGAAACAGTGGTCACTGATTAGTCCACTAAGTTTGATTAATAGTAAAAATTTGTAAAATTAAAAAAAAAAAAAAAAAAATCACTATGAGAGTGTGAAAAAGATGTCTGCTGCCTGAAGTACTGAACTGAAACAGCAGCATGAGAAGAATCCATCCAGAAGGAAGTTCAACTCAAGAACATAGACAACCACTTTCTTGATTTATTCTCCATGGAACTCTCTATCTCCACACAAAATCCAACTTCTCCACCTTTCTGATCCATTAAAAAGAAAACAAAAAAAAAACACACTTTTTCACACACACAAACACACACAGAAGAGTTCAAGAATGCTATCTGAAGCAGGGATGAGGAGTTCACTGTTTTTTCTGATTTTCTTAACTCTTTTGGTGGCTTATGTTCAGTTTCAGGCTACTGCAGCTGCCCCTGCTGGTAATTTCTTTTCTTACTTCCCATTTTTCCACTTTTTTTTCCTTAGTTTGTTTTAAGTCTCATTCTTTTTTTTTATTCTTCATTCATATTAGTATGAACTAGCTGTGCTTTATATAGATTTGAAAGGTGAATTTGATCTATTTTCTGAACTGGGTTTTGCTCATTCCTGTGTGGATTCTAGTATTTGTACTAATAATTCAATTTTTGTGATTTTTTGTTGCTTTTTTTTAAAAAAAAATAAAAAATAAAAAAATCAGGGCCGTTGATAAAACATGTATCCTCCTTGCTGAAATGGAGCAGGTCTTCCTCTAAATCACCCCAATCTGGTAATTCTTTCTCCTAGTTAATATTCTTTAGCCTCTTTGGTTTTTTTTTTTTTTGGGTGTTTTTGGAAAGTGGCTTTTTAGATGAAAAAGATGTTGTTCATGCCATGTGAAGGAGAAATGTGTGACTTGAAAACAGTAGGGAAAAATAAAGAAAGAAAGAAAATATGTGGATGTATAAACTCTCTTTTGTAACATATGTAGGTTTAAAAGCTGGTGGAAATGATTCTTGGTTTCTCTTTTCGTGGAATTCAGAGTTTTATTCTCCCCAGGGGGAGGGTAGTTAATTGTTTGCTAGTATATTTCGTCAGATTTGGCTTTTATAACCATTTTATTTATGCATACAGATGGGAATGTTCTTCAGTTTGAAGATGGTTATTTGGTAGAAACTGTTGTACAAGGCAGCGAACTTGGGGTTATGCCTTACAAAATCCGCGTGTCACAAGAAGGCGAGCTTTTTGCTGTGGATGCAGATAAGAGCAATATTGTTCGAATTACTCCCCCATTATCCCAATGTAAGCTTCTCTTTTCCAATTGAGAGATTGTGGGAGTTTTTATGTTTCTCAGATTCTGATTTGCTGTCTTTTGATGGGTGAATAATGCAGATAGTAGGGCAAGACTGGTTGCGGGGTCGTTTCAGGGTTACACAGGGCATGTGGATGGAAAACCAAGTGATGCTAGGTTTAATCATCCAAGAGGTGTCACCATGGACGATAAAGGAAATGTATATGTTGCTGATACTACAAATCTTGCCATCCGAAAGATAGGAGAATCAGTGGTTTGTGCTATTGATGCCAGCTTGTTTGAAAATTAATTGGCCATGTGAACTTCAGCGAGCAACTTTAGAATTTTATGTCGGTTTCAGGTGTGACGACAATAGCTGGAGGAAAATCAAATGTTGCAGGATTCAGGGATGGGCCAAGTGAAGATGCAAAATTCTCATCTGACTTTGATGTGATATATATTCGCCCGACCTGTTCATTGCTAGTTGTTGACAGAGGGAATGCGGCCCTTAGACAAATCTCTCTTGACCAAGAAGATTGTGATTATCAGTACAGCTCTGTTTCAGCTACAGGTTTGGATTTCCTAACGGCTGCTTGCATGTCATTGATTTCTGAACTTTTTGCTCTTCTATTGGCTGACTGAAGAAGCTTAATTATCAATGATTTAATTTGTTCTTGATGTGATTGTTACAGCAGCTTAAATAGTACATTTTAGGGTGTTGATAGACATTTTAATGTGCTTCCTATATTCTAGTCTAAGCATCTACTAAAGTCAATTTGCTTTACCAAATAATCAGTAATGTCAGTACATAACAAAGAAAATGAAGATGCAGTGTGGTCGTCTTTAAGTCTTATTATTATGGTACTTATTCATGATTTGAATGAATTAGATAAGTTGAATTCGTTATAAGGTTCACTAGCAGGCCTTGACGAAGCTGGAAGGCGCTAAATTATTCTGAAAATATTTTAGAAATTGGCTTCAGTGATCTTTTGCTGAGTGGTGACTGAAAAGATAATTTGCGTATGGAAGGCCGTTAATGGCTTAATGCTTATTCCTGCATAAACAACTAAAAAGTTTGATAGTGCATAAGATACCGTTGCACACTTACTAGCATTGTGGAAATAAAATTGCTGTTATAAGTAGATGATTTGGTATGTCTCTCTGATCAAAAGTTCCATTCATGCTCATTATAGACTCGGTTTTATCTGTATTCTACTTATCTAGTAGCTGATTTGGTACGCTTTTCTAATCAAAAGTTCCATTCATGCTTATTATAGACTTGGTTTTTTCTGTTTTCTGCTAATCTAGTAGCAGTAGAGTTGTCTAGTTTTTTTGTAACCTTATCAAAAGATAAGTTGAACAAATTTCACACTTCAAAATGTCTAATTACTGATTAAGGAATCTAATAGTAACTTGTTTCTCTTGAGCATTTCTGGTGCTGTACTGAATGTCCAACTGAAATGGTCACCTGCGGTTTTTTGAATTTTAATCAGTCTGACTCTATTGAATAATATTCATTGGCAAGTTTAGTTATACAATTTAGTTTCAGTTCCATTTGGTAGGCAAGCGACATTGATTCTTGTGTTCCTATCTTGTTTGTGTTGGAGTAGGGCCAGAGAAATAAGAAAAGAAGGAAAATGTGTTGGCTTATTAAGTTTATAGATAAAAAAAGAAAAACAAAAGAAAGTTATGGCACTTGATGCTACTGAAATGTTTATTTACAACATTTGATTCTAAAATTTTCAACAAGTACATTGCTTGAGTTTTTAAAGTGGTATAGTGTCTGAATTCTTCAATTTAATTTGGGCCAAGCCTCGGCTCTAATTTATCTGGTTCTTGTGGCAGATATTATGATGGTTATAGGTGCTGTTTTAATAGGATATATTTCGTGTATGCTCCAACAGGGATTCGGCTCATCCTTCTTCTCCAGAATGGTATAGTTTCTTTAGTTAGTGTATAGTTTGTGTAAATGGAGTAATAAAAATCATGTTTTCGACATTACCAACTAGTAAGAGGATGACTTCATTGACTTTTAACGGGTCGTGTCTTTCCATGCATTGCTTATTAAGCAATTTTTTCTGCTAAAAAGTACATGTCTCAGAGCCTGGTAATCTTTTCATTGTAAAAGAAAACACATTTTATTTCCTTCACACCGGATAGCCTTAAACACATTTTTGCACAATTGTCGATTAATATAATACTCTGCTCAAAGTCAAAGTTGGATTTATGGCTGTCAGTTTGTTCTTTGTGATTTTTAATTATCAAGTGGACTTCCACTAGATTCTCTGAGGTTTAAATGAGTTCTTCCATTACCAGTTAGCAAGAGGTGGTTTCTTCCATTCTAATGTATAGCCTAACATGGAACTACATCTGGTTGCAGCAAGGGCAAATGGGAAGCAGAACTCATGCAGACCAACCAAAGAAAGAAAAACCAGTAACTTTGGCAGAACCCGTGAAAGAGGACCAAGAAGCAGTTTGGCCATCTTTTGGACAGCTCATTGTAGATCTGTCAAAGCTTGCACTTGAAGCATTTGGTGGCATCTTAGTGTACCTCATGCCCTTCCGATTTCGTCGTAATAGCTCAAGAAAAGGCCTCACTCCATTGAAAGATTCTTTGATCATGCCTGAAGATGAAGCTGACCCCCAGCCCCAGTTAGTTCAAAAGCAGAGAACTCTTGCCCCTATGTCGGAAACTAGGCAGGCTTATACACCAAATGCTAGTGATAAATTTTCAGAAGTGAAGCCCCCGAAAATCCGATCAAGTAGTATGAAAGATCCCTCATCATCGATACAAAGCACAGGTCTTCTAGACGACAAGACTATGCAGAATATTATGGATCAGGCGAGGTGCCTCCTACCGTCCAAGTGAGGTCTAAAAGTCACAAGGAAAGATCAAAGCATCGACAAAGGGATAAAAGTGGAGAGGTTTTCGGATCAACCGGTGTGGAGTACTCAAAAACTGCCGAAAGCAAGGGAGTCAATTATGGTGATTCAAAGTACGATCACTACAACATGAGGAGCAAGTTTGGTGATTCATTTCGTTTCGTGTAGGTTGCTACATTGCCATAGCCCTTGTAGTTTTGAGCTGCAGTCTGTAATTGGTCATACAATTATCTTTTGGTGTTTAATGTTCATAGTTCAGGCTGTCCTTCAACTTCCTTAGAAAACAAGAAAACTGAATAGCAGTTTTTATGTTTCTGATAGAGCCTGTTTGGCCTTTGGCCTTTCGTAGCTTAATTTTGTTTTGTGAACTAACAAAAGACAAGGCTTCTGGTAGCAGAAAGTTTTGATATTCCTACCTTTTCTATGTTTTTTGTGGAAAAAAAAAATGGACTTCTTATCCTAGCCAGATTTTATTTTTAATGCACCTAAGACTCCCAAGCAATGAGGCAAAGTATAAAGCTGACAATTGGATGAATAATGGAGATGTCTGAGCTCATCTGATTAAATTCACATCACAATTTACAACTTTATTATTTTTTTCAAGGTAATTCGCAACCTTTTTAATCTTCTTCTCTCCTCACGAAAATGGCAAGATGACAGCCAACGACTACTACGTTATACACGTAAATTAAACTATGGTACACTTTTCTCTTTTCTTCTCTTTTTCCTACTTTAGCAAATGTCATATCCATTTCTTTCATGGGGTGCAAAATGATTGCGTTACTACTAATTGTTAACCTATTCATGACAGCCATAAAGCAAACGAGAAACCGCAAAAGTAACTAAACACAATTTGACTCGGGATGTTTTCATATTCATACGGAGAAATATTTAGAGTCTTTCTTTGCTTTATTTATATAAATACTACAGTATGAATTAAATGTTATGTAATAAATAACTGATATAAATAAAATTTTATAATATTTAATTTTGATCACAAAATACGAGATCCAATATCAGTTTCATAGGATTTAATTTTGTACTACCAAAAGAAAAGAGCAACCACCCTTCCATGGCATGCATTTACCATAAATTTTCTCCAACACCTCTAAACTGAATACGACCTGGTTAGTGATTTTTTTTTTATTTTTTGGTGTGTGTGTGTGTGACTGTATGGTGAAAAAGCATGGGCTGTGCCGTGTCATCACAGAACAGAGGAGATGGTGAGATCGGTTTTTCACAACTTGTTCGCCTCTTCACAGTATAAGGTCATGCTTTTTATGATAGAGCATAATATCAGGAAATCGCTTAGTTGAGGAGAATTTCTGCACATAATATCAAGTCTGCAGGTACATATGTACAGTATTTCATTCAAGTTTACCGGTTTAACGGCTTGAATATGGAACATTAATTTAGGGGGGGTGGTTGCTTGCTTGACCATTCTCCGGGGATTGAAAAAGGGTAGAACAAAAAACTGGTCTGGAAAGAACTTAGTGTACCTTCCATGTGTTCACATACTGCCATCTTCCAACTTCTCTACATAGAAATTATTTCTGAATGCCTCTCCTTCAATTCCTGAGAGAGCAGACTGCTTAAATTAACAGCACGCACTAAGCCAGTTCATTTGAAAACGGTTCAGATGGTGAACATGCACATATGAGCATTTCATGACTTCTCCAGGAAAAAACTTATAAGCCACCATACACCCAAACTGTTTAGCATTGAGTACAGAAAATCTTATGAACGAAAAGGGCTTGAAAAGTCATCCTTCACCAGAAGAGTGAAGCTCCCACAAACTAAGCAAAAAACCATTCCTGTGAAGTCGAAAATTACAATCAAGAAGAGGTAGTGAGTTACCAGAACTATACATACATTTGAAGAGGAGAATCCAAAACACAAGGAATATCCCGACAAGAAAGGATCCATGAGCAACGACGAATATCATAATTACATCGACACAGGAGCATAATGCAAAGAACCAGCCAACTGCAGCAGATTCAGTAGCAATCTCCTTAAACCCTCTTGAAGAAAGACATAATATTCCCTTGTTTAGGATCTTTGTTTCCTGCTTTCTTATTTCCTGTTTTGCCTACTTGGTTCAGAGCATTACTAGCCACAGCCGGCGACTTCTTAACAGCAGATGGTCTGGAACAAACCAAACACCGAGTAAATAGCTTATAAAGCTGAAAATAAAACATCAGCAAGAAGCTAGAATGATATGGTTTTTTGAGCAGATTATCTTTACAACACGAAACACACATTCGTGCATATCCAGATGTCTGCTGGAATACTATGCCTCAAAAACTGCACCAGTAACTTCACAGTAGAGAAGAAGTATAAAAGTCCCAGCTTTATCCTAACACGTACAGTAGTTTTCGCTTAAGAAATAGCAAATTTAGAATGCTTGTATCGTACTCAGATGAAAAAGAAAAAATTGGTGAGCAAGAAGAAAAAGAGAGCTGGAAAGGTTGGCATTTGAGATGTGGAAGAGGCACACATCTCCAATTATGTAAAATCTGATCCTAAACTAAAATTATCTGAATGAGATGCTATATAAATGGGAAGAAATCAATCAGCCAGTTATTAACACAAAGCACCTCTTGAACTGCAAAACTATAAAACTGAGCATCACCATTGTATTATCACATAAGATTATGAGTTCAGGACTACAAATACAAATTTTATTTTAAATTCATCATAGTTTGTGGCAACGTGATTTACAAAGTAAAATAAAAAGAATCCAGCACATGTTTACCTGTTAGAAGCATTGCTGGCTGTAATGTTATCAGCCTTCTTCATTGTGTCACTATCAGGCTTTGTTTCGGTCTCCTCACCCTCCCAAACAACCTCAGTTACTGCATCCATCATACAAGTGAGTCATACGATATGAACAGGGTGAACTACAAACAAACAGGATGCTACGGAGCATGAAAACAAGCTAGAATATCTAACTTTTCAGTGGATTTCTTTTGGTTGTAAGTAATATATGGACTTGTTGATCCTTGAACTACCAGTTCCTGAATACCTCGAGTGCTTAAAGTTAGGAGTGGCAAATTTCATCATAACCATCATGGTGAACTGAACAAAGTCTTCAGCTAAAATAACCATGACTTTTTGTAGCTCTATATATGGGCATCCACATAAGTTTAAGGCTGCTTTCAGCATTTCTTGTCTCATTTGTGATATCGATGACAAAGTCCTCTTTCAGTAGGTAGGAAGCAGATGAAAATATTTGATACTAGAAATATAAGGGTGGGATCTTATTATAACCGCACCTTCTCTTCCACGTTCGTCGATCCGGGACTTCAATACTTTTCTCCTTTTAGGAGACTTTGGAGCAGCATTGGTTGTTTTATCCTTCACAACTGTATCAACAGGAGGTACATGGTTTATATCCTTCTCCAGAGAAGAAGTCTTTGTGGTGTTATCTCTGCTGAGAGCTAAATGATTCCTCCTTCGGTTTTCTGTCAGCTTCTTTTCTCTCCTTAAACTTTGGTTTATCTTCCTTCTCTTCCTCAAAATTCAACTTGTTCTTCTCAAGGTCTGAAGAGTGAGAGCTTTGCTTTGAATCTAGCTTTGACTGCTTCTTTGGAGGATCAGGGGATTCTAGACTCACCACATCTTTGTATTCGTCTTCTTCATCTGAGTAGTCAAAAACAACCCTCCTCTTCCTGCCAGCTTCACCATTGCATGAGCGCTTGATGTTGATACCTTGACCTTCATCATCACTAATTTCATGTTCTATTTCTTCACGAGCACATATTTGAGCATCTGCAAAAGCTAATAGTACATTAAATAATGAACTCTTAAAAAACAAAAAGCAGTAGAACAAGTTGGAAGAAGTCCCCATTACAAGTGGATGAAAGTCAAGAAAAAAACCTGAAGAATTTGATATGCTACTAGATTTTGCTGAGGTACACTCAGGTTTGGACTTTGCAGATGCTCGGCCATCCACATATTAGCCAATGAACCTCCAGTTCCAGAAGAGTTCTTATCAGTCTGGACTTTGTTTGTATTAACAGCCAATTGAGGAACTTTGACATTGTTCTCAGCCGGCTTACTCTCATTTTTAACATCTTTGATCACATCTGGGGATTGCAATGTGATATTTGGCCTTGATGCCTGATCCCTTTTCGGCTGCGGCTGTGGAAGTCTTGGATTCTGGTTGGCCAAGGTGTATCTAGATGACCCTGAGGTCCCTGTCGTTTTCACTGGTAGCACAGTTGTGGTTCCCTCTGCTCCTTCAACATTTCTCTTGACAAAGGAATTTGAGACTCCACAAAATCTGTAGTAGCGCATGAGCACCAAAAGTGTAGGCGGGCGCCAAGAAAGGTTAAATAATTACTCAGGAAGTCAAAGGCCTTTTTGCATGACAAATATTTACTCTGAGTTGATTTATGAAGACTTTTAGAATGTGCATTTCTTCATGGATTAAGTGTAGACAGCATAAGCAGAAATTAACTTTTCAGAACTCAACAGCAGAATAAACAAGTGGAAAATACAAAAAAAAAAAAAAAAAAAAAAGGCAAGTGAAATCAGCTGTACTTGAATTGCACCAAGGCTTTGCAGAATTTACCTGTTATCTCGCAGACAATTATCAACTGCATGGGGCTGCTTAAAGAGCTCTTCTGCTTGGACAAACTCAGCATTCCAAAGGACTGCTGGGTCTTTCGGTAAGCAAGCTTGCACGCTATAGATCTGAACTGAGCAATTCTCAGCAAATTCTTGCTTGGCTTCTACAATTTCGAGATGCAAACATAATTATGCAATACTATTTTCGCAATGAAAGTTCAAAAGTTGAAACATGAATTAACTTCTTAAATGCTAGCTATGTTAAATAGCACCTAAAGAATCAAGAATGCAAACAATACAAATATTCTGTTCGAAATAGCTTATAACAAGCCATAAACTGCATCATGAATACATGGAGAGAGTTCATAAATTCCAAACGCTAGTGTCGTCATTCTTGAGCTAGCTCATAAAAGGGTCTATTTCAGATCCATTGCACCAAACTTGATCCCCTGAGACATTAAATCTCAAATAGCATGTTTAACAAGCGGAATGTATGACATAGGTCTAACAGTTGCTTCTCATTCTTAACTCATCAGCTATTCGCAATTGTCCCAACTACACAAGTTTGTTCATTCTTTCAACCAATTATTCTCAGTAGGAACTAAAACCAACATCCCACAAGGCCACAACCACAAAATGCAGATTTGCCGTCATCCAGATGTATAAGCAAATAAAACATAAATATTCAAAATCTGGAGCATGTGTCATCTTCCATAACCAAGAAGAGACGCAGCAAAGGTCAAAAGAGAACTTACCTGTAAACCACATATGTGGTAGGTTCCAACACGAATGCCCTTTGGTAAATATCCAATAAAATTTGGAGGAAATAATGAAACCAAACACATATGAACATCACAATGACATAAAAAGCAAGAAAAACCATACCATTCTGATGGTGAAAATTTCAAATAGATTCCTCATCAGAAATCTCTAACACTATATATCTTACAAGGCGTCATACAAGATTTTTCTGGCTTGATATACTGATGTTGATGGAATCACATATAGAATAATAAAACAAATGTACACCAAACAATTCAATTTCAACAAACAGGTTTGAAAGAACAAGCAATTTAAAGGCAAACAAACAAAGAAACTATCTTAACTACTAACGGAAACATAAGCAAACATAATATGACTGCACGGGATTCTCATAGTCAATCCATAAATTCAGCTAAATAGAACACAAATTTATCAAAACGGAACATCAGATGGGTAAATGAACCTGCGAGTTTAGGCTTCGACGCAAGCCTTATATGATACATAGAAGGATCATTTTTCAACCATCCAGACAAAGTATAAACAACCTCTATTCCAGTCCCATGCTTCCCCACAAAATCCTTAAGCAGCCTAAAGCAAACCACCAAAAACCTAATTTTAGCTAAAACTGATGGAAATTTAGAAAATGGAAATGCTTGGAAGATAAACTCCACTATGTGGAAAAAAAAAATTAAAAATTAAAAAAATAAAAACAAAATTACGTAGCACGTAGTAGTTTCTAACTCCTTACCTTTTAGCATCATTTGAAGATACCAAAAAATTTCGACTCAGCCATTTGTATGACACCTAATCAACACAGCCAGATATAATATACAATTAAATACAGTCTAGTTGTTAATTATTTAAATTCCCATAATTTAAAAATAAAAAAATATCTGAGCATAAACCCTAATATTATTCTTGAAAAAAGAAAATCATTTACTTAGATTTTGAATAAGAATTAGGAGAAATATAGAGATTATAAAAAGATAGAATGGATAGTGAGATGTACCACTTGGAGTTTATCGGAGACGAGGGATTGGATCTCGTCGAAGATTCCTAGGGTTTCGATTTCTGCCATGTTCGGGTCGGATCTAACCGCCGAATCGAGCCGAGGGGAGTGACGAACCGAATCTGATAAGTCAAATTTTCCCTCCAGAAGATAAGGGCGCTCAATTTCCCGCCATTATGGGAAAAGGGTTAGGCGGCCTTCTCTAGGGGAATTTCTTATTTATATATATACCATATATTTTTCATTTACATTACTCTGAATAAATTTATTTCTCTTTTTCTAGCAGTGTTATACTTAGGGCTAGGTGTGTTAATTGAACTTTGTGAACTGGAGCTCAATCTCAATTTATTTAAAATTTAACATTTAAACTCAAAACTCAATTCACAGAAAATTATATATATTAAATAAAGTTCAACTCAATTAAATAGATTTTGGGACGAATTTGAACCAATCAAAACTCACTTATATTTTTACATTTTTATTTCAATTTCATATAATTTATTTATTATTATGAAAATTGTCATAATTTATATATTGCAATGATATATTGTTATATTTTACATTATCTTTTGTATACAATCACATATTATATATGTTATTCAAATAAAACAAGTTAAAAATTGTATGACAATTGAATAACAATTAAGTAGAATAATGAATATAATATATACCTTAGATAATATAACGATATCGTTTTAAGAAATTATCTTATATTTATAATTACATATTAAGTGATTGGGAGATGATATTTACACTTCTTCTTTTTTTAACTTCTTGTACATCCTTCAAGTTAAAAATTTATATTAATAAATAGTGAAAAGATGTACAAAAAGCTAAAAAAGTGTGTATAAATATCATTACCCAAGTGGATTTTATATATTAAAATGTATACATACACAGAATATTTGTAAATTATATATATATATATATATAATATATACAACATAAGATATAACACATACATATAAATATATAAATATAATTTTTGTTCGAATTAAGTTTAATTTAAATTAAATTTAATAAAATTTAAATTCGACTTACTTTAAAATCGGGTCTAAAGCCTAACCCAATCTCATCCCATCCAATTTTTTATAATAGACTCAATCTTAATTTTTCATGAATTGAGTTTGGATTGGCCCAATCACAATTGACAATCTTAATTAATAATTACCCCTTGGAGCAATTGAGGTCTATTGTCAAGTGATTTCACCATGGCACGTGCTGGTGATTTATTTGACCTTGCCTACCCTTTTTTTTTTTTTTTTTCCCTTATTATTTTGTAATTTCTTTATTTTATAGGGAGAGTAAAATACTCGATACCAACTGTGCAGCACTGGTCACCGATAATTTTGACATTGCACTCCATTGTTTACATTATTGAAGGATTTAAAAAATAGGAGTGACTATAAAAATAAAGTAGTATTCAATGTTTGTTATGTGAATGTTAAGTTGATGAAATAGTAAAATTATTGTGTGTAATTGTAAACTAATTTTAGTAACCGATATAATGATAGATAGGGGCGGGCAAAAAGTTGGAGATTCAATTATTCCCTAGCTCTATCTCAATTTAATCCGAAAACAAATAAATTAATCATTATTCTTACTAAATAAAGTTAGTTACATGAATTTTATCATATATTATTACATTATATCATGAATCATATCTTCTATAATTCTATGATGAGTTATATCTTTCTTACAAATTACTTACTAATTTTTTTCGGTCTTTCTGTACCTCTCTTATATGGATTATTCTCTCTAAAATTTAGTCACATAACACATCTTTGGACTGTCTTAACACATAAACTAACCACCATAAGTTTGTTTTTCTCGTGCTACTCTAATAAAAATAATCAAATATCCGACTTTAGGAAATACTTATATAAATTTGATCCATGATAGGTGAGATAGATCTCTTGATCCAAATTTATCCACATCACGCTTAAGAATTTTTTTTTAATGAGTTAGAGTGATGTGAATAAATATGAATTAAAGAATTCATGTCACTTATCGTAAATCAAATCCATATAAGAATTTTCATCCGAGCTTGACGAATAATACTAGCCGAATATAAACTTAACCGTACAAGTTCGGTATGTTTGGATCGATTTTCCATTAGACACTATACATACGCCTCCATTTTGATAAGGGCCAAGGCTTTCAGTACAACAATCCAAGCCCAAATGGCCGAATCCCATATTGCCCAGGTCCAGATCCAGGATCTTCTCACAAAAAACCAATTAAAATTTGATAAATCTTTCTAAAACCCTTGGAACTTTCTTGATTTGCAGCCCCTCCATGAATACCAAAATGATTATACGCCAAATCCTCCATTCCCGGAAAACTAGAAAAGTAAACTGAAAAGCCCTTCTGCAATCATCCCCCATTTGATCTCCTCCTCGAGACCATTTTCCCTTTCTTCTCATTTTCAGACCCTGGAAGAAGATGATGCAGAACCAATTCCCCCAGAAAAAGTTGTTGGAGAAAACAAGAATTCAAGAAAACCATTGACCATCTACTTCAAAGAAGCTGTCGGACTTTCCAAAAAGACCCCAGAAGATATTGAAACTGAAAAGGACGATCCAAATGGGGAGTTGAAAAGAAGATTGAGGAAATTAGAGGAGGAATTGAGGAGTTTGAAGCAGCCAAAAGAAAGGATAATGAAAAGGAGAATTTGAAGCAGAAGAAGATGGAGGGGATCGAAAAGAATGATGGGTTGTTGAAAAATGAGGAAAAGTTTGGAACTTTATCTTCTTTGTTTATAACTAATAAGGGTAGTAGGAGGGATGGTGGAGAAAAGTTGGAGGAGTTGAGGGCTTTGAAAATGGAGGATCCTGTGGTTTATAAAGAGCTATCTTCTGATATGGAAATGTTTGTGATTCATCTATATAAAAATGGGTACTTTAAGGATTCGAATTTATTGCCGAGGAATAGGTTTGATGTTACCTGTTTTGAGAATGCTTATGCTAGAGATTTTATCAAGTTTGCAGCTGAGAAGTTTGGCAAGGATAATCAAGAAGTTGCAAAGTAAGGATTTTTATTATTGTTCTTTTACATTTTTTTAATTGCTAAAAGATGATTTGTTCTTGTTCCTTTTTCATCCTAGATTGTGTATAGGATTCATTGCATTTGTGTATTGAAAAGCAGTATATAGTTGTATCTTTTGAGTGATTGATGTTGGTGATGAAAAGAGTTTGCTAATATAAGCTTTATCTGTTCAATGTTCTTTTGATAGGATTTTTCTGATAGTGCTAAAATGGTAGTAGTATTTATGTTTGTGTTTCTGAAATTTGTAGCAAGATATGGTTTTGGTATGGACCAATGAGTCTTCTGGTTAATTTAGGTTATTCACCCTACTTGGTGACTGAAGCATTAAGTCGGGGTTGTACGATGGAAGGTTTCTGACCTTGTTAATTGGAAAATGCATTAACAAGGTGTTCTAAAGAAGACAGAAGCCTTTGATTTTCTACTTAAGTTTAGGTAATAGGATGCTTAATCCAATGGAAGCTTGCCTTGATGAACCCTGTGGACCCTGTGAAGTGTGAACTCTTTGAATCAAGTTTTGGTGACACAGTCACAAGCCTTCATGAACCCTGTGGACAAGAAGGATGCTAATTGTATTTCCATGTCTTCCTCTTTTCTCCATAGCAGTTTCAGTGTAGTTTTTATGGCCGAACTATTTCTTTTCTTTGAACCAACCTTCTAGCAAGTTTACTGAAATAGCAGAACCAATTCTAGACTACCTTCCTTTGTTTTGTAATCATTGTGCGTTTTGATGAAATTCTGTTGCTTATTGATTACTATTTAATGCCCCTGTGCCCTTTCATCTTTTGGACTTTTTGCCTACTATTTGGCCTGCTGCTAATCCCATTTGTCTTATTTGCACTAGTCCTTGAGAAATGAAGACTACTGCGTAGAGAATGTGGATAAAGTAAACTTAGCAATCAAACAAGAGGATGGACACCATGCTTAATATTTTCATGATTCAATCCAGTAGATGAATTAAGAGTGATTAAGAACATGTTTGCAAGCATAGTGAGAGTACGGTGCATCCACTGCAAGTTAAGTTGTGTGCTACATTTGAAGATCATACAATTGCACGGTCATTTCTGCTTGAGTTTTTAGTTATGCTGGAATATTTAATTTTTTATTTGGCATGCATAAATACCCTACAAAAAAACCATATGTTCAGTGACAAGGTAACTGAAGGCAGAAAATAGACATGAACATGTAGCAAATTTTAACCTTAAGGTGTGCTGAATATTTGTACTTTGTACAAAATGGTGTAGATTGCAAAATTAACAGTATAAATCTTTATCTGTTGTATATTCTGCTGACCAGCAGAGTTTGAGTGTGAAACAGACTACCATTGTTTGGTTTCCTCTTTAGGTTCTTTCTCCAGCATATATGATTACTATCAAGTATCAACAAATTAAGTTATATTACGAGTTCGTACCTTACAGAGTTTTAAATTCTGCATGTGTGATATCCCCATAAAATGTTCTTGTAGCTTCACAATATGCTACTGATATTAACTTATTGAGATTCCTAGCTTGTATCTTCACCATCTTAATCTTGTATTGGTTTCCAGGTGGTTGTCAGGCAGTGACTTGAAAAAGGTGGCCCTTTTTGGTTGCCCTTCCCTTGGGAAGAAGACCGTTTTTTCTGCTAAGAGATTACGATACGACAGATTTTTCAGAATTCAGGAGAATACTGTGAGTTGGTTTTCTTTTCAATAACATCTACACTCGGTTTACAGTTCTCAAATTCCTCCTGTCCCCCCACCCCCCTTTTTTTCTCTTGTTTGGCTTCTCAAATATAATGTTCTGGCTTCAGGTTTGTGACAAATGCGTCTTAAAAGAATCATGCAAGTTCGTTAATCAGAGTGTGTGGAAAAACAATGACAACAATTTAGATATGGCTGTTGTAATGAGGATCATTACTTTGTATGCTTTGGAGTCAGTACCTCCGCAGTTGGTGGTGCCTGATGAGATGAAGGCGGCTGTTAGCCGATTGCTGAAAGAGGCTGTAAATCTAAGTAAAACTATATCTTAAGGCCCTTTACACCTGCAGTGTTTCAGGTACCTCTGATAATTGTATAGAACGCAAATTACATTCCCACTTTTAATTTTAGGTTACATGAAGCAGTGTATTTACATGGGGGTATCTACCACTCAGTTTCTTAATAGTCCCCTTTGCAAATGAAATTAAAGGTCACTCTCCATTTTTATTTTTTTTTACTTGTTACCGTTTTCTTTTTCCACCTCTTTCACAAATTAAAAGGGTACAATCATTTGAGAATACAAAACTTTTTTAATTGTTACAAGTTTTTATATTCTTTGCCTTATGTTAACTTTTATTATCACTAAAATATTGTTATCTCCCATAACATCACTTTTTAATATGCTCCTTTCTAAAATTAAAAATCAAAAAATAAAGGAGATGACGAAGATTTCAATAATACTTGTCTACGGTACCAAATTTATCACTCGCCATGTAATTTCTAACCATGATCTTATACTCTAATGTGTTATAAGAGGCTAATTGCTTGGAGGTGTTTGGTTCACATTCGGGAATTGAAATAGGAATGTGTATGAAAATTATAAATTTCACTATTGGTATGGGTTTCTATCATTCTCCTTCCTTGTTGGGTTTAACATAGGAATAAGTTTTATTATGTTAATGAATTACTTACAGTTTTGAAACTCATGTTACAAGTGGGGAATGAAAGTAGGTATTTTCTAACACTTTCATTCTCATAGAATGATTCCTATAGTGTTCAACCAAACAACATCTATGGGTATCTTTAACTTTGATTCTCATTCTCTCATCTCATATCCATAAATCAAACACCTCCTTAGGAGGTTTTTGGTTCACATTCGGGAATCGGAATCGGAATGAGAATCATAAACTCCACTATTAGTATGAGTTTATATCATTCTCCCTTACTTGTTTGGTTTAACATTGGAATGGGTTTCATTATGTTAATAAGTTACTTAATTTGAAACCCATGTCACAAGTGGGGAATGAAAGACAGGTATTTTCTAACACTTTCATTCCAATAGAATGATTCCCATAATGTTCAACCAAATACCATCTATGGGTATCATTAATTTTGATTCTCATTCTCTCCTCTCATACCTATAAACCAAACACCTCCTTAGACTTTTTTCGAAAATTATCGTTTATCTGTAATGGTTTTAATGAGTGATTTTGGAACTAAATAGGATTAACGCATTTAGAAAATGTGAAATTACACAGATTAAGCACTTTTAAAATGTGTAAACACTTTGGGTTTGACAACATTAAAAAAAAAAAATCGAACTTTAAAATTGGACATTAGTTTATTTATTTATTTATTTATTTTTAAATAGAATGATTGCTTGAAAGTGTGGAGCCTGGAAGAATATTTTACAAATAGCAATCGCACCTTGAAAATGTGATACCTTTCCAAAGTGCGACATTTGTTATTTTTTTTTTTTTTAAAGGTCGATAATAAGAATGATTATGAACTTAAACCCTATCCATAAATTAAAAATTATAAACCCTAAATACTTGCAACTTAGATTTAGACACATAAGTAATCGGATTAGTCGAGTCAACTTTTTCTAATAGTCCAATCTATTTTTATATTTATCTAAGTTTTTGTGTTTCCTTAACAAATAAAAATTTAAATGACTCCCTTGTTCTAAATATTCAAACTAAAGTAATAGTTATGATATGAAACAAGGATATAAAAATATTAATATTACATATAAATTTTATTTTAAAATTATGAATACAATTGGTTCAGGTGTCAAATATTATAGTTCAGGTCGCAAAACAACTCTAATTAAAACAAATATTAATAGATCTAACCTACAATTGTCAAAGTATTAATTGGGATAAAGTTAATCTATCTGATATATAGACTTTAGAAAAAAGTTTCTATGCCTACTCAATTACTAAATAGGAACATTGAACAAAAAATGGTAAACGCCGAGATAAGATTTACAAAGCCCCTGCGATATCCCCTTCTATATCCTGTTCACACAGTTCCTAACACTCCTAAATTACATTTTGAAGGAGTTCATGATTCTTCTAATCAAATTTTGCATGCTGTTTACAAACATAATATTTCTCTTTGATCTGAAATGAATTTCTCAATAAATATCATTTTTAACCAAGTTATAGATCTCAAATCTGTAACATTGTGTTTGGATTGTGTCATGGAGAGATTTGGATTGATTTGATTTGAAATCCTAATCTATAATAAGTTATCCAAACAAGTTATTTGATTTAGTTGTGGATTTGAAATTCCAAGATTGTAATTTTAATAGTTAAATTAGTAGATTTGAAATTCACCCAAATTTCATGTCATTTCAAATCCACCCAATTCAAATTTATTCATTTCAAATCCTTTCCTTAATTTAAATCCACCAATCCAAACACAATCTAAGTAAAATTTGCTCAATTGATTTCAACAAAAAAGAATATAAAGAATTCAGAAATTATTTTTTCAAAAGATTTTCAAATACGCAACAACAATTATGTAAAAATGAATATTAAGATTTTATTAAACAAACTCAAATTATTATTTCTTTTGTATCTTGGTTTTACATGGAGAAAAAGGCATTATTTTTTTGAAAATTTGGTAGATTAAATATTTTAAAAGATACTTTTAGGATTTGGAAATTATCTAATGATCAACTACTCAAAACTATCCATCCCACGTTGTGTAAACCTATTCAACCACTTAAATTAGAAACCAAACAAATAGAACTGAAGCCGTTCCTTTTGTAGAAGTTGATAAACTAGATATATCTAAAATAGGTAAACAAAATAATGTTACTAATTTTAATTTAGATACTATTTCAAATCAGATAAAAAGAATTGAAAACAAATTACAGTCAATTCTGTCCACCTTTTATTCTCCTAAAATTGACAAAAAAAATTTTACCACAACCATCTTTTATGCAACCTACTGAAAATTTGCCAAAAGATACATTTGGAGCAAGAAATAGGGAACTAGTTAAAATTATCACACAAAAACTAAAAATATTACATTAGGGGTGTGTTCGTTTGGATTGAAAATATTTTCTTGAGCAAAATATTCTTTAGAAAATATTTTACATGAAAAAGTCTATTTTTCATACAATTTTCCGATGTTCGGTTGACAAAATGAAAATATTTTAAAATAAAGAAATGTAACTACTTTATCTGTCCCACTTATGCTCATACTAGATGTGAAACTTATAATAATGATAATAAATACCTTACAATAATTGTGATTAATTTCCGAATTACCGAACACCTCAAAATTGTATGATAGTCTCTTATAGTAGTAAAATATGCATTATGATAGTTATATTAGTGTGGGACCCATAATTGAGAGAAAAACGAATGAAAAAGAATTAAAAACGAAAATAAGTTTAGAAGACGAAATTCTAGAAGTAAGTATTTGAGATTTAATATCACTCTTGAATTATCCGGAAAATAACTTACACTCAAAAATTTCGTAAGTTATTTTCAGCCAGGAAGGAAAATTGGAAAATATTTTCCGGTGAAAAATATTTTTCAGTGTTTTATACCAAAATTTAGATTTTCTTGAAAATAGATTGTATAAAACGAACACACCCTAGATGTCAATGTTTTATTTGAAGCAGAAAATGAAGGAGAAATAGATATAGATGAAATAACTGACATTATATCAAATATGAAGGTTGATAATCCTCTAGAAGTAAATCATGCAAAAAGACGAAAACTCACAAATAAGCACTATTCAATTTCAACTAAAATATCCAAAAACTCAATTTTATTATCCTAAACTTACTCCCTAGGACATCTTGTTAGAAGAAAAAGGAGAATTTCAAAATATTTATCAAAATAATATCTGGCTATGTTAATGAAGGATTAAAATTATGTAATGATATTAAATTAAAAACTTCAATAGAACGTCAAAAACAAAGAATTGAATTAGGTGATTTTTATACTCAATTTGCTTACACTCTACCACTAGTAAAGTTTACATCTCAAAAATCTAGGAAACATACTAGACCCAAACATATTACACATTTTCTAAGACAAAAATCCTTTAAAAATCCTTTCCAACATTCCAAAACAAGAATAAAAATAAAAGCCCAAGGAACGAATGGATTAAGAAAAATATTACTTAGAGAAAATGTGATAAATTGGGTCATTATGCAAATAAATGTAAAATAAAGAAAATATTAATGAAATTATTTTTGATAAAAAGTCAAATAAACTTACTCAGTTTGAAATAAATGAGGAAATAAAACAAAATTTAATACAAAGTCTAGAAAACAACAATTCAGAATGTCTTTTTGAAATAGAAACTGATGAATATAGTTCAAGTTCAAAAGAAGAGAAGAAGATGATAAAGAAATACTAGAATACAATTGTAATGAATGTAATTCCCAAATTTAATACTACAAGGCCATTATAGAGGCTAATGATTTAAATACAGTAGGCTTATTTAC
This sequence comes from Cinchona pubescens, assembly GCA_025175665.1. Taxonomy (NCBI): domain Eukaryota; kingdom Viridiplantae; phylum Streptophyta; class Magnoliopsida; order Gentianales; family Rubiaceae; genus Cinchona; species Cinchona pubescens. The sequence continues at coordinate 2,786,381 of JANKKI010000187.1, read as the reverse complement.
TCTCTCAAAAAAACACAAATTGCTTCTTGACTTTATAAACCAAGTTCAAAATCCTGAACAAAAAATGAGATTTTCTTAAAAATTATCTTAAAATGGCTGAAAATGAACTTTCCAACTCTAATCACTCTTTTACACCAGAACAAAATAATCTTAAAATTAAAAAAAAAATAGATAAAAGAAATCTATCTTTCTATATACAAGATGATTTAACCCATATTCAAAACATTTCTGCCCATAAATCTGTAACAATTTCAATGTTAAAACAAGAAATTACATATGAGTTATATGAATAAATCAAATTAATTCACGAAAGAATAAGTACTATGTGTTGAATCCCAATTATGTTAATCATATTTTGATGATGACCAAATCACACTAATGGTTTGAAAACAAGTGTGCAGAAAAATAGGTAAGTTCGGACGCAAATGATCGTCCAAACAAAACAACCAGAAGACTCCATGGACACAAATGACTGTCTGAAAGACAAAGTTTCGGACGATGATAATCGTCCGACACAAAGAATTTGAAGCAAGTCTCGGACGAAGAACAGCGTCCGATCATATTTCCAGAAGATTTTGCTTCTATCGGACGCATGTTCGGACGCATTCTCGGACGTCCGAATGAATATCCTCAGAGAACGGACGCAGCGTCGGACGCAGGGATTAGCAGCGGTCGTCCGAACGGTCCAACGGCTAGTTTGTTTGGACGCACACTTGCTGCATCGGCCGTCCAAAAGGTCCAACGGCTAGTTTTTAGTAAATAGAAAATAGCCGTTGGAAAGTTGTTGGATATGCCAGCAGATTTTGGGCAACTATAAATACCCCTAAACCTGAATTAAATAAATAATAGACTTCTGCATTGATTACAAGTAATACTTGAGCTATTTGGGAGAAATAGTAGGTACAAGTGTTGTAATAGTGTAGGTAGTTTTGTGAAAAGAGTTTAAAAGTGTAAGAGTTCTTCAAGTGTAAGAATGGAGAGATAACAACTGTAACAAAGGGAGGTTGTGAGTGTAAAACTCTTGGCTCAACTAAAGGAAATTAGTGTGAGCAAGAGTGATCCTCATTTGTGTACAAGAGGTTATTGTCTTACCTACTTTGAAGAGATTTTTAGTGGCTAAACTTTAAGTTGCGAACTTGGTAATTGCCTTGTAAGAAGTTCTTTGTAGTTGTAAGCTCCAAGCTTGAGAAGTTTGGGAGTTTGGTTTGATTCTCTTAATCTCAATATTCTTATTTGTTTTTTAAACTTAAATTGTTGAATATCTATTGTATTCATTTGTGCTTAAGTTTTTATTTGGACAAATGCGTAAAGTTTGAATTTCTATTAAGCACATAAAAATGTTTGTTTTAGATACAATATAATTCACCCCCCTCTTAGGTTGCCCTTTGGGACCAACACTATGGAAGAATTAAATTTAATCCATGAAATACATAGAGAGCAAAGTTTTTCTAAAGGAAAAAATAAAATCAACGGAAAATCAAGAAGAATCGACAAATGAATTTCTTAATATAGCTACTTTGGTAACATCACAAAAACGCTATGTTTTTGTTACTTTAATAATCAATAAGGAATATAAAGTTCTTCTGATTGCCTTAATTGATTTTGGAACTGATATGAATTGCATCAGAGAAGGCCTAATTCCCTCAAGATATTTTGAAAAAACTTCTCAAATATTAAATGTAGCTGAAGGGTCAAAAAATCACATTAATTATAAATTATCAAATGTTTATTACTAATAATATTTATTTTTGTACACCATTTTTATTATAAAAAATTAATAAACCAACAAATTATTTTAGAAACACCACATATAAAATCAATTATTAAAACCAATTATAGGTATAGATGACGAAAAAAAATCACAATTCTTAAAAATAGACAAAAGATTTCGTTTCACTTTGTGACACTCCCTCAAATTAGGGAATTTGATTTTCTACAAGAAAATATAGTTTTTAAACAAAATTAAATTAATTTTCCTAACCATGATATTCATATTCTAAAAATTGAAAAACAATTACAAAACCTAAAAATATAAGAAAGAATTAAAGTTGTCACTCAACATATTACCGAAACAATTTGAAATGACATTCCTAATATCTTTTGGAATATAGAACAACATATTGTGAAACTACCCTATCTAAAAGGTTTTGATGAAAAACATATACCTAATAGAACCAGGTCATCTCAAATGAATAGAGAAATGGTTGAATTTTGCAAAAAAAGAACTTGATAATTTGTTACCAAAGAAAATTATTAGAAAAAGCTATTCTCCATGGAGTTTGTTCAACTTTTTATGTCAACAAAAATTCTGAAATTAACTAAGAGAAGTACCTAGATTAATGATAAATTATAAGCTTCTTAATAAAGTTTTATAATGGATCAGATATCCTATTCCAAATAAGAAAGATTTACTAAATAGAATAGTTGGTTCTGTTATTTATTCCAAATTTGACCTTAAATCAAGATTTTGGCAAATTTACATTTCAAAAGAAGACATGTATAAAACTGCTTGTATTGTCCCTTTTGGTCACTATGAATGGAATGTCACGGCATTTGGTTTTAAAAATGCACTTTCTGAATTTCAAAATATTATGATGACATATTTTCACCATATCAATTTATTAGAGTCTATATAGATGACATACTAATTTTTTTCAAATTCATTAGATTAATATTTCAAATATTTAAATATTTTCATTAAAATTATAATTAAAAATGGTTTGGTTATCTCTGATAAAAAGATGAAACTATTTCAAATCAAAATTTGTTAAGATATGAATTAGAAAAAGGCCAAATTATCTCTATATCAAGAAGTATAGAATTTGGAAACAGACAAATTTCTTGATGAAATAAAAGATAAAAAACAATTAAAAAGATTTCTAGGAAGTTTGAACTATATTGCTAAATGTTATAAAAATTTGACTTTAAATAGTAAACTATTATATGAAAGACTCAAAAAGTTTCCATCTCTATGGCCTCAAGTACAAATTGAAGCAATAAGAAAAATAAAGAAAAATGTTAAGTTCTTACCATGTTTAAATTTAGCAAACCCATCCTAGTATAAAATCGTAGAAATTGATGTTTTTGAAATAAGTTATGGAGGAATTTCTAAGCAAATCAACCCTAACACTAGAAAAGAAAAATTAATTAAATTTACTTCAGGACTTCGGAAAGCCTCTCAACAAAAGTATTCCACAATAAAAAAGGAAATCTTAAGCATTATTTTATGAATTTCAAATTTTCAAGAAGATCTATTAAAACAAAAGTTTTTACTTAAAATTGATTGTAGTACTGCTAAGCAAGTAATACAACAAGATGTCAAAAACAGTGCATCTCTAAACAAATTTTTGCAAGATGATAAACTATATTATCAGTTTTTGATTTTGATATTGAGCATATAAAGGGTGAATCAAATTCATTGCTTGATTTTCTCACTTAAGAGTTATTACAAGAATAATTGAGTTTTGTAGAAAAATGAATTTAATTGGCCAATTTGGCCAAGAACGAGGCTAAGGCAGAGGACGCGACACCTCTGGTATGTATAATTCAAGTCCCTCAAATAAAACCAATTTGGGTATGTATTTTCCTCCATTATATTATTCTCAAATCCATGATTCCCAACAAATTTTTCTTGACTCACATCAATCAAAATCTCAATATACTACCTTAAATAAACTTTTTTTCAAATTAACCATCTTCTTCTCCAAGTCAACCAAAAACTGCCATTAAAGATTTGTTAGAAGAATTATCAAAAACTTCCTGATCAAGATTTTAAACCCAGTGGTGTTAAACCCATACTCTTCAAATTGAATATGAAGATAGATTTCAAATTAAATACCATATGAAGTAGCCAACAAATATAGGCAATCCCTTTGGCTCCCAAATCCCTCTAAAAGGAACCTGACCTTTCAAATATAGACATACATATGCAGATTTCCTAAATCATATTCAAATTGCAAATGTCGTGGATAATGATAAAGGTAAAACAAACGGATGGTATCCTACGGTTGAGGATTGTGAAATTGTTTTATAAAAATTATTTATTCATCAAATTCTTCGACTCAAAGATTGGGGATCAATCCTACAGAAACTATTTCATTTACTTCTTTCTTTAACCGTTATGAGTATTACTTCACATACTGGGATATGATAGATTCTTTTTGGCAAATCTTTTATTGTAACAATTCTTGATTTCGACACACATGGTGGATTAGACTAATAACCCAGGGAAGCCACTTCTACATTTTCTTCCTACATTTGAAATCTCTTGGCTCTTTGGATGGAAATATGAAACATGATTTTCTTACAACACTTTTCCCTGGAACCATCCAATTAAGAGGAGTACACTACAATAAATGGTGGTCCAATTGCAAATCAACACATCTCATATTGAGAAAGTTCTTGGACAAATGGTGATAGAGATTATCAAATCTCAGAAAGCACAAAAATCCCAAGATCAACCTCAAACAAACTTGTCGATGAAAATTTTGAAAAATCTTCCAACACATGACCATTAAAATAAAAAGAAGAAATGAAAAGACAATTGCTTCAAAAAATATATTGACAAATTGGTGAAACTTTTACTACTTCAAAAACAAAGTAAAAACAAAAAATAAATGAGGAAATCTCCCTTCAAAATTTCTTTTTACCAATGAAAATTGACAAAGAACAAGTTACACCCAAAAAGAAATTATTTTCTTCTGAAGATATTGACAATGACTCAGATTACAAAGCAAATGGCAAAGAAACTACTCAATCAAAGAAGTCAAAGCCATAGGAAAGGTAAAGTCTTCAATCAAGACACGTAAGAGCAGCAAAATCAAGAAAAATTAGATGGTTCAATCAAGTACCAACTTTCAAAACCCAAGAGATATGCATAGGATTACATGCAAAATCAGCCATGCATGCACAATATTACTCTTCAAGTTTCGGCCATGCATGCACAAGATCATAAGACAAATTTCAGTCATGCACAAGACTACAAGACAAATCAGCCATGCACAAGATCACAAGAAAATCAACCATGCACAAGATTAGAAGACAAATTGACTGTGTTTCAACTTGTATTGCTAAGTTTTATGTATGACTCATTAAATGCATGTAACACTTGTACTTCAAATGTAGTATGATAGTCAAGTGTGAAGACAATATGATAACACATATATAGTTAGTCATCCACGTTTAGAATTTTGTAGCCAAGTGTTCCACTGCTCTGTGGCTATAAAAGAGCTGATTTGTACTATCAAACGCAAGTTTTTTCCAGCAATAAAAGTCTACTTTCCTACTAGATTCTTTCCTTACTCTAGCTAAGTATTACTAATTCTATCTCTCCATTACATCAAGAAGCAGGACTACAAAAAGTAATTTCAGCACACATAGTTTAGTAAGTCTTCTTCCCCCATCTTGTTTGATTTTTACTTAAATAAAATTATAATCTTAGGTGGTTCTTATACACAACTAAAAACTGTCGTTAGAGATTTGTTAGAAGAATCATCAGAAAATGCTGATCAAGATTTTAAACCTAGTGGTGTTAAATACCATACTCTTCAAATTGAATATAAGGATCTCAAATTTCTGGTGATAACTTAAACCTTGTATCCAAATTTGGTGATATCTTCACTGTATTTGTATGAAATGCAAGTTGCATAAGAGTTTGTAACTAAAATGGGTGAATTGGTGATGTTGTGAATGTAAACAGTAACGCAAATTAGTTCACAGATGAATGGGAGAATTTTAGAATAACAAATATTTTTTTATAAGAAACCCTTTTTTATATATAAAAAAATTATTTTTATTCAATAAACACGCCATTACAATTTAAACCTATTAAGAACCCTATAAACAAGGATAAGTTTTAGAATGTTAAAAAGTTTAAATTTATATGTTTGTTGAACAAGAGAATTGGTAAATCCAAATAGAATGTTTGAATTCAATCGATACAATAAAGTATAAATGTTAGTGAAATCGAAATTCAGAAGATCTTCAAATATTATGGAATTTAATTCAATCGAAGATTCGGGTAATAGGGAAATTACACATTTATGGGATCTTTAAATGTTATAAGAAATACGATCTTTGCATTTTTAAATTGATGTTAATATATTTTTTTTATTATTATATATATATAATATTTTGTCAAGCTTTGAATCAATGAATCATTCCATTAAAAAAAAAAAAAACTGATTTTGCACTTTTAAAGTGCAAAATGAAGCTTTTTAACTCAAAGTGCTTTCACATTTTAAAAATGCGTAGTATGTGTAATTGCACATATTCAAAATGCATTAATCATAATTCTGAAATTGTTCCCAAAACAATTACAAATGTGCAATAATTTTGGAAAAGAGTCACTTTCCAAGCATTATACCTGTCTTAGCCATTATAATTATTATAAGCATTGAAACTCCTAAAACCAAGATTTATAACAAAAATAATACTTGAATTTGAGAGCAAAATGATCACTGGGCTGCCCAAATTAGGAGTTAAAATTAGCAGAAATTAAAAAATAAAGATACTGACATAGCATGAGATCACTCGAATTCCTAGTATTCACTTTGTAAAACCCAACAATGAGAGAGATGACAGTGGTTACAATATAGAAATCAGGATGATGATTTCTGTAATACAGTAGCTCCACTACAAGAAGCATTGGCTGGCAGAAAAAGGCAATAAACTTAGAAAAAACAAATTCTCTTTTGCTCATTAAAGTGGTCATTCTCCTCGGGCAACTAAAGAACTTGTCAACAGATTTACCAAAGCATCCAAAACCCAAAAAGTAACTAACGATGAGAACACTAGTTATCAGGTAGACCTACGAAAATCAGAACACTTCTAGTACCAAGATCTTTAGCATATTTAAGCATCAAGCATCATCCAGGAAACCAATATAACCCAATTCGTACAAAGAGACTCCAAAACCCTGAGATAAAGGAATCTGAAGCATATCATTCACTAGTATGCATCAATAACCATTGCTTTTTCAACTCTTTTGGGAGCCCCACAAATGTGTCAAACTTCCATCCATCGTACATCAACAGATCAACACCCTTTAACAATTGCCTTTGATCCAAATTAACTTCATGTAATTCATCTAGCACAGTTTCAGTTGTAACTTTGGAAGATTCTGAGTTAAAGTACTTATCCAATGAATCAACAATTCGTCCCAAAACTTTGTATATTGCTTGAGAACTTGTAAACTTTCTCTTTGTGCCACGAGACTTTGATGGGCATGAAACTTTTGACTTTGATCGTTGTTGAGTAAGCAAGATGTTGATTTTGTCATCCTCCAAAGACTCTGGATTAGTTCCAAATGATTCCTCGAGGTTCATAGACTCTTCAACTTCCATTTCAACATTGACCTCAAAAGCACAGTTTGAGCACTCGCTCTATTGGCACGATCTTCAACATTGGCCCCAAAAGCAGTTTGAGCACCCTCTCCACTGGCACGATCTTGTGAAAAAATAACACATATCTCTTCCCAATTCTCTGAGTTTTGGGATTTGCCCTTAGTCTATCTTTCCACACGTTTTCATCATGAACTTCAATTCTTCTTCTTGAATCATCCCATGATAGCAGAATTCAAGTTACATGATTGGAACAAAGGATGTAGAATGTCATAATGTTTCCCCCAAGTCTTGAAGCGAGCTTGGATATGAGCTTTTGTTATAATAATATTAAGTTGCTTTTTTAAAGCATTAATTATAGCTTTATAGGCTATTGGCGTCCATACACATTTACCATCTAACTTGTTTCCTTGATCCATTTGATCAATGAAACAAGCCCCCATAACTCGATCCATGTCAACAGTCCATGAGAAGTATACCTTTCCTTTCTCTTTGCAATGATGCGGCTTATGATTTGGATGACATCTGGTAATTCATATTAGCACCAAAAAGAGAATTAGATTTGTTGAGCCGAAGTCATTTAGTTATGAATCTAATATTTTTTGAACAAGAAGTTAGAACTCAACAAATACATGAGATGAATAAGCAGAAAAGGAGTTCATAAAACTGAAGCTATGTTGTTCATGATACGTGCCTAAAGGAAAATGAGTCACTTTTCTACTAAACTACAATTTCAGCATCACCAACTATGCTATACATGAGATGATACAGAACTTGCACTGATAAATCACAAGGAACAATGTTCCAAATCCATTCAATTGTAACTAAAATTATTACCCAACAATATATATATACAAACCAGATTGGGAATCTATGCTTTTTTGCACAAGAAGTAGAAATGCCAAAAGAAAACAACATTCCAACTCCATGCCATTGTAACTAAAACTGTTCCCCAACAATTTACATCAACTGAAGTCTGAAACTAAATTGTAAGTATAATGGGATTATAGCCCATTATATGCAGGTCATGCATGTCGATTACAGCACAAAGAATTGAAAAGTTGAAATGTGAAACTAAATTCAAGTCCATAATGATCACAATGTAAAAGGACAAGTAGACTGTGAAGATATTGGATTTAAAAAAAAAATGAAAGGCTAACTCGATATTAAGAAAGAGAAATGGTCACTCTACTCCAGGTGTACATGGCCAAAAAAATTTCAGCTCCTCTTGACATTGTTACTCACTCTTCTCCAGGTGTACATCCACCACAATAAATCATTCCTTGTGATGCTTCGATACATTAGGTAAAGAGCTTCCTATAATAAACCTATAGAAAATATTCTTAGAGATCATGACCGAAATGAAGTCTTAAGAACCTGCCAGCTTCATAACCACTTAATACCAATAAAAGAAAGTGGCAGATGGAGGTGGGTCGACAATTAGTCCAGAAGAAGCAGCAGCAACAATATTAATTATTGTTTGGATCAAGGTTTTCTTTTCCCCAATTAGTAGTCTCCGAATTAGGACTTGATTACGGCAAAAACTAATACTGATAGTATCTGTTAATTGACATGAGGAAGAACAAAGAAAACCAAACAAAAGTAGCACCTGAACCTAAAAGATTTTTTACACATAGAGTATCCATTGATATCAACAAGATACACACATCACATACACAGCAGCACATATTAGCAAAATTTGTGAAATGATTAATTGCCAAGACACATCACTTAACATGGGTGATGTTCAATCAGACAAATCACTAAAGGACAGACGTCAAACAAGTTAAATAATTGTTTCCATAACAAATAGCTCCAGCCTTTGGGAAAATTTAATAGCAGGCAATATCAAAGGGTGAAGAGTTACCAATTCAGAAAGCTAAAACCTAGGAATGGAAAACAAATATAATAACAATCAACAACTATTTCAAATGGATGGGACACCACATACCGACTATTCAAATTTTCATATTCATCTCTCTACTTTAACTATTTAAAACTAACAGATTCTGCAACTACTAATCTTATCACAACCAGGACAAATACCTTTGAACAAAACACGTCGAACTTAAATGCAATTCAGTAAAGAAAGCTTGACCAAGGGACAATATACCCTCCGAGCTTTTGCAATTAACAGAAAAACCAAAAGAAATATAACTCCAAGTAGTAGGTAGCTGCTACTAAAACTAATTAGCTGCAGAACAAATGTAGGTTAAATTGAAGAAAATTCCATATTCACCTCCCTGTAGACAAAGGACTTCTTGCAGGAACAGAACCCATAGCGTAGTTATAGACTCTCCAAACACAATTGTCTTTGTACATTCAATTGAATAGCCATCATATAATTGTGTATGGTGATATCAATTGACCATAATAAATTTGTCTATCTAGTTCCAGCACATACCTAATACCATAGTGTTGACAGTCTTATCCTACCGAACTTGATCGAATCTTATGAAATCAAAAGAATTCAGCACCTAATCATACAAAAGCTTTGCCTTAAATTTTGTTTCTCTATCCAGATTCATCAATAAAAAGTAGAACCAAACATATATACCATAAGTTAAAGAGTTTAGTAGACTCACAAACCCTGCTCACATTTTAATCGAGCCACGATAAAAATATAAAATTATAAGGCATATAGATATTTGTAAAATTGTATTGGATAAATTTGTATGACTGACTAGTCCCTAATCTCCAATGTCTCCATTTCAAATGTCATAGCCAACAACAACTTGATCCAACCTCTGAAATTAAGGTTAACATGCTATTTCAGAGCTACCAGCATAGTGCACAAACTGCATGCTACAGAAAAAATCACTACGTTACTAGTAAAATTGATATAGTGCGATATTTATGACAGTGCCATATCTCTTCCACAATAGCATATGTCAAAATAAAGATGTGTTCGTAGCATTATCATCAACAAAATGCCAAAATATCTACTAAAATTTACTAATAATAGCAGAGAGAACTCAAAAAGTATAGAAATGAGCCTGATTAAGAACGGAGGCCACAGAGGCGGTGATTGAGATCAGAAGAGGCGGAAGCGTATTGAGGACAAGTGTGCAAGAGATGGACCGAGAAAGAGAGAAGATGAGAACAATTTACGAGATAGGAGTGAATAGGAACAGCGACGGTTGATGAGAGAGGCGTAGGATGGCTGGTGGTGGCGGAGATCGGCTACTAGCAATGCAATCACTAATCGGGCCGTGCGTAGAATCATAATTCGAGTCCAATTCCAAGGTACAAATATCATATTTCTATTTTACGGGTTCAAGAATTCATCGGTCAATTTCCGATAATTGGCTGACACCTCAAAATAAAACCTCAAGCACGCAGGTACAGCGTACTGACCAACTATTATTTATAAGAAAACAAATAGTGATAATATTCATCAGAAAACAAAGATATCACAATTCATCAAATAAGTTACATTGCCTTTAATACACAACAAACACTTTGCAACCTTAGGGTGACAGGATAAAGCCCTACCCCAAGCTATCTTGACGGGACAAACACTCCACTAATTGAAAGTTCTGACACTTCATAAGTTATTTCGAGCCCAAACCATTATGCATCCACTGCGCCACTTTGATAACATTAAATTTGCAAAAACAATTGAGGATAAAAATTATGCTTAGCAAGTAGAGCAAGACCTTTTCTATTTAGATTGAATAAGCTAATATATAGTATTGTGGCAAACATCCGAAACTATAACTAACAATATGCAATTAAAATATATACTATAGCGTTTTAAAATTTTCTTATTAAAGACTCAATGTGTAATTCTAGATGTTATGTATGCGTGCAAGGCTTAAGGCTACATATAAGTTTGTCGGTCATTGGATCCACATATAGCTATTATTAGCCCAATAGACGAGGTATCATAATTTCATTTTTAATTTCAAGACAAGTCCAGTAATGTCATGTGATCAGTTCATGTTCAAGTCATTCAGTACAAGCTAGCATATAACATAATTCAATCATTACATTTACACTTCGATCACCGAGTCTGCAAATGTAGAGCCTTTGAACCGATGCAATATGATATAGACAATTTTATCGACGATGCAATTACGTTACTGATGATATATTTATTCGATTCAGTTCACTTCAATTATTCAAAAATAAAGAAGTGCATGTTCAAGAACTGTCATTTACATATTGAAAGTGGCTTGTCCCAACCCAATATATATAATTATAATTATTGTTACACTAATAAGTATAATTTACAAGTTTTTATATTTCATTTACAATTTAAATATCATATGCTCATTCCTTTTTATATACAAAAAAATATGTCAAGGAAAATTACATTTTTAAAAAGACATTTAAAACAATAGAAATGGGTACAGTACTATTTAAGTCATGGACGATTCAAGTCGAACTTTAAATTTTTCACTTGATCTGGAACTCTTTACCTAAATCAAAAGTAGTAAAAACACTACAATAAATCACCACAGACACTAAGATAATTCCAACACTAAAGATAACAAGATTTTAACCTTTTTTGATCCCTGTTGATGCTAAAATAATACACCTACTAAAAATATTGCATATGGCTCCTGGTGAACCCGAGTCCACTAAGGATATTTTAGTAATTTTATCCTCATGTTCCAAGTAGGCCTAAATGGGTCAAGTAATAAGTGTTCAACCCATGGATCGATCCAACCCATCAAACCATTGGTATAAATATCGAAATGGTAGATCAAATTCACTAAATACTTCCCAATTTTCTAATCTCTGAATTCTTATTGAATTATTCTCTCTGGTCGAAGTGTTACTTGAGTGTTAGAGTCTACATCTGAGGACAAAGCTCTCCATTTTACAGGTGATCCAAATATGGGTACTATGTGTAGTGGTCAATTCTAATTTCGACGAAGGCAAAGACTTAGTTTCTCAACATTGCTTCTACCTTCTGGAGAACACCTTGCCCGCACCTTTCGGGGTGCTCCTTCTGATGCCTTCCAGGATAGAACACCTGCTCGTGCCTTCCATGGTTGAACTCTACTGACACCGTCTAGGGTCATGACTTGCTTGCGCCTTCTAAGCTTACATCACCCATTTGGGGTATAACACCAAGTTCCATCCTCTAGGGTTGACCCTTGTTGACACCGTTCAAGGTTATGTCTTCATCGTGCCCCTACTCACACCCTCCGAGGTGAAACACCCGCTCATGCCCTCCGGGGTTGAGCATTAGTAACATTCTCAAGGGTCATGCATTGAAATCCTCTGGCGTTACTTCATCCCTCCGAGGTCAAGCCTTACCTTTACCTTTCGGGGTCCCTCTCACTTCATACTATTCTCAGTGGAATACTTGCTCATACCTTTCAGAGTTGAATTCAGCTGACACCCTCTAAGGTCAAGCTTTACCTGACCTTCCGGTCTATCTCACTTCATACCCTCTAACGTTGAAAACTTGTTCATACCTTTTTAGGGTTGAACGTAGGCGACACCCATGGGGACACGCCATTGTGCATCTTTAGGAGTCACTTTCACATCACACCCTTCAGGGTAGAATATTTGCTCACACCTACTGGGATTGTACCCGACTAACAATTTTTGAGGTCATGCCTTACCTACAGTAGTATCCTTTTGGGTTGCTTTTATTTCATAACCTCCAAGGAGAAAGACTTACTCACACCTCTAAGGTTGAGCCCGGCCAGCACCTTCCCGAGTCGAGCCTTATTTGTGCCTTTCAATGTTGCTCTTTGCTCATGCTCTCCAGGCTGAAGCCACGCTAGCACCCTCCAAATAGAGCCCTACTTATGCCTTCCTAGGTAGACCACTCACTCACACCCTCCAGGATTGAGCCGTACTGGTATCCTCTGAGGTCATGCCTTGCTTCCACCCCTTAAGATAGAACACATGCTCACATTTTCTAGGGTTGAGCCTAACTGACACCTTCTAGGGTTGAGCCTTATTCGCACTTTTTGAGGTTGTTCCCTATCATGCCCTCCTGGGTTCAACCTAGCCAATACCCTCTAGGGTCAAGCTTTACTCATGTTTTCCAAGTTTGCTTTCTGCTTATGCCCTCTGGGTTAAGCCGATACCCTTCGCGGTTAAGCTTTACTCGCGTATTCTGAAATTGCTCTCTGTAATTCACACCTTCCAGGATCGAGCACTGCTCATTCCTTCAAAGGCTGAGTCCTACTAATACCTTCCGGTGTCACACTATACTCATTCCCTCCTATGTAGTACACTTGCTCACATCCTCTAGGGTTGAGCCTGGACAACATCCTCCGGGGTCGAGCCCTACTCGCATCTTCTGATGTCATACTCTGCTCACTCCTTCAAGGGTTAAACCCTATTGATACCCTCTGAGATCTCACTCACCCTTCTGAGGAAACAAGAAAAAAGATGAAAGTATTGGTCATTTGAAGTACCTCTAATTGGCCTGGGGGACAAGGATATATGAACCACATCAAGGTTAAAAAAAATTCTAAGTATAAGCGAAACAAGGGTCCTACCCAAGTGCCAATCATTGTAATCTAGTAGTAGTGATTTCAATAGCCATATGATGGCAATAGCCTTGAAGGTTGGACCATGACGTGATCGCCTATAACAACAGCAGCAATCGTGGAATAAGCAGTATTGGCAATGTCCTATAATACGACTAGGAGGTGGCATTGCCTAGTAGCAGCAGTAGTGGCAGCCACAATAGTGAGGTCTCTTCTTGGACAAATACCAACGCCTTTACTATCAACATGAACAGCAGTACAGCCGAGATGTGTAATAATCTGGTCGAGATCTACAGCAATCCCACTGAGGTCTATAATAATTCGATTGAGATGTTTTGGATGAATAGTAATTCGGCCGAGGCCTACAACAGTCTAGCTGAGGCCTGTAATAGTTTGACTAAGGTCTTTTGGATGAGTAGTAATCTAGCTCTACAAAAGTCCTACCAAGGTTTATAATAGTTCAATTGAGGTCTTTTGGATGAGAAGTAGTCTGGCCAAGGTTTGCAACAGTTTGGTCGAGGTTTGTAACAATCCTGCCGAGGTCTATAATAGTTTGGCTAAGTTCTTTTGAAAGAGTTACAATCTGGTCGAGGTCTACAACAACCCAGTCAAGGTGTACAACAGTACGGTCGAGGCTTTTGGATGAGCAGCAGTACAACCGAGATTTGACCTCAACAACCCGGTAGCGGTTTAGAACAGTTCATCCGAGGCAATAGTCTAACCGAGGTTTTTATTTGTGCAGTAGCCCGTCCAAGGTCTACAGTAATCTGGCCGACATCTCTTAGCTGAGAAGTAAAATAAAATACAAAATAATAAAATAAAAAACAACTTCAGTGGTTTACTTGGAACATTATTGTAGAAGTAAGAAAGGAAGGAAGGCAGACGTTCCGGAATTAATCCTAAACAATTTCTCATCCCAGGGAAAAATTCAAGCATCTACTTAAGTGGGCCATAGTATAGAAAAAATCCAGACTTAGGTTGATGAAATTTTCGTACAAGTTTTGATGAAGTTCAAAAATTATTTTCCTTGAGGAAATAATTATTGAAATATTGAAATTGGCTCTGATTAGTTTTACGCTTTGGCCAAGATGTGATTACTACATTAGCAAATTACTAATCTCAACCCGAAAAATATTCGACTTGAGAATGAGGGACAAATATTGATGCAAAAATAATGCACCCTATTAAAATATTCAACATGGCTCCGAGCTCGGTTCCTCAGGGTTAGCTTAGTAATTTTATCCTCATGTTCCCAATAGGCATAAATTGGTCAAGTAATAAATGTTCAATCCATGGATCAATCCGGCCCATCAACTACATGTATAAATATTGAAATGGTTAGGCAGATTCATTAATTACTTTTCTAATTTTCTAAAATCAAATTCTTATTGAATTATTCTCTCTAGTTGAAGTACTAACTTGAGCGTCAAAACCTATACCAGAGAACAAAGTCTTGCCCTTTTCATAGGTGATCCTAACGTGGATACTACGCATGGTGCTCAAACCTAGTTTTGGACGTACTTGCACGTGAGCTTCCCTATCTTAATTTTTTGTATCAACAATCCCTAAAAGAACATAACTTACAACAACCCAAACTGCATATCAAAATCCAGCAGTGAAAGAGCTAATAAAAAGGTTGGTGCCACCACAAGCTAGAATAAAAAAGCTAAAAGTTTCAAGAAGACATATATTTGAAATTCACAAGATAACCTGTTATAAATTAACTTTCAAAGCAGAAGAGGGCTTGTTGTCAGAACCAGAATTTCAGCATATAGTAGGAAACAAAGAGATACCTTTATACCACTTCGAAAGATTATGAATCTAGTTTCCAACCAATAAACAATTCTTTATTCCGATAATTCTACACAAAGATACAACAGATTCCTAAAATCACTCAATGTTGTCTGTCAAAATTAAGCTACGAGTTTTTCTTATGAAAATTTGATTTCTCTCAGTTTTTGAGGCTCTATATTTCCATGCCTCCAAAACCAACTTCAAACTCATACATAAACCCTAGAACATGCCCCTGAGTACTTTCACCTCATAATGAATCTAAAACTCAAAGAAACATGAATTCAAACCATTTAAACTCAAGTTGACAACTTTTCCCTCTTTGATGTTCTAGCTTAATACTTGTTATATCACCATGAAAATCACCAAATTTTTGTGCAAACATGTTTAATGGTCAAGGATTCTAGTTCAAGGTAACGCACATGCACAACAAAACACTTCAATTAACATGTGTACTTTAAACAATCAAACTAACAACCCTTAGGGAATAAAACTACTAGAACTTGAAGAAGTCCAACTTTCGACCTTCAATCTTTGGTGTACGTTACCTCTAAGCTAAGAGCCCCTTAAGTTTCCTTGAAGATTTTCATGTTATAAAGAAAGATGAAGCAGGTTTGAGACTTGGGAGGTGTTTGGCTAACTTAGGGAAAATTAGGTAGAAGAATGAAATTGAGTTACTTGGTTAGCTCTCAAATAATTTTTAGGTTTGCAATTTAGTCCCTTAAGATAACCCTTTCTTTCTATGACCCCAAAAACTATTAACTTAATATCTCAAGTCCCTTCTTGTAATTATTCGTTTATTTTATATCCCAAAAATTTCCAAGATTACCAATTCATAGACAAGGATTAATAGTAAATAAAATGGGATATGGAAATTTTAGTGTAAGTTCGGATACAAAGTGCAAAATATGGAGGGTAGTAGTACAAAGCAAGGAGGTAAAATTGATCCGAGTATACATCTACCTTTCTTAAAAAAAGTTTTGTCTACGAAACTTTCCACATTTTACGGTCATAATATTTGTATCCATAACTCAAAAACAATATCACATCATTTAATAATATTCACAATACTAGATAATTAAAGTAATAAACCAACATTTCACTATACAAGAGTTCTTTCGTTTTATTTCATTATTATATCCAGTTTATATTACGTCAAGGTCGTACATCACCGTGGCACTAATACATCTAGTACTATTCACATAAAAGGCACACTAACACTAATTAAACAAAGTACCCATGACACCAAACTACACTGAAAAACCAACAGGTTATAACTAACATTTTACACACAAGTTACTAACTTACGACTATACCATGATCCAAGCTTACCATACCAAGTCAAGTACATTAACCACTACCATTCCTTCTCTAGTCCTATTAACTCAATAGATCGAGCATAAGGATAGTCCCTTTTCATATGGAGAGTTATTGAAACCTTCACATACTAAGCAAGCTCCAGTTATAAAGTGTCACTCTCTTAGGTACCTTTGGTGATAGTAACCCCAAACTCCATAGGGTACAGAGCATAAGAAAGAAGTAGAAGTTCTACTAACATCACCTTAATAATATTCCTCTCGGTTGGGGTCACCAAACTAGGCTTTTAAATGGATATTCTTTGATATTTTTTTTGTTATATAAATCCTCCCAATATTCTATTAAAGACTTTTGATTCGCTAGGGCCATTTCAAGCATTTCTATATTCCTTTGTACTTAACACATCATTTAACATTTAATATTTAACATCTAATAATTAACAATTAACATATCATCCTGATATATTAGTAAACTAGCCAATTTTTCCTTTGTTTTATTACACCCGTGCATCAATAAACTGATCAATGTTCCTTCTATTTCTGTAAACTATATTCAGTCATTATACCTGTACCACTCTTTTTCTATAACCATTCCTCATCATAATTTAATTTATTCTTTTTCATGTAAGAACTTTCGACCACAAATAAACATCTAGGATAACCAAGGTCCATTAAATTCTAAGAAAAATCACGTAAGGAAAGAAAATATCAATGGAGATTTTATATTCAAGTTGGTATCAATAAGTATGTTATAATTTCTAAGCAAGGATAACTTGTAAGAACTGAAAATAATAAACTAAAAATTATTATCACCTGAATATTTCAAGATTCAAACAATATAAACATGAAGGAAGACATTACACATCTAACAATGGTTTTTTATTTTCAATGGTGGCTAATTGAATCAACAAAAATTTGATTGAGTTAGTGCCAAGATACACCACTATACGAAAACATATTATAATAATTGATTTCCAAAGCAAATAAAATGAGGAACCGATTCCAATTAAGATCAACTTAACTTTCAGGAAAATTTTATTCACATATGTTCTTATACCTGAGATACATAATCGAATTTTCATGAATCAAAGCAAGGTAAGTTTTTAATAATGGCTAGTAAAAATAGCTCCTTATAGTCAATTTACAAGGTGGGGCAAAATAACTACCTTAAGAAATTTTAGGTAGGAAGTGAGTATCTCAACTAAGGAGCGATTTGCTTGGGCCATGATTCAATTCACTTGAACCATGTTCATAGAAGTAATAATACGAAGTACAAGAAAAGTTTTGATAACATAGAATTACAAGATGAAGAAGAATAAGATGGACCAATTATACGTTGAACTTATGCCGTTGGTTACATCATCATTTATTAAAATTTTACCTTCACTCATTCTTATTATTACCCCCAATCCATAGTTTCCTGCTTCCCCATAGTTGTCGATTATCTCACTTTACTCCTCTCTATCCGTCAACAATACTTACTTAGTTTCAATCCACAATTTTAATGAATGTTACCCTGTATCTAATTCCATTGCCGAGCTACTATTTGGTCCGTCATTTACTCATATACAATTTTATCTTAAAGTTAACTACTTTAAACATCATTACTACTCAAAATCAAACTGTAAACCATTTAATGGATGATACGTATTTTATACACTTTGTAGGATTTCTCAATTTAATCCAACTGACTGGCTTTATTAATCAAACTACCCAAGAAAACCCCGACACACTACACGCACACCCCTCAAGACTCACCCAAACCTCACATTCACAACCTCTCATTGACTCCAACTCAAAATTCAGCACTTAACTCGACTTAATGACCAAACACAAGAGTCTCTTATCACTTACTAGATTGAAGCACCTTCTATAGTTCAATATCCTAGATCATCATCTTAAGATATACTAATAAAATCAGGTCCTAGATGGCACTACAAAGATCACAATCTAAGCTTTGGTACCACTAAATATTACGTTCCACAATGGGGACCATGATGTACTACACCTTAAGGATAAAACCCCATGTGTGAAAGCTACGATACACTTAGCAACTATTATTCATGAAAAAACAAACAATGATAATATCCATTAGAAAAAAAAAAAGATATCACAATCCATCAAATACTAGAGTTACATTTCTTCTAATACACAATAAATACATTAAAAACTTAAGGTGACAGGGTAAGCCCTACGATTAGCTATAAATATGGCAAGCTCCAATACTGCACTTAATGGGATCAATGCTCCACTCCACTAAAAGTTCTAACACTTCACAAGTCGAGGCCAAACCATTACGCAATCGCTATGCCATGCTGATTGCATTAAAGCTGCAAAAATAGTTGAGGATAATAGGGTGAGCAAAAACTATGCTCGGCAAGTAGAACAAATCCCTTTCTATTTGGATTGAACAAGTTAATATATATAGTACACTAACAAACATGTGAAATTATAACAAATAGTATGCAATTGAAATATATATACAATAACGTTTTATAAATATCTTCCTAAAGACCTAATATGTAATTCTAAATGTTATGCATGGTGCAAAGCTCAAGGCTCTACATAGGTCTATCAGTCAGTGGATCCAAGTCTAGCTATTATCAACCCACTAGACGAGGCATCACAATTTTATTCTCTTAATTTTCAATTTCAAGACAAGTCCAGTCATCATGTGATTGGTTCGTTTTCAAGTCAGTAGAAGCAAAACATGCAACATTCCATTCAATCATTACATTTACACTTGGATCACTAAGTCCACAAATATAGAGCCTTTGAGCCGATGCAATATGGTATGGACAATGACGATGCAATCATGTTGTCGATAATGTATTTATTCGATTCAATTTAGTCATTCAAAAATACAGAAGTGCATGCTCAAGAAATGCCATTCACATATTCAAAGTGGTTTATCCTAAGTCAAGATATATAACTAGATCATGGTTACATTAATCAGTACAATTTGAAAGTTTTCATATTTGATTTACAATTTAAATATCACATGCTCAACCCTTTTTTTAAACAAAAATTATGTTAAGGAAAAGTACACTTTTAAAAGGACATTTAAAATAACAGAATGGGGTCCGCTGCTACTTATTTCACGGACAATTCAAGTCGAACCTTAAATTTCACTCGGTCCTAAACTGTAATCTTCACCTAAACCAAAAGCAGCAAAAACATCACCATAAATAACTACACACACTAAGATAATTCCAACATCAAAGATAACAAGATTTAAGCCCCTGTTGATCCTTAAACGAACATAACTTACAACAATGTAAACTGTATCTCAAAACCCAGTAGTGACAAAGCTAACAAAACTGATCACAACTTAACCTATACATGTCAAAAAATAATAAGGTTAGTACTACCAAAAACTAGAATAAAAAATCTAAAAGTTTCAAGAATTCTATAAATCACAACATAACCTACTATAAATTGACTCTCAAATCAGTATAGAGCCTGATGTCAGAACTTGAATTTTAACCCATTTGTTTGAATAATTGGTGCTTATAGAATAGGAAACAAAAAGGCATTTTTATATCGTCTCGAAGGGTTAAGAATCTACTTTCCAATGCAATAAACAGTATTTAGTTCCGATAACTATACATAAAGATACAACAAATTTCCTAAAGTCATGTAATGTTGTTTGCAATAATGTTAAAATTAAGCTGCGGTTTTTTCTTATGAAAATTTGATTTCTCTTAGTTTTTGAGGCTCTGTAGTTCTACCAGTCAAAAATCAATTCCAAACTCATACATAAACCCTAGAACATGTCCTATGAGTTTTCCAAATCATAATCAATATAAAACATTAAAGAAACATGAATTTAAACCATTTAAACGCAAGTTGACAACTTTTCTGTCTTTGATGTTCTAGCTCAGTACTTGTTATACCGCCATAAAAATCACCAAATTTTTGTGCGAATATGTTTAATGATCAAGGATAACACATACGAAACAATAAAATACTTCAATTAACACAATTTTAAACAATCAAACTAGCAACTATTAGGGAGCAAAACTATTAATACTTGTAGAGATCCAACTTGTTACCTTTAATCTTTGGTGCAAACTACCTCCAAACTAAGAATCCCTTGAATTTCCTTGAAGATGTCCAAGTTATGAAGAAAGTTAAAGTAGGGTTTTAGACTTGGGGGTTGTTAGACGGGTAGCTTAGCGAAAATTAAGGAGAAGAATGAAAATTGAGCTACTTGATTAGCTTTCAAATAGTCTTTAGGTCTTTCAATTTAGTCCCTTAAGATAACCCTTATGTGATGCCCCACATTATAGGTTGAAACTTAAGAAGAATTTTTATAAGATATTTATAAATTTTGAACCCAAATTACAAAGTTCTTTTAGAAAAATATCAATTAAAGTCACTTAACAATTTAATAGTCAATTATGATGAAAGGTATATTATCCAAAAATACAATAAATATAAAGGATAAGAAGGAATATGAATCTCTAAAAGAATTTATTAAATACTAAAAGGATAAGTAAGCACTAAATGTTGATAAGTAGCAAACTATTCGGTTTCTGTAACTGAAATAGATATAAGTAATAAAAGTTAATGATGAATTCTATCTTTTCCTTCTAAATTAATGGTGGAGGAATAATGTGGATATTAACTATAAAAAATGGATGAAATGAAGACAAAAAGAACGATTAAGAAAACAAAGAGAATGGTTAGAAGACTTTTTGTATATTATAACGGCAAGCATTAAGATATGCATGAAATTGTTAGTAAGTGATAAGCATTAAAATTATTGAGAAGGGTTACAAAACCTTTTCCGTTCTCAATTAATGCAAGTAGGAAATGTGATTATTATATAAAGGTGGGAAGCTTTTGAGGATGCAATATATAGCTAGTAAGTTAGGAATAAATATTTGATGAAAGAATCGAGAGAGAGAAAACATTGCAAGTTTGTGTTTCGAGTTGTCATCAATCTTCGTATCATTCAAGGTGAGTACTCCTTTTGAAAATATATTTGTAAAATCGTATATTTTGAAAATGAATTTTGCAAGAACTATTCTTGAAAATCATGTTTGAAAACCGGAAACATATGTTGTGAGAAAATTTTGCAATATGTGATAGAGAACTGTTGCTTTTCTTTTACCTTATGTAATATGGGGAATTGTTTCAGTCTTCTTTTGTTTGGAGTTGGAAGCATCTTAGGTTAACTTTTAAAATATTTATCAAACTCTTGAAAAATTGCTTCATCACTATCCAAGTTGTTCTTCTTTATTTGCTTTAATATATACATAAGCTTATTTGAATATTTTAGTGAAAGGAAAGATGGCTTTGGGAGAAACTACACCTTTTACGAAAATCTATTTTTCAGCCAGACTTTGTAATTTATGTTTGTTTGCTTTGTTGCAAAATTTGAATCTATTTTGGTGAACACGGAAATAAATTTTTGGGGAGGCTGTGAACCCAACTTTGTTGGGGAGGTTTTGGGCCCTGTCATGTGCTAACTTATGAAAATCGCGAAAGCATTGGGCTGACGATGAGTAATGTGTTCGCCATGACCGTCTTTCCAACAAGACTAGGAGGATTGGTCTTGTACGGTTAGATCAATTTTTATGGGGATATTCTAGATATCCCAATCTGATGCCGGCTGCAATTTAAGCAAAATTTGGTGTGTGAGGTTGTTAAAAGCACGCACAATCAGTGAGGGGGTATAAGGTTAGTATATGAGTTGGCTATGCCAATCAAGTATCTAACAATATTCTTGTGATTCTCTAAAGTTGTAACTAACACATCTATTTGATCAATTATATTTTCACTTTTTTGTTAAAGATGTTTCCAAATGTGATGTAATTCTAGCTGAAAAGTTTTGAGTAGCTTATTCTAACTTTTCATGGGAAAAATATGAAATTGAATGGTAAAATTGTAAATATTTTAAAAGATTATTTGGTATGTAGTATTTGTAATAAGTTATTATGGTTATGTTTAATAAGTTTTTTTTGCAAACTCTATCACATTTGTGGAAAAGAAAAAAATGATATTGATAAATTTTTTTTTATTTAAGCGTCATTTGCACACACAATGAGTCTCACTGGGCTTTCGCTCATCACAGTTTAAAAATTGTTTCCCAAATGAGAGACTTGACTTAAAGGAGTTGCCGGGATAATACCTAAGTGAAAACAACATCAACAAGTTTAAGGTTTCATTCAAGAGAAATGTGGTAATCGATAAAAGAGGAATTGAAATAACGTACGAGAGGCTTATTAGTACTTATATTAAAGTTTCTTTTATGTGAGTCATGGGATTAGAGTTTCCTTATTATCATTGTAATTAGATTATTTTGGAGAAATTTATTTTTGTTTGTTGAAAATTTTGAACTCGGCAAGAAATTCAAAATTTTCATTATATAAATTTTGTGATTTTAGTTTCCGAGCCTTGGTGGGAACCAGGAAGGCGACCTGTTCGGCCCTTTTTAGGGAGGGTCGAGTTGGGTCGTTACACCTTGTCTTTTCAGATACCAAAAACTATTAACTTGATATCTCAAGAAGCAGCCCCATCTTGTAATTATTCTTTTCATTTTATACCCCAAAACTTTTCAAGATTACCAATTCATAAACAAGGATCAATTGGATACTAAGTGCAAAACATGAAGGGTAGTACAAAGCAAGGAGGTGAAATTGAACCAAGTATTTTTTTTTTCAGTGCAAGAAAATCAAACAATATCCAAACCAAAATTTTCTTCGATCTTTTGATGAACCAAACTTTTTTCAGTTTATCCGATTAACTAAAATCAATAGTTAATGGAAATAATAATTATAAAATAAAAAATGAAATTCAAAATTGATAAAACTAATAAACAAAAACCTAAAACTAATAAGGCTAAAAGTAGAAGCTAAAAAGAAAATAAAATTTGAAGTGTCGAATTACTAGAAATATAGATTTTGTTACTGAAAACTAAAAACTAAAACCAATCAAAAAGTTCGGTTATTTGGCTATTAATTTTGAATAACCAAATAAAAACTACATAACCAATCTCCTTATTTAGTTTTTATTTGATTTATCTGAATACTGAAAATCAAACTAGTTTGATTCGATAAATTTGTTTGGCTAAATCAAACTATAAACAAACCTAGAGTTTACAAGTATCCAATCCTTTAAGCTAAACTATAAGCTTTATTGTATTAATTATAGAATAATATTTCATAATAATTTCTATACGCATTTTTAATTCAGACATTTCATTTGACATACATCAAATCTTTGAAAGTTATTACCATACCCATTCTAAATAATATTTTCTAAAGAGTATCTGTATAAGAGACAGGATTATATCTTCTTTCTCTTTCTTAAGAAAAGACAATATAACATAAAACCAAACGTCTTTTACAATCATCCGATCGAGGAAATGAAATTTCTCTAATGTCATCTAAATAAACAAAAGTAGCAAAAGTAGGAGGAGCAGAGTACAAAACAAAACAATGAGACAAAGTAACTCCTTCCTTGTCAAACAATAAGCTAATCTATTTGTTTCTCAATAGTGGACTATTATCCGTTCAAACTGCTGCATCAATGCTCTACAATCTAGTAAAACAGAAGAAAGAAAATGGTTATGATTATTGGAATTCAAAAGAGATGGATGATAGAGTGTGATTCTCACTCAACAAGAATATTAGTGTAATTAAATTGTAAGACTAAATCTAATCCATCTCTTAAAGTCCAAGCTTCAGCAAGTTTGTTAGTTATTCCACATCCAATTTTTCAACTAAAACCCACAATCCATTCCCCACTGTGATTTCTGATAACCCCACATGCACCTAAATTTCTAGGATTACCAAAGGAAGAGCCATCTATGTTAAGTTTGAGAGAAGGATAGGGAGGGGAATTCGAGCTAATAAAACTCTCATAATATCTTATCTATTTCAGATTAGGAGGACCAATATAATAAAATTCAATGGCAGCATTAATGCAAAACTGAATTAGGTTTGGAGGTCTTTTGTTAGGGTCAAAAAGATATTTGTTTCTATCAAACCATAAACCCCAGCAAAGAAAGAAGAACAAGGAACACCAAGGAAGATTAACAAAGGGGATGAATAGTAGATACTACAAACCTTTTGAGTCAGTCATGAAAAGATAAATTCATATCCTGCTGAGTAGATGTCGAGAAACAGACAGTATCCCAGAGATACCTTGCTCTAAGACAATTCTTAATCTAAGCTGTGTAAGAATAGTCTTGGCATTGTCCTTAATAATATATTCATTGTTTTGCTCTCTTTCCTAAAATGGCATTATGAAATACTCACAAAGAATCATTATACATTCTCTTATGTCCATTATTATCTACTCAATAGTTAAACCCAAAGTTCAATAAGAAAGTTCAATAAGAGTACTCTAAAACTGCATAAACCATGACATAAGAGAATGTATAATGATTCTTACATATTTTAAGTTTAAAATAGGTAAGTTACCTAGTTTTTTTCAGGACAGGTCAACTAGGCTTGTCAACATGCCAGATCTAAACTCGAACTCACTCCGATTATGACCCGTTTATCCGGGTTTGGATTAACAATCAAATCCGCTTATTCAAATCAGATCCGAACCCGATAAAGTCATAGTATAAATGATCGGATATGGATTCACCTATTCCGATCTATTTAAGATCCGAATACGATTATATATAAATATATATTATATAAATTATATAATATATTACTATTTCACATAACCTAAAAATCTAATCTCATCTCAAATTCTTATCTTGCAAATTTTATGTCAGGCCTAATGTCTCTTCTTCTGATCCTTCTTACTTCTCTTTTTAAGCAACTTTATCTCATCATATTATTTTTATACTAGTGTGGCATCAAATCTCACCTCCAATCCCTCGTCAAACAATCTACCCGATCTAGTCCTCACCTTCAGACCTCATCAAATCACCGATCTATGATCAGTTCTCCTCCATCATCACCGATATCCATGCGTTGAAGATAACCAATACCATGTATTATAGTTGATGAAAATGACATTGATTGTGTTGAGTTGAAGAAGAATGACTTGATCTAATAGGCTCACATCTCTAATGCCTAAAAAGCTTTTTTAATGCCTAAAAAAAGCTATTAAATTGGTGGATATATCCAATCTGAATCTGGAGTCGGGTCGGATCTAAAGACGGGTCTACTTTTAAGACCTGTCGGATAATCAAAGTGGATCTTGAATTGGAATTATTAATCAATCTGAGTTCTAAAATACCAATTCTAACCCAAATTCAACTGGCAATAAGAGCATTTACAAGCCTAAGGTCAACAACGCATATTTTAACGACTCATAGTGATTGTGACAGATCACTTGCCAAATAGGGATTGAGGTCAACTAGAGAAGGATAGGGAGGGGGGATTTGAGCTAATAAACCTCTCATGATATCTTACGTATTTCAGATTAGGAGGACCAATATAATAAAATTCAATGGCAGCATTAATGCAGAACTGAATTAGGTTTGGAGGTCTTTTGTTAGGGTCAAAAAGATATTTATTTCTATCAAACCATAAACCCCAACAAAGAAAGAAGAACAAGGAACACCAAGGAAGATTAACAAAGGGGATGAATAGTAGGTACAGTAACCCTTTTGAGTCAGTCATGAAAAGATAGATTCCTATCTTGCTGAGTAGATGTTGAGAAACAGACAGCATCACAGAGATACTTTGCTCTAAGACAATTCTAAATCTAAGCTGTGTAAGCAGAGTCTTGGCATTGTCCTAAATAATATTCATTGTTTTGTACTCTTTCCTATGAAAATGGCATTATGAAATACTCACAAAAGATTCATTATACATTCTCTTATATCCATTATTATCTACTCAATAGTTAAACCCAAAGTTCAATAAGAGCACTCTAAAACCGCATATAACAAGACATAAGAGAACGTATAATGATTCTTACATATTTTAAATTTAAAATAGGTAAGTTACCTAGTTCTTTTCAGGACAGATCAACAATGCATATTTTAATGGCTCATAATAATTGTGACAAATCACTCACCAAATAGGAATTGAGGTCAATTAGAGTTGAAATTGTACCTTTTGCAATGTTCATGAGCGGTGATCTTGGTAAATAACTCGATGGGTAGCTTGGTCTGGAATTATTTTGACATCTGTAAAGGACCTCTTCTCTCATCTCATTTGGACATACCAAAGTGTATAAATCAATAAATAAATACTACTAAAATCTTAGGAATCTCTGACTCATCTTCCCAAAAAAATAATAATAATAAAACCTAGAGCAAAATTCAAAATAGTCACCTAAACTATTGGGTAGTAACAAATGAGATTACGTAACTATTATTATTATTGTTGTTGTTGTTGTTGTAAAAATGGTAACTAAACTATTATAAGCTTAGATTTCGGGTCACTTCATTTAGAGGCTAATGAAAATTGAGGGTTAAAACAATCCAAATACATTGAAGAAACAATTATTTTTCCTAATAAAAATAAAATGTTACTTAAAAATTTCAAAATAAAAGAAAGTAAAGATATTGGGGTTAAAATTAAATTATTATAAAACTTTGCAATAGTCCCTACCCCTTCCCTGCCATACCCTGTCGCTCTTACCTATCCTCGTCACCTCCTCCATCCCTTCCCCTATTGCCGCCATTTCTCCCATGCCATCCCCAAGGATAAGAGGCCACCTCCCCGAATCCCGTCACCTCATCGACCCACTCCCTTTCCTGCTACCCCCGCAGCACCACCCAGTTGTAATCCCCTTCCTCATTGTTTCCTTGCTACATACCAGTACTCTATCCTCAAAGACTTTGCTCCTTCAGATCCACCCCCCACCCCTCTCCCATTACCTCTCCACCTTTCCCAACTACCACCTTGCCCCCACCCTCTTCCTACAACATGCCTACAATTTCTCTCGCCCCTACCACTTCCTTCCACCTTTCCTCATTCTCCTCCACCTCCCCATCCCTTACACCATACCTTCTTTAATTCCCCACCACCTGCAAATTTTCATGGACAATAAGACACAACTTTCATAATTATAACTTAATCCGCAAACTTTCTCTTTTTGGGTTTTAACCCCAGCTATGTCTTAAAGGTGTTTTGACAAGTTTACCCCTCAAAAAAGTAGTATTAGTTTGTCGTAACAACCAAAACAGATGGAATGACCTTAAATATAAACATTTAAACGTTTAGTGACTATTTTTTTCGAAAATAAAGTAACCTCATTTGTTACAAGTCAGTAGTTTAGTGACTATTTTTATAATTTGCTCTAAAATGTATGTCTAGAACCACAAGGATGATCACTAACGTGATCTAGACCTAAAAGCATATCCAAATAATTAAATATAAAAAGGGCAAAAAGCAGTACACCCTCCTTAACTTTCATATGTTACTGAAATTGCCTACCTAACTTTTCTTGTAGCCAAAACAATCATTAAATTCTTAATTTCCTTGTTTGCAGCCCTACTCCTACCCTACTATACCCCATCTCCCTTACCTATCATTGCCACCTCCCCTACCACTTCCCTCATTGCCACCATCTATCCCACGCCATCCCCATCCCCAGCCACCTCCCCCATTTCCTCCATTCTCTTTCTCGCCTTTCCTTTCCCCTCCCCTCCTTACTACCACTATAGCACCACCCCATCCCAATCTCTTCCCCTCCCCTTCACTGTTTTCTTGCCACATACCAGCACTCCATCCCCACTTCGCACCCCCAGATTTACCATCCCACCCTCTTCCACCATCTCCCCACCTTTCCCAACCATCATCTTGCCCCCATCCTCTTCCTACAACTTGCTTGTTCTCTCTCTCGTTCCTACCACTTCATCCAGATGTCCTTCTACCTCTTCTCATTCCTCTCTATCTCACTATTCCTTACAATATCCCACCTCTAATTCCCATCACCTGTAAATTTTTATGGAGAATAAGACACAACTTTCACAATTATAACTTAATCCCCAAACTTTTTTTTTTTGGGTTTTAACCCTCAGCCATGTTTTAAAGATATTTTGACAAGTTTACTCCTAAAAAAAGTAGTATTAGTTTGTTGTAAAGACCAAAGCAGATGGAATGACATTGAATCTACACATTTAATAGTTTAGTGACTATTCTTTGCAAAAATAAAGTAGCCTCATTTGTTACATGTCAATAGTTTAGTGACTATTTTAACAATTTTCTCTAAAATTTATGTCTAGAACTACAAGGATGATCACCAACGTTGCCTAAGCAAAAAGCATATGTCAAAAAATTAAATATTAAAAAGGGCAAAAGACCGTACACCCCTTTAACTTTCACATGTTACTAAAGCTGTCCACCTAACTTTTTGTGTGGCCAAAACAATCATTAAACTCTTAATTTCGTTGTTTATGGCCCATTCCGTCTATTTTAGACATTAAATCAGAGGTTAGTGCAGAAAACGTGAGATGCACATGACTTTGTCAAGGGTAAAAATGTCAACATCCCTTTTGTCCTTTCATTTTTCTATTTCTTTCTTTCCCTTTCTTCTCCACTATCTTTCCGTCTAGTCCGTACCCAGCACTAACATCACCATCACCAAAGAATTAACCATAGCCAAGAGACTTAAGATGCATGCCTTTAGCTTTTCATTTTTCTATTTTTCTTTTGTTTCTTCTTCTTCTTTTTTTTCATGTTGTTTTATATGAATCTTTCCCCAGCACCACCATCATCCCCAACACCGCCATCATCCTCAACTCCACCACTGCCACAACAAAATTAGCACACCTCCCATAGAGGTCTAATATCTTTTATATCCTTAATCTGAATTTTGCCTATTTTTCTAGTTCTAGGGTTTTTTTTTATTGGTTAGTAATGGCCAAAAAAATAACGTAAAAAATAGACAAATTTTTTTTGTTAGAATCTTGAGGAATACATTCTTGCTTGACAATCAAATAGCATAAATCTTGTTGTTTTTTTTTTTTTTAATATTTATTTAATTTAATTGAGTAATAGCCATTGTTGAATAGGGTTTGAGTAGTAGCCATTGTTGATTGGGGTTTGTGAAGTAGCCATCTTTTGATTTTTCCAGTATGGCCATTGGCGGTTAAAAGTGGCAAACTATCGCTTGAAAATCTATAGTAGTGAGTTGAGATAGGAAAGATGAAAGAGGGATGAGAGGAAATGGGAAAGAGAACAAGAAGGAGGAGAGGATGGTGGAGAAGGAAGAAGAGGTGGCAGTGGAGAAGGAAGTTAGGATGGCGATTGATGGGTTAAAAAAAAAAAGATGGTGGTAAAGGGACTGTCTCTTAGGCAGAGTGAGAGGGACTTAAAGAGGAGATGGAGGAAGGAAAGACGTGAGTAGCAAAAGAATGAGGATGGTGGAGGAAGAGGGGTTGGGATAGGTATCGATGGTTGATGAAAAAATAAAAGATTGTTGGTTGATGAAGAGATGGTGTTGTTGGCTGATTGGGAAAGAGAGAGAAAAAAAATGAAAAGAAAAGGGAAAAATTTATTAAGAAAAAAAAGATGTGAGATTTTGCCCTTTAAAAAATTATGTTCGTCACATACTTTTTTAAGATAGAATCCAATTTAACGTCTTAATAGATAGAATGGGTTTTAACTGACAATTTTAAAAGTTTAATGATTATTTTGATTATAAAAAAAAGTCGAATGGACTGATCTTAATTGGCGATTTTAAAAGTTTAATCACTGTTTGACTATAAAAATAATTAAATAGACAATTTCAATAATATGTAAAAGTTAAGTGGATTAATGACCATTTGCCCCAGAAACAAATCCCAAAATTAAATTCCCCATAAAAAGGAAAAAAAAAAAAAAGAAGAAGGAAAGATTAGTTAACAGTTTTGAACTCGACACAGCTCTTATCTTCAAATGCTCACTATTTTCAAATTACATACACTCCCTCATTTCTCGACTCAATCGGACCCTAATTTCGAGTCCGGAACCCTAATTGCCAATTGGAAAGTTGGAATTCATTCCCTCCGAGCTAAAAGAAATTGGCTTTCTTTTTTACTTTTTGCAGTTATTTCACTTTCTAAGCCGTGAACAGGACATCCGTGGCCTAGCTCTGCTGTTTTTGGAAATCTAGGGTTTTCACTTATTCAGTTGAAACCTTTGGGGATTATAATCTTAAATGAAAACCTATGATAAGTTTGTTTTAGATATGCAATTTAGGGTTTCGATGAATTTTTACGTCAGAAATTATTGTGTATTTTGAGGATAATTTGGATTTTTTTTTGTTTTTGTTTGTGAGTGTTCTTGAACTGTGGAAATGTTGTATGTAGAGAGATCATTTGATGCATGGGAAGAGGTGCAAAGGCATGGTCAAGATTTAGCTGATAGATTAGCTCAGGGTTTTACGGGCTTAATTCAGTCTCATATAACTCCACCCTCCTTTCCGTGGCCGAATTCGAATTCGACCGACACCTAGGCTGTTTGATATGGAATTTCCAGCTCAAAATTTTGTGAAAAGGGATTTTGGACTTGCTGTGGATAACTCAGCTACTAATGGGGTTTCTGCTATTTTTGATATTGGGAATAGGATAGGGCAAGCTGGGGTGGACTTTGGAGCTTGCGTAAATGGTATGGTTCAACAGTTTTTCAGGAGGTTACCTGTGCCATTTCGGCATGATGAGAATGTGGTGGTGTCGTTGCGGACCGAGGGTAATAGTCAGAGGAATGATGTGGGTATTAGTTTACAAGAGGATTTGGGATCTTTGGCTGAACGGTTTAGAGATCACGGGTTCAGGGAAAATAATATGGTTG
This sequence comes from Cinchona pubescens, assembly GCA_025175665.1. Classification (NCBI taxonomy): domain Eukaryota; kingdom Viridiplantae; phylum Streptophyta; class Magnoliopsida; order Gentianales; family Rubiaceae; genus Cinchona; species Cinchona pubescens. Next base: position 2,754,765 of record JANKKI010000187.1, on the reverse strand, counting down.
TGGATGAGGGGTCTATAGATGAAGAAAATGCTGGTGTTAATGTGAAGGCGTCAAAACTCTTCAGTAGATCGCAGGTAACAACTTGCAGTGATAATAGAATTGTGATTATGTGATGAATAATGTAGTGTGGAATACCGTAGTGCATGTAGATCCTAGTGCTATTTAACGAATGAAAATTATGTTATGTACAGATTGTCTGCAGCTGTTGCATGGAAATGGAGTTTTGGTCAATTGTAATTAGTGGATGACTTTACAACTACAAACATCTAGAATACCTGGTGGATTCTAAATGGCTAATAACTTGAAATTTTTATTTTTTTTAACTTATTAGTTTGCTGTTAAATGTATTATTTGGGGTATTTAGCGGATTTTCTAATTGGCTAATGACTGCTAGTCTTTAATGATGATCCGAAAAAATTTGATGTGTGAAATGCAACCGTTTAACGTGGCTGCTCTTTGTTCGTTTCCTAACATGCATGAATACCAAGGTGATTGCAGTTGTCTGAATGACAAAAATTGGAAAAAAATGCGTTACAGATTCAGTTATATTTTGGCTCTCTCTTTAGATACCCCTAGATCATTTCAAAAGTAGGATTCTCGAATCTGTTTGTATTAGGTAGGTTTCAGATCTTGTTTATTTGTCGTAATGTTGTTTAATGGCTCACGTGTTTTTTGTAGAGTATTATTAATTTCACATCAACATATGAGAGTCGGACACGAAGCATAGAAAGTTCTTTGGTTGCAAGGGGGGACTTGTGGAGAGTCGAGACATCGCAAAATAGTTCTACGTCTGGGAATGATAATTCATCCATGTTCCTTGTCCAGCTTGGTCCAGTCGTCTTTGTTCGCGATTCAACGCTTCTTTTGCCAGTTCATTTGTCAAAACAGCACTTGCTTTGGTACGGCTATGATAGGAAGGTAAGGTGTTTATCTCATTGACTTTTCTTTATAGTTGGATAAAAGTACGGGTTCCTTTTTAAGTGTGGTTTAAGGGTGGACGAATTCATAGCTGTTGTGCCTAACATCTAAATTTTATTGCCATCATGCTTGTTGTGTGATCGATTAACTTTTCGAAGTTGTTGCATTGTTATGTCATTAGTCTACTTAGGTGAACTGTTTAACGGAAAATTTTGGCAAATATTTATGAAGCTTGCTTCCTGTCAATTACCGGCTTTGTGAAGTTATAGAATTCTTGTCTAGCCGAACGAATGTAGAATGACTAGAATATAAGATCAAATTTTGTGGGGTGATGATATTGATCTTTTAAAGTGATGGTCCTCACTTAGAGAGAGACAGAGAGAGAGGGGGAGGTAGGGAGGGATAGGGGTGTAAATGAGCCGAATCGAGCACGAATAGTGCCCTACTCGAACTCAAACTCGAAATTTTTTCTGATACTCGAACTCGAGCTCTAGCTCGAACGAGCTTCAAAATTTGAGCTCGAGCTCGAGTTCGAAAACTTTGACATAGTTCGAGCTCGCTCGAAAATAAGTAAAACGAGCTCGAATTCGAGCTCGAACTCGAGTAGTTCGACTTTTTCGTAGGTAAAATATGTAATTTTTTTAAAAAGTATGGATATTTTAGTAATTTTACATATAATAAAAAAATTAAAAAAAAAATTATATAATGCTCGAAAAGCTCGACGAGCACTCGAGCATATTATACATATGCTCGAGATCGGCTCGTCTTGAAGAGTTTCGAACTCGAGCAGGCTCGACTCGAGCTCGGTCAACTCGAGCTCGAGTCGAGTTTTTGACCGAGCTGCTCGTGAGCAGCTCGGTTCGTTTACAGCCCTAGGGAGGGAGATGTGTGCTTTGCTTCTGAGCTTTTGTGTATTGAGCAGTGGCCAACTTTTTCTAGTGGAAATTTGACGCTGATATTTTGATTTGTATTGAGCGTCTCAATTCATCTGTTAACTAATTAATAAAAGCCTGTCTTCATAGTGGTTCTACTGTATTCATTCCCTCGGATTTATTTCTACCTGTAAACCTCGGTAATCTGTTTCATTTAAGATTTGCTATGCTTTATAGAATCGTTTTTTGCACTTCAAGTAGACTTGGCATGCCTGATATGTAGTTGGAGCCTTTGTTTTCTTTTATGGTTTTTGTTGGAGCCTTTGTCTTCTTTTATGCCTATATACTAAGTTACTTGGCTTTGGATTATGGGCAGAATGGAATGCATTCACTATGTCCAGAGACATTGTGGACCAAGCATAGGAGGTGGCTGTTGATGTCAATGATATGTCTCAATCCTTTGGCCTGTGTAAGTATGATTAAGTAATACATGTGAAACTCTTACTATTCTGTATGTGTCTCAATTTGGCTGGTTTATTAGTTTGAACCATTAATTTCTTCCTATAGAAGATACGGATAACGTGGTATTTTGAAAAGAATAGTTATAAAAAAGTTTTTGAATGTTGTTTCCTTATCTTTTTCAGGAGTGGTATCTGTTAATCTCTTCCCCGTATGTTTGCTTTTGACTTGAGAAAACTGTAACCTAAGCACTAAAAATTTGAGAAGTAAGGACAAATATCATTGTTTGTTCTAGAATGTTTATTTTGCTTCATTTTCCATGTAACTTAAGTTATAGCCTTATGGGTATGGTTGATGATTGCTCTTAACTGTGCCTGTGGTAAAAAATTGTTCAATATGACACACTTCTAAAATTACAAAGAAAGATTAAATTTTCTGTGGACTAGTCTATGATAACTTTTCCTCTCTCTTTTTGTTTCCAGTCATTCATGGACCTACAGTTTCCGAATGGCCAAATCACCTATGTATCTGGTGAGGGCATATCTACCAGTGCTTTTCTGCCTTTTTGTGGGGGCCTTCTTCAAGCTCAGGGTCAGTATCCTGGAGAGATGAGGTTCAGTTTCTCTTGTAAGGTGAGCTGGTGAGAGTACAAAATGCCTGGAATTTTGCTGTTTGAACGTAATCCTCTTTTTCTGGGTTTGAACCCCTTACATCTTGCTTTGGGAAGCTAATCAAACGTTGGCCTTTTGTGCAGAATAAGTTGGGAACGTGCATTACACCTATGGTGCAGTGGCCTGATAAGTCATTCTCCCTGGGCATGGTTCAGCCTTTAGCTTGGAAGAGATCTGGGCTCATGGTGAGGCCAACCATCCAGTTCAGGTAATTGTTGTTTTCTTCACTTCTTTTGCCTTGGTCAATGTACATGTTGTGTGATTATTCATAATGATTGGGGTGAATTCATGAATTAGTAAATTCTTGTTTAATATCTACCTGCTGAAAATGCGTCCATTTACACTGTTTTTCTTAATGGGGTTTTTCCTCTGCAATTGTGCATGTGAATGTGTTTGCCGTTCTGCTTTGGTTGCTAGTTTAATTTCCATTCATTCAGTATGAAACATGCAAAGATGCTTTGTAAAAAATCTAATATTCACCTATCTCTTGAAATGTTTCGAATACAGTTTGTGCCCCACATTCGGAGGAAGCAATCCTGGGTTGCAAGCAGAACTTGCGCATTCTCTGAAGGAGGAATTAAGCCTTATATGTGGCTGTGCACTTCTTGTTCGTCCTTCTGCATTTGCATCAGTATCTGTAAGTTGCCCCTAAGTTGTCATTTTTTGCTGATAACTTTGATTTTCTGATATTATATTGCTTATAGGTATTGTGTACCTTGAGAAAGTAGTTACTGGTTAGACAACTCTTGTATCAAATTATGTGTTCGTTTTAAAGATCAACAAAGATATTAAATGTTGTTTTTTCAACTTTTACTCTTAGTGCCATACTAGTACAATAAAAATTATGTAGTTGGAATATTAATATAAAAGGGTAATTTAATCATTTTGAACTTTTTTTTTTTGGATAAAATTGATGCAATTTAATAAATTTTTTTTTTAATTTATGTGCACCTCGAGTTTTGTGTCAGGAAGAAGGGAACTATGAACTAAAGTATGACAGGGAATTGACCGACTGTGATTAAATGGTAGAGCATGCATCTAGTTTTGGAGTCTATTTAGAAGAAGGGGGAGGGGACAAGATTTAAAATTTTAGCCACCTAAGGACCTTGTTGTTGAGAAGGGCCACATTGGTTCTTTCTTACATTAGCGCGAATTATTTTACCCATGTAGCCCTCATTTGACCGGAAGGTCGGCAAGTGATGTCGTGCATTGGGTTCATATAAGAATCTCTCAGTTCCCAGTGAACAATATACACCTACTATCTTCAATCATGGTGCATGCTGCAGCAATGCTATCGTTAATCTATTAAATTTAGCTATGACAGAATTTTTTTTTTTTTTAAAAAAAAAAATGGGTGTTACTAGATATGGTATTTTTCTATATTGATTATGCATTTCGTGTAGAGTCTATCATACGGATTATATTCTGCTTTCCATTTTTTTTTCCTTTCTATTCCATTGTTACAGCTCCAATTTACATTCGTTTTATGCTGAATGTAGCTTGGCAGGTCCAAGTGGAACGGAAATGTTGGCAGCTCAGGGATAGTCGTCAAGGTTGAAACTCCTTTGGGTGATGTTGGCAGTCCGACCTTCTCTGTTCAATTGAATGGTGGAATCGAGTTTTGAATATTACTGATAGTTTCATCAAAGTTTTGTACAGACTACAGATTAGCCTGCCCTCCACAAGCAGTCTCTTTCCAATGCCCTGTCGCTCCTCAATCCCTCTTTATAAAATGCCAAAAATATATAATTAAAAAAAAAAAGAGCAAAGAATTAGAGTGAAGAAAGGTTGGAATAAATATCTTGGATGTTGTGCAGAAAATTTGTATATAATCTTTTAAGTGTCTATATGCATTATTGTTCTCTGAATGCAAACATTGATCTTCGTCTGATGTTTATTGGTTTATTCAACTTTAATTTGGCCGTGCGTAGAGTTAGATCTGGAGCTGCTAACTGGATAACTACCAGATTTTTTACTGTCAATTTTTATAATTCATTTTATAAAAGCAAAATTAGGTTGGAGTTATTGCAAATGTCGCCACTTAATTTCAAAAATTGATATACTCCTCAAATCACGTCAAATTTTTGGGGTAATGTTTCTTTTATTTAAACTCTTAAATTGAGTCTTTCAATTTTACTCGAGACAATTCAGCAATCTGCAGAGTCTGGGAATTCATATGAAAATTCAGTGGACTATGTTGTTAGGCTTAAACAATAAAATAACCCAGATTGTGGTCCATGAGGGTATTCAAAAGTCAATCAAATTAAATTGTCAAGTTAAGTCAAGTCAAATAAAAAAATTTGACTTGAAATTTGTTTGATTTTTGACTCGATTGTGATTTGAAATCAAATTAATTAAGCGATTTTTTAACTCGACTTTGACTTTAGCTTTCATGTTAAATGACCGGTCAAATACCGAATTATAAATTGACTGATTTAACTTGTTTAACGGTTGAACAAGTCGTTCGACTTTGCCGGTCAAATACCGGTCAAATAAGTCGAACAAATGTATATATAGATATATATATATGTATGTGTGGATTTGCAATTAGAATAATATATTAATGTATTTATGCACATAATATTTTAACCATACTATTCTTAATTGTTAGTGATTAAATATGTTAATAGCTGATAATATTATTTTTTCTTAATACTTAAATATATTCTTTGCATAATTGTTGTTGTTATGTATAATTTGGGTATTTATACATTAATATGAGTGTATAACTTATTAATGTAACACTTTTATTTCAATAACTAATTAAATGAATTACTACTAATTTTCTTTTGAGATATATAGATACTAGAGTTAAGTACTAGTTTATAATATATATAAGTATTTATTGAAAGATCTATATATAATATATCTATATATACATATTCTTATATTCATATACTAAGAGTTGTATAACTTATAATTGTAATAAAAATATATTTTACATAACGTCTAATTTACATAATGTATTAGTATAACATATTTACTATCAACAAATATATTAAATGTATTATTAACTTATTATTAGTATAGATAAAATTAGATAATCATATATATTCCTATATATTATAGGATATAATTTAACAAGGGTTGATAATTCAATAAAATTTTTCTCGTAAAATTGATTTTGGTAAGTGGTTCTGAATTTGTGACTTTGTAAATCAATTTTAATATGTATATATAATATATACTCTAATACATATTCGTCTATTAAGATTTGTGAAGAATAGACCAATCACCACTTATGAAACTTGCTTTTGTTGAATGATGTTATTATAATTTTGTTATATATATTTTTTATTATTTACTAACTTGTATTTTGAAATTGTCCTATAAAGAATTTGTATTATCTTATTTTTCTATTATGTGATATTTTAAATTCGTAAGATGATATAGAATTTGTGGGATAATGTACTAAATTTTGGTATTGAAATATGTAATGGAACAAGATCAAAATATTTAACTTGTTCAACTTATTGGTCGAACTAATCGAATTTAAACGATTCAACTATAATCGAATTTGAATTTATTTGACTTGATTTTAATTTTAAAATTTTTAAATCGAAAATCAAATAAATCAAATTGAATAAATTGAAAAATTAAATACAGATCAAATGAACACCTTAATGATTCGTGTATCGATTAAAAAAAAAACAAAGAGTCAGACAGAAAATTACAAAAGGATAAGACTAGTGAACTGGGGATACATATTACTGGGTCCTATTTCTCTTCCACCTTTTGACTATCACCTTTTGACTATCATTGTATTATATTTGTGTATCATTCGCACAGACATATCTAATCTATGGGAGTGGATGATAAGGAAACCATTTACAAATGTGCACCCGAATGTTTTTTCATCATCGTTTAATCAAGATTGCCGACAAATCACCTATGACTTTCTTCTACTCAAAAACAATTTCTGATTATGGTCATAAATTCTTTTTTTTTTTTATTTGTTGGGAAGTATTTATTTGTCTTTGACATTACAAATTGCAGGCCAAGGAAAAAAAAAACAATGAATGCTTGGCTTTGTGGACTATAGCATGTTGATCGCATTAGTAGCAACTGTATTTGCAATTAAAGAACCAGGAAAAACAATGGAGACAAAAACTTCACCCTCTTTTGGAGGCACCTGTTTGAGCTTATTGGAACAGTTACGTTTTCTTTTTATTTTCAAGGCCACGATGTTTCTTTTTGTTTTGTTTTGTTTTGTTTTGTTTTTTTGTTTTTGTTTTTTTCGTTTTTTTAAAGGCAGGCCACAATGTTTCTTTGTTATATCTATTGGCACTCAAGATGTAACTGGTAAATTGTCTTGTGACGTGATGCATAATTAAAGCTTAGAGTAAATTTTTAAAATACATACATTGCCGGTATATAAAAATTTTTACATAATCAGATTTAGATGCATGTCACATATGTATTGTTTAAATTTTAAAATTATTTTTGTACATGTAACATGCATCTAAATTCGGTAGTGTAAAAATTTTTGTACATCGACAGTATATGAAAAATTTACTCAGAACTTAAGGTTGGTAGCGCAACCTCTAGCTTCATGATCAACATTAGGGGTGGATGCAAAAGTTAGGTTTCAATGATAGATATTGACAGTGCCTAAATTATCAAAATTAATGCCATCTGTTTTTATTTATTTATTTTTTGGATTTAGCTCACCTCACTTATTCCATCTCACCCACTCTCCCTTCCTATTCGTCTATTCCACCTCTCCTTACGTCAAATGCTTCACCTTTCCTCACTTCACATACTCTACCTCTTCCCATCTCTTTTATTCCATCTTCCCAACCTTCAATCAAAATATTTTTCTTATGCAACTTCATTAGCATCCATGTGGCAAATGACCTGGGATGAAAATCAACTCAGTCAAGTTGACCAAAAGTCAATAAAGCTTTCCAATATGGTCAAATGAGAAATATACACGTGACTTTGGGCCCGCATTCACTAGGGGCCTTTTGATAATTTTACCTTCTCAGTCAAAGTAGGCCTACATGGGTCAAATAATTAATTTTCTACCCACAAATTGACCAACCCATCAAACACATGTATAAGTAGCAAAATGACAGGTTAGATTCATGATTTACTTTTTCATTCTCATAAGTTATAATTTCTCTCTGAATTATACTCTCTAGTCTAAAGTACTAACTGGAATATCAAAACTAAACTCGGAGAAAAAGCCTTGCCCTATTTTTTCTTAGGTGTTCCGGACATGAGTACTGTTCGAGTACTTAAACCCTAGTATTCGACAATTCTACACTTGGTACTAAGCCTAACCAAAAATTAACATCAATATTTGGCGCCTTTTGTGTGAAATTGAACTACAAGTTATCATAAATCATAAGTCTTGGTATCTGGCACATAGGTAGTGTGAAACTCACTGAATCAACACCGACAAAGGCAAAGAAGTAGTTTCTTAACATTACTATTCCCCTCCGGGATTACACCTTACTCGCACCTTTTGAGGTTATTCCTTACTCATGCCTTTCAGGGTAGAACACCTACTCGCACTCTCTGGGTTGAACCTTGCCGAAATCCTCCGGGGTCACAACCTTTTACAGTCACTTCACCCCTAAGGGGGCAAAAATCAAGTTTTCCCACTTGGAGGCTTCTCTAGAAAAGTCTTTCTCTAAAGAGTGAGATTCACCCTTTCGAGAGTCAAAAGTTGCATCTTTCAAGTTCAAGCACCTCCGGGGTTACCTCTCCATTCTGAAGGTCAAAAAATATATCCTCCGAGATTAAGCACCTTCCAAGTACATAACACTCTCCGAAGGCAATAGTTACGTTTTCTCATATGAAGACTTTTCAAGCTACATCTTACTCTCAAGAGTGAGTCCTACCATTCCTAGGGTCAAAAATCATATCTTGAGGAACTAAGAACCCCTCTGATGTCAATTCATCCTTTTTACGAAAAAAGCATAGAACATCTAAAATTATGCTAAGAACATTAACAGTAGTAGACAAAAAATTGCCTAATTGTACTATGACCTTACTTGCGCTCAACACTTGAGCACTTGCACCCCGCTCCTACGTCCTTTTTCAGTCTCTCCAGGGTTGAGCCCAACTGACATCCTAGGAGGTCACCTCTTAGTTGCGTTATTCGTGGTCGCTCTCTAGTCACACTCTCTAGGGTCACACATTGCTTGTGCCTTTCGAGATCCTCTCTATTCTCGCCATCCAAGGTTGAGCCTGTTGAAACCCTTCGGGGTTATGCCAAATTCACGTAGTCTGAAGTCGCTCCCTACTCACGCTATCCAATGCAGAACGCTTACTCGCATCCTCTAGAATTGAGTCTTGTTGACATTTTTCGGGATCATGCCTTACTTGTATCGTTCAGGGTTACTTTATATTTACACCTTGTGGGGTAGAATACTTGCTCACACCCTTCGAGATAACGAGCCTAATAATGACATCTAGGTCACGCCTTGCTAGTGTCCTCCAGGATCGCTTCCTACTCACGCCCTCCTAAGTAGAACACCTATTCACACCTTCCGGGGATTAAGTAATACTGACACTTTCCAAGTTAGAACCTTACCCACATCCTTCAAGATTGAACTTAGTCTTACCTTCGAGGTTGTTCACTCTCTGGGATAGTGCCTTACTTATATCTTCTGGAGTAGAACCCGTACTCACACTTATGAGAGTTGAGCCCTACTCTCATCATCTGAGGTTGAGCCTTGATTGCCTGCTGAAGTAGCACCTTCCTCTGACCTTCCGGGATAGAAATCTTGCTCACACTCTCCGGATTGAGCCTTACTCTTACATGTCAGAGTGGTGCCTTACATATACCCTCCAGGGTACAACTCTCTACTTATACCTCTGTGGTCCAACCAACCTCTTCGGGCACCATGAAGCATCTCAAGTATTTGCTCCAAGTCTACGTTCTTCATAACTTAGAAAAGGGTTACAACTCTTTACTTACCCCCTTCATTCTAACTAAAACCTCACAGCAGACACTAATGAGCATTCGAAGGGATTACTTTAAATCTATCTTGCTTATGCCTTCTAGGTGGAGGTCTCTACTTATGTCCTCCAGGGGCAAGATATATAAGTAGTCTCAAGTAAAGGCTTCCTAACCTAAGTCCACTCTCATGATTGAGACTCACATCCTCCGATCAAACTCCCTCTATGGTTATCTTACCTTTTCCTAATATAATACCTAAGTCTTCTCAAGTGAAGGCACCCCAACCTAAGTCCTACTCCCAAAGTGAGACTCACCCTTCTAAGCGTCAAAAAATGCATCTTTCGAGATCAATCACTTTGTTAGATCAACTCAACCCTCCAAATGTAAGACCTAAATCTTCTTAAGCTCATTCCCAAGAGTAAGACCTATCCTTCTACTGGCAAAGGCAGTGTTTGGAAACCCGAACTGGAATGGCCAGTTTGACTAGTTAAATTGGGAATCGTATGCCATGCCTCTGGTCTGGCTACAAATAATACCCGTAAAGGATAAAAATTGGTTAAACCTGGTCAAAACTCGGATAATTGGTGACCTGGGCAAAAACTAGGTTTTGAATTTTACAGACTAATTCCCATCATCATCTCAGATCTAACCGACAAACTTCTATTATCATCTCAAATCCAATCCAACCAACTTTCTTCCCGACACCAAATCAAATTTCATACCAAATAAAAATATGAAATACACAAATTCCAATGTAATTTTATTTCCAAAATCAAAGAATTATCAATTAAACTTAAACTAGGATTGAAAATCCATTACCATAGAAATTTTGTCAATTAGGATTAGAGTGGAGAAGAATGGGGGAAAAAGACATGGTGTTGGTGGTTGCGACAAAAGAGACCATGTCTCTTATACAGGTATCTGTGATGTGTATAATAGAGGAGGAAAGGAGAAGCCTTCTCTCTTATAAAGAAATGATGATCGTAGTGGTGGTGCATGGGGGAAGGAAAGGATAAAGTAGTAGAGGGGGAGAAGGAGAGATGATGGCGGTGGTTGCCGTGGCAGAAGGGGAGGAGATAGTGGCAGGTGCTGTTGGAAGGAGAAGGAAGAGATCATGACCAGGATTTTTAGTGTGCAAAAGATGATATGCTAAGGTTTTGTTAAATCAATAAAAAATGTAAGACGGAAAGGATTTTGATGAGATTCGAACCAATTATGGCAAAAAGGTAAATAAAGCCCTTAGAACAATAGAGCATTCATTTTTGTGATATTGGAGGGTTAAATTTAATTAATAACTAATATTAATAGCTAAACATAAAAAATATTAGTATTACAAATGAGACCAGCTGGTTAGACCGGTGAACCGCGAGCTGATTATGTGTTTGGTTTGTCTTCTGGTTCAAGTTTAAAAACATTAAGCAGATGTGAGAACTTCCCAACTTAAGTTCACTCCCAAGTGTGATACCTACCAAGATACAAAAGTCAAGGCAAAGCCACAATTTAAGTCAACTGAACTACCTATACTAGTGTCCCTACAACATCCCAAGTATTAGCTCGTTGCCGAAGTACCAACAAAGTAATACTCTTGACTACTCTCAACCTTGGGAAGCCTAGCTAGCTCAAGAATGGGAGACAACTGATAATGCCTAAAACGTCCGAACTAATGCCATCAGTTTTTATGGTTTATTCCTTATCTTTCCCCACTTCATTTACTTCACCTCTCCTACTCCACTTTTTCTTACCTCGCATACTCCACCTTTCCCCATTTCACATACTCCACCTCTTCCCATCTCTCTTTCTCCAGCTTCTTAATACCTCCGATCAAAATATTTTCCTTGTGCAATATTCCTTCACCAATGTCTACGCGGCAAATGACGTGGCATAAAGTCAACTCAGTCAAGTTAATCAAAGTCAGTAAGACTTCCTAATACCGTTAAATGAGAAATATACACATGGCAGCGGGTTGGGTTCACTAGAATCATTTTGGTAATTTTACTTTCACAACAAAAGTAAGGCTATATGTGTTAAATAACTAGGGAGATTTTTAACTCGTAGATCGATCCGATCGATCCATTAACCACAAGTATAAATAGTAACAATTCTCAAAAGTTCTGAATTTTCCCTAAATTATACTATTTGGTCTAAAGTACTGACTTGATCGCCGAAACCTACATTTGGGACAAAGCTCCACATTTTTTTCTTAGGTATTCTAGATTTGGATACTGCATGAGCTTCTTAACCATATAGCATTGGACAATTTTATACTTGGTGCTTAGCCTAACTAAAAATCAGCATCAACAAATATTATAGAATGCAACCCATATTTTGTATTTTCATAGGAAAAAGAAAAACAATTGTCCTAAGAAAGATATTTAACAAAGAAAAATAGGGGTAAAGAGGAGACAATATGATAGAACTAGGAATGAAGTTCTAAAGCCTTACTCCACTTTGCACTCCCTAACTTGTAGGCGATTCTTACTTTGCAACCCATACTTTTTTTTGGATATATTGCACCCTAAACTTTCATATTTATCCCACCTCTATTGTATAAGAGTGTGTCATTTTTAACATCGTTACTATAATTGGTAGATAATAGGTATGTTCATACTATGCAATTATTTAGGCATGTCTTATACCAATAGGAGCAGTCATATCTAATTCCACTTTGCACTCCCCAACTTATGATCAATTTCACTTGCACTCCCAATTCTAAATTTTGGATACATTGCACCCCTAATTCTTAGATTCGTTCCATGTTAGCCCAATTTTTCATAGAGTTAAAAAATTTGATGAATGTTCCACTTTAGGCGCATAGTGCAGTTAGAGCAACTGTTAATAAAGTTAACAGTGTTAAAAATGGGATTGAATTGGAATAAAATCTAAGACTTTAAGGTGTAATATGGCCAAAAATAAGTATGGGTTGCAAAGTAAGAATTAGATACAATTTTTAGAGGTACAAAATAAAATGTGCCCGAAGTTCTAATATGTAACACACAAGAGATTAATTAGAGTGTCAAGTGAAATTAAGGAAATGATTAGTATCCCTCCCTCCAGTCTTTATTTATTCGTTCTATGCAAAGTGATCACCTCACTCACATAAGATCCTAAAAGTTGTACTAGTTTATCTTAAGAGTAGTAGTAGCATCACAGGCATTGTAATTTTCAAAATTGTAGACACTATTTATAAGTTTTACAGGTGAGGTTTTATTTATGGGAAGAATGTCTAAAAATTAAGGGATGGGGTCAACTTAAAATTTCGGAGTAATAAATAAGCTTTGAAAAGAGTCTATAACTTATTAAAATATTACAGTCTATAATCTTCCTATTTTCCTTATCCTAATATGTTGAGGTACCATTTTGAGCCAAAATTTTGTTACCATTTGAGGCATTTTAAGAAAGGAGTATACGCAGTGTACTCAACTGCTTATGAAAAGTTGTAAACTACATTTTAAAAAAAAAACACTTCTAGAAAAGCAAATGTAGATTTTGTTTTTAAAAATAATTTTTACGTTTTCTAAACATGAAAAAAAATATTTAAAAAAAATATTTGTCAATAAATTCTTTTTTTAAAAAAATGAGATTAAGTTTATCAATTTAAAAAAAAACTTTAAGTTATTTTCGATAAGTTGTTGATAATGAAACAATAATAAAACACATTAGTGAGTAAGATATATATCATAAGTATGTGAATTCTAGTCGAAGTAAATGTTGTTCTTGTTAAAAAAATGATGATACATAAATATACCACCCAATGGCTCGCAGATACCTAACAGGTTGGTCAAGGTAGTCAAATATTCATGAGAGCATTTTCATCATTTCTATTTAAGCTCAAGGCCAATAGTCAACCTAAAACTTTTAAGGTCCACATGGGCCAACTATTTTGTTTATGGTCCATTAATTATTCTAGTCTATCAAGTACTAGTATAAATAGCGAATTGCAAGGTAAATCAAAAGAACACAACTCTCATTACAATTTCATTTGTCATTCTTACCTTTCAGTTGCTCTCTATTTTTCTCTTGTCAAACAATTTCTGACTTGAGTATCGAAGCCAATTTCGGGGGACTTTTGTCCGTGCCACTCTTGCTCTGTGCTTTGTCTCAGGTTACAGACACGTGAGCACAATGCACTATCTTTCTGTTACATAGAAGTATTTTCGCTTATTGAATAACTTTGGTTTTAGGCCTTCGTGCTTATAATTTTATGCATCAATATTTGGCACTATTTGTGGGAATTCTTACTATAAGCCATCCTAAATCATGGCACCTAACACACGCACTATTTACCACAACAACTAGGACTAAGGCAAAGAGATCACCTCCCAACATCAGTTAAATCGATCGATCAAAGTGTTTGATCGAATTGGGGAGTAACTTGGGAATCCTAATCCCTAAGCTATGGACAAGGATGGAGAAATCCATAGCCTAAGATAACCAAATTTTATGATCGAGGATTTTCTCATTGACAACAACTTGAGCATCCACTCATTTAAAGAGAAGAATCCCTGCTAATGCCGTCCGGGATAGAGCTATCTACTTATACCCTCCGGGGATGCCAAAGAACTTCACAAGGGAAAACTCCAAATATATTTTGCTCTTCGCCCTCCAGAGTTGAGTTTTCCCTTGCTCCCGCTTTCTAGGAGAATAAAGTACTCAATTATTCGTGGCCTCAAGTGTTGTGCTCAACTAGCATCCTTCGAGATCATCTCAACCCTCCGAGGGCAAGGCTATGTCTTCCAAAGTAAAGGTTTTTATAACCAAAGACTCACCGCAAGAGTGAGACATACCCTTTCAAGGGTTGAACACCTCATTCTCCAGGGTCACCTCACCCCTCTGGAGGCGAGCCTAAGTCTTCCCAAGTGAAGGCTTATCAAGTTAAGCCTTACTCTTAATATTGAGGCTCTCCTTCCGAGGGTTAAAAATCTCATCTTCTGGGATCACTTTACCCCTCCGAAGGCAAGACTAGGACTTCCCAAATTAAGGCTTGTAAAAATTAAGTCTTACCTTAAGAGTAAAGGCTCACCTTTTCGTGAGTCAAAAATCTCATCTTCCGATATCGCCTCACCCTTCGGGGGGCAAGTTTAAGTCTTTACAAGTGAAGGTTTCCTACAAGCTAAGTCTCACCTTAAGAGTGAGGCTCCCTCTTCCGAGGGATAAAAATCTCGTCTTTTGAGATCACCTCAACCCTCCAGAGGAAAGTCTAAGTCTTTCCAAGTGAAGGCTTCTACAAGTTGTCTCACCCCAAAAGTGAGGCTTACTCTTTTCAAGTGTCAAATATCTCATCCTCTGGGATCACTTTACCCCTCCAGGGACAGGTACAAGTCTTCCAAATGAAGGCTTATCAAGTTAAGCTTTACTTCCAAAAGTGACTAAGCTAACCCCAAGAGTGAGGCTAACCCTTTTGACGCTTAGAAAATCTCACCTTTCGGGATCATCTACTCTCTTCAAGGAACAAAATCAAATATTACTCTTCGGAGTCGGTATAACCCTCCTGAGAGCAAACAATAAAGTCTTCCTACGAGTAACGATCAACCTCAAGCTCAAGCCTAAGGAACAACCTCGAGCTCAAGCCTAAGTTTTATACCTCGAGCTCAACTTAAAGCCCAACCGTCATGTTGAAACCTAAGGTTCAACCTCAAGCTCAGTAAGGTTCAACCTCAAGCTCAAGTCTAATGCTTACACAACAAACTCAACTTAAAGCTCAATCTCAAGTTCAAACCTAAGGTTCAACTTCAATCTCAAGGCTAAGGCTTACACCTCAAGCTCAACCACTATGTTACTCTCAACCTAGATAAACTCGATTTGAGAATGGGGAACAAATAATGATACATAAATGTACCACCCAATGACCCGCAGACATGTGGCAAGTTGGTTAAGGTGGTCAAGTTTTTATAAAGGCATTTTCATCATTTCTATATAAGTTCAAGGCCAATGGTCAACCTACGACTTTTAAGGCTTCTATGAGCTAACTATTTTGTTTATGTCTCATTAATTATCCAAACCCATCAAGTACTAGTATAATGTGCAAGGTAAATCCAAACCCATTAATTATCCAAACCCATCAAGTACTAGCAAATGTGCAAGGTAAATCAAAAGAACTCAACTCTCATTATGCTCTGACAATTTCATTTGCCATTCTTAACTTTCAATTGCTCTCTATTTTTCTGTTGTCAAACAATTTTTGACTTGAGCATCGAAGCCTATTCTTGAAAACAAAGCCCTGCCACTCTTGTTCTTTCTTTGTCTCCACGTATATTTTGCTCTTGCCATCCGGAGTTGAGTTCTCACTTGCTCCCGCCTTTTGAGAGAATAGAGTACTCAATTATTCATGGCCTCAAGGGTTGTGCTCAACTAGCATCCTCTGAGATCACCTAAACCCTTCGGGGGCAAGGCTATGTCTTCCAAAGTAAAGGTTTCTACAGCCAAAAACTCACTGTAAGAGTGAGACGCACCCTT
This sequence comes from Cinchona pubescens, assembly GCA_025175665.1. NCBI lineage: Eukaryota > Viridiplantae > Streptophyta > Magnoliopsida > Gentianales > Rubiaceae > Cinchona > Cinchona pubescens. The sequence continues at coordinate 2,738,479 of JANKKI010000187.1, read as the reverse complement.
TCGAGAGTCAAACACCTCATCCTCTGGGATCATCTCACCCTCTGGAGGCGAGCCTAAGTCTTTCCAAGTGAAGTCTTATCAAGTTAAGCCTTACTCCTAAGAGTGAGGCTCTCCTTCCGAGGGTTAAAAGTCTCATCCTCTGGGATCACCTTACCCCTTTGAAAGTAGAGACTAGGTCTTCCCAAATGAAGGATTCTAAAAATTAAGCCTTACCTTAAAAATGAAGGCTCGCCCTTCTGAGAGTCAAAAATCTCATCCTTCGAGATCATCTTACCATTCGGGAGGCAAGTCTAAGTCTTTCTAATTGAAGTCTTTTACAAGCTAAGTCTCACCCTAAGAGTGAGGCTCACCCTTCCGAGGGATAAAAATCTCGTCTTCCAAGATCACCTCAACCCTCCGAAGGCAAGTCTAAGTTTTCCCAAGTAGTGGTTTCTACAAGTTAAGTCTCACCCCAAAAGTAAGGCTTACCCTTTCGAGAGTCAAAAATCTCATCCTCTAGAATCATTTCACCTTTTTGAGGACAAGTCTAAGTCTTCCCAACTGAAAACTTATCAAGTTAAGCTTTACTCCAGAAAGTGATATTCACCCTTCCGAGGGTCAAAATTTATATCATCAGAGTTCAATTAACCTTTCCGAGGCAAACTTGAATCTTCTCAAGCGAAGGTTTCTCACTTTAGCAGAAGCTAATACTCACTCCCAAGAGCAAGATGCATTCTTCTGAGGGTCGAAGACCTTATCCTTTAGGATCAAATTACCTTTTGAGAGGAAACCTAAATCTTCCAAAGTTACGACTTATCAAATTAAGTTTGACCCCAAGAGTGAGGCTAACCCTTTCGATGCTTAGAAAATCTCACCTTCTGGGATCATCCACTCTCTCTGAGGAACAAAATCAAATACTATTCTCTGGAGTCGGCATAACCCTCCCGAGGGCAAACAATAAAGTTTTCCTATGAGTAAGGTTCAACCTCAAGGTTAAGCCTAAGGATCAATCTCGAGCTCAAGCCTAACTTTTACACCTCAAGCTCAACTTAAGGCTCAACCTCATGTTGAAACCTAAGGTTCAACCTTAAGCTCAAGCATAAGGTTCAACTTCAAGCTCAAGTATAAGGCTTCCATCTCAAACTCAACTTAAGGCTCCATTTCAAGTTCAAGCCTAATGTTCAAACTCAAGTTCAAGTCTAAATTAGGTTCAACTTCAAGCTCAAGCCTAAGGTTTACACCTCAAGCTCAACCACTATGTTACTCTCAACCAGGATAAACATGATTTGAGAATGGGGGACAAATGATGATACATAAATGTACCACTCAATGACCCGTAGACATGTGGTAAGTTGGTTAAGGTGGTCAAATATTCATGAAGGCATTTTCGTCATTTCTATCTAAGTTCAAGGCTAATGGTCAACCTAAGACTTTTAAGACCCCCATGAGCTAACTATTTTGTTTATGTCCCATTAATTATCCAAACCCATTAAGTACTAGTATAAATAGCGAATGTGCAAGGTAAATCAAAAGAACTCAACTCTCATTACAATTTTATTTGTCATTCTTAACTTTCAATTGCTCTCTATTTTTCTCTTATTGAATAATTTTTGATTTGAGCTTTGGAGCTTATTCTGGAAGACAAAGTCCTGCCGCTCTTGTTCTTTCTTTGTCTCAAATTAGAGACATGAGTACAACATGTCATCATCTCTTAGTTCATTGGACAACTTTGGTTTTAGACTTTGGCGTATATAATTTTTACGCATCAACAAAAAAAAATTCTCTCTTGGATGACTCATAATGCCGGTGAATTGATGTGAAATTCCGCAAGGCAACTAAGTCAAGGATCAAGGCACTTATCTGGAAATAAACGATAAATTAAAGCCTAAAGTTCTCGTATTTAATTTATAAGTAGTCAAGAGAAATGTCGCATCAGCTTGCTTTGCATCATGCTGGCTCTCCATCAATTTGGCTCAAAATGTGACGAACTATCGGTCAAGAGTTCTAAAGAGAAAATAACTAATAGAAATTATAATGCTGTACCCTTGTTTAAAAAAAAAAAAAAGATAATTTGTCTGCTACGTAAGTTGTAAATAGGAGTGTCATGCACCATTATAGTATAAAAATAGTCCAAAATACTAAGTATTTGCTGGTCATCAACAAAAACTAACTTGGTTTAATTTGGGCTTTCTTTGCAAGATCTTGAGTAAAAGCTTATCTGTTTTTTAATTTAGTAATGACACAGAAGGAAGATGCATGTGGTATGGCCCTGGAACCATCAAGAAAATTATATCAAGAAAAAAGTTTTTGCGAATTAGAAAGGTTGGATGGAGGGGTCTATATCCTGAAATTCACTGGAGAGGACCAACATAGGTGAAGTGGAAGTACAATATTTGATCAATTACAGTATTGCAATGAGATGTTTTTATTTGAATTCTTGTTTTCTTTGTCAATTTTTTCCAGATTTACACCTGCATCCATTCAGTTAATTGACGAATTACTTGATCAGGTATGATTAATGCATTAAAAAGAAAAACTACTAATATAGTGTTACTAGAATAGCCCTCTTTTCATCATAAAATATAGGAGGTAGAGTAGTCCAAACCTCCTCATATATGGTAAGTAATACTTATATAGGACAGACGCACAGCCCGGCACAAGTCCGGATTTGAGAGGGCAAGACTTATTTTGCTTTATATTTGGGAGGATAATTTATAGATTAACAGCTGTTAGATATGTTTCTCTTTTCTATTTTATCATATTTTCTTGATAATCAGGCTGAGAATTCTGTCTCCAATTATCACAGGTACTAAGGGATAAAAGTGCTTGTGCTTTGATAACCACTAATCAGGTAAGACTAATCTTTCCACAAGATTTAATCGATCCTGCATAATTACTATGTGATCATCTATATAAAGACATGCAATCACCCTCTTAAACCTGTAAAGTTTACCTTGGTTTAGATGGAGGTTGACATGGTCTTCAACTTGTTTGATGAATCAAATGGTAGTTTGGAATCATTTTGTGTTTTGTGAAGCAGGGTAAATTCTTCTCAAATGGGATGGATGTGAAGTACTTGAGACAATGTGATAGCCAAATGGCAATTGTAAGTGATGTACATGCACTTGAAAATGTTCTTTACTTAATTCTCAGAAGATGATTGTCAATGTCATGATGAAAATGCTGAAACTCCCTTAATTTTTCTGGTGATCAGGAGTATCTGTTGTCTAAAAATCTCAACATGTTCCAAAGGCTTGTAAGCAAGTTGTTGACATTTTGTATTCCCACCATAGCAGTTATAAGGTGATTTTTGAACCATAATTACATAATTTATTAGGTAATTTGTGAATTGCGTATCAATTCATGTGATTGATACTGCATAGTGCATACTACATACGCACGGCACATATACATTTTATATTTTTAACAAAATGATGAATTGCAAGGATCATTTACTGCCTTCTGTGAAACATTCATGTATCTGCTGTATCCAGTATGAGACACTTAGCCTGAATAAAGCCAATCATTCAACTAATAATCACCACACAACAATAGCCAAATGTTTGCATAGCAATTTTTTATGGGATGGTACTAAGACTTAGCTGGATGAGACAAATAAACTCCTATTCTCTAAAACTACAAAAACATCAGCATCTCAGTCTTTTACTTCTACTAGTATGGGAGCACGTATTTTACATGTTTAAATATATTAATTGTCTGATTTTAATACTATAGATTATGGCAATAGTAAACCATGTTTGAAAATATTAATGGTATAGTTCATTTAATTTTTCTCTTATATAATTTATGCTTAATGTTTAATTAAGCCAAAGACTTTTTGTAGTTTGCATGAGTTTAGACATCTGTATAGTTTAATAGTTCAAGCAATTTTATAAAATTTAAATAGTTGTGTCCTATTAATAACATATCTACCTTGTAACTTTAAAAATAAAACTCTGTTTCCTTATTTGAGAATTATTGAAGAATTATACAATGAACTCATTTGTACCCTATATAACTTCAAAGATAGGTAAAGCTTAAAGGATCACTAAACTGGAACACAATATATGAAATGAAATAGTGTTAGAGTTTATTATTGCATCTATTCTGTAAGTTTAATAATCAAAGAGTAGAGTATAGTTATGAAAGATGTTAGGCAATTTTTAGAGTTTATTAAAACCCTTTATTCTCTCTAATTATTCAAATTCTATCTTAACAACTTTGGATTTATTAAGCATTAGCGTTAATTTTATTATTCTTGAATCCCTAAACCTCTCTTGAAACCAACTTGAAGGAACCATTCGTGTGCAAATATTAAATAGCAATATCTAATTAGGAAACAAAGATTTAATATATAGTTTGCACAACTATAGGAATTATATCATAAGAATAGAAGAAAAAAAAGTGAAAAATATTATGCCATTTGACAAATTACAACGTGAAATTTACTAACTAATCCATTATATTTAAATTATCAATCTGTATAATAGTAGATTAAAAGGTAGATATTGAATATTATAAATTTTAATTGATAGAATAAAACCAACCACATATAACTGTAGTAGTTATAAACTTGGATAATAAGAATTTAGAAGTAATAATAGACATTCATTATTTAATCTTTATTAGATAAAATAAATTTTAATTAAAAACTAATTAGTAATTGATTTGATATCACTACTTTTTAGTATGTAATTGATATTTTTATTAATATTTAATATAAGATCTTTTATGTTCAAAGACAATAACAATAAGATTAATTTTTTGTAGGAAAACAATAATTATCTATTAAGAATATTATACTAATATAATTTAGGAACTAATTTTGATTATAGTCAAAGTGTAACTTGAATTAAATCTAGGTGCCAATTATTCGATGGATAAAAAAGGGAACTAAAAGGAAAGTAAGAATTGCAAGATAAAGAGTATGGTCTTTTAACAAAAACCAAATAAATGTGGATCACATTTTTTACCCCCTTTCCTATTCATCTAATAATCAAAAAGATAGTTCTATATTATAGTTGTTTTTTAATACACACAAGTCAAATTTTTTTGTTCACATTGTGGACAACAAATCTTTTTCATCATTACAAGAGGCAAAATAAATGATATTGGGAGAAGGAATGCGAATATGTTGATAGTATCTATGAAGGATAATATCTTTGTTAATTCAATTTTAGATGGCCAAAGCTTTTCAAGCAATTTAATGCTTCCTTTGTTTCTTTTTTTTCTTTTTGTATCCAAAATGAAAAAAAGATTTTAAAATTTTTCATCTAGGAAGAGTCCAAAATATTTGTATGTGATATGTCATATTTATTTGTTTAAAGACAATTCTAACTATTATTTAACTTAATTCCTATCCTGAAAAAAGTTTTGGTCCTAAACTTGTATAATTTCTGAAATTTATTCTTAAAAAAATTTATACCAGATGGACTTTATTCTATACAGAATTTTATTCTAATGATAAATTAATTATTAAGACTGAAAGTATACTTTAAGTCGAAGTGCTTTTCAAAAGTTTGTATTTTGGCGTGTCTGAATACGTTGTTAATTTAGAGGATAAATTAGAAAAGATTTTCAATTTGAAGGGCCAAATTGAAAAAATTTTAGATTTGGTGCCCACATTAGGACATTTATTTTAATTTGCAGGACTAAATTGAAACCTTTTCAATCTGGAGGACTACATTGAAATATTTTTTAATTTGGAGGTCAAATTGAGACCTTTTCAATTTAAAAGGTCATATTTAGATTTTTTATTTAGTTTGAAGGGTGAATGGTACTACATTAACCCATTTAAAATAACATTATTTTCCTTTTTTTCCTCTTGTCAAAAAGATTTTTTCCTTTTTCTTTTAATAGACTTGTTAATAAACTTTTAGTTTCTTTAATTGCATATAAGTGTTCTCTAGTCTATGAATGTATCCACAACCTATATATGTTATTAATAGTCATATGTGTAATTCCATTTAATGAGAAATTTTATTTAATTTATTTATTTTTTAATAATTTTATTTAATATTCATCTTTAATTTCTAAATCTATCTCAAAATTTTACTCTATGAGGAGATTTATTTCAATCAAACTCAATTGGACATATGAAGTCTTAAAAGTTAGTTTTATTTTCTATGTACCTTTTTATGATTTTTTTTTTTTATATACTTCAATCAACTTTATTTTGTAATATGAAGTTTTGAAAGTAGGTTTTATTTTCTCTTTTAGTCTTTAAGGAGTATTTACATAAATAAAAATTATTAAGGAAATTTATTTCAATCATATTTATTTCCTAATGTATGAAATCCTAAGAGTAGGTTCTATTTTACTTTTTACCATTTGAAGAGTATTTACATAAATATTCTAAACAATCATATAAAAAAAAATGTATTCAAATTTAGTGACATAACAAAGTCGTTAAATTTTATAACGATGATAATTTTTTTTAAAAAAAAATTAAATAACTAAATCATATTAACTCATTTAATATCGTATAGATATAAATAGTAGTGTACTTGGAATATTGGATCTTGAATAATATGTTCGATCTTGATTTGTAGAGGTCATGCCGTGGGAGCCGGATGTGTATTTTCTTTGGCTCATGATTATAGACTAATGATCTCAAGTCGAGCCTACATCTTCATGAATGAGGTAAGCTTAGTGTAACATGTATTTTTATTTGTAGTATAACTTTATTTCAAGTACAATCCAAAATTTTTCATCATAATGAAGCGTAATTTAAATAGTTAGACAATTCTATCTAGTTGATGGATCACAGATTCAAGTCACATAGAAGATAAGTGGAACTCAACTTTGATAATCCTCTAAGGAAAAAAAAAAAAAATCCTAAGATATTTCCTATCTTCCTTGTAGGTTGACTTGGGATTATCCTTAACACCAGGAAATATGGCTTTGCTCTGCTCAAAATTACCCATATCAGTCTTTCAGGAAGCAGTATTAACAGGGTATATATGTTTTTATCAGTAATGGATATTTTTAAGATCTAGTCCTTAATTTGTGAAGAAAAATTCTGAGTTATTTTATATGATTCCCAACAGAAAACGGTATGATGGGACAGAAGCAGCCGCGGCTGGAATTGTCCAGGTGACATGCTCAAGCTGGCCAAATCTTTTGCGAGAGGGCACAAAAAAAGGTTCTTGGCCTTCTTAATGATAGCATATTCAATTTGTTGTATACAAATTTAAAGTATGATTACTCAATGACATTGATTTAATTTGTTTAGCCATGGAATACAAATCCAAGAATTGGAAAAGAGTGGCGTATCATGGTCTAAAAGTAAGTGTTTACTTTCTCCGGTAAATTTGGCTCAGAAAATAGGAAAAATGTGTGTGCGAAATTTATCCCAAAAACATGGCTAGAATTTTGTTAGTCACTCCCGATCAATTGATTCATAAAGTAGAGGGTTTATTTAAAAAATAGTGGATTCTGATTTAATAGTTATTGTTATTTAAAAGTACGAATGTTCTAATTTAATTATGAATGCAGGTGACTAGTAAAAAAATTTTCAAAAATATACCATGTGAAACCTGGAATATAAGCAGAAGAGAATCTTTTCTTTTGCTGATGGAAATGTTCAAAACCACAGTGAAAGAACTCGAAGATGGAGGAACTGGATTTGCTAGATTATGATTTATGAACTGCCGCCTTCCACTTTTCCAACCTAAGCTTGCAACGACGACAAACTCAAGTTTTGTGTGCTACATACACATAAAAAATTTAAGTAGGCACAATCTCCAACTATTATAAGTACACTACGTATCATAATTATCGAGTATGTATAATATTTTCTTATATTTGATATCGAGTATGATTACGCAATATATTAATCACATTAGCCACTTAGAAGAGCAAACAATATGGTTTATCTTGGCTGTGCAAAAGGTGATATAAAACCACATTTGCAAAAATTTATTTTTTTAAAGTTCCTTGTAATTGTGTGCTTAATCAAGTTGTTTACTTCTTAGAAGGATGATTGTTCTCTTCTTAAATGGTGAATGCTGGTATTATTGTTTTTTACCTGTTTACTCATTATTAAAGACAATTATGTACTCGATTTCATTATTGTAATCAAGGTTACTCGCAAGATAATTCTATCTTTATAAACTCTTCGGGAAAGAAAAGAAAGATAATTCCTTAGGTCATATACTCAGTTATATATGCCTTTTGAACTGTTTATGAAAATTATAAAAACTGTTTTGTTTTAAAAAAAAAAAATGCAGTATAGATTTATTTTTTAAAATAACTTTTACCTTTTTTAAATATGAAATTAAAATCATTTTTTAATTTTTTATTAACAAATTCCTTTAAAAAAAAGTTATTTTTTCAATTTCAGAAAAAGTTGTAAGAATTTTTTAGTAAGCTTTTGAGATTAAGAATTTATTAAGTCATTTCTCTATGGTCCCAAACATCCCTGGGCTCACTATATATTTGCTCTTAATAAAGGCTTATGGGCTAAAAGCTTGGTTTCACAAAAGCCGCACACATAATTCCACAACCTGAAAAGCAAAGGAGCCCTTGGGGAATAGATGCTGCAGGCATGGGCTTCATAGTTCCTATCCAAATCAATTATCCACTACTTTATTATAGATAGGAAAACCATCACTCACATTGCCAAAGGGACTATTGAACTATTGGAGAATTCTATGATTGGTTTTGTAAAGTAAACGAATTCTTAGCTTATTATATTGTTGTGCTATAAAATTTATATTGTATAAATATTTAAATTATATGATATTGTAATATACAAAAATTTAAAACACAACAATATAGTATCCTAACAAATTATAGAATTTTCCGTAATTATTAAGTAGGTCAAATCATTCTATTAGTCCCTTATATTATATATTTGTATTTGTTCAGTCCCCCACTTATGAATGGCGATTTTTAGTCTCTCACAAATGTAAAGCATTAGATTTTGGTCCCTGGACCAAATCCCCAGCACTTTTGGCATAAATTAGTCATTATTGTTCACATGATATATTTTTAGGATAAATTTGAAATCCCGTTTTTCCTTTCCAATACAAAATACGGGCATCAGATTCAGTCACAAAATTTTTTTAAAAAAATCCACAAGTTAGTTATTGAAATAATCTTAAATATAAACAAAATACAAATATATTGTTAATCAATCACTTGCTTCATATCTTTCACACCCATAGAATATTTTACTATAGTTATCGTTAGTCCATGACATCTTTAATTTTGCTGGCTTGCTGCAACAACAGAAGAGAAGTTTGGATCCATGTTAATTTTGGAATTTTATGCTCTATCTATATTTGAACCCTGCATTCTTCAATTAGATTACGTTCATAAATCCTAAATTTTTTTTTCAAATTTTACCATCCGATATGATGCTTGTACTTTGTATTGGGAGGGAAATAAGAGTTCATGAATTTTCCGTTAAAAAAACTGTCATGCGAATGACACACATGATTAATTTAGTTCAAAAAGTACTTTGAATTTAGTTTAACAACCGAAATAAAATATTTTATATTTGTAAGGGATTAAAAATTATTATTTTATAAATAAAAAATTAAATAAATATAAATATGTAATGTAAGGAATTAATGAGGTGATTTTTCTATTAAGTATTAACCTCATAGTCATGTTCCTTCTTCCCGCTTCAGTTTCTACAGTTTCGGCAGATCCATTTTTTTTGCCCAATCGTTGTTCGTTTGACCAAAATGATTTTTCCCAATTCATTTTCTAATCATTATCAATCAATTTGCAGTAGATATCGAAACCGAAAATTTCATCATTCTTTGTACCATGGAGTTAGACTCTATGATTCATTACACTTGTACACACTATTTTTTCGTGTAAAGACTTATTTGAACGATAACTTCCATACACAATAATGATAATAAATGTATTTATATAAGGTGACACAATTATTTATATATTACTATATTCAAAAAAAGATAGAACGCAATGAGTATCTAAAATCAAAAGTTGGTGATTATTATAATTTTGCTACGTAAAGTAATTTTGACAAATAATTTTAAATTTGTGACTCTATAAATTTTTCTGAAGAAGATTACAGAATTTAATTATAAGGATTGAGGAATTGCCCTATTTTTGGAAATTTTATTTTGAATTGGAGCAATTACTTAGCATCCTTAGTAGTTGCTCGTGAACCAAGAAGGTCTTCCATGTAGAGTAAATCATCTAGTCATAAAAAATAATGACTCTTATTTTGCAGAAAGTGGATTTCCCACCTCATATGCAAGGCCCTCATTGGTACTATAAACTACAAGGCATGCTAAGTAATTAGTAATTCCAAAATAAAACTTCTCTTTCTTGCTATACAATTCTTTATCTAATGAAAATATTACTCTATTCATTATTGTCCAAATTGCAATAATTTCTAAATACATTTTTCAATTACTTTTTTCTCTCACATATATTATATTTTTTAAAAATTATTATAATAATTATTCTAAATAATTTTCCAACTACTAATTGTCTAAACTCTAAATGGAGCTCGAACTCTTCTTATAAAGAAAAAGAGAAAAAAAATATTGGAAAATAAGTTACTTATCAATAAATCTTCTAGCACATTCCTGATCTTTGAGTGCTATGATTTTTTTCCCTCGCAAGATTCTTGTAAATGATATCTGGCAACCTAAATGGATCACTTCTCATAACGTAAAATAAATCTTTGTCCTTCTAAAAAATAGTATACACTCAGATTATCAAATTCTGCTTCCAATTTTATATGTTTTCTGATTCATAAAATAATATTTTAAAAATTCACGAAAATTTTTACTAAGAAAGGAAAAGGAGTAGAGCTACTACAAATTACTCAAAATAGTGAGTCAACGCTGCATTGGTTGAGCTGGCCATCTCCCTCCATGTTTCCACGCCAGCAACTTGTCAAGCTTTAGCCAATGGTGTCGGCAATAGTATGTGTAGTATACAATCAATAACTCCAATTTTGCGTTCAACATTTGACAATTTAGAAATTTTTGATTTCCCACTCCAATTAGAATTTAGATTTTGTGCTCCTAGCATCGACGAATGTTGATACGTTCAGGGATAGACAAAGGAAAGTAATAGAGAGAAAAATGAATGTATCTGAATTATATTAATAAGAGTGAATTGAAATTGATTGATGTTAGTAATATGTCAGGAGGGTGCGACTCTATTTATAGGAAAAAATCAGGGGTTATGTCCCTTCATTTAAGTTTAATTACAATTTTGCTCTTTATGGTCTTTCTTGTATTACAAGTAACTTATTCATGTATCATCAATAACCCCTTCAGCTGATCTTTCATGTACAGGTCGCTGGAGGAGCTGAACTAAATCATGCCTTGGTAGAAATCTATCAATCCAATTAATTAAGATCAGATATCGCTGGCCCATTCAACAAGCCAATGACAAATCCTTGGGCAATGATATTGCCACAGCAAATGTCTTATTACGACAGCACTATTTTTGTTCACTGACAAATCTACCCTTTAAATGATTTCCATTTCGGTTGTGAACCCCTCCCTCCTCCAAAACCACCATTCCATGCCTCCTCCATCTTCTCTCCTCAACACCAACGCACCATTCCCTCCTGTGATACACCTTTACACCACAAACCTCTTCTCTACTTATTTCTCTCTTCTCAAGTCCATCTTCCCATTCCAAACCTCCATACTTCAGATCTCGTAGCTAGATCAGGTTAGAATTTGAAAGATGGAACCCAACAAATTAATTGAACACTTTGTGTGTGTTTTCATTCTTGGTTAAAAAATCATCAGATATCAAAGCCAAATTGTCAGACGCTTCCTTCTGCCATTGTCTAATCGATTAGTGGCGACAGATTTGATAGTGATAGTGTTAGTGACAGTGGTAGTAGTACTATTAGTGGTATCTACTAGTGGGAGTAGTGGCATGGGCGGTAGTGGTGTAGGTGCTGAAGGGGTGGAAGAACTAGTCCAAGAGGCATATATGGTCCAGATGGTTGAAATAGTTGTAGTTGAAATGGTGATATACTTTGTTGGTAGCTTAGCTTGCTATACACGTAGTAGATCTCCGACTGGTAGACAAATAGATAAGTGCAATTTTATTGCTGGGACCAACTTACACTTAGGAGATTGATTATGTTTTTCCATGGCCTAAGAGATAACATGAGCTAAGAGGAAGGATGAAGGTGTAGGAAGAGAGAGACAGGAGGGAAGGGATAGAGAAAGGCAGATTTGCTGCAGTCTGGTGAAGATGAAAGGAAATAGGCATGTGGTGGGGTTCATAAACAAAACAACCAAAATCATTTAAAGGGTAGGATTGTCATTTTGACAAAAATTGTTGTGGCAATATCATTGTCCCAAGTCCTTTGGATCAATAAAGTCCCGGCAGTTATTCAATCGAGTCCCAGTTAAAAGCATTCCCACCCTTTTGCTTGAAATTATAAACCAGCCATTTAAATTTCAAATTTTTTAATTTTGAAATTACTGCCACCATTAATGTCACTAGCCATGTGTCTCTGCCAGATTGCATCCCTCTTCACACCTTTTCACTTTTCATCAGAAGCTTCTCGATCACAGCCTTTCAACTCCCTGTCATTAATTGCGATCTTTTAGTTACACCCCCTTATTCTCCTTTTTTCCCCTTTGTAACCCCTCTTATCCCCCCACACTTCTACTTTTCTCCATTCCACTATTCTTCAATCTCTGTTTGCACTTTCAATTTTTTTTAGAAAATCATAGCTATGGCATTTCAAAGCAACTCTGACACCTTTGACTGAACCCTTTTCTGACCTTTAGTTTGTCTTTCTAGTCGAAATAGAGGTCTTTAAGATCATCTCTGTTGACATCCCTAGGATTTGTAAGACTTATAATATCCCCGACTCTGTTGTCTTGTCATGTCCGAGCGCTCAGGACCAAGCGCACAACCCCCAGAGGGTTAGTTCTTTTCCATATACAAAGAACAACTTATAGCTAACCTTCGTATCCCCCTTCTCTCTATTTTTACAAATTTAGGTAACAATTGGGGTATTAGTCCTTCTAAATTTAGCTCAAACACTATTCGCTTAGTAGTAGGATATTCAATTTTATGTAAATACTTTGATGTTCATCCAAGCCATTGAGGGTTCCGAGCTTTTTACAAATTGACTAATCAGTCGAGAAGCTGGTTATTACTACTTCTTGATTCAAACTGATTGTCCAGGTTTGGTAAAATATTATCCAACCTCCATTCATAAATGGAAAAGTACTTTCTTCTTTGTTAAACAATCTGACAAGACCTTGATTCAACCCATATAGAATTTCGAACTAAAAATCCCCATTAACTCCGTCCCCTCCATATCAGACACGATCCTAAGCGAGGTCGAAACCTTGAGTACTTCTGACCTCGCGGTTAATTTTTCCAAGAAGAAGTTTATTTTTGAAAATAATTTTCTTGCTCGTGCTCAACTACATTCATGGTGTCCTTAGATCCACCTGAAGGCTAAAACCCATGTAAAGCTCTAACACTTGACAATTTTTCCTTTTTTTCCCTTTAATTGACTGATCCTACATTCTCATATACCTTTCTTTTTTACAAGCTAAATCCTCAACCAATTGATTCGGCCATAGAAAATAAAATTATCCAAGAAGAAAATTACTACCTCATAGCCACAAAAACCAAGCTCAACAACTCTCACAACTCTATCAGCAGTAAATCCCACAAATCAATCAACAATCCCTAAAGGCATGGTACCTCCAATCCTGGAGTTTAAAGAGCCACTATGCCTTTTGAAATAAGCAACTTGGAGGCTACTAGTTCGGCTCCTCAAGAGTCTATTCAAGTCTTTGATGAGGATGTGATACCAATGCAATCAGCTCCAGCTCAACCGAGCTTATCTTCCATATCCCCCAAGAGAAAGACCACGTATCCTGTTTTAGCTAGGAAGAAGGCCAGAACAATACCTAGCCCGAGCAACCAAAAAATAATGGTGATCGGCACTTTTGAGGCAAGCCAACCTTCTTTGATCTCTACCACTTGTAAGAGGACTTGCCAACATCTTTAACAATTAGTCCATCGTCTCTTCCTTTGGTCTATTTTCCTTCCACCATCCTAATAGCTCCATATGGGTCCTTTTGCCCTTATTACTAACCAAGAACATTTTATGTCCCAAAAAATAACAAAATTATTGAATGACGTTAAGCCTCAGGTGCTCAGCCATGGAATCCCAAAAAGGAGGCATCTGCAAGTGGTTATCAAAGCCTCCTATGGACGAGGAAGCCCACTTGTCAGATCGAAGGCCCTAAGGGGCAAGCTATGTTTGTCCCTAGATGAGACTTCGACAACAATGCTCAAAGACAATTTCCTCAAGTAGTCCATCAACTGATCAACTTTAGCTTTTCTTCTTAGGATGTAGCATATGCCAAGAGTTGTTCTTTTGAAGAAAGTATGGACGAAGCTGCTCAAGTGTTCATCACAGTAAGCACCTAACCATTAGACACTTCTCCCTTATCTTGTTTTTACTTTTGATTTTCTTTTCTTTTTATATAAGCATCTTAGCCCCTACGTACATAATAACAAGCATCTCTCACAGGAGTTGGCCAATAAAAATGCCTAGCTGGAGGCCGAACTCAATCAATTTGAGAAAAATAAAGCTAAAACTCTTTCTAAATTAGAAAGTGAGCTTAAGATTAAGAAGAATGAAACTTGGGCCGAGCTACAAACAAAGCTTGAGAACAAAGCTCAACACTTGGCCAACTTGGAGAGTCAATACTTGGCCTAAATAAACAAATTGAATAGGTGGTTCGACGAACAAATGGATAAATTAAACCCCTGCAAGGGTGAATTGGGTTCGGCTCAAACGGAGATTGATCAGCTAAAGGCTAAAACTTCTTCAAATCAGGTAGCAGGCATTAACTATTTTCTAAACTCTAAAACATGCCAGAAGGATTTAAGTACTTTCAGTAGCATTGCCATGAAAATGGGTTACATCATCGCCATGGATAGATGATATCATAGAAGAATTTCCTGAAGTTGATTTGAATATTGCTAAGATACATTATTACAACATGGCGGAAACCTTTGAACTGATCAGCGAGATGAGCCAACTTTTCCATACATCTAGGTCTGCTCTCATCCTTCTGGAGCCGAACGAAGTTTTGGGTTCAAAAAGATTTAAACCATTGCAACAATGCCTAAAATAACTCATGAAGTAGAATCCCATCAAGCTGATCTAACTCAGGCTAACAAGAACATGCTACATCAATCAAGTCGATCAGACTCAACTTGAACAAGAAGAACCTGCTGCTCATACTTACGATATTTTCTAGTATAGATAATATAGGTAGTATAGGTTCTTGTAATGAGTTTGATAAGTTTCATCTAATCAAACTTTGTCCTTTTTACCCAAATATATGAAATCTTTTTATGATTATATTTTCATTTGATCATACTCTTCATATTTGTACAAATTTCATTAATGAAATTCAACTTCCTGATAATTGACTAATGCCTCATGAATTAAAGAATGAATCATCCATTTCATACTTCTATACTTATTGGTTTGAACCACTTAAACTCTTCGACGATTTAAGGATCCCTTTGGGCAATCAAACGCACTGTGTAAGGTTTTCTTCCTTAGATCATCATTATGTCATAAAATAATAATTATTATTTTCGTACTTTTGTATGTATTAGTCCAAACCATATGAGCATCTTAGTAGGTTACAGATCCCTTCGGGCAGCCAAACATATTGTGTAAGATTTTCTACCTCAGATCAGCATTTTCTCATAAATTTTTTCATACTTCTATACGTATTGGTCCAACCATTTGAGCAACTCGGTAGTTTACGGATCCCTTTGGGCAATTGAACGCATTGCATAAGGTCTTTTTGCCTCAAATGATGATCATTTTTTATACATGTAAATAAATTATCCATATAAACATACGAACATATTGTCAAATCTTACATTTTATTCATATTATCATAGATAATATTTTCTCAAATTTACAACACTATACATTTGTGGTATGTCATTGACCATGTTGATCGGCTAGCCTGTAATATCCTGAACGATGGGCCTCCGTGACCATATATGGCTCTTTCAAGTGCAGATCTAACTTGTTCAATCCCTCTATTCAGCTAATTTCATTCCTCCTCAGAACTAGATCTCCTAGTTGGAAGTACCTTTGTCGTACTCTTACATTATAATGTTTGGCCATTATTGCTTGTATTTTACCTCTTTGATTGAAGCTACCAATCTCTGCTCTTCCAACAAGTCAAGATCGGTCATCAATTCTTCATCATTATTAATACAACGATGTTGTTGAGTTTGAGCGGTCGGCATTCCGATTTCGACTGGTATCACTGCTTCTGTCCCATAAACCAGGTTAAAGGCAGTGAACCCATTTGCTGTTTTGGGAATAGTTTTGTAGGACCATAGAACACTGGGTAATTCCTCAACCCATCGGCCCTTTGCTTGATCTAATCTTTCCTTTAAGCCTACAATGATTGTTTGATTGGTCACTTCTACTTGACCATTAGTTTGAGCGGTGTCTTACCAAAATAGTATGTAGAGTGATATGCAAACCTTCACAGAAGCTCTTGAATGGTTCCCTATAAACTGGGTAACATTATCTAAAATTAAGGTATGAGGAATACCAAACTTGCAAATGATATTGTTTCAAAAAACTTCTATACTGCCATGCCTATCATGGATGACATGGTTCGGCCTCTACCTACTTAGAAAAATAGTCAATGGTCATTACTAGAAACTTCACTTTTCCTGGTTCTTGGGGATAAGGTCCGACCATGTCTATTCTCTATTGTTCGAATGGCCATGGACTTAAGATAGTTGTAAGATCCACTACTAGTTGCCTCATGATCGAAGCATGTATTTGACATTATGACATTGACGAACCAAGTATTGCATCTGTATTCATGGTCAGCCAGTATTATCCCAAAATCTTAGTTTATGTAGCTATACTTCTAGGTCCATAATGACTCCTACAAATTCCTTCATGTATTTCTCTCAACATATATTTAGTTTTGCTCGTACAAGAATACTCTGACAAACATATCAAAGAAGAGGACATAAGTATGATTTTCTATATAAACAGCCATCTACAAGCTCATACTTCTTTGATATGTTCATGACCCTTCCGTCTTCTCATTGGTCGATTGGAAGGATACCTAAAAATAGGAAGTTTATGATTGGCTTCATCCATCCTGTATCATTATCAATTTGCATAGATTCTACTTCATCAATAGTTTGTTCTTCTTGTATTTCTACCAAAATTTCTTTAGTAAGACAAGAATAAATAGTTTAAGCCAACTTAGCAAGTGCATTGGCATATATGTTCTTAGCCCAAGGGATCTTCATAAGATCCACTTCTTTAAAATTTTGCTTGTATTGCTTTACATTTTGAAAGCATTTTTGAACGATAACTCCTCTGGCTTCAAAATTTTCCAAAATTTGGCTCACCACCAATAAGGAATCACTATTAGTTTTAAGAGCTTGAGCTCCCATCGTCTTAGCTAACTTCATTTCTATTAATAATGCCTCATACTAGGCTTCGTTGTTTGTAGCTTTGCACCCAAACTGAAGAGCATATGTGAAATAATTCCCTTCATGAGTTTTAATGATGATACCGGCTCCTAATCTTGACTCACATTTGAACCCATCCACATGGATTTTCCACATCTTGTAATCAGACTCCAAGTCTTCTTAGCTTTTTACGAGCATTAATTTTTCAACCATAGGGAGCTCGACTATCCTTCCTATAAGAAAATATGCTAGAGCTTGTGCTTTAATTGTATTTTGTTGTCAAAATTCGATATCAAACTTTAATAGTTCAACCGACCATTTGAACATCCGACCGACAAATCAAGTTTTTCAAAAATTGTTTTTAAAGGAGCGTTGGTATATACAAAGATCTTATGCACTTGGAAGTAAGATCTCAACTTCTTGGCTGCTATGATTAGAGAAAATGAAACCTTTTCAATGGGAATATAGTTACGTTCAGGACCTTGTAAGACTTTACTTGTGAAGTAGATCGGTCTCTGAATCCCATCCATAAGCCGTTCAGCAACTAAAACTAAACTACCTATTTTCTTGAAAGATGAAAGATAAAGATATAATTCTTTCCCTTATTTCGATGTAGTTCACAGAGGTAAAGCTCCCAAATATTATTTAAGTTGTTCAAATTCTCATTGACACTACTCAGTCTATTCAAAATTTTTCCCTTTCTTTAATAGTTCAAAGAAGGGAAGGCTTTGTTCAGCTTATGTAGATAGGAAACTATTTAGAGCAGCTATCCGACTAGATAACTTTTGAGTGTCCTTTACTGATGATGGTGGCTTCATATCTATAATCGTCTATACTTTTTCAAGATTATCATCAATTTCCCTTTGAGAGACAATAAAGCCTAAAAATTTTCCTGATAAAACTCCAAAGATACACTTTAATGGATTTAATCTCATTTGAATGCTTCAAAACACCTCAAAGGTTGCTCATATATCATCTATGATCTCAGCTTTCATAGCTGTTGACAACTATATCATCCACATATATTTTCATATTATTTTGGCTAATCTATTTTTTGAATACTTTATTGACTAACCTCCAACATTCTTTAATCCAAATGACATAGTTTGATAATAATAAGTGCCATTCGACATGATGAATGTTTTTTTTCTTCACTCTCTTCACTTAGAAATATTTGATAATAACCCTTATAGGGATCTAAAAAATTGTTGAACATAAAAATCACTAAAAGATCAATAACTATATCAATCTGAGGTAAAGGGTAACTGTACTTGGGACAGGATTCATTAAGATCTGTAAAATCAACGCACATCTGTCAGTTATCTCCTAGCTTCTTTGATATATCAAGCTTTTGGACCAATACAAGATTACTAAGGCATGTAAGATACAAGACATCTCAGATAATCCAAGTGACTAACACCTTATCTACTTCAGTTTCAGTGATAGCACTATGCTCGAGTCTGAACAGTCTTTTCCTTTGCTTCACAGGCTTGTAACTTAGAACAATACTCAATCTATACTCGGTTATTTTCCTTGGAATTCCTGGCATATGGAAAATTGTTGACCAAGCAAAGATATCCTTGTATTCAAAGAGCAACGGGATTAGATTGGCTTTTAGCTAAACAGGCAAAAGAGCATAGGTATAGAGTTTTTGATCAAGATACTTGGGACCAAAGGTTATTTCTTTGATTGGTACACCCAATGTTAGCTCAATTTTGTCTTTGTTCTGATCAACTGAGGGTTTAGGATGTTTGCTCATAGAGGCCATCTTATTTTCTTCAGGAATTTTTTATTTTAAGAGTTTAGCCTTTGCTCTTTAAAGACATGAGGTAGCAATCTCTTTCCCCTGTTGATTTCCCCAAACTATCTCTTCTGATTTGTCTCTCAAAGAAAACTTAATGCCCAGGTGAAACACAGAGAAAAGGATAATGAAAGCATATTGGGAAGGTCGACCCAAAATCATGTTATAAGAGCTAGATTGTTTAACAATGACAAATTGATCTGCTCCGTTCGGCTTTTTGGTAACTCCTTGAGAGTTAATGGAAGCAGAATGGTACCATCTGTTTTGAATGACATAACTTCTATCAAAGTCGACCAAGGGAGTTCAGATAGGTTAAATGTGATTATTACTTATTCACATTCGCTCCTACGCATGCCAAAAAATCTCATCTACTAAACTGTCATTGTAAACAAAAACCTTGTGCACTTTTTACTCTCCTACCTTAGCATGTATAGTGACTGGATCTGTATGAAGAAAGCAATTGGGTAGGGGGTCATCATCAGAAAAGGTAATTTTCAAATTCATCTTGGATTTTTTCACAAAACTCCCTTTCAGGCTAATATCTAGCATATCTTTTTCTAACCTAATGAGAGTCTCTATCAGTCGGACCTCCAACTATCGTATTAATTACTCTAGCTACATCATCATTATTAACTGCAGATCTCCTCTAATGATTATTGTTATTATTATGATTGACCTTTCGGTATTGATACCGATCATTATTTTGCCTACCTAGGAGGACAATTGTTCGGGTTTCTCATATTATCAGCAATTCGAAGAATGTATTCTTGTATTATAACCGTATCGGATTGCTCTTTCAATGCCAATCTTCAAATCATTACAATTTTCAATATCATGTCCATGATTGGTATGATGAGCACAATGGCGAGATCTATCCCTCTTGTGCTGTTCGATTCTCATTGGTGGAGACGGTTCTAAATACCAGTGTTCTTGATTTCAAAAAGAATATTCCTCCTTGGCTCATTTAAAGAAGTAAAATCCTCATAGGGAAAAATTCTGGTTCGGGTAGGCTTGAAGTTGTTAGACCATGGATACACTACCCGGCTCTCCAATAATTTTGGATTTTTGAACTTCCTATGATGGTTCACCCCGTCCAGTATCAATGCGTTCAAGATCATTTTTCTTCTTCTTATCAAATCTCTTTTCAAATCTTTCGACCATCTCTTTTATCAATCTCTTTCCTTTCGGTTTATAATCTAAGAGTTCTCTCTTAGACCTGTTATTGCCTCATGAGTTTGGAGAAGTTTTTGGAACTTTAGAAGCCAATTCAGGATTAAAACAATCCTGGTTTCAGGGCATTGCAAAGTGCTATGATTATCAACTTTTTATTAATGTCTCGGATTTTTACAACTTCATCATTGAAGTGTTCGATGTATTAACTCAAAGTTTCTTCATTTTTCTGCCTTATGTTCATTAAATATGAAACTTCTTTTTGTATGACCTGTCGACTTATGAAGTGTCTCTAAAAATTTTCAGCCAAGTCAGTAAAAGAAACTATTGACCTTAGTGGAAGTTCTTTGAACCATTTTTGAGCCAAACCCTTAAGTGTAGCTGCAAAAAACTTGCATTTGATTGGATCAGAGTAACCATAAAGCCTAGCTATGGCAGACATGTGTACAATCCAATCAGCTGGCCAGTAGTTCCATGATAATGACCAAATCAAGATGTTTAAAATTAGACAGAATCTATTCCATTCTAATAAGAAGAATGAATATGCAGTCATGATCAATATTTGACACGATTTGCAAACCAATATTATTTTGAGATAATAATCGTTGAACTAGAGAGTTCAACTTTAGTCAGGACTTCAGTATCAGGCGTTTGAGGTTGTGGTTGTGGAGTTTCCTCACAATGAATCACATTTGGCTTTGGCCTTGAATATAACCGATCATAGATCAATCGGGATCTTTGTCTACTAACAGTTATAGTTAGTGAAGTCCCTGATTACTAACCATTTGAGTACTGCTAGCAGTATCTTCTTCTTCTTTCCTGCCTAACAAGTTCAACCAGAATCGTCTGGTGGTTGTTTAGTGGTTCTTGCTTATGCATTTTCACAAACTCCTGGATAGCAGCAAAGTTGTTCTGAAGAAACTAAAACATTTGTTCTTGTGCACGAGTTTCTCGTACATAAGAAGTTTCTCCTCCATAAAACTTAGCACTGATCCTCAGATTTTCGATCAGTAGGGTTTCATCTCCACTGTTTCCAAGAATAAGATGATTGGCTATGAACATTGAATATTTGGTTCATTTGAGACTGAAGGTAAAACCAATAAGAGCTGTTTGATTTTTGATTCAATTCCTTGACAGACAGCACCAATTGACGAATGTTGATACTTCTAGGGGGTAGACAACACAAAGTTGTAGAGAGCGAAAATAGTAATGAATGTGTCTAAATTGTATTAATGTGAGTGAGTTAGAATTGATTAATGTTAGTTATATATCTTGGGCGTGTGCCCCAATTTATAGGCAAGAAGTAGAGATTAAGCCCCTTTGTTTAAGCCTAATTATAATTTTACCCTTAATGAGTTTTCTTGCATTACAAGTAACTTATCCATGTATCATCAAGCAACAACCAAAGCAATTATTTAATAGAAAATTTTTGTGATCTCCTTTTATTATGTTTAAACAAATGAAACATGTATAATACAATATTTTATAATTTAAAAATTTATATTATATAAATTTTAAAATATAAGAAACGATCCCACAATGCTACTGTAAACCTTGTCTACTTAATACTAGTGCACAAGAACAATGACCTGGTGGTTGAATATTTGTTGGTAGTACCAAAGTTAGATATTGTTAACAGCAACAACGGTCACAAAAATTCACGTACTATTGAATTTTCGATAAAATAAAAATCTTAGAAATAACTCATAATGTATGTATCGCTTATTAAGATGTAATTAGATAAACTTAATATGCTGCAATGAAACACACGTATATGTAAATGTAATACTAAATATCAAATTAAAACTTCTCTAATGAACAGGTACCATTTTTAAACATGACTACCGGTCCATTGAAGTACAATCTAGTACTATTAAACTGTTAATCAACAAGGTCAATGCGGGGGTGGTGAATGAGGTTGAGACAGGAAATTTATTAGAAGATATCATTTGTACGAGGGAGCCGTTTGTGTGGTGCTTTTTTTGTCTACTTAATAGTTTTTCTAAATATCTAGTTACTAAGTTAGGCAAATTTGATAGATCTTTTTGATCTCTTCTTTTGAGTGGTAGGATAGTGCGCACAAGTTTGTGATTGAGCCATTGCTCGTATACTTGTACAGCCTTAGTTATTAATCAATAAATGCAATCGTGTTGTCGTTTAAAAAAAATGAAAAAGAGAGAATTGAATATTTATTAATTAAGTGATTTCGCTCTATAGTCAATTTTACAGATATTTTTATAAGACACTGATTAACAGGACGATAACAAAAATAAAATCTTATTGTACATGATAATACTTGCAATAATGGATACAAGTTATAATTACAAACTCTTTTTGTAAATTTAGAACCATAAAGATAATTACTAAAGAGTATAAATAGATGGATCGATCATGACTCAAGAATTACATAGTCTTTTTTTATTTTTTTAGGACTCACAGATCTAACTCTTCCATATTTTTTTTTTTTTTTGGGGGGTAGGAATTTTCCGCATACATCGCTATAATTATAAATGCAAAAGATGCAACTTGGGTCTTAAATGTAAACCAAAAAATGGCCCACAAAGATAACTACCTGTGGTACTCAATTTGCAAATTTACAAAAGACTTTGTCCAAATGACTACTCGATCCATTCCAACACCATAAGAATTTCCAGAACGGGTCCACGAACTTACCGTACAGTGAGGTATTTGGTTGACCGCGATTAATGGTGTTTAAATTCGATCAAATCTAAAAATTCAACTCAACCCGAATGAATTTAGAGTTAAATAAGTTAGATTTTCGAGTTTCGACTTATTTGAATAGGGTTACTCAATTTTAGTTGGGGTGGGTTTTATTTTTAAAACCTAACTCAACCCGAATAAACCCACATACCAGAATAATGACTAATTATTGCTATAAAATGATGTTTTTATTTAAGCATTTTTCCTTTTTTTTTTTTTTAAGTTTAGGGTTTCAGTCTAACCCGAAAACCCAAAAACCCGCCCGACTACTATTTGGATTGGGTTTTAATTTATTGACTCGAAAACCCAAAAATCCGACCCATGAACACTCCTAACCACGATTACTTTACATTTGCAATTTTTTAATTTGTATCATAATTTAAAAACTCGGTCGAGTTATACCAAGTTAACTCAGTTCGAAAGAATTATAAGTTATAGATTTGACGAAAAGTTCGATGAAAAATGAATTTTATCGAATTTTAGATTAAACTCGAGAAATTCACTGAGTAATTACAATTTTTTGTCCGAATTTAATTTATTTAACACTCAAAATAGATAAATTTTATATAAAATTTTGAAAACTTAAATTTTTTGAATTGATAATGAATAATATCTAAAAGACTCATAGGAAACTTAAAATTTTAAATATTTAACTTTTTATTTTTAAAATACTTAACCTAATTTTTAACATACTTTTATTCTTAATAGATAAAATATATAATAAATGTATGTGACTTATAATTTTAATTTTTATTTATTTTTAACTTAATAAAATTTAGCCAAAATTTTAAATATATTTAGCTAATTAAATTATGGAATCGAGCTCAAATTTCGAATTTTAAACATTCATCTCTATGTCTATTTGCGTCCTGGTCAAAACTTTACTATATATAGCCTAGTAACTTCTAACTGAAACAATGTTCGAAACGAAGTGTTAGAAACTAAGACATAAGATAAAGTAAGCAGGGAGGTGGATAAATATAAGGTAAATATTTAGGTAGAATCGGTTTTTTACTCTACTTATAGATCTTGTAGTGTGGATTAAATTTTAGAGAATTTATGACATCAGTTGATGAAATAAGATTATTTAATATTTAATTCTAACCACATGATCTACAAGTGGGGTTAAAAATCAGGTCTACCGAAGTATTTTCCTAAATATAATATATAACAGGAATTATATAATTCTTAATTGAAGTTTAAGTTAATTAGCAATTTTTGGTAGGTTTACCTCTTTTGATAAGCAACTTAAGTTGACATTTAACCATTTCTACATCTATTAGTATTGTCCGCTAGTTATTTAATTACTTTTTATGTTATTAGTTGGTCGTGACCAAATATCATAAGATAAGGGGATTCCATGTTTAATTCTTTCTTCTTCTATCATTTTCAAGCTAATTAAATATATTTTATATTGTGTTTAGATGGAGGGATTTAGATGAATTTGATATTATTTATTAAAATCTTAACCTATAATAAATAATTCAAACAAGTTATTGGATTTGGTTGTGAATTTGAAATTTTAAGAGTGTGATTTTAATAGTTGAATTTAAAATGACACAAAATTTTAAGAATGTGATTTTAATAATTAAATGAGTGAATTTAAAATTTACTCAAATTTTATATAATTTTAAATTCATCCAATTCAAATTAATTTTAAATCTTTATTTCAATTCAAATCTACCTATTCAAACAGAGTCTTTATGAATTTTGACTTTAGTATGATGTGAAATCCATCGTCCAAGACATCCAGGCGGGATTTACTGCTTAGTGGTAAATCTGTTGGATAAAGAAATTAAAGTCAACTACTCCATAAGGAAACTACAACTTTTTCTTTTTTCGGTAAGAAAAAAATTTGTTAGCACAAAAAAGTAGCATAAGATAAATATATTTACTATATATATAAATATACATGGAAGAAGAGGAAGAATTATAAAATAACGTACATCCGACATTCACAAAATTGAAAATAGCATAAATCTACAGCATAATAACCTTAATCACTACTCTAGAATATTCCTACTCAAAACTCTTAACTCAATTCTTCTCGATTGGATACTCTAGCAGACTCTCAATATATAACTCACAAGACTTGATTATCAAAAAATCTAATTAGATTAGGAAATATAATTAAATAAGAAATTATCAAATAACACTTAATACATTAAACAACTAAATTACCAAAATTCAATAATAACATCTTTCATAATTGATAAGAAATTTAGTTTAATTATGCAAGAAAAATTTAGCACTAGTGTTAATTATGCGACTAATGCATTTTCTCATGATTTTTAGTAGTTCTTTCACATCACTCCATGAAGTAAGGAGCTCCTAATAAAAATTAGGGTTACATACAGTAAACTCCCTAGTAGATTTAAGTTATTTTGCACTAAATCTCCTAACGTTATTTTTTCTGATTTTACCATTTTGACTAACAGTCAAATGTAACTCTGCATATTAGGAGATTACAAGATTTTGATTAAAGGTTAATTACATTAAAAAAAATTGACCCTTAAAGGTTAATTACATTAAACCCCTTAATGTTTAAGCCAGATTTCACTTTAGTCTCTCATGTAAATTTTGTACCGTTTAATGCTTTGGGAAAAGTAAAAAGCAATATTGTTGTCAATATTATTAAAAATATAAGTATTCTCTAAATTAATAATATTATGATTCTTCTGTTATGCTTTTTACAATATTAAAAGTTAAAAATACGATGAAATAATTAATTTTAAATTTTTTTTATGAATTATTAAAATTATTTCATCTAAATTATTTAAATTTGAGTTCGATTTATATGTATAAAGTTACTTTTTATAATTTTGGTGATAGTTGAATTATATTAATAAAGGAAAAGAAGTAAGAAAAAAATCATTTTAAATAAACATGACAAAACAAAAGGAAAATAGACTCGTATAATTTTAATAGATGATTATGGGTATCGTATATTTAAAAATTTATTTTTACATAAAATAAAATATAATAAAAAGATCAAAAAATCAAAAAATACCAATAGTATTAAGAAATTTTTGTATTTAAATTTTTTTCACAAGTATTTTAAAAAAACCACTAATGTTGGTGGACATTATTATATTTTTAGTTATCTTGACAATATTTTTATATTGATTAATGATTGAAGTAGGTTAATTGACACAACACTTGAATTAGGGATTAAAATGACAAATGTAACAAACTTTTTAAGGGTGTCAATGGGTTAGGTTATCGTGTCGTGTTAGGTGTGATCCATTTCTTAGCGTGTCGTGTTCATGTCGTGTTGTGGAACCCATTTCTTATCGCGTTGCGTTCGTATCTGACTTATTTAGGTTCATGTCGTGTTCTGTTTAACCTATTTACCATTAACAGGGAGTATCAATGTATTTGACAATTATATAACTTGCAATCCATTTGAGTGAAAATCTCAAATTTTGATTATTTCATAACTTAAATAATTATTAATACTAACATTGTTATTATAGTAATTTAAAACATATTATAAATAAAATTATTCAAAATTTTTTGGATAATATTTAGAATGATTATTATGTTTGATTTAATAATCTAATATTAAATCTATTATTAACAATATTAAAGTATACTATATTAAATTATAATAAAGAAAAAAATTTAGCAAAATCTGTTCAAACAATAACTTAATAGATTATCGTGTCAACTCATAGGTTGACCCAACCAACCCATTTAATTTCATGTCATAAACGGATTGACCCAATAATGACCCGATAAATTTCGAGTCGTGTCATAATCTATTAATTTCATTCGTGTTATCGAATCGTATCAGAAATTGCCAGCCCTAGTTAATTTTATATTTTCTTGTAATGTCTAGGTATAAAAATGTCTTTCTTGACTTTTCAATTGTCAAATTGTTGATGTGTATTAACAGAATGAGCAAAGTGAAAAAAAATAATAATAATATTAGAGAGTTTAGTACAAAATAACACAAATTTAAGAATATTTACTGTATTTAATCCTAAAAATTAAAGTTAAAATAATACTTTATTTAAATAAAATGATCGACTTTTGCAAACTGAAGAGACTCTCATTAGTAGGAATTTAAACATTCATCTCTATGTCTATTTGCGTCCTGGTCAAAACTTTACTATATATAGCCTAGTAACTTCTAACTGAAACAATGTTCGAAATCGAAGTGTTAGAGACATAAGATAAAGTAAGCAGGGAGGTGGATAAATATAAGGTAAATATTTAGGTAGAATCGGTTTTTTATTCTACTTATAAATCTTGTGGTGTGGATTAAATTTTAGAAAATTTATGACATCAGTTGATGTAAGTAAGATTATTTAATATTTAATCCTGACCACATGATCTACAAGTGGGGTCAAAAATCAGGTCTACCTAAGTATTTTCCTAAATATAATATATAACAGGAATTATATAATTCTTAATTGAAGTTTAAGTTAATTAGTAATTTTTGGTAGGTTTACCTCTTTTGATAAGCAACTTAAGTTGACATTTAACCATTTCTACATCTATTAGTATTACTTAATATCCGCTAGTTATTTAATTACTTTTTATGTTATTAGTTGGTCGTGACCAAATATCATAAGATAAGGGGATTCCATGTTTAATTCTTTCTTCTTCTATCATTTTCAAGCTAATTAAATATATTTTATATTGTGTTTAGATGGAGGGATTTAGATGAATTTGATTTAAAATCTTAACCTATAATAAATAATTCAAACAAGTTATTGGATTTGGTTGTGAATTTGAAATTTTAAGAGTGTGATTTTAATAGTTGAATTTAAAATGACACAAAATTTTAAGAGTATGATTTTAATAGTTAAATGAGTGAATTTAAAATGATATAAAATTTTAAGAGTATGATTTTAATAGTTAAATGAGTGAATTTAAAATGATATAAAATTTTAAGAGTATGATTTTAATAGTTAAATGAGTGAATTTAAAATGATATAAAATTTTAAAAGTATAATTTTAATAGTTAAATGAGTGAATTTAAAATTTATCTAAATTTTATGTCATTTTAAATGTCTCACCCAATTCAAATTCATTTTAAATTCTTATTTCAATTCAAATCCACCCATTCAAACAGAGTCTTTATGAATTTTGACTTTAGTATGATGTGAAATCCATCGTCCAAGACATCCCAGCGGGATTTACTGCTTAGTGGTAAATCTGTTGCATAAAGAAATTAAAGTCAACTATTCCATAAGGAAACTACAACTTTTTCTTTTTTTTGGTAAGAAAAAAATTTGTTAGCACAAAAAAGTAGCATAAGATAAATTTATTTAATATATATAAATATATATGGGAGAAGAGGAAGAATTATAAAATAACGTACATCCGACCTTCACATTGAAACCGGCATAAATTTACAGTATAATAACCTTAATCACTACTCTAGAATTTTTCTACTTTAAACTCTTAACTCAATTCTTCTCGATTGCATACTCTAGCAGGCTCTCAATATATAACTCACAAGACTTGATTATCAAAAAATCTAATTAGATTAGGAAATATAATTAAATAAGAAATTTATCAAGTAACACTTAATACATTAAACAACTAAATTACCAAAATTCAATAATAACATCTTTCATAATTGATAAGAAATTTGGTTTAATTATGCAAGCAAAATTTAGCACTAGTGTTAATTATGCGACTAATGCATTTTCTCACGATTTTCAGTAGTTCATTCACATCACTCCATGAAGTAAGGAGCTCCTAATAAAAATTATGGTTACATATAGTAAACTTCCTTAAGGTTTGAGTTGTTTTGCACTAAATCTCCTAACATTATTTTTTCTGATTTTACCCCTTTGACTAACAGTCAAATGTAACTCTGCAGTTAGTTTTTTCAACAACAAAAAAAAAAAATTGACCCTTAAAGGTTAATTACATTAAACCCCTTAATGTTTAAGCCAGATTTCACTTTAGTCCCTCATGTAAATTTTGTATCATTTAATGCTTTGGGAAAAATAAAAAGCAATATTGTTGTCAATATTATTAAAAATATAAGTATTCTCTAAATTAATAATATTCTGAAGCTTCTTCAGTTATGCTTTTTTCAATATTAAAAGTTAAAAATACGATGAAATAATTAATTTTAAATTTTTTTATGAATTATTAAAACTATTTTATCTAAATTATTTAAATTTGAGTTCGATTTATATGTATAAAGTTACTTTTTATAATTTAGGTGATAGTTGAATTATATTAACAAAGGAAAAGAAGTAAGAAAAAAATCATTTTAAATAAACATAACAAAACAAAAAGAAAATAGACTCATATAATGTTAATAGATGATTATGGGTGTCGTATATTTAAAAATTTGCTTTTACATAAAAATAAAATATAATAAAAATATCAAAAAATACCAATAGTATTAGAAAATTTTTCTATTTAAATTTTTTTCACAAGTATTTTAAAAAAATCACTAATGTTGGTGGATATTATTATATTTTTAGTTATCTTTATTATATTTTTATATTGATTAATGACTGAAATAGGGTAATTGACACAACACTTGAATTAGGGATTAAAATGACAAATGTATTTACAAACTTTTTAAGGGTGTCAATGGGTTTGGTTATCGTGTCGTGTTAGGTATGATCCATTTCTTAGCGTGTCGTGTTCGTGTCGTGGTGTGGAACCCATTTCTTATCGCGTTACGTTCGTGTCTGACCTATTTAGGTTCATGTCGTGTTCTGTCTGACCTATTTACTATTGACAGGGAGTATCAATCTATTTGACAATTATATAACTTGCAATCCATTTGAGTGAAAATCTCAAATTTTGATTATTTAATAACTTAAATAATTATTAATACTAACCTTGTTATTATAGTAATTTAAAACGTATAATTAAAATTATTCAAATTTTTTTGGATAATATTTAGAATAAAGTATTATGTTTGATTTAATAATCTAATATTAAATCTATTATTAAAAATCTTAAAGTATACTATATTAAATTATAATAAAGAAAAAAATTTATACAAATCTAGTTCAAACAATAACTTAATAGATTATCGTTGTCAACTCATAGGTTGACCCAACCAACCCATTTTCATTACTCATGTCATAAACGGATTGACCCAATAATGACCCGATAAATTTCGAGTCGTGTCATAATCTATTAATTTCATTCGTGTTATCGGATCGTATCAGAAATTGCCAGCCCTAGTTAATTTTATGTTTTCTTGTAATGTCTAGGTATAAAAATGTCTTTCTTGACTTTTCAATTGTCAAATTGTTGATGTGTATTAACAGAAGGAGCAAAGTGAAAAAAAAAATAATAATATTAGAGAGTTTAGTACAAAATAACACAAATTTAAGAAATTTTACTGAATTTAATCCTAAAAATTAAAGTTAAACTTTTATTAAATAAAATGATCGACTTTTGCAAACTGAACAGACTCTCATTAGTAGGAAAGCACAATTGATGATGAATAAATTCACAGTTTTCCATGGAATTGGTCATTTATATTCATTTGAGCTCTCTTTTTTGGCTTTAAACAAAAATTTAACATAGACACCTTCTACTGGAAATTTTTTATATAGGCTAAGTATTTATTTACAGTGTGTGATACATCAAGAGAGAAAGGTACTTAATGTGGGACTTACAGTGAGAGGTCTCACATGAAGCCTACAAACTTATCCTTTTGATATATAATATGTACAAATACTTTAATTTATGTAAATATTTACTCTTATTAATTCAAAGAATCCAACACCATCAACCTTTGCAAACTGAACCGGCTTTCATTAGTAGGAAAGTACAATTGATGATGAATAAATTCAGTGTTCACCAAGGAATTAGTCATTTCTATTCATTTCTAGCTATTAATTCTGCTTGCGTCAAATTTGAGGTCTTCGACTCCTAAGTCTTGTTATACCGGTCAACTCATCTTTGCCAAGACAGTCCACGCTGTCTGTCCCTACTACACTTTGACGAACGTCTTGTGGCAGTCAAGCTCCTTTAGAATTAGTAAAACATTTTCAGCCACATCTTCTTTGGCATGCATGATTAGGAATAACATTACTCTATATCTATCTCTTCCCGTTAAACAGCCCTGAATGATGAAGAACATGTCCTTCCCACGGCCGCTGCTTCTCCGAATTGCTTCAGCTGCTGCTGCTGCTGCTGCATTTGTTTGCCTTGCAACTCTTGCTTCTGCAGCCACTCTTCCCGCTGATGAAGGTAATATTTACATTGAAAAAATAAAAAAAAAACTCTCCAGTGATTTGAACTTACCACGGATCGACCATAAACAAGCGTTTTATCACTTAAACCATCTATGTATTTAGATTATTAAGCACTTAGCTCTTTATGCGTTCTTGATCTTTACCATGAGTTTGTTTAATGATAAAACAAGGGTTAATTACAGTTATTTATTTTGTCGTACATTTTTTTTATCTACAAATTACTCTCAAAGTTAAATGAAGTTAAAATTTTCATTTTAAGGGAATAGTAAAATGTCATTATTTCCTCCAATCTTTTAATTGCCTCAACTAATATAAAATTATGATGAGTTGCACTTTGGTATTTGATTTATTTTACAGGCAATTTGTCATTCAAAAGTAATGACTTTATTAATTTTTTCATTCAATATTATTGAAATTTTTTTTTACCCTTCAATAGTCATTGTATGAATTAGTTTACTATTTTATGTTTTTGTCTTTGCATCCATTTTTAGCATGCCATCACATACTTATTCCATTAATATTATTTTTATATTTAGAATAAAGTATCTTATTTATTTAATCACATTATTTTATTTTTATAATCTTTCACTTTATTTTATCTATTATCATTAATTAATTCATCACTTTGTATTTAAAAAAATACATTATGAGAGTAAATATGCTACTTTGAGATATGATCAACATATATTTTAAATAAATTTAAATTGATCAACTAATTCACTTTCTCATGTTACCTAGAACAAGAAAGAAAAAACTTAGAATATTAAATTTAGTTTATTATACACATCTTTCAGAGAATAATTTTAATAAAGAAATTGACGAAGTGTAACAAAAAATATTGAAGGTAATTATGACATTTTACTACTCTCTTTATATGAAAATTTTAACTTCATTACTAATTTAACTTTAGAAGCAATTTATAGATAAAATAAATATATGAGGTAATTTACA
This sequence comes from Cinchona pubescens, assembly GCA_025175665.1. Taxonomy (NCBI): domain Eukaryota; kingdom Viridiplantae; phylum Streptophyta; class Magnoliopsida; order Gentianales; family Rubiaceae; genus Cinchona; species Cinchona pubescens. The sequence continues at coordinate 2,706,172 of JANKKI010000187.1, read as the reverse complement.
ACTGTCTCCTATTTACAGAGGGCAAACTATAATTAAGCCTAAAAAATAAGCAAGACTTGGGGTCCGTTTGGTCGGATATAAAATGTTTTCATTAATGAAAATATTTTATATAAAAAAGACTATTTTCCCTATAATCTTCTGGTGTTTTGATGACGACATTTTTTTTTTGAAAAATATTTTTTGATATTTTTCATCTTTTAATATGAGTTAAAAAGACGTATATTGTAGAAATAAATACGATACGGTTGACAATCAACACAAGATTCATTTTGTTTAAAATTAAATTTTAAGATAATATTGTTGTAAACTATTCATAACTAGTGGGTAAAGACACACTGTGTGCTAACTAAAAGAAAAAAGGGTGGAAGTTATTATTGGAAGTTGTAATGTTAAATGGTAGTTTATGTTGATAGATTGGTTAGAAAAACTACTTATGAGGGTCATATTAGAAATGCAAACAACTTTAAATAACGGACACCAAATTTGGTGCTTTTGCTTCATTATATTATATAGATAGGTTGGTTAGAAAAACTATTCATGAGGGTAATATTAGAAATGTTAAAAATGATAGATACCAAATTTGGTGCTCTTGTTTTATTATATTATATAGATGATAATTATATTATTTTAGTAGTCATACGGAAGAGAAAAGGAATTGATAAAATTATGGATTAGTGTCATTCTTGTACCATTTAAAAAATAACTTACGTGGTTTTATGTCTGAGGAAGGAAAATTAGAAAATATTATTTTTCAGTGGTTGGCGCGAAAAGAAAAGTCCAACCAAACAGACCCTTGATGATGGGCCGTTTTCCATTCTTGACTGAATTGTTTCTTGGTGGTTTTGTTGGTTGTAGTGGGAGCTCTACAGCAAATTGCTACGACTTTAGGGAAGAAGAATTGGGATTTCACTGTGGATCCATGCAGTGGATTACGGAACTGGTCTACTCCTAATCCCGACAAAGGGCTCTATTGAGTCGTTTGAGAATGCTGTTACTTGTGATTGTTCCTTCATCAACAACACTGTTTGCCATGTTGTCAGCATGTAAGTCTGTCTAATCCTATGCTGATAATTGATATTAATTAATGGATATTTAGCCAAATTATTTACTTTTTATATTACTTCTTGATTATTTTTCAGTTTCTTAATGCTAGAATTATATATAGGCATGTTGGATTAATTAACCATAATCAGAAATTTTCTTAAAAGTTTAATTATGATCTTCAATCTTTCTACAATGTCACAAAAAATTGGCTTTGGACGCCTGGTTAAAATTTGTGTTTACCATTTTATCTACTCTGTGCTCAAGTCTTCTATTATACTTTTTTGTATTACCAACATTGTCCTTCTTGAAATTGGACTTAATTTATATTTTCCATGGTAGTTATATAGATGACACATTTCAGTCTAATAATATGTCTGATAGGATGTGTACCATAAGTGTAACAAAGATATTTATATATATATACAAAGCAAAAAAGAAATTAGTTTTGCTGCATGTCATTATTTAAATTTTTTTTTTTTAGTCTTATTACATATGAGTGACTACTTAATACCCATAATTTCTTTTCCACTCTCTATATTATTACTTTTATAACTTTTCATAGACATTTTTAGTGCTTATAATTTTTCTTTTGAAAATTTGTGCAAATATTTTTAAAGTCACACCCATAAGGTGTGTCTTTCCTACTAGTAATACATAACTGAAGCCTCACAGACGCATTTAGATGAGGGATGAATAAATCATGTAACACATAGTGTTAACAAAGTCAGAAAAATTTGAAAATTTTTATTCCATAAAAAATTTGAGTTCAGAAATTTTAATGCGATAATTAAAAAGAGAGAAATATATGTTTCAAGGTTTTCTTGATCAATTGGAGGATGATTAAAAAGAGAGAAATTTGTACTGTGACCATGATTTTGTCTCTATTTTCTCACTTGCTCTTGATCAATTTTGTTGTAATACGCGAAGCGACAGTAATTTTGTCCCTGTTTGGCAAGAAAGTAAAAAAAAAATTTACCATCCAGGTAAGAGACACAGAACGTTTTGATGGCAACATAACTCATTTAGGTCTGACTTTTGTAGTTTAATTAGGAGTATTGACCCAAAGAAAATGATCAAGCAAATGTTTAGGTTACTAAAAGCTAATTATAGCATAGTAAATATGACAAATGATAACTTGTTATTGTTAGTGTTTAATCTAGGAATGAAATTGCAGAATCAGGGAAATTATGGCATAATATTTATTCAGTTTAGTAGTAGTGTAATCTAGCATAGCATCAAAAAAATTGAGGGACATATTCCCGGATTGATTCTCTATGTGTTTGAAGAAGTTCTCCAATGAAAATTTCAAATTCCCAGAAAAATGGTACCCGACCATCTTCAACAGGGTACTGTGCTTTGCAGATACCTAAGTTTGAGGGTTGGTTAAGTGTCAGAAAATGACTGATGACTAACCCGACAAAAGAGGATACCTGCCCTGCAAAGACCCACCCCTCGACGCCTGACCCCTCTTTTGTGTAGTCTGTTACTCATTTCATTCAATTGATGACCATCTTTTCTGAAATGCAGAATACTCAAAGCTCAAGATCTTCCAGGAATATTGCCGCCAGAATTGATAAAGCTCCCTTATCTCCAAGAAATGTAAATATGTGTGGCCTTATTTCAGTGTGGAAGGAACCAAAAACCCATGAAAAAAGATCAATTTTTAACTAACTAGACTGATTTTCCTTTTGCAGTGATCTGACTCGGAATTACCTCAATGGCACCATCCCTCCGGCATGGGGTTCAATGCAACTTGTAAACATGTATGCTAGGCTTCTACTCTTCTCTTTCCTATCGTTCTGTGTTCTTGTGAAAAACATCTTTTGTTAGTGAATGTGTTTACTGCAGTTCCCTGACTGGAAACCGGATATCAGGGCCATTGCCAAAAGAACTTGCAAATATCAGCACCTTAGCAAATTTGTAAGATTTTGTCACAGATCATTCTCCATTATTGTCATGGATGTATGATGCCTGTATTCTATTTTTTCTGTACTGCCTGATCAAAGTTGATTTTTTTTTTTTTCCTTTAAAATTTGCTTTGCACTGTCAATAGAACTCTCGAGTTCAATCAATTGTCTGGAACTATTCCTCCAGAGATTGGGAAACTCCCTCAAGCAAAGAATGTAAGACCCTTGAAATCGATCAATATATTGTTATGGTTTACGTTTGACAATCCAATTGGTTTATTTTCCCTTTTATTTGATAAAGTTACGAGAATTTATAAATGCTTTTTTTAACCCTGTTGTTGAAGACTTTTAAGCTCAAACAATTTGACTGGGGAGTTGCCCGGAACACTAGCTAATTTGACCACTTTGAATGACTTGTGAGTTTATCTTTCTGATTTTTAAATTTAATAAGCTGATTAAAGTTTTCCGATACATTTCCCTCTTCAAATCTAGATAATGGTTTCTTGATTAATTTGTTTGGAAAATGCAGTCGCATTAGTGATAACCGGTTTGTGGGAAGTATACCGAATTTCATTCAGAACTGGACAAACCTTACAAAACTGTGAGACCTTGACCCCCATTCGATGTTTTCATTTTTCTTTTGTCCATTTAATTTGCTAGTGCTTTTCACCATTTTTTTTTTAATTCTTCGACAACTATTTTCATGTGATCGCAGAGTGATTCAGGCTAGTGGTCTAAATGGGCCAATACCATCTGGCATTGCTTCCTTGACAAAATTAACTGACCTGTAAGTTCAAGTTTTTTGTACTTTTTAATACGGAGTTTGATGACTAATATTTAGTGCTTGAACAATATAATCTGTTGGTCATTTGTCTCTTTGAATGAATACATACAGGAGAATCAGTGATTTGAAAGAAAATGACACAACTTTTCCTCCCCTTAATGGGGCAACTAATATGAAGACACTGTAAGTCTTGTGACATTGTGCTGCACTCTCGAGAGAGAATACCATTATTTTAATCTAACTTCATGTGGAATTGACTTTTTAGGATATTAAGAAGTTGCAATATTGTCAATACATATTGAGCAGTTACCAGAGTTTCTTGGCTCATTGACAAATTTGAAAGTCTTGTGAGTAGATTTGGATTTCTTCTCTTTTCAAGTTCAATTTTGTTGATCTTGCTATACTGCTTCTGCTGTACAATATGCTTGACCTTAAAGTCATTGTTTATTATTTGCAAATACTTGATTTACATTCAAGCTGATAATAAGAAACTCATGACTTGCATTTATAACCTTGAAAGTAATGTCAAAGAGAATACCATATTAGGTATATAATAAAGAAGAGCTCCTTTGCTATAGTGTATAGCGTTCATCTTCAACAGCATATCGGATATCCAGGTTCGAGCAATTAATTTAGCAATTAGTTTATGTATTGGGAGAGTTTCTGGGAATATTTTTGAACCATGACCTACTATATGTAAAGTTTGTCCTTGCTGAGTAGTATTTGGGAGACACTAAAACGGATAATTGACAAGTTCTGCTGCCTGTCTGTTTAATCTCTCGAGCCATGATTTGTGGATGTTTGAGAATGTTGGGCTAATTAGAACGTGATACCAGTAAAATGACAAAGCTGCAGATGGAAACATGCATGATAGACCTATGTGAAGAGAAGTAGAAACTAATGCATTCGCTAGATGTAGTTAAAGTAGTATCAACAAAGATTTAATTGAAGTGGATAAATAAGCTGTTGTGGTATACAGACCATAAACCAAAACATCCATCTCTGACTAAAAGGATATACCTAGTACCCACTTTTACTCTAACTGATGAGTTAGCCATAATTGATAAAATACAATTTGTATGCCCAACCAAAAAAATAAGTTGGAAAAGCGGTATCTGTTGCAGGGGTGCTCCTCAGAGATGAAATTCTATGATGTACTAGAGGAACATTTGCTCACACCTCTTTTAAAATGTAGTTCTCTATCTTTCTCTTGCAGGGACCTCAGTTTTAATAAAATAAATGGATCTATTCCAAGCAACTTTTTTAGTCTATCAAAGACCGATTATATGTAAGAATGTTGATTTTTACAGAAGAAGTTTTTTTTCCCCTTTTTTCACCTTGATGTGTTTTAACTTGATTGTGCTGCCGTATCCAGAAATTCATATTTCCTTCTGGATACTACTAAAACTAGTCTATAGCCAAAAATTTACTAATTTGTCAATGCTAAGATTTGCTAATTTGTCCATGCTGATTTTTCTAGTTATCTGACTGGGAACTTCCTCACTGGAGCAGTCCCTGATTGGATGCTGAAAGATGGTGAAAATATGTAAGTTCATTTCAAAGATTTGTCAAGTAACAAATGTCATGGTTGTTTAATGGAGTTGGGTTTAGTTCCATCTCTTGTATGGTTGATTGAGTAAGCTTCTTTTGTATTTATCTCACTTCTTACCCAAGAAACATCAAAAGCCAGAGTCTTCTGTTGTTTTCCTATCCACCCGGACCATTCATCAGTTAACTGTGTTTTCCAATACTTAGTTCCAGTCTGTCAACTTTTACTGTTCTGGTTTAGAAGTTCTATTTTGTTTCCTCTTGTTTTGATTTATTTTCACATCCTGTCTTGTATCCTAATATTGCCAATGTTGAAGAAGCTTGTTAACTGAAAATCTATCATTTTTTGAGTTCTAATCTAAGGACTGCTAAGATATTGGGATGAGTTTGTTTGGTTTTGCTTTCATTACATTTTAAATTAGGTCAATTATTAGACTGCATAATAGACCACATCAACGGATTACAAGTGATGATGGCTAAAATGAAAATTTTAATTAAAGGGAACAGAAACAAAGGTATAAACTGTAATACAGGTTAATTCATTGCTTTCTTGTTTATTTATTCTCCCATAACTCAAAATACTTCTTCTGCTCAATGTATCTTAGATGTTATTATTGATCATGTCTTGAATTCTTTATCCAGTGACCTTTCATACAATAATTTTACTGGAAGTTCTGAAGCATCAAATTGTCAACCAAGAAACTTGTGAGTTTACCTTTAGTTCTCTGAAAGTAATAGATCTTTTTCAAGATTTTTTTTTTTTGTTAAAATGCTTGCTAATATAATTTGAAGTTAATTCTTTATCAGGAACTTGTTTGCAAGCTCTTCAAAAGGGAATACATCGTAAGTTTCCTTATCCTAATATTTTGGTGGCACTACCAACTCTAGAAAGAACATACTATATTGTATGGAAATGATCTTTGTTTTACTAAACAACACCAGTCTCCACCTTATGCTTTCTAATTCTGGATTATTGCTTTGTTCATTCAGCGACATTGTCTCATGCTTAAGGAGCTTCCGCTGTCCAAGGAGTAAGTTAATTTTGATTGACTGCTTTTGGATTTTAAACTTTAGTCAATTGTGAACCACCTATGCTGTTGAACTCTGTGGAGAAGGCCAATAAATTTTAGACGAGAGCAAATTAGAAGAATGATCTCCAGCTCCAAACCTGCAAATTATATGACATAATCTAATCTTTTGACCATTTCAAGTGTTAAAAATTATTGTCACCTGTAGAATCTAAAGAAACTGATAAAGCAAGGGTGAAAGTCTTTGATGGATTATGGTTTGGTTATCAAGTTTATTCCAGAACATTACATTACAATCATTTTGATAGTCAAACAAGCACTAATTGCTCTCATGAGTTGTTAACCATGCATGAAATAGACCTAAGCATCTTAGCTCCAGGAAACTTTGAAGTCTAAGGGATTCCGACTTCGAACTCTCTCCACAAGCATTTACACAATCAGGATCTGGTGGTTCTAGCATTTAGTTTTGACAAAAAACCTAGCGGACTTAATATTAAAGCATTCAGCTTGAGCAAAATTAGATCCATTATTCTGATCTGACATCTTATTGCTCATTTATTTGCTCATGGTTTTGGTTCTTACCTCACTTCTTATTAGATATTCTTGTTACAGCAAAAATTACTTTTTCCTTTCAATTATCTAATTTAATGTGTTTGAGAGTCAAGCCAACAACTGCAGTACTACCAATCCGAAAGATGCTGGAATATACATGCCTACTAACTTGGAGTTGTAACACTGATATTCCTGCAGTATCTGTTCCCTTTTGCTTGGTTCCTTTGCTTAAAAGTGACATGAATTTCCATGTCTTGATACTAGTCCAGCATGTGATAAGAAATTTGCTAAATAAGAAATTAGCACTTTCTTTTGTGTTGTTATATTTTTCATTTTAGTTGTATTAGTTTCACTTCTTTTTCTTCTGTCCAAATTGTAAAACATTTTGAATTGCTTTTCACTAGGTTGGTACTCTCTGCATATAAATTGTGGTGGAAAAGAAGTGAAATTTGACAATAATACAAGTTTTGAAGACGATATAGATTCAGGTGGACCTTCAAAGTTTTTCCAGAGTAGGAGTAACTGGGCATTTAGCAGCACTGGTCACTTCTTGGATGATGACAGCGCTAGAGATTCGTATATTTGGACAAAGACAAATAGTTCAAGCATATCTGGAAACAACTTGGGATTATACACGGATGTACGACTTTCCCCCCTTTCACTGACATATTATGCTTTCTGTATGCTAAATGGGAACTACACAGTAGACCTATTATGGCAACTTCATTTTGCCGAAATAATGTTTACCGATAACAGATCATACAGTAGTCTGGGGAGGCGCGTCTTTGATATTTATATTCAGGTATCTTTACACCTCATTTTACTTATTTCGCGTAGAAGTTTTTCAGATTTTCAAAAGAATCAGTATCGTTGAAGCAGAAACAAAGAATAGCAAGCCGCTTATATAGACTTGTTGGCAGTATAAAGATTTTGCACACAAATTGATTGGGTTAACTGCTACTTTAGATATTATCTATTTCTGCTTGCGTAATCATTGGTCTTTTTTGTCACTATTTCAGGGAAGGTTGGTGGTGAAAGATTTCAATATTGAGGATGAGGCTGGTGGGGTTAATAAACCTGTTATTAGAAATTTTACTGCTGTGGTGACTGACAATACTTTGGAGATCCGCCTCTTCTGGGTTGGATTAGGGACAACTGGTATTCCTGTTAGGGGAGTTTATGGTCCTTTGATTTCAGCAATTTCTGTAAGTCCTGGTAAGCTTCTAAGATCTGTAAACAAAATTTTCTGATATGGTGCTAGTTCTATATTTTCTTTGTGGTCGTTAATTAGGTGCTCCTTAGGAAAGCAAGTTATAAAGCACTACAGCTAGATTTGTTTTATTTCGATCGATCATTACTATGCAGAGGCACTTTTGTTGTGCTGCCTGACAGGCAGACTAGTCTTCATGTGAGTCTTCTTCAAAGAACATATAACATAAAGCAGTTGTTCACATTTCTCAATATATTTCCTAGCCTTCAGACACCTTTGAAGAACATGGAGCGAAAACGAATGATTTGTTCACGTTTCATTTTTATTTTCACAAAAGAGGTGGTTGGATAACTTCTTCTTCTTCTTCTTCTTCTTCTCTCTCTCTCTCCATATTCAGACTTTACACCACCATCAGACCATGGAAATAGTGTACCGGCTGGTGCTATAGTTGGCATTGTAATTGCAGTTCTGTTTGCCATCACTTTGGTTCTAGTCATTCTTTGGTGGAAAGGTTGTTTACGACATCAAGCGTTCAATGGAAACTGGTAAGTCCTTTTTTTGGGCCATACAATGTCTATCATGCTATCTAATAATTGGATAAAGTGTACAAGTTCTGATAAAGAATTGAAAGGCATCATCATCTTATTCCCAGTGTAATATATTTGTGTTTCTTTTCGAGTATGAAATGTTATAAATATGTCTAAATGAGAGATGATCCATCAGCAGTAGCTTGGTTCAGTCTGCTGCTTCCAAGTTTTGGCATCCTGATGTTTCGGGATTTTATAAGAATTTATGTATCAAATATGAGATGCTCACTCTGATAACTTTCCTTTGGAAGATCTAAGGGGTCTAGATCTGCATACTGGATCGTTCACCCTAAGACAAATTAAAGCTGCTACAAATAACTTCGACGCGGCTAATAAAATTGGAGAAGGTGGCTTTGGTTCTGTCTACAAGGTGACCCATACGAATTGTTCATTTCTCCAAATTTTTAGCATTGGATATATCTTCCCTTTTTTTCGTGGGTTCGTTCTAACCTGAGATTATATCTTTATTGAAGGGTCATCTCGCAGATGGCAGTACCATTGCTGTGAAGCAGCTTTCTTCCAAATCAAAGCAAGGGAACCGTGAGTTTGTGAATGAAATAGGCATGATTTCAGCTCTACAGCATCCTAACCTGGTGAAGCTCTATGGATGCTGCATTGAGGGAAACCAATTATTGCTTGTATATGAATACATGGAGAACAACAGCCTTGCTCGTGCATTGTTTGGTAAACTAATTGTTAACAAGATTCAATTAAAAAATTGTGTGCATGTATTTGCACAAGTCAACACAATTTATTTTCATTCTTCTGATGCACCTGGATGTTATAGGTCCTGAGGAACACCAGTTGGAATTGGATTGGCCAACAAGACACAGGATTGCTGTAGGTATAGCAAGAGGTCTGGCTTATCTTCATGAAGAATCAAGGTTGAAGATTGTCCACAGAGACATCAAGGCCACTAATGTTCTACTTGATAAGGATCTAACTCTTACCCCAAGATATCTGACTTTGGTCTGGCCAAGCTTGATGAAGAAGAAAACACCCACATAAGTACGCGTATTGCTGGAACCCTGTGAGTGCGTGCATAATTTTTCCTAGTGGGAAAGTGTTTTATAATTCTTTCTAAATACTAAGTTAAATATCGAATTTCATATTTGGTCTTTGCCAAGAGTAACTTTCCATTTATTGGTAAGGAAAATATTTTAGCTATAAACCATCCTCCACTCTTAACTAATTTATAGATATTAGAGAAAGTAAAGTCCCACATGTTTTCCAACTCACTCTTAGTATTTGAATTTGTTTGCTGCTTTCTTTTCAAAGAATTGATATTTAAGCTCTTCGGTGATATCTGTACTAGTTAAGACATGCATTTTGAACATAGTTGATTTCTGATAGATCTTGTCTTTTCTCTTTTCTGTCTTTTTCATTGTGTGGATGCCCATTTTTAACTTAAGCAACTTAATATTGAGAATTATGGGAGATGAATGGTAAGTGCTTTATCGATAAATATTCTGAATTCATATTTATGATTTTTCAGTGGATATATGGCACCTGAATATGCAATGAGGGGCTACTTAACTGACAAAGCAGATGTATACAGCTTTGGGGTTGTCCTTTTGGAAATTGTCAGTGGAAGAAGTAACACCAGAATCAAACCAAAGCAGGATTGCTTTTATCTTCCTGACTGGGTAAATTCATGATATTGCTCTCTTGCTTTTATTCTTCCAGGTTTTTTGTTGGTTTAACCGTGAATGCAGCCTTATGTTTGGGACTGAAATATGCAATTCTTGTTCCATGCTAGTAGTTAGGACCCATTCTTACAAGATTATGCTAATTTTTTTTTTCCTATTACTTAAGAATCTGGCTGACGGCTGCTTTGAGTATTCTCCTTAAAGATGATATAAGGTGATGCTTTTTATTACTGTGTGTTATTCTGATGCATCAGAAATAGGGTCAATGCATAGATGAAGGATCTCTTGTTTCATATTACCTAATGTGTCAAGAAAACTTAGTCAAGTTTAAGTTGTAATTTAAGCTAGGTGGTAGCCCTTTTTACCCCTCAGGAAACAATTTTTGTTTGCTGAAATCCCAGTATTCCATCTTCTTTAGGCTAATCTGCTGAAGGAGGAAGGGAAACTACTGGAACTTGTAGACCCAAGATTCGGATCAAACTTCAATGAAAAGGAGGTTATGCTGTCCATACATGTAGCCCTTCTTTGCACCAATGTCTCCCCAACGGTTAGACCTAGTATGTCATCAGTAGTTAGCATGCTGGAAGGGCGAGTAGTTGGTAAAATGCTCCTATCGGAATTGAGTGTCTCGAACAAGAAGGTCAAGCCCAAAGAGATCCTGGATCAGCAAGAAGAAACAAATTCATATGATAGCCATGCACAGCATGTATCAATGGATGTGCCATTTCTTGCATCAACCTCTTCAGGAGATTTATACCCCATCACTCTGGATTCTGGTAATCTGGAAAACAGATTGTAGAGAATATTTGTATGTCTGAGCTTTGTATATTGGAGTCTTTCCATTTTTTCTTGCCGAAACATGTGTGTAAATTGACAGAAAAATGTTAGAGGGTTTCGCGTACTGTATTCCTGTTGCACACAAAACAACTGAGATCTTCAATCATGGTGCTAATTTTACTCAGTTCGATGTATCCTAGCTTTTTCCTTGGTCAAGTACTTCCCATCTCAAAAAAAAAATTAGTGCCTTAGATAAGTTATTGGTTAATTATTCAGAATCTTAAGTTACGGACTCCTATATAGGAAACAAGTGTTTGACTATATAAAGGAAATGGGAGACTTCACTCTGAACTCGACAACTAAGTGTAATGTTGATAGTAAAACGCTTCGTTATTATTTATTGGTCATGAGTTCGAGTCAATAAAAAATAGAGAAATAGGTGGAATATTTTTATTAAAAAAAAAAAAAAAAAAACTCTGAACTCGAAGTCGATCACGAACTCGAACCCTCCACAAGTTTACAACTTTTAAATAAAAGTAATCCATGATATTAGCCCTACTCTTATTTCGCACGCAAGAAATAAAAGGAAGGAGGGAGGCAGGGAGAAGCGAATCAAGGAAGGATTGAAGTTGGAGAAGGTGAAGGTAACCATGTTTCACTTAGGAGGAGTTAGCTTGGTTGTTGTAATTTTTCTTATTTCAGAGAACTCCATTACAGTTCCTGGTTTGCTGTGACATTCCTTCAAAGTTGTACCATGTTGTAGTTCAGTAATAGATATTATAGCGAGCCTAAGTAGTTGGAACAAAATATAGGTAGGAAATAAAATAGGTTGATGCAGTCACAGAAAACCTTGTATAAGAAGTTTCTGTAAAAATGCCAAAACTTGTTAGTACAAGAATTTACGGATCCTTTGTAAGAAATTTTTTGTAAGAAAATTTTTATATGGATTAAAGTATATTACTTCACTATATATCTCATAATTTATAATTGTTCATATTTTTTAATTTATAAATAAAGTATTTTAATTTTTAAAATTTTAAAAGAAATCAAACAGACGATATTGGTAAGTTATATAAAATAAGATGTATAATTTATATAAAAAATTTCTTTTCTAGTGTGTGATCGCATGCTTGTGCGGAAGTCATTTCATGGTGACTTTGGCGGGACTAAATTTACACTTTGTGGTCCCGAAAAATGTGTGGCCAAGTTTGAAGCACAAGAATTCTACATTACAAGGAACCCACCAAACTGGTCAAATTAAAAGGTTAGAAAATGTTAATTGATAACAAATAAATTTTGTAGTGAAACTTTTTTCTTATCCTAACAATATAAGAGAATTTTACAGTTCTACTGAGGGAATTATTCAATTACTTTTAAGGATTTGTATGGTATAAATTTTTAAAACACATAATATTGTAATATACTGTATAATATTTTAAAGTACGATGAGATGATTCTCTCAATAAAATAGTAAAATTTTTCTAAAATATAAAGAAATAAAAAGGGGATGAAACCCCCTTCGGACATAAGATAAGTTCCAAATTTTAAATTTAGAAATTTATGGATTTTGGAAAAATTATAGCAATATATGCCATAACATGAACTTTACTAAATATTTTCATCCATGGCCTAATATAAATATTTGGACAATGTCTATTATTACACATTATTTTACTGTTAATCATTAAAATATTACCTAAAATAAATTTCTAGACAAAACCTATTATTACACGTTATTTTAATCATTGAAATATTACCTAAACAATATATTAACAATGTACACGTAGTTACTTTATTAGCATAACTAAATTATGGAAGTTAAACGTCTCGTAAGAAAATCATTTTTATTAGTTTTAAATATTTATACAGTATAAACTTTTAAAATAGATGATATTTTGAAATACAAATTTTAAAAACACTATGAAAAGGTTCCTAAGAAAGACAATATAATTTTTCTGTAAATTACAAGTCACGTGATATAGTCTTGTACAACATTTATGTATATTTGTAGGTTAAATTGTATTATTTTGCTTATTTTATTATATCATAATCTAACGAGTTCCATAAAAATTTCATATAAAACACTGCCTTAAAAACTGCTCAAATTGTGTTTTAGTTTACCAAATTATTTACGTTCTTTATAATAGTAATATATTTAAAAGATGATAGCATTAGTTAGAACTTAAAATAATAATACTTATAGAAAAAAAAAAAAAAAAAAAGAGCAGCACGAGATTACATATAGAAATTGAGATGTAAAACAATTGAAAAGATAAATACCCTGTACGTGAATTGATATATCCTTATGCTGATCGACATAAAGTGACTACTTTTTATGTTGATCGACATAGATGGACTACCTTATATGGTGATGGGCATATCTTATAATTTTTATTCTAATTTTTAAAAATTACATATAAAGATATAGCATCCTTTTTAGTTTCCAATAAACTCCCCCACCTTAAATCTACTTTGTTATTTTAATTGCTTAGTTGATAATGTTTCGTTAAATGTTGTATTTTATATTTTCTTATATTTGTTGTACTTTTTTGCCATGTGAAATTCTTCATACATTATTTAACTATTAACCATTGTTTTAGTTGTGTGCTTTTAAATGACTCCGTTTCAATATTTTACTCCCCTAAAATTGAAAAGATAAATACCCTATACATCAATTGACATCTCCTATATGTTGATCGGCATAGATTGACTAGTTTTTATGTTGATTGGCATCTATTGACTACCCTATATGCTGATTGGTATCCTATAATTTTTACACCTAATTTTTAAAATTACATACAAAGATATAACATCCTTTTTAGTTTCCAGTAAACTTCCCACCTTAAATCTACTTCATTATTTTAATTGTGTAGTTGATAATATCTCATTAAATGCTTCATTATATATATGTGTATTTTTACATTTGTTGTACTTTATATTTTACATTTGTTGTACTTTTTTGCGATGTGAATTTTATTCTTTAACTATTAACAATTATTTTAGTTGTGTGCTTTGTAATGACTCCATTTAGATGCTTTACTCTCCTAAACTCAAACTCCAGTTGTACTTTGTCTTCTTTAAATCAAAATAATATATATTTTGCTCCTTTTGATAGATTCTTTAATATAAATACATATAAAAATTTATTTTAACAAAAATATCCATTAAAATTTTGTGGACAAAATTATTTTTATTTATTTAATTTTTAATGATTACACATTAATTGTTTAAAATTGTTCTGTAAATTAATTTTATTTTTACAATAACTAAAGATATTAAATAATTACACTTCATTAGAACTAGTGACTTCATATGTGTGTTGGTACATGTAATAACTTCTTCATTTCTCTACACCATTTAATGCACTTTTTTTTTTTTTTGATATGCATTTCATTTTATTTTACACTGTCTTTTTCTTTTGTTTTGAGTTTTAAATGTGCGACGCACATATAGGTCGGACAAATTGTAATTTCTGATACATCAGACTTGCAATCACATGCGTCCATTTTATGTCAATATCTCCCATCCATTGGATCAGTAGTATTGTGTGTCAACAAAAACAACCAAAAAAATAAGTTATAAACACCTGTTTTTGACTTCAAACCTCAGTGTAAAAAACCTTAAAGTAAAAAGCTAACAAAGGGCAGAAGGGTACAATCACAAAAAGAAAAAGCTGACTCCCAATATTAGTGCGACAGGGAGATATTTTTGCGGGAATACTTTTTGTTGTCAAATTTTGAGTCCCGCCTAACAAATTATCAAGCACCAATCTGTTGATTTAAGTCAATTTGATTAGCAATAAAATTTTTAAGATGTTAATTTAAAGAAAATTAGAAACTTAAAGCAAATGACTTAAAAAATATTTTTTCCTATTTTTAAATTTTAATCATCTTATCAAGATAAAATATCTGCCAATCCTTTGCGTCATGGGATGATGTAAGATTGAATAACTAATCTCATATTATCTTATGTTTGGTTAGTTTTGTAGCATGGAATTATTATCTCAACTAACCGAGTTAATCTCTTGTAGAAGGTATAAAATAATATTAGGAGGAATATGATATTAGTAATTTTCGAATGGCTTCTACCATAGATGAGATAACAAAACTTTAACAATTTGCAGCATATATTTTCCTTGTTTTTAAAATTTGATTATCTCATCAAGATGTATCAACCTAGTTGAATAGCATAATAAGTTTTCTTGGACTTTAATCATAATTGTACTTTGGAGGTGTATCTAAGAAAAACATAATTGTAATTTAGAGATAGATTTTTTCGATATTGATTTTGATTAGATGGGTGGTTCGGCACAACATTTGTTAAATATAACATATTTATTAACAAGATGTGTTTGTAATGGTTTATGGGAAAAAAATCAATTTAATCTCTTATCTTTATGATCTTGACTAGTATGATCTCTTATCTATCACAGTAGATCAATTTGGTTTTTCTTTTTTAGAAAAATTAACCAATATAAAGTTTATGACATAAATCGTGGACAAACAAATGAACCAAAATATATGATAATCACGTGAAGGTTAACCTGTAGTAGATGTATTTTTAACGATTTTGTTAATTTGTTCATAATTCACTTTATCACAAGTTTAAGATTGATTAATTTTTTTTAAGGATAGGAAACCACATTGGTTTTTGTAGTAGACAAGGACCAGATTAGTTGATGTTGGCCCAAAACAACCTAAAAGGGGGGTGAATTAGATTGTTTCAAAAAATAAATCTTTTGAAATGCTTAATGAAAATATAAATTTTGTGCAACAAATGAACACATAAGCACAAATGATAAATGTTTAATAATTGAAGTTTAAAGAACAGATAAAGAGATTGAGGTAAAGAATATCAAACCAAACTCCTAACCTATTCAACTTTGGAGTACATCTACTAGTAGTACCTCTTCAAAAAAGGTGAAATAATAACTTTCTTGTACACAAAGTAGGCCCACCCTCGTACAAACTAAGTTCCTTTAGTTGAGGCAAAGGGTTTTACATTACAACCTCACTTTTGTACATTTGTTATCCCTTTACTCTTACATTTGAAGATCACTTACTAGTCTACTCTTATTCACACTAATTTCCTCTATTGGTGTAACCAAGAGAGCTATACTACTCAAACCAATACAACCCATAATATTTTAGCCTATTTCTCCCCAAATAACTCTTACAAGTATTTTGTATTGAATGTAGTAGTTGTACACATCATTTGGATGTCTTTAGGCTATTTATAGATGAAAGATGTGCTGAAATTGAGATCCAACGGTAAAAAAGCTAGCTATTAAAAACTAGCCATTAGGAGTTCAGATGGCAGTTCGGACATCCGATCATGCGTCCTACAGTTTGATGAATAGTATCTCGGACGGTCATATGTGTCCCACAACTTTATGAACAGTGTTTCGAACGATCATATGTGTCCTACAGTTTTGACAAAAAATTTCTTCATTTCGATCCCCTTTCTTCAGACGGTTTTTAATGTCCCATTCTTTTGGAGTTTAGATTCCTTGTCGCAGACGGTCTTTTACGTCCGAAGCACTGTCCTTCGGACAGGTATCCGCATCCGAATAATGTGTTCTTTTTCGGTGTTGTCTGGTCATGTTTCGGACGGACAAAAAGATTTCATTATGATTTTTGCCTCTCTGCGTCCAAGTTCTTTTCTTTCGGACGCTCTTAATCGTCCGTAAGGTGTTGTTCATGTTTTAGTTGTTTTTCTTGATTGTATTTGGATGATTATTTACGTCCACACTTTCCTATTTTTCTGCACACTTATTTTCAAGCTGTTAGTACGATTTGGTTATTATTAAAACATGATTATCATAATTGGGGTTCAACAATCTTCCCCTTTTTATGATGACAAATCAATTGGACAATTCTAAAAATAACCATAAAATATGAAGTATAAAGACAAGAGACAAGAGGTTTTGTCCATTATTTCTTCCTCTTTTGGCATCATCAAAATATTATAATATAAAATAATTTATACACACAATTTCCCCCTTAAACTATGCATGCAATTTAAGTAAATATATAGAGGATAATTCAAATTTAAAATATTTCTTCCCTTCAAGAATAACTAATCAAGTAGAAATGAGAAATTTATGCAAAGGATTAACATCAAGGCATTTTTCGCTCATCCTTTTAAGTTACCAAAAGTACCATCAAAACAATAAAGCATATGTGATGCAATTTATTGTCATGCAAATTATAATCCATTTAGAAAAAAAAAATGCTCCCCCTTTCTTTTGTAAATAGTGACTAATATAGACAAAATTTGGAGATATTTATACCCAAGCATTCTAAACAAATTCAATCACATAGTTAACTAATATTCAAGAGATCATAGTTCATATTAACAAATGAAAACACTTTAAAATTTTAATTGTTACCTATTTCAATGTCATCTTAATTCATATAGTTTGAACACTCTCAATGGATGATCCATCTTGAATTTCCTTGATACTCTTTAAGCATACCTACACGCAAAATTAAACAACAACTTTTAGTATCCAAACTTTCTCGGATCCAATTGGGTTAGTAACATGTTTAAACACCCAAATAGAATTTATTCTCAACTTTTAATTTCTTTTGACATTACAATCTCTTTTTATATGTCTATGTTGACAACAATAATTGCATACAATATTTTTACGTTGCCATAAAAAGAATATTTAGATTTTACAAGGTAAAAACTATCCTTTCTAAAGGTGATAAAATTTTTGTTGATAAGCATACTTTTAGTCTTTTTCTTTTCAAAAATATTTTCCTTTTTCAATTGTAAAAGTGCATCAAGATCATCTAAACTCTTTTTTAATGAAACTTGTTGTTCCTTGATCTTGATTTTCACATCTAATCTTTTCTTTAAAGCATCATTTTCTTTTGTTAAAGTACTATTTTTTTTCATGCACAAGTTTTGATTTTGTACTCAATAAATTGTTAATTTTAATTTTTTACTCTGTGTTCCTAACATATGATTCTTTCAAACATTCGTGTATTTTAAAAATAAATGATTCAACATTATCATCATCATATCATCACAAGAATCATCACAAGAATAATTACAAGAATCATAACTAGAGGATACCTTATTATCTCCAAAGGCCATGAAAGCCATTTGAGTCGCCTCATGTTCTTCTTCAACTTCTCTATCCGAACTGGTTATGGTAATTCAATCATCCCATGTGATTTGGAAGTTGTTGAAGTGAGGTTTCCTTTCTTCTTTCTTCTTCTTGGATGGACACTCATTTGCAAAGTGTCCCAATTGATCATATTTATAGCATTTTTTACTTGATTTCTTACTTGTGTCTTTTTGTGAAGTCTTCAATGCTATGTTTCTTTTTGCCATTGCCTCTTCATCATCTTATACTTTATATTTCAACTTCAATTCAAAGGAGGTTAATGAATTAATTAAAGACTCAATAGGCATAGAACTTAAGGTTTTAGACTCTTCTATTGCAATGGATTTAGATTTCCATTCCTTAGGTAAAGCATTCAAAATCTTTCTATTCTTTTCACCCAAAGAATATTCTCTACCTAAACTTTCCAAATCCTTTATAATATCATTGAACATACAACACATCTTGTCAATATCTCATGAGTTTTCATTTTGAAGGCTTCATATTTATCCACAAGAAGTGACTTCTTTTACTCTCTTATATCTTCACTTTCTTCACAATAGATTTCTTTCAATTTGTCCTTATCACCTTGGCCGATTTGCAACCTTTCACTTTGGAAGACTCATCTGCAGCCAAAACATTATACAAAATATTCATGACTTTAGCATTTAAAGATAAATTTACTCTATCTTGTGCATTTAACTCATATCTAGTTTTCGACCTTAATCTATGTGTAATTTCATCAAGAATATTAGGCTCAAAAAGACCTTCATCAACAATGTACAACAAATCAATATTAATGGATTGTATGAAAATTTTTATTCTTTCCCTCCAAATAATAAAATTAATGCCATTAAATATGGGAGGTCTAGTAATGGAATGTCTCTCTAAAAACAAAGTATTATTGGTTGTCATAATGATCTTTACTCTAAGGTGACTAAACCAAAATAAGAAGAGACCAATCTCTGATACCAATTGTTGGCCCAAAAGCAACCTAAGAGGGGAGTGAATTAGGTTGTTTCAAAAAACAAATCTTTTTAAGTGTTTAATGAAAATACAAATTCTTTGTGCAACAAATGAATATTTAAGTACAAATGATCAAAAATAGATATTTAACAATTGAACCTTAAAGAACAAATAAAGAGATTGAGATAAAGAATATCAAACCAAACGTCCAAACTATTTAAGTTTGGAGTACATCCACTAGTAGTGCCTCTTCAAATAAGGTATGGTAATAGCCTTTTTGTACACAAAGTAGATTCATCCTTGCACCAAATAAGTTCCCTTAGTTGAGTCAAAGGATTTTACACTACAATCTCACTTTTGTACACTTGTTATCCCTCTACTCTTACACTTAAAAATCACTCACTAGTTTACTCTTACTCACACTAATTCTCTCTAATTGAGCCAAGAGAACTATACTACCCAAATCAATACAACCCATAATATTTTAACCTATTTCTCCCCAAATAACTCTTACAAGTGTTTTGTATTAAATGTAATAGTTGTACACATCATTTGGATGTCCTTGGGCTATTTATAGATGAAAAATATGCTGAAATTTGAATTCCAACGGTTAAAAAATTAGCTATTAAAAACTTGTCGTTAGGAGTTCAGACAGTGGTTTGGACGTCCGATCATGTATCCTACAGCTTGATAAACAGTGTTTCGGATGGTCTTATGCATCTTACAATTTTGACAAAAATATTTCTCTATTTCGAACTCCTTTCTAATTGGTTTTCAACGTCCGATTCATTTGGCTTTCAGATTCCTTGTCTCGGATGGTCTTTTGCGTCCGACGCACTATTTTTCAGACAATTATTTGTGTCTGAATGATGTGTTCTTCTTCGGTGCTATCTGGTCATATTTAGGACGCTGCCTTGCGTTCGAACTCCTTTCTTTCATATGCCATTCATCGTCCGTAGGGTATTATTCATGTTTTAGTTGTTTTTCTTGATTGTGTTTGGATGATCATTTACGTCCAAATCTTTTTATTTTTCTGCACACTTATTTTCAACCTGTTAGTACGATTTGGTCATCATCAAAATATAATTATCATAACTAGGCAACATAGTTGATACCTTTAATATAAAGGACCAAATTAATCTTTTTTTATCATTTATTCATAATCCTCGTTGTTTCCAACTATAAATAAGACCATAAAAGCTGTTTCAAATCATTTGGGTATATATTAATTACAAATAGATATTTATCTATTAGAGGAAAGCACTGCTATTACATTAAATTATACTTCTTCCGTCCCACACAATTTAAGAGAAGTTGATATTTGACCAACTAATAACACACTTTTTTTATTATTGTCCCTATATTCAAATTCAAAATTTGTTAGTTGGTGTTGGAGTTTCAAAATTTGAAATGGTTTGTGAAAATAATTAATGCTCTAGCATAACTTTAATGTCATTTTTAGGGATTTGTATGAAAGGTAAAATAGGTAAATTAGCCTTTATTTAATTGCCTTTTTAAGGAGTGACAAATAATTTTGGACAAACAAAAATAGAAAGAGTGACTAATAAAATAGGATAGAATGAGTACTTTTTAGTTCATTAAAAATAAACTCATCTAACTAAAATGTATAAATGACTTGCAATGTGTGAGACTATATATAAATATTATAAGTAAGGGAAAATTACCAAAATAGTCCCTCAACTTTTGCACTTTAGCCAGAATAGTCCCTCAACTTTCTTTTTAGCCAGAATAGTCCTTCAACTTTTTTTTTAGCCAGAATAGTCCTTTAACTTTTATTTTTTAGCCAAAGAAGTCCTTTTATATGTAGTCACCATAATTTTTTTTTTATTTTATAAATTTCACATGAAATGACTATTTTGGCTAAAAAATAAAAGTTGGAGGACCATTTTGGCTACAAAAAAAGTTGAGGGACTATTTCAGCGATTTTCCCTATAAGTAATAATTTAATAGATAACGTATATATGTACGACAAGACTATAATACCATATAATTAAGTTATAGATACTGATAACGTGCATACATATATTATGTATTTTATAAGCCTTGATTCAATAATTAGCAATATAGGTATACAAGTAAACAATATATAACTTGATGTCATATAAGTGTGTATATCATACGAGTATTGATGTTATATATGTTTTAGGATATATTATTCTTCTTGATTCAGTAAACTAGTAATATGACATGTTTGGTTTGTTGTGTGTACACACCAGTTTTGATTTTATTAATTTTGTAGAATAACTCTGGTTTTAGTCTTAATTGAATACAATAACTTTTAATAATATATTCTCAATTTAGTACACCAGTGTTAGATTTATTATCATTTGAGTAAAATGACTTTTGCTTTAGTTTATATTGAATACAATTACTTTTAGTTTGTTTTTAATTGTGTGCATACAGATTTGTTTTTTTCTCATTTAAGTAGAATAACATTTGCTTTAGTCTCAATTAAATATAACTTTAACTTGTTCTCAATTGAGTACCTTAATGTTTGATTTATTATCAATTTAGTATATTGACGTTTGATTTATTCTCAACTAAATATATTAACTATTAATTTATTCTCAATTGAGTACACTGATGCATGATTTGTCGTCACTTTTAATTTGTTCAGTACAAAATAACTTTTGACTATCATTAGACCCAATATATCAATTTCTATTTTTTCTTGATTGATTAAATCAACATTCGATGTGTTCTCAATTACCTATATCAACTTAATTTTTTTTTCTTCCAATTGATTCGACGTGAATACATTAACGTTTGGCTTGTCTCAATTGAGAACACCAAAATTTTGATTTGTTTTGTGCAAATAACTACTGATATAATTTGAAGGTAAAATTGCAACATAAAGTTACATTTCTTTTCTTGCATTACTTATACAAATCTACAGTAATATTCAATATATTTCATATTCCTAAACTTCACACAATACTTTACAATGAAGAAAATAACATTTTTGTACTAAAAACACATCAAACCAAATTTTGAACACAAATTCAAATATTCTCCTTTACTAGTTAAAATATCATTGAAAAATGCCAATTAAACTCGACAATAATGTTTGACATAACTGAATTCATTTATGAATTTGGATTATCACCACAAAAAAAGAATATATAGTCGCAAAAATAATTTTCCAGTTGCACGATCATGCGATTTTAAAGTAACAATTCGATAATAACAATATAAATACATGTAATACTAGATTAGACTATTAAAAGTAACAATTCACAACCAATACAAAAATTTGATGTGATACTATTTAAAAGTAACAATTCACAACCAATAAAAAAAATTTATGTGACTGACATACAAAATATAACTACATATTTTTCAAGTTAAGATAAGTTAATAATAATGAAGAAAAGTTAAAATAAGTTATGCCAACCAAGTAGAGATGGTAAGATGATGCTTCCCCTATAACTTGTCATGGGTTTGAATAATTTAGATGTAGAGCAAGAGGTAGTTTATTTATTTATTTTTTTTAAAAAGAAGAAGGAAATAACAATATTTGAACAAAAAGTTATATATTTAGTTTAACAACTAAGTTTATATTTGCATATTACGCTCTTTTTTTTTTAACATTCTTTGAATTAAGTAAACTATAAAATTACTTTTACATATTTTGTAATGATATAAGAAGTACAATTACATTTATTTGTGTTTACAAATATAACATAGAAACTCATGCAATACATAAAGATGGACTATTTTTGTTACTGAATTTGGCTAATAAATAATCAAATTCAGAAGAACTAGGTTGTCTATTTTTAAATTTGTTAACCTATTATTAAATTTGGTTAAACCGAATTCTTGGCTGTATTTTTTTTTTTTTTGGGGTAAAACAAATCCATATAAAGTAAGCTCATAATAAAACTCACAATATTTGCATTTAATTGGTTAAATACAGTAAACCTCCTTAAGGTTTGGATTGTTTTGTAATAAACTCCATAACGTTATTTTTTTCGCTTTACCAATTTGGCTAATGGTCAAATGTAACTCTGCCGTTAATTTTTCAAAAAGATAAATTTATCCCTAAAGGTTAATTACAGTAAATCCCCTTAAGATTTAAGCGAGATTTCATTTTAGTTTCTCATGTAAATTTTGTATCATTTAATACTTCGGGATAAATAAAAAGCTACAAATAATCTTGTCAATATTGTTAAAAATATAAGTATGCTGTAAACTAATTAATATTATAATTCTCGAATTATACTTTCTTCAGTATTTAAAAATTAATAAATGATGAAATAATTAATTTAAAATTTTTTGATGAATTATTAATGTTGTTTCATCTAAATAATTTTAATTTGAGTTTTGGTTTATATGTATAAAGTTACTTAGTATAATATAGGTAATAGTTGGATTATATTAATAAAGGAAAAAGTAAGAAAAATGATTTTAAATAAAAAGAAAGAAAAGCAAAAAAAAAAAAAAAAACTGATATAACTTTAATAAATGATTTTGAATCTTGTTTATTTAAAAATTTACTTTAATATGAAAATAAAATATAATGAAAGATTGAAAAATACCAATATTATTAAGGAATTTTTGTATTTAATTTTTTTCATAAGTATTTTAAAAAAACAACTGGTGTTGATGGGATCATTATAGTTTTAGTTATTTTGACAATATTTTTATATTGATTACTAAAATTAAAGTAGGTTAATTGTCACAAAACTAGAATTAGAGACTAAAATGACAAATATAATAAACTTTAAGGGATTAATTTTATGTTTTCTTTTGGTGTCTAGGAGTAAAAATATCTTTTTTGACTTTTTAATAATCAAATTGCTGATGTGTACTAATAGAAGGGGTAAAATGAGAAAAAATAACTTTAGGAGTTTACTCTATTTAACCCGCATTTAATCTACAAGAATTCCTGGTGAGAAAATATTTATATTTGGTAAACTATGTAATCGAATATTTTTGGGAAATTTAAATTATTGATTATCATAAGAGGTTCTAACTGAAAATATGAATTCCAACTAAGTTTAACTCAACTGAACATTAATGGGGTCATTTTGCAATTTAATTTGGACACCTAATTGAAATAACCTTAAATATAAAGGGTCAATGTACAGATTGATATATTCCACATCCTTTTGCACTACTAGTATTTTAACTGACTTCTGTGGGTCCCAACAAATTTAAACTGATGGCAATCAACTTAACTTAGATTGGGAATCTTGTAATTTTACTGTGGGCCCCACTAAAATTTTTTGACGGTGTATTACCCCTCAATAACCCACTTCAGTTCAGCCAATTCTTGATTTATGAAAATCACGATACTTTTACCACCTTAAAATTCTCAATTAACAGTTGTCGTAATTTGATTGAATGTCCAATACCTCAGACATTACCTCTTGTATGTATGTGTGGCTGGTAAAATATTTGCCACTTCTTTTGTATCAATTGAATCGATAACATTTGGTTTTTAACCGGAAATGGGACGAACCCATATCACATGACTTTAATTTAGTGAAATATTCCACTCACGTGTCCCACTGATGTCTCAGTTTTTTTTAATTTTCCAAACCGGACATAAGGTGTAAATGTGTGGGACTTATTGTAGAATTTTCCAAGAATTTTACATCTGACTGGAATGTGGTAATAAAGACCCATATCCACAGAATGATCAGCACATAAGAGAAATCAAGAAAGTATCAGTGTACAGATGTATGAAAGGTCGTTGTAGATTTCAGAAATCATGCAGGAGTCTTTCTTTGAATGATTTATACCTGCCGCAATGGAAAAATATTAACATAAAATTGATTTTTTATATTTTTAACACAGTGTCCTAATCTACAGTCAAACCCAGACAAATAATCACCAGTAGCTGACTTTTCAATAATTGGACAAAAAGATATGCATGGATTTATGTGTGCATGTAGATACAAATATATAATAGCAAGCTATAATTCTAGATTTTCCACTTGCATTTACAGCTATTAATAATTTATTTGATGCTGAATTAGTTCTTCTGTTCAAATGACAGACCAAAGTAAACTAAAGCCTACTCCATTCACCGAGTCAAACATTGCTCAAAGCTCATTAATACACAGATTGGTAGTGAGATAGATTGGAAAAGAATGAAATTTTTAATTTTTTTAGTGATTTTAACGTTTTTATCCATTTCACATTACGAATAGTACAGCTTCTGTTTGGCATCTTAAAAATTTTAGTTGAAAAGTAGTAATGCTACACCTTATCTCTTCATTATTGCAACACACAGGAAGATGCTTCTCTTTCGTCGATCTGGATTCCCAATTGCTTCAACTACAGCAGGAATATTCATCTTCTTGCTAGCAACTCTCGTCTCAGGAGCCACTCTTGTGCCAGATGAAGGTAAATACATTACTATTACTTACAAGTATGAACTTCAAGGCAAAGGTGTCCTTGAGGTTACAAACTATTAAATTCTTGATCTCTACTTCGATTTAAGTCATTACATTCTGTTTTTCGATGTTGGTTTCTTGTAGTGGAAGTTTTGAAGGAAATTGCAAAAACATTAGGGAAGACAGATTGGAATTTCAGAATAGATCCCTGCAGTGGAGAATCAAACTGGAGAAATCTGACAGCTCCAAAAGAGTTTGGGAATGCGGTTACTTGTGATTGTTCCTTTGACAATAACACGAGTTGTCATGTTGTTAGTATGTAAGTGTCTCTCCCTTCGATCTTTAGGCTTTACTTGTGGAATCATTGTATATGTACCTTGTTTGATCACTTTAATAGAAGTTTAGACAAAACATATATAATATGTTTCTTTCCATTTCTCGTGAGCCACCCACTTATTTTGTCGAAACAAGAGATCAAATTAACTCATCTTTTTCATTTATCCAATGAGTCCGCGGTCTTATACCACTGGCATACTTCGAATAAACTGGAGTACCTATAGGATGCACTGGTGCTAAAACCTTTTTCACCTAGTCTTTGTGTAACCTTGGTGAATATCTGATGTTCAACCATAATCTTAAGTTTCTATTCTAGTGTAAACGAGTCGAATCGAGTGCGAATAGTGTTATACTCAAGATCGAATTTAAAATTTTTTATGAGATTCGAACGAGTTTTAAAAATAGAGTTTCAGTTTGAACTCAAAAAATTTAATGGAGTTTGACCTCAATTCTAGCTCGCTCGAAAATAAGTAAAACGAAAGTCGAATTCGAATAGTTCGACTTTTTCAGAGGTAAATATGTAATTTTTTTTTAAAAAAGTATAGACATTTTAGTAATTTTACATATAATAAAAAAATTGAAAAAAATTTATATATGTACTCGAAAAATACGACGACCACTCGAGTAAAATACACATATTCGAGATGGGCTTGTAAAGTGATTTGATCGAGCAAGCTCGACACCAATTCAGTCAACTCAAGTTTGGTCAACTAAATTTGATTCAAACTTTTGACCGAACTGCGCGCAAGAGATCGATTCGTTTACACCCCTAATTTTTACAACACACTTTTTTGATCTAGATGGTAATATCACATATCCTTTCACATGTAGATTTAGAAATAAGATTCCATGTGCAAAGATGTGATGAGTTACAATGTTATGGTGCCAAACAAAAGAGCAAGACAAGCAAGGAAATCTATAAGGTCAAGAATGTTCTTTGACCATAACTAGGATTCTAAATGAATATAAATAAACTGGACGATTTACTGCTCTAACTTGTTTGATTATTTTAACGAATTTCAAATTTTGTTTAAGTAGCATGACTTTGGTTTATTTATCTATTGAGCTAAATTCAAACGAGTTTTTGTTGAGTCAAACTCGAATCGAGTTCGAGTAATTTGGGATTTTTATATGTAAATTTAAAATTTTTAATTTATCGAGTTGAATTCGAGCTGAATACAAAAAATTAATGAACGCTAAATTTTGTTCAAGTTTGGCTTGATTATTGACGAACTAACTCAATCAAGTTTGAACGAGTTCATATCGAACCAAATTCGAATCGAGTATAGAGTAACTTGAGTTTATTTACAGCCTTAACCATAACTTCATTTACATAATGATAGGAAAAAACAACAACAAAGTTGTTTTTACAAGTTCTCTAGTCTATTGCCTATTTACTTTTCTTCTTGCACTTTTATCCGAGCTGCAGAGTACTGAAATCACAGAGTCTTCCAGGAACACTGCCACCTGAATTGGCCAAACTCCTTTACCTGCGTGAGTTGTAAGTATTCATCAACTTTCCATATGATATAGGAGTACCCAAAATAGAGATGGTAGAGAAAAGATAAGTCAAAAAAATAGAAAGGATTCACTAACTCAATTGTTTCTGTACCTTCAATTTTGCAACTTTAATCTAGTGATGTGACTCGCAACTACCTTTCTGGTAATATCCCTCCAATATGGGGTACCATGCAGCTTGTACACATGTAAGTTTTGCTCCTATTCTATTCTTTCGTATTTGTAGTTGACAATAGATGCATGTATCCATATTGGGTACTAACGTGTAAGTTTGTGGATTTTACTACAGTTCCCTCAATGGGAATCGCATATCAGGAACAATACCAAAAGAACTTGGAAACATCAGCACACTTGCAAATCTGTAATGATCCTCATTGACCCTTCTGATTTCTTTACAAGTGTATCCCAGTTCTTTAGTCAACTAATGACTGACTTGTTTCTTGTTGCTAAAAATTTCTGTAGTACTGTGGACTTCAATCAGTTGTCTGGAACTATACCTCCAGAGCTTGGAAGTCTGTCGCGTTTAGAGAAACTGTAAGCGTGCCTTTGAGTAATTCCAACAAATCTTATATGCATTATTGGGTTTTCGCTGTTTTTTGCAATCAGATTGATCGATTTCTTTCGTCTTTATCAGGCAAAGAGAATTGATCAGTTTTTTCCTTTTCTGTTAATTAATTTTTGTGTGTCATTCAAGGACTCTTTCCTCGAACAATTGGACTGGGGATTTACCTGGATCATTGGCTAAATTGACAGCTTTGAAGATCTTGTGAGTTCCTCATTTCTTTTTTTTTATTCCAACCAACAAGAGGATTCTGAATGTCCTATACATTCCATTTTCTGTCTAAACTGATTCTCTTAAGTTCTTTGAAAAAAAAAAATATTATATAGTTGGATTGGTGACTGCAACTTGGTGGGGAGTATACCTAATTTCATTGAGAACTGGAAAAATATTGAGATTCTGTAAGACTTTGACCTATTGTCAATTTTTAAATAGCTTTCTTTTTTACTCCTCCACCCTACCCAAAATTGTTTCATTTTATTTCTATTCACATGACTAAAGACCTAATGGTGGCAGCGTGATCCAAGGTAGTGGTCTAAGTGGTCCAATCCCAAATGGCATTGCTTCCTTGACAAAGTTAACTGACTTGTGAGTTTTCTTATTTCCTGATTTGCATTGTTATGATGTAAAATACATGAATAAACAATACAATCCGTTGCTGTTTTGGCTCTGTCGTTCTCTTTGGAAAATACAAACAGGAGAATCAGTGATTTGAATGGAAACGACACAACTTTTCCTCTCCTTAGCGGCGCAACTATGATGAAGACATTGTGAGTCTTCTGACATTGTGTTGCATTCTCGAGGGAAATAACTATCAAATGGCTCTGACTTCCTGTGGAATTGATTTTGTAGGATATTAAGGAGTTGCAATATAGTTGGGCAGTTACCGGACTATCTTGGCTCACTGACAAACTTGAAAGTCTTGTATGTTCATTTTGTTCTTGTTTTTCAAGTGCAACTTGTGAATGCTTCTCATAGACTTGTTTCTCATTATGGGTGCACAACCTATAAGTCTTTTGCTAGTAAAAAGTTTATTGTTCTTCAGAACCTGGCTGATGTTGGCAGAAGAACATCAATAATATCTAATCTGTTACTCGTGCATTATGTTTCTCTTGCAGGGACGTCAGTTTTAACAAAATTAGTGGGCAAATTCCGCAAAGCTTAGATACTCTATCATATGTAATTTACATGTAAGGAATTTCATTGCCGAACCTTGATAATAGATCTGTTCAATTTTCACTGGGTACAACGAAAACTGTGTAATAGATTGATATCTGCTCCTCCATCTGTTGTCTTTGAAGAGATGACTAAGATGAGGATACTGCTTAACAAGAGTAATTGTCAAATGAATATTTCTTTGTTTTAATATTTATAAGAGCATTCAATTGGATTGGTAGATTAAAACTTCGAGTTCTGTTCTTCTCTTATTATGACATCATTTATGTTGGAATATATTGTTGAAAAGTTGAAACTCAGTGATTTTTTCATGAATAAGAAGTCTAGAAAGGTCAGAATTTCTTTCAACGTTTTGGAATGATTATTTTTAGCTTACTACTCTTTGAATGCTGGTTGTTGATAGTTATCTCACCGGGAACAACATCACAGGAGCCATTCCTGATTGGATGCTCAACACTGGAGAAAATACGTAAGTTCATCTTTGATCTTACAATGAAAAATATTGTAGCTAATTAATGTAGGTAAGCAATGAAAAAATAGTTAAAATTTCTTTTACTGCTTTCCTGGTTATATCTTCTGTAGAGAAACAGAACAATTCTGCTCTTTATTCAGCATTAGATGTTAGGAATTCTAAAACTTTGGAATTTTATCCAGTGACCTTTCCTACAACAATTTTGCTCTTGGAAATTCAGGATCCTCGAGATGCCTAGCAGGGAACTTGTGAGATTGCTTTTACTTTTTTAAAAGTTATAAATGCTTACTTAAGTATTCTGTATTTAAATGACAAGTAAATCTTTATCAGGAACTTGTTTGCAAGCTCTTCAAAGAACAATACATCGTAAGTTTTCACAATGTGTAAGTTTTCTGTATACCTTAAAATGTGATAAAGGTTTTCTTTCAAACTGAAATCCCACGTCCTCCATATGATGCTGATAAATTCTAACATTGCATTGTTTTTCAGCACTTTTTCATGCTCTCAGAGTTTCCACTGTCAAAGCAGTAAGTTAAAACTTGGATTCATATTGTTTGGATTGTTTTCTTAGGCATTTGTTGACCATCGAGTTTGTTTAGTATTGTATAGAAGTGCCTAATAAGGCCCTAAGAGACACGGTTCTTATATGGCATACTTTTTTATGCCTCTGTTATCTCTGTATTTGTCTTATCTCAATGAATCTTTTAGTTGGTTTCTCCCAGACTGGTCCTCTCTCCATATAAATTGTGGTGGAAAAGAAGAAAAAATTGGTCATACAAGCTACGACGACGATACACAGCCAGGAGGACCATCTAAGTTGTACCAGAGTGGAACAAATTGGGCATTTAGCAGCACTGGTCACTTTGAAGTGGATGATAACCACAACTTAGATTTATATATTCAAACAACCAGTTCAAGATTTTCAGGGAATGATGCGGCCTTATACTCAAATGCACGACTTTCTCCTCTTTCACTGACTTATTATGCATTCTGTCTGCTAAATGGAAACTATACAGTAAGACTTCACTTTGCAGAAATCATGTTTACTGATGACAACACATATAGCAGCCTTGGAAGGCGCGTATTTGATATATACATTCAGGTATTCTTTTGCTTCATGGTACTGTTTGGAATGAAGTTTTAGATCCTTAAAACATAAACTAGTTAGTTCATGCAAATTCTGGTATGCATTCAGTGGGAATTGGCTGATGT
Source organism: Cinchona pubescens (assembly GCA_025175665.1). Lineage (NCBI taxonomy): Eukaryota > Viridiplantae > Streptophyta > Magnoliopsida > Gentianales > Rubiaceae > Cinchona > Cinchona pubescens. The sequence goes on along the minus strand of JANKKI010000187.1, from coordinate 2,675,365 downwards.
TTGTCCAGGGAAAGTTGGTTTGGAAAGAATTCAATATCGCAAAGGAAGCAGGTGGAGTTAATAAGCCCCTATCTAAAAATGTTCCTGTTGTAGTAACTGAAAATACTTTGGAGATCCGTTTCTACTGGGCTGGAAAAGGGACAACTGATATCCCCCATAAGGGAATGTATGGTCCTCTCATTTCTGCAATTTCTGTGGATCCCAGTAAGCTTCAAACTTTCTATAAGTATCTTGATGGAACTCAATAATTAGTAAAGCTATCCACTTTGATTCTTGCTTTTATTTTACTTTTTCAACCAAATAGGAAATCATTTTGAAACCACTGTCAAGATACTGTTTCTTGAAATCCATCTTCTTCGTTAGCTCGTTATTGTGCATTTTGACAGTTAGAGGCTTAAACACATCAAGGCATGTTGTCATTTTTCATATGATTTCTTTTTACAGATAAGTATGTATATAATTGTTGTTTCTGGCCTTCTGAAATGTATGAATATCTCATAGAGAAGAATAGAAGGATTTATCATTTCTTCAGGCAACAAAATGTTTTGGAAATGTCTCTCTCCCTGAACTTGTCACAATGTTTTACCACCTTAATACAACCTTCTTATTATTCTTCTTTTCATGTTTCTTTTCCCTATTCAGATTTTCCACTACCTTCCTAGAACATGGCTTATCAGTAGGCGCCATAGTTGGGATTGTAGTTGCAGCTTTGTTTAGCATCTCTTTGGTTCTAGTCATTCTTTGGTGGAAAGTTTGTCTGCACTTCAGTCAAACAATGCAGCAAGGTAACTTCTCCATTCAATTACCAAATCTACTACAAGCTTCCAATGCTAGAAGATATTAGTGACCATTTTAAGGACTTGCAGAAACATAGAAACAATCTAAGATCTTATTTACTGACTAATTATATCCAGATATTTAAACCACACTGTATCGGAAAATCTTAATTTAGCTAAGTTATAGAGTAGTAGTAGTAATTCCAATAATCAGAGAACTAGCTGTGCACTATGAAACTTACAGTTGGAAGGATCTTGTATGCCTATTGTCTAATGGGCTAAAGAATTGTGTAGAAAGTTTCAAAGATGTGAAAAGATTGCGGTTCAATCCAAACCTAAATATCAAAGTCTCAGTAGCATCTAAAGTACCAAATAGGTCCATCTAATAAATAAAAAGACAACTTAACAGGACACATTTACTGTCTGATGACTATACAGAAACTATTGAAAAAAATTCACATACTTATGTAATTTGATTTTATGCAATGGCATACATGCATCCTTGCTTGGGATCTTAATTTCCTACATGCCACAAATTGAGACAAATCATTTGCCTGGAATTTAGTCAAAATTTGTGTGTCAACCTTCAAATGTGACGAGAATTTCCTCCATCTCATGTCAGTTTCATTGGCAGATGTAAGGGGTCTAGACCCACAAACAGGATCATTCACCCTGAGACAAATCAAGGATGCAACAAACAATTTTGATGCTGACAACATAATTGGACAGGGTGGTTTTGGTTCTGTCTATAAGGTGACTTAAACCATGGCATACTTCCCAGGTCTTGATATTAAATTTGGTTAAGCGTAATGAAGATGTCTGATACTAAATTTGGTTATGACATTGCATCTTAATTGAAGGGTAAACTGTCTGATGGCACCATCATTAAGGTGCAGTGAAGCAGCTTTCTTCCAAATCTAACCAAGGAAACCGCGAGTTTCTGAATGAAATAGGCATGATTTCTGCTCTACAACATCCTAATCTCGTAAACCTGCATGGATGCTGCATTGAGGGAAACCAATTGTTGCTTGTGTACGAGTACATGGAAAATAACAGCCTTGCTCGTGCATTGTTTGGTAAGCTGAAGTTACATATTTTTCATACATGCTTTTGTTATCATGGCTTCAAACCAAAATATGCATATGTAAATGCAAATAATACTGATTTTTCCATATCTTTATGGACCTGATAAATTTTAGGCCCTGAAGAACTCCAGTTAAAATTAGATTGGCCAACAAGGCATAAGATCTGTGTTGGTATAGCAAGGGGCTTGGTGTATCTCCACGAAGAATCAAGATTGAAGATTGTCCACAGAGACATCAAGGCAGCCAATGTGCTACTTGATAAGGAGATTAATCCCAAGATATCTGATTTTGGCTTGGCAAGGCTTCAACTAGTGTGAAGAGGAAAACACCCATATAAGTACCCGTATTGCAGGAACCTAGTGAGTCCAAGCACGACATTCACTTCGGCTTATTTAATTTTTGAGAGTTTTATGGGAGACCATGATCTTGATTTAATTTTCTGATGCCGAATTGGTTATTTTTCAGCGGATATATGGCGCCTGAATATGCAATGAGAGGCTACTTAACTGACAAAGCAGATGTATACAGTTTTGGAGTTGTTCTTCTGGAAATTGTCAGTGGAAAGAGCAACACTAGTTTCAAACCAAAAGAGGAGTGTTTCTATCTTCTTGATTGGGTAACTTCATTGTCTTTCCCTCTTGCACTCTTTACCTATTCCTTACATTTTTTTTTTTGCATGTAGCCAGCAGTAGCTCAGTGCTACTAAATTCTTGAAAAACTCCTGATTTTTGTTAGTTCTTGAAAAACTGTTGCGATTTTTGTCAGTCTACCTATTCTCGACTTCTGTTAGAATTTTTGCGCTGAAATTGCAACATTCGTAAAGGTCCTTTCTTTTGCATAGGCTAATCACTTGAAGGAGGCAATGAAGTTGATAGAACTAGTTGATCCTAGATTAGCACTAGATTACGACGAACATGAGGTTATGTTGACAATAGAGACTGCCTTGCTTTGCACGAATGTCTCTCCAACAATTAGGCCAAGTATGTCGACAGTGATTAGCATGCTGGAAGGTCGAATAGAGGATGAAAAGTTGATCATGAGCTCGAGTTTCTCGAGTGCCAAGGTGAAGGAAATCAGTGACGAGCAACACTTATTAGCAAACTCAGATGAGAGCCAGATGCTGAGTATTTCAGATGATCTGAACTTGACTGTTTCTTCAAGATTTGTTACTGATTTATACCCAACCAGTTCAAAGACTGATTATTTGGACAATAGTTTGTAGGTAAAATTGTCACCTGTATGCAAAATCCAATGTATATTTTTAAGTAAAACACATCAATGTCTAGATCTTTTTGTAACACCAATTTGAATCCTGTAGAAAATTTAAGTAGGTTAAGGATTTTGGATAATGATATTTAAGTTTTTGCATAAGTTGGATTATATTGAGGATCACTTGATGTTAGGGATGTAAATGAATATAAACAAGTCGGGCATTCTAGTATTCAAACTTATTTAATTATTTTAGCTGAGTTTGAAATTTTATTTTACTTTGGCTTTTTTATCTTTTGAATTGAATTCAAACGAATTTTTGTCGAGGCGAATTTGAATCGGAATTTTTTTCGTGTAAGTTTAACATTTTTAACTTATGGAGTCGGGTTTGAGCCGAACACAAAAATTAACAATCACTAAATTTTGTTCAAGTTAGACTTGATTATTAACGAACTAATTTCGAACGAACTCTTAATAAGCCAATTTCGTTTCGATTATCGAATAGTTTGAATTTATTTATAACCCTATCTAATGTCGCGCATCTCAATTTTGAATAGTTCTATGCTAATCACATTACTACATTTGGATGAGCAGAAAAATAGGAGAGGAACCTATTTTTACATAGTTCATCCGACGGTGCCCAATAGGACTCCGCATTGAGGAAGTTCTTGGATCTCTGTCGTGGTGTAATGTAAATTCTTTTCTTCATTTCTTCATTTCTTCATTTCTTCATTTCTTCATCTATGTAAATGTCCTTTTTTAATGCAAAAATTAAAAGAAAGCAAGAATGGAAGTATTTTAAGAAGAGAAGAAGAAAACAAGGAATTTTTTCTTTTCTTTTCTCCAACAACTTGTTTGAATATTTTGTGTCTTATTCGTATATATAAGAGTACTTGGAATAATTGTCTCTCCAATTTTAATATCAAAAGGAAATTTAATTATGGAATAATTCTCAAATTTTTTAGGGTCAATTAAATCATCTAACTTTGTAGTTATTGAATTAACAGCCACCTCCTCTCAACTTTAACTCTTGTTTTTCATTTACCTTCCTACCATCAACTTAAGGGAAAAAGATCAATTTAGTCTTTGGGATATCGACCAATGTGTTCCTTAATCTATTACAATCTCAAATCAATTTGGTCCTTATCTTTAGTATAATTAACTAATCTAAGATTTATGACATCTTTAGTATAATTAACTAATCTAAGATTCATGACAAAAATCATGGATACAATAAATCAATTTGGTCCTTATCTTTAGTATAATTAACTAATCTAAGATTTATGACATCTTTAGTATAATTTATGAGTATAATTTATGACAAAAATTATGGATGAATTAATAGACCATGTCACGTGACAATCACGTAGATGTTAACTACTATATATGTCTTGTAACACTTCGAATCCTGGGCCGGCTAAATAACTTTTGACCAGAAACAACGGGTTCAAAATGTTTAAATCAAATTATAAGTAGCCCACAACTCAAGGTGTTATAAACAATACAATATCCCCTCCCACTTTCAATGTGGGATGGGGCGTCACAATCACCACTCCTTAAGGCTTTACGTCCTCGCAAAGCCCAATAAATCTCACCCCGTGTAGAGACCACACGAAATTCGTTCTAATACCACAAAGCGTATTGTAACACCTCGGAAAGCCCAAGTTGGGGCCCAATAACATATCGCATACAATGCGTAGTATAGCCCAATACCACTAGCCCAGTCTCATCCCGTGTAGAGACCACACGATGATACGGGATTGATGCCCAGGGTATGTAGAACTTGATCACAAATGCTAAAGATCCCAACGTTATGATCGAAAAAAGAACGGCCTAGGGTTTATGTGCACAAGCGAAAGGTAGTTGTTAATAGACCTCCTTGATTAGTCACAAGGCAATCTTTTAACTATGAGCAAGGAATTGATCCAAAGCCTAATTGGCATAAAATCAATACCTGGAGTTGGTTATAACCTCAAGTGCTCAACTCCTTGATTAGTTACAAGACAATCTTTTAACTATGAGCAAGGAATTGATCCAAAGCCTAATTGGCATAAAATCAATACCTGGAGTTGGTTATAACCTCAAGTGCTCAATCTTGAAGCCCCAACTAGATTCCTAGTCTAGACAAGACTAAAGAGAAATCTAACAGGGTGAGCACTTGAATTCTAATTCACTCGTATAAGAGGAAAAAGAAAAAAACTGAAATTTTATTGCCAAAATTCATCCCTTCAATTGTGTACAAGACCCCTCTATTTATAGTTGAGGGTGGAGGATTCTAGGACTAAATTATTCAATGTGGGATAGCTAGTTTTAATAGTTGGGCTGGATCCTACAGCCCATTAGCCTTTAAACCTAATTCTTGTACACTTAACTAATGGCCGAAATACATAAACCAGCTCAATTAAACACACTAACACTTAAAACAATTGGGCTCAAAATAAAAGACTAGAACAACTAAATGAAAGAATATTCCATGGCCGAAATAATGAGGCTAAATTTCGGCCCTTCAACTTCTCATCCTAGGCTTGATTTTCAATGACTTGGACGTCCATTACTAAGAACATCTTAGACTCTTTAGTGGATTTCATCTCCAAAAGGTTTGTGAGCTCTTCTTGATCTTCAACAACTTCAACTAAGCCCAACATAGCTTTATTGAGGTTCTTAGGCTCTTGATGTCGTGATTGGACCTTGTGGAACTTGAAGTACGGATTCCGTGAGCCTATATCGAGCCTTTGTCTTAATTGATCACCATCAAGTCCTTACCTGGTATCATCTCCCTCCCTTAGAATTCAACAATAAAGCGTCACCTATATCAAAAACAAAGGGAGAAAGATCAGTGACGTTAAAAGTTGCAGAAACTTGATAGTCACCAGGTAAGTCCAGCTTGTATGTGTTGTCATTAATGCGAGCCATGACTTGGAACGGTCCATCACCACGTGAATCTAGTTTAGATTTTCTCTTGTTGGGAAATCTCTCCTTGCGCCAATGAACCCATACCCAATCTCCAGGTTCAAAGACGACCTTCTTGCGACCCTTGTTTCGCACCTTAGCTGTCTTAGCATTTGCTTCCTCAATGCGCTTGCGGGCCTTCTCGTGCAACTTCTTGACCATGTCAGCCTTCTTTTGTCCATCTACATTGATAGCAGAAGAAACTGGTAGTGGCAGTAGCAATCCAAAGGAGTAGTGGGATTAAAACCATACACTAATTCAAATAAGAGAAAGCTTAGTGAATGAATTTAATAGCACGGTTATAAGCAAATTCAACAATTGACAAACAATCTTATACAAGTTTTCAAATTCCTTTTCAAAACAGCACGCAATAAGATGCCTAATGTACGATTGACAACCTCAGTTTGACCGTCTGTTTGTGGATGGTAAACAGTAGAAAACAACAATTTAGTACCCAATTTATTCCACAATACATGCCAAAAATGTGACAAGAATTTAACATCCCTATCAGAAACAATGGTATGTGGGATGCCATGCAAACGCACAATCTCCCTAAATGACACAGATGCTATATGAGATGCATGATCAGATTTTGTGCAGGGGATAAAATGTGCCATCTTGCTAAACCTATCTACAACCACAAAAATGCTATCCTTACCCTAACACAAAATCCATGGAAATATCAGTTCAAGGATGACTCGGTACAGGCAGTGGCATATAAAGACCATGCGGCCTTCAATTTGGACTTGGCACGTTGGCAGATAATGCATTTATTACACAGATTCACAACATCAGACTTCATGTGGGGCCAATAGAAAATGCTCTTGAAGTGTGTGCAGTGTCTTTTCGATGCCAAAATGTCCCATCAACCCTCTCCCATGTGATTCCCTAACAAGAACTTCACATAAATAAGAGCAGAATACACACTTAGTCTCATAAAAAGGTAACCTTCTAATCGTTCTTATAACTGTCTCTTATACACATTTAGACATGCAGTATAAGTATCAGAAAAATCATGATCAGAAACATACAAAGATTTAATATGCTCAAATCCAAAGAAATTAGCATGCAATGTAGTGATCAAGGTGTACCTACGGGACAAAGCATGCACTACAATGTTATCCTTCCCACTCTTATATTGAACCACATAAGGAAATGACTCAATGAACTCACTCCACCTAGCATGTCTACGACTCAATTTGTTTTGGCCCTTTAAGTGCTTTAGGGACTCATGATCAGAGTGACCACCCCTATAATGAACTCTCTAGAGTATAAATAATGACTCCAATTTTCCAAAGCATGTACTAAGGCATAAAGTTCTTTGTCATAGGTGGAATAATTTAAAGAAGCACCACTTAATTTCTTAGAAAAATATGCAATAGGTTGCTTCTTTGTAACAATACAGCTCCTATACCTATGCCAGATGCATCACATTCAATCTCAAAAGGAGTATCAAAATCTGGCAAAAGTAAAAGAGGGGCAGAGGTTAACTTAACTTTGAGCGTGACGAACGCCTTTTATTGAGCTTCTCCCCATCTAAAGCCAACGTTCTTCTTGATAACCTCAGTTAGCGGGGCTGCTATGGTGCTAAAGTCCTTCACGAACCTCCGGTAGAAACTCTCAAGCCCATGGAAGCTACGCACTTCAGAAACACTCTTGGGGATCGGCCAGTCCTTGATAGCAGCAACCTTGGACTCGTCCACTTGGATACCCCTAGAGGAAATAACAAACCCAAGAAACACAACACTTTCCAAACAAAAATGGCATTTCTTAAAGTTAGCATACAACTTTTCTTGTCTTAAAACAAGCAAAACATCACGAACATGTTCAATATGCTCATTAAAGCTTTTACTGTAAATCAAAATATCATCAAAATAGACTACGACAAATTTACCAATGAAAGCTCTAAGAACATGATTCATAAGTCTCATAAATGTGCTCGGTGCATTAGTGAGACCAAACGGCATGACTAACCACTCATACAAACCATGTTTGGTTTTGAAAGCAGTTTTCCATTCATCACTTTCTCTCATCCTAATCTGCCAGTATCCACTTTATAAATCTATCTTAGTGTAAATGCTGGATCCATGTAACTCATCAAGCATGTCATCAAGACGGGGAATAGGATGGCGATACTTTACCGTGATTTTATTGACGGCGCGGCTATCCATGCACATCCTCCATGAACCATTAGGTTTAGGTACTAGTATTGTAGGCACATCACACAAGCTCATACTTTCTCTTACACGGCCTTAACTAACGTACCAGTTCTTTGACTTGCTTTTGAATCTCCTTAGTCTCCTCAGGACTAGTTTTATAAGCAGGACGATTGGGGATCACGGCTTCAGGCACTAAGTCGATTTCATGCTCTATGCCTTGAAGAGGAGGCAAACCAGAGGGTATGTCTTCGGGAAAAACATCACTAAACTCCTGCAAGAGAGCTTTAAACATACTTGGCAGAGAATCATCTAGGTCAGTGGTAGAGAAATAAACCATAGACAAATTACACTTCTGTACTTCTTTAACTTGCAAGGTTAATTTTCCATCTTCTTTCACTTTAGACTTAGCAAACTCCCTTTCATTAGTCTTCTTTGACCTAAGTTCGACCAAAGCCTTGTTATGCTCATCAACATTCTTTTTAATTTGATTTTGCTCTTGAATGACTTGTTGGGGAGGTAGAGGATGCAACACAATGGTTTTACCATCCTCTTCAAATCTAAGACAATTAGTATGACCATCATGCAGTGTTTTCCTATCAAATTGCCAAGGTCGCGTCCAAAAAGTAAATGATTTGCATTCATAGGGACGACATCACACAACACTTTGTCATTATATTTGCCTAGGTTAATTGAGACATGCACTTGCTTAGTTACTTTTAGTTCACCATTGTCATTTTACCATTGCAGTCTATAAGGTCTAGGGTGTTTAAACGTTGGCAATTTTAGCTTATCTACCATGTATTGTGAAGCTATGTTCACGCAACTCTCATTATCAACAATTAAACCACAAGTCTTACCTTGGACATGGCATTTGGTGTAGAATATGTTCTCACGTTGTACCTTAGTAGGGTCGTCAGTGGCTTGAGCATGCAAGTTTCTTAGTACGACCAGTACTTGTCCATCCATGCTAGTCTCATGGTATTCATTGTCTTCATCACTCAAATCAGGTCCTTCTAATGGTGGCATCTCGTCTTCACTTTCACTCGTCCAATTGCCATCAGGGTGAGTGTATAAGACTTTCTTATTTGGGCATTGGGATGAAATGTGTCCTCTATCCACCACATCTGAAACACTGATTGTCCCTTGAGCGGTTAGGGGCCGAGGTATTACCTTGGCTGGTTTGGGCCTTTGGCTTTGCAGGAATGGGGTTCTCCTTGACTTTCTCCATTCTCTTGCTCTGTTCAGGGTTAGTTCGAGAAAATCTCCAATTTGAACTGGAAGTAGAGCTAGACTTGGATTTACCTTGAAGAGCCTTTTCTACCTCTGTTTGCCCTTTGCAACAGCTCTTTATAGTCTAGAAGTACTCGTGAAGAGATCAACCACGTCAGCAATCTCTTTGTTGAGGCCGTTGATGAATCTCTCCATGGTGGTCTCTTCATCTTCATACAAGTGAGCTTTGCTCATTGCCATCTCCATCTCTCGAGCATACTCCTCCACAGTCAGATTCCCTTGTCGGAGAGATTGGAGCTTCCTTAGCTCTTCCTCTGATAAGAGCAGTGTACAAGCTCATTCGAACTAAGAACCCTTTTTGAGGAAGCTCCAACGAGTTATACCCTAATCACCTATACACATTGATACGTCGTTCTTTTATTTCAGATACCCACCAAATCATAGCATTTGTCAAAAAAATAGGATACAGCTAACTTATATTTTTTTTCGTCTGAATAGTCATAACAATCAAACAAAAAGTCTACCTTTTGTTCCCAGTTCAAGTATTCTTCAGGATCGGCTTTACCTTGGAACGTGGGCATGTTTGGTTTGAGAGAGCCAATTTGCCTGTCCCCTCCCCCTGGGTAGTGAATCTCTTCCCTTGGTTCTCGTTGAGGGTTATGCCTTGGAACTTGCTCTCTTCTTTGGATTTGTCGTGGACCACGCCTCCTATCAAAAGACAAATTGGTTAATTCATCATAATCTAAATCATAATCAGACTCTCCTTTGTCTTCTTGAGTATTGGTTTTGCGTGTGGTCTCTCGATTTGGAGTAGTTGAAGTAAATGCTTGTGGTTTGCCTCGAAGTTGTTGAATTTCAAGACTCATAGTGGCAAACTTCTCATCAAAGTCCTCCATCTTATTTAAGATCCTTGCCATTTAATTACACTTTGCATAGCAGTTTCTTGCATCTCCTTGTTCCTTTGTTGCACGTCCTTTTCCTGTGCCATAGTCACAAAACAAAGACTAAAGAGAAGGGGTAAAAAAGGTTAGTGATAATCAATAAGAGAGGGTTTCACTCTTTGGGGAGTAATGCACTCAAGTCCTCACTTTGGGTTTTATCACTCTTAATGATCTCACCTTACTCTTTGAAAATCTCACTTCACTCAAAGATTCTCTTATGAAGCCTTGTAAAAACTATGAAAATAGCCAAAGGGTTCCAAAAGTTGATCCTCAAAGCAACCAATCGTATTGATTGGAAATAATGTCCAAAAGGATCTCGGATGTTGCTAAGAGAAAAAAATTTTAAGCACCGGTCGGATATGAGTCAAGGCAAAAATCCGAAAGCAAAAGGACACAAAGAAAAGCACAAAAAGAACAATAAGATCACAAAATTTAGTAAAGAGAGTTTACTAAATTAGAGAAGATAATTTCAAAAGAAAGAAATCATATAGAAAGTAAATTTTTTTTTGGCAGCAACAACAAAGAGAATAATGAAGACAATAACAAAGAAGCAACACTAGATCTGATTTTTTTTTCAATTTCAATGAACAGTACCGGTGAACAGTACTGGTGAACAGAATCGGTGAATAGTAACGATGAACAGTCCGGTGACCAGTATGATGAACAGTGCGAATAGTGTGATGAACTTACAATTTGAGTTTGACCAAAATTCTAGCCAAAGCTCTGATACCATAATGATACGGGGTTGATGCCCAGGGTATGTAGAATTTGATCACAAATGCTAAAGATCCCAACTTTATGATCGAAAAAAGGACGGCCTAGGGTTTATATGCACAAGCGAAAGGTAATTGTTAATAGATCTCCTTGATTAGCCACAAGGCAATCTTTTAACTATGAACAATGAATTGATCCAAAGCCTAATTGGCATAAAATCAATACCTGGAGTTGGTTATAACCTCAAGTGCTCAATCTTGAAGCCCCAACTAGATTCCTAGTCTAGACAAGACTAAAGAGAAATCTAAAATTCTAATTCACTCGTATGAGAGGAAAAAGAAAAAAACTGAAATTTTATTGCCAAAATTCATCCCTTCAATTGTGTACAAGACCCCTCTATTTATAGTTGAGGGTGGAGGATTCTAGGACTAAATTATTCAATGTGGGATAGCTAGTTTTAATAGTTGGGCTGGATCCTACAGCCCATTAGCCTTTAAACCTAATTCTTGTACACTTAACTAATGGCCGAAATACATGGCCCAAAAATAAATAATTACGTCTTGAAACCAGCCCAATTAAACACACTAACACTTAAAACAATTGGACTCAAAATAAAAGACTAGAACAACTAAATAAAAGAATATTCCATGGCCGAAAGAATGAGGCTAAATTTCGGCCCTTCAGCTTCTCATCCTAGGCTTGATCTTCAATGACTTGGACGTCCATTACTAAGAACATCTTAGACTCTTTAGTGGACTTCATCTCTAAAAGGTTTGTGAGCTCTTCTTGATCTTAAGAGATGTAGTATTGTAGGCAACAACTTCAACTAAGCCCAACATAGCTTTATTGAGGTTCTTAGCTCTTGATGTCGTGATTGGACCTTGTGGAACTTGAAGTACGGATTCCGTGAGCCTATATCGAGCCTTTGTGGACAATTGATCACCATCAAGTCCTTGGGATGTATCACACGAGGTTCGCTTTGATACCAACTGTAACACACCCCGGGTCGTTGGCTGGCCCAACAACTTTTGAGCTGAAGCAAAATGCTTAAGCCAAGTTGTAAGTAGCCCATGATTCAAGGTGTTATAAACAATACAATATTCCTTCCCACTTTTAATGTGGAACAGGGCGTCACATGTGTTGTCAAGTATTCTCTTAGTTTGTCCACAATTTCCCATAAATTTTAAATTGAATAATATTTTCAAGGATAAGGGACTAAATTGGTCAATACATTAAAATAAAAGACCAAGTTGGTCCCTTTTTTTTTCCATCAAATTAAATCCATTTCTAAACTATGGTCAACTTAAAGTTAGCAAGATTTTTAGCCAATTCAACCAGCCATAAAACGTAATCAAATTTGGATTAAACATATTATTAACCTGTGCAAGTCTAATTGTTTGGATCTTATCCAAATCCATTGAAGCAATTTAGTAAGTTGATTGAATCTGAATCTCACCATTCCTAGCTGATTATCAGCTGGATAGGATTAAATTTTCAAATATACATGCTGAAGTATTTGGTACATAATTAAATCTATAGAATAATATAGTACATTTGTCAAAATTAGCAATTTTGAATTTTTTTTAGCAATGACAAAAAAATGAAATTTTAATTAGATATATTCTTTTTTTTTTTTTGGTGTAAATATTTAGATATATTCTCATAGACCGGTTGTAGTAGTATCGATCTAAAGTTTCAATCCAAATCAGTCCCGTTTACAACTATATAGAAAGGAATTTGCTGTGTGCAATATTATATGGCACCTTTATACTATTTCTAATTTCTTTTTCGGTTTTGTGCAAAAAGGGGAGCAAAATATATTTTTTTTCATCAATATCTAATTGAATATATAATTTTTTTTTTGGGATCAATGTATCTACCTTGCGCTGTCTATCATTGAATTTCTACCACCAATAATAATTTTTAAAAATAAATTCTATAAAAGAATTTGTGCATGCATTCATGTAACACACTACCATAAGCATGTGTACATATAAAACGCACTTAATAACATATAAAACGCACTTCTAATTTTCCTAACCAAATTCTTTTTTCTTTAATAAATTGCACATTCACTACCCCTAAATTCAACTCAACTAATGTATATATCAGCACGAATTGGAAACTTGAGAAGAATGGCAAGTGAACTTTGTGTATTGTATACTAAGGAAAATATGGTATCAATAAAAATATTTTTATTTCCTTTCTTTTTAATTAAGTCTCCTTGTACTATACTAAAAAGGAAACTAATTAACAACAATTAAAAATTGTCAAAACTAGCAGTACATGAATACAAAATATATTAGAAAGATTTTGTATTTTATTTGGCAACGACTAAATTTATTTTGTTGAACAATAACATACAATATAGAGAGGAAATCTCTGTAATTTGCAACTTTGTATTATACATGTATGCTTAAGTCTTGAATATCATGTTGCTCATCTATTTTCTTCTTTTGCTTGCTCATGTTTTTGAAGCCAATGCAGCAAAGTGTAATTTGTTCAGTGGAAGTTGGGTGTTTGATTCATCATACCCACTCTACAACTCATCTTCATGTCCCTTCATAGAGCATGAGTTTAACTGCCTGAAGAATGGACGGCCAGACCAAGAGTACCTCAAGTACCGCTGGCAACCACAGGGCTGCCAATTGGCAAGGTATGTATGTACAACACTTACAGAATTTGTTCATTTTTTGATAGTGAAAAAGTTTAAGATAAAAGTAGGTTATTATTTCAAAATCGGGACATATTACGAGTAGATTTTGTTGTTTTTGGTGATACACTTGCCCCACCAAATCGAACCTATGACCTAGAAATTGGGATTTGAGGGGGAAAGATTCTTGTGTTGTGGGATAATTTTGTACTTGTAAAATTTTAGGGCCAGAGTATAACTTTTATAATGCTATAATTGAAATTTTTGATATTTGTAAGGGGAGAAATTAGAATTCTTATATTCTTGGGGGCGATCACCTTCACCCGTCCCTTTGGATCCGCTATTGGGTTAAGCTATCATGCTTACAATATGAGCTAACTTCTTGAGGATTTGTCTTGTTGATCTTAATTTGATATTTGAATACATATATATATATTGGATTGAAACATGACAATGAGGTAATGCATGAATGCTAAACGGAACTAACGAGATGGTTTTTCAACATGACTAGGTAGAACTTCTTGTTATATGTAATTGTATATGTCTCATCGTTGCTATAGCCAGCCAAGTAGGAGTAAATCAAATGCTATTATCTATACAAGTTTAGCCACCTTAATTCAAGTATTTTTGATTATGTTGGCTAAACTTGTATAGATGATAGATTTGATTCAAATGCTATTATCCATAGAAAATAGCTCAAATAAGTAAATTCAAGTATTTTTGCCCCCTTCCTTATGTTTTTACCTTATGGAAACACCTCGATCTGCTGGCTAAAGGATCCATGCTTACATGGTGCTATACATATAAAGGGTTAAATTGGATTTGTATGTTAGTTTCATAATTTAACAACAACAAAAAAAATTAAGATAATTTGACTTACGTTGCAACATAATTGTCCACTTTGTTATATGTCAAATTGCAAGCTTTGCATGTGTTACATAAATATTAAATAATTAATTCAGAATTCTTCAGATTTTTACTTAGTACTACCTCCGTCCTATTTATTTTGTTACTCTTTGACTTTTAAGGTCAAATATGTCAATTTTATAATGAAAAATTCACATAAATTCATTTGATATTTAATAAAATTTCTTCAACAAAAGTAAAATTTATTTTAAGTTTAACACATTCTTAAATTAAAATTTTGAAAAAGTTCAAAAGAACATACAAAATTGAATTCTAAAAACTTGATACTCTGACCGGTAAAAACTCAAATAGGGACAAAATAAATTGGATGGAGGCATGTACTTCTAAATGTATTAGTGACATCCATATGCCACTATATGATTGTTTTGACAGAATTAATAAGCTAACATTGTGTTAATTTGTACTTGTGTAGATTCAATGGGCATGAATTCTTGCTAAGATTTAAGGGAAAAAGCTTAATGATCGTAGGTGATTCTTTATCTCGAGACCTGTACCAATCAATCCTATGCTTGTTACACTCATCAGTGCCAGGGATCAAGTATAATCAAACCAGAGTTGGCGATATATCCACGGTCACATTTTTGGTATATATGCTTAATCCGTTAGACAATTTTTATATAGAACTTCAATGCATGATTTTTATGCAGTTGGGAATAGATCTCGTCGGGATGAATTGGACGTTCGGACACGAATATATTCAATGGGAGGTTTTGTCCTAATTAAATTTTAGTTATGAATTGGCTTCTTCTAATTGAACTCAACCCCGTCCGATTGTCATTTTTCATCCAGACAAAATTTACTCACAAGCAGTTATTTCAAGATGTCACTCCTATGTCTTATCATGCAATCATGCATTTCAAGTTAATTTGAGCCATTTCAAATCTCATACTATAACAAACTTCCCCTTGATGTTTATTTTGTTGGCATTATAGGATTTTGGAGTTCAAGTGAAGTACGATTTGAATGTGTTTTTGGTTGATCAAAGACCAACTAAGATTGGTAATTTATTAGTAGTGGACTCGGTAGCTCACAAAGCAAACCTATGGAGAGAGAATGACGTGCTCATCTTCAACACCTTTCAATGGTGGTACTACAGGGGACCTAAACAACCGTAAGTTAGTAGTTTGATTCTCTACCGTCTAAATTATGCTTCTGAGAAATTTCTGTATATTAATTGGGTGAATTTTATATCTTCATCATTATCATTTTTCTTTAGATTTTGAGTCTTGCGTAACATTTTTTAATATTACACTATTTAGGTGACATATATATCTTATTTAAATATGTATTATTAATAAAAAAAAACGCGTACACTCTTAAATTGTATGATGCAAGTGTAATAGATAACCCAAAGTCGATTCTACAGCCTTTCTAGATTATACTTATTCAAATACGATATTTTTTGAGAAATTCCCGTTTATTAATTGGATGAATTTTATATGTTCATTTTCAGGTGGCAATATATTAAAGTGGGAGAAAAGATACTGAAAGACATAGACCGAACATTTGCTTTGAAGTGGGCGTTAGCTACGTGGGCTCGGTGGGTAAACAGCGACATAGATCCTTCTAAAACTAGGGTTTTCTTTCAAGGGGTTTCTCCAGCACATTACAAGTAAGTGCTATGAGAGTAGCAAAAAGTAGAATTGATATCAATGAATAAATTACCAATAGTTACAAAATAGAAATAAGCGCATCAAGTATCAATAAATAGCTCGAACCAACTCTCTAATTAACTATGATCTCTCCGTTAAAGCCAATGTAGAAATATTAAGTATGCTGTGCTGTCAAAAATTCATGTATGAACTCGGTTTATAATTTTATCTATAGATAATGTGGTTAAAATAAAGGATACATAATTTTTTTTTTTTTTTAAAAAATTATTATATATGTAATGTTTAGAATGCACGGTTCACAAGTGATACCATGAATTGGTGGATTGATGCAAGAATCTCCTATTTTCGCCAATACTCATATATGGATCATATTAATTTATATTTCAAACTATTTCCACTTTGAATATTAAACTTTTTTGTAGGATTTATTTGAAAATTTATAATCCTATTTCTAATGTCCTCATAATTATTATATTTTCAACAAATAGTGGCTATGAGTGGAATCAACCCCAAGTGAGGAACTGTGGGAACCAAACAGAGCCAATACTTGGTTCACAATATCCAGGCAGTTTGCCACCAGCTTTAGCCTGGCAGAAGGAAGCATTGAGATTAATCAAGAAACCCGTGACATTATTCGATATAACACACCTTTCCCAGTTTCGTAAAGATGGACATCCTTTCTATCTACGGGGAGTCAAGAAATGGAATAGATTGCTTGCATTGGTGTGTAGGGGGAGTTCCTGATATTTGGAATGAAATCTTGTACAATCTTTTATTTTATTATTTTGTGAGTAATTAATTTAGTTGAATGTTTAATTAGTTGCTACAAAATTTGTATTGATGATCAGTACTTGAATAAAACTTTTAGATATATCTGTGGGACCAAAAAAAAAAAATCATAGACTAATTTTATTTTGCATACCTTAACTTGTACTTAGTTCCTATTTTGTACCCTTAATACCTAACTTTCAGATCCATCAAATTTCTGACTAATTTTTAACACCTTCAAGAAATTTAACATAATGAACTTGTTCTGGTATTCCAGGGAAGCTTGCTGGCTGCTTTAGGTCTATGGAAGAAGATAATACGAACAATTAAGTCAAATTACTTGATACTGTTAAAAGTTTGACTCCAAAATATAATTTTAATAAATTTGATTTTTCATCCAATTGTGTTTCCTCCTTAAAAGGTTTTGTGAAATCTTTAGTTTGAAATCTTATGTTGGTTGTTTTCACCTTATATGAGTTTGGTATTTTGTCAATGTGCAACACTAGTTAAGAGCCTAGATCATGGTAGATGGTTTGGGATTTTCTTCAAACATACTTGCGCCTGCCTGGCACAACGTGGTGTGGAGTCGTGTCGTGTGTGGGAACCATTAGAGTTTTACTTCCTTCACATTTTTCTTTCTTATATTTTTGTTACCTATTCCGTGTGAACTTTACTTACGGTTCCTATCTTTTCTCCCAAAGCACATGAATTTCCTTTCTTATCTCCCAAGTCACCTACCTTTTCTCTCAAGGCAGTGTTATTACTTCCAATTTCTGGCCAAGTTTGTCACTATAAATAGAGGGTTTGAGGTCGTCTTTAATACCACCGAAATAACTCTTTTCTTCTCTTCTTCTTGGTATTGAGTAGTCTATTTTTTAACTTGAAACCTTGCTTGCGAGTGCACGCTACGGAGGCTGCTGTTAAATCCTATAAGTAGAGAATGACCGCCTGGTGATCCTATTTGCATCAGTGGATTACGATCCCGTGGGGAGCAAAATCACTTTCAAGGATAGTGAGTACATACCTCAGCAAAGTCTATTTTGCTTTTACTTATTTCATGTCCAGATTTTCTAACAGATACTAGGTAACATGACCGCATGTTGCACAGTGAAAAAAAGTTAAATATAATTGCCCAATCAAATTTAATGAGAAATTTTATTCCATTAAATCTTTTTTTAATAACTTTATTCAATATTCATCTGTAATTTTTAAATCTATCCCAGAATTCCACTATGTGAGGAAATTTACTTCAATCAAATATAATTTTAAAATTCAGTCTCAAAAAGTTTATTTTATTTCATGTGTACCTTTTTAGGACTTTTTCATTTTAAGGGTCCAAAAATATAAGCAAAACAATGTAAATTTATTTTTTAAGTAAATTTTATTTATTTATTATTACTTGATTTTTAAAACTCATCCTAAAAAGATTATCTTCCATTCTTCTCACTTTAATTTCTAAAATTCATTCCTAATATTTTATTACATAAAGAAATTTACTTCGTTCAAATTTATTTCCTATTACGGAGTCCTAAAAGTAGGTTTTATTTATTCATTTACTCTTTGAGGAGTATTCACATAAATAGTCTAAACAATTACAAAAAATGTATTTAAGTTTTGGGACATAACAAATTCCATCAATTTTGTAGTGAGAGTAACTTTACAAAGAAAATCTAACTCATTAAATCAGACTCTCTCATTTATATAGTACTAGTCCAAGAGTTCGGGCATTGCACGTTAGTGGTTATTTCGGATAGTAATTATTTGCATATTTTTGTTAAGATTAATCAAAGAAAAAAAAATTTAATTTGACAATTAAATTAATAACATAGGGATATAAACTTTATTTCAAGAATGATCGTATTTAGTCTAACATGGATTTCATTTTTCAAGTATTGTAAAATCTATTTCTAAAAGTTGTATAATTTGTGATTGTCTCAATTCTAGTGTGTTTTTCAGATTTTTTTTTAATAAAATCAAAGTATTACTTTAAAAATATAATTTCAATAAAACCTAAGCAATATGACTTTGTATTTCTCTCTAAATTTTTCTACATGTATAACCACCTATGTTTGCTAAACAATTATTAAGGCATTTTTTGGTGACTAACATCAGTTAAAAAAAATTTAACTGCTCTAAGTTTTCCTTAATTGCATAGCTTGATTTGATTTTCTTTTTTTCCTTCATCAAATTGCCTCAGTCTTCTTTTAAATGAACTAATTATGATCACTATAATAATTAATTCAAAGAAAAAACATTTGTTCCATGATCATTTAAAATTAAGAGACAATCAACTATATGTTAAAATTGGACAAACAACAATTGCTTCTTTTTAAAGAGCAGTGTCTTAAAACCATGAGATATATTACAAGTTGGCCATTTATCCAAGCTATCTTTTCACACAATTAATTATATTAATCTTCAAACAATATTCCTCTCATCGGAAGTAATTTTTTTCTATAGAACCCCAGTGTAATTTATTATGTCCAAATCTAAATAAGAAACTATAACAACCCTTTATCCTTTATACTGGAACAAAAAAAAAAAAAAAAACTATAATAACCCTTTAACATACTAAGTTATATTATGAAAATTGAAAATTGTGACTCTATCAATTCATAGTGCAATGGATTCCCATAAATACCTTAACTGATTGCCTCATGCAGTTTTGAGAAAGGTGTTAGATATTTCAATACTACCTAGAGGAATACATTGTGCTAGCTCTAAACTATTTATTGAAACTTGCGTAAGGGTAATCTCTCTTGAGCACAAAGATTAAATTCAATTCAAATATAAAATCTGCATGTCTTCCTATAGAAATCTAATAACAATGATAATGATACTAAGTCGGACAACAATTCAAAATCTTCTTGACAATAATAATAAGAATTAATCAATAATTTAAAATTAGATTAAATTAACTTTACGTATTTCATTGTGATTTTTTTTAGCCAAATCAAATGTCACATCTTACAAATGGAAAGTGAAACTATCATGTTTAGCAATTGAACAATAACTTAACTAAATTAAAGAGGCTAGAGTGCATGAATTACCTCAACTCATTAAAATTATTTCAAATCCTTTCAATATTGGTAGTTAAGTCTCTTTTTCTTTTTTTTCTTTGAATTTTCTTTTTGTTTTGTAAGAATACTACAACTGTTTTTTTCGTCCTTTTTTTTTTTCTCTATGGCCTATCCTTCATTCCATTATTGTATATCATTCCATTACAGTATACAATGCAGTCCAGATAGTTTTAACATAAGAATTTTTTTCTCAAATACTTTTATTTTATTTTAGATGTCCAAAATAATTTTCCAAATAATTCATTGGGAATCAAAATTTTAAACGATATATCTCTTTTATTGGGAAGAGTCACAGTGAAAAAATTGTTGTTTAACTGCTAAATTCATCTAAAAAAATAAAAATTGTTGTTTAACTGCTAAATTCATCTGAAAAATGTTCTTTACTATTGTTATTAAAAGGTTGTAAATGATATCTCCATACTCCTAAAAACTTCTTACATACCCCTATCCTTTTTTAATAACTAAAAAGACCAAAAGACCATCATTTACACAACTACAATTTTTTATGCCGAATTTATCCTTATTTCATTGCCCACCATACTCATTATATTTTCTAAGCTTTCAAATCTTTTATCTTTTAACTATTCATTTTGAAAATTAAAAAATTATTTGATCAACTTATCATTATTATTATTGTTTATATGAATATTCTAGTCTTGAAAAAGAGCAGAAAAGTATTAGATGCAATTTATGTCATTTTTGTTTTTGAATTCTAATTTAATGAATAAACCTTATGAGACGGATACATATTTTGTCTTGTGCTGATACCATCTCCTTTATATTACAATCATGAATATTTTTTTCTAATTTTTTATGAGTGAAATTTTAATCAGAATTTTTTTTTTTTATTCAATAATAGCTTCTTTCTTTCTAGGTATAATAGCTCACTTTTTTCTACTTTATTTCTGTTGGAAAATCAATGTTGTTTGAGGTCATATTGTCCAAATCATCAGAAGATTTTGTACGGACTATTTCACTATAGTCAGTGTAGTAATTGTTATGTGTTGACTTGTGTGATAATCATGAGCATATATTTAATTTTTCGAGAATAATTGGACTACATTCTTTTTTGATATGAAATGTTTATTTCATTTTAATTGTAACAATAATAAGTAAAAGAGAGCAATAGATAATCATGTTTGGTGAGCCATAAAAGAAGAATGAGTTAGCCCACCCAAAAAGGAATATATTCCAATTAGTGATTTTATTGTAAAAGGAAATTTAATTCAGTTAAATTTAATGCCTATTATGAACTCTAAAATTTGTTTATATTTCCTTTTTCTTTCATTAGGTGCATTTTGCATAAATAGCCTTAGAAATTACAAAAAAAGATATTCAAGTTAAATGATTGATGTAGTGATTAAATTATATAACAAGGGTAATTTTGAAAAGAAAATCTAAAACACCTAATCAAATTATGTAACGCTTTTTTAATATAGTATAGATATAGATGAATAGTAGTATTTCTTAGGAAAGAAAAGCTGTATTGACTCAATTGCACGGCTAATGATGTAGTCAAAAATATTTCTAATAGATTAACCTTTAATAATTTCAGTTCCATTAACAGGTATAAACAAACCAAAGTTTGCCTAGTTTGACATATTTTGTAAACCATAAACACCAATATAAACAAAAATAGTTGAGCTTACATACACCTTGACAGTAGCCTTTAAGCCTTCCCAGTTGCAATTATCAATTGGTGACAGAATTGGCTTTCGCACTGCAGTTTAAAAATACAAGTGAGAAGCATATTACATAAGGTTGGGATATATCCAATATTGGTGAAAACATATTGAAATAATTACTCATTGCTTGAAACTAAAACAATAAATGTTATTTTTAATGGAATAGAAGAAAATTTTATGATGATGACACTCGAAAGCCACCATGTCTACATATGTATATTCATGGAAAAGAATACAGTGGCTCACATCAATGATTGACGATTAATGTTTTGGTACACAAAAGGATTGTAGATGTGATCACCTTTGAGCGAATCCATTCTAAAACCATGATCGAAAAACAAATAAGATCTGAAAAAATAGAATAGAAATAAAAAGTTTCAACTAAGGAACAAAGATGGGATCTGTTCCACCCTTCCAAATTCAAACCTTTAAGAATACAAAAAAAAATAAAATTTATCAAGTGAAATAATATATGAAAATGAGTACACAAGTAATGATCAAAAACTTTACTAAACTTAAATGTAAAAAGCAATATCTCGTTTATATACTTCCCAGGAAACCATATTATAAAATTTAAGATCTGCAATTAATGTCTATATATCCTAGCCAAATAACAGACAATTAGCTTCATTAACTAAAAGTATAAAACATCAGTCATGCGTCATACTATTTGGAGCTCTAAGGATCTTTTGTCTCACATCTCGTGTCACTCACTGTCACACTACTTAATCAACTATCAAGATTACTCTACTAAAGATTATTCTATAGAATCTTGACAGTTTATTACATAGTTTGACAGAGAGTGGCACAGGGTGTGAGACACAAGATCTTGTGCCACTAAAATTACTCCATAAAAACTTGACAGTTCATTAGGAAGTGTAATAGAAAGTGACACAAGTTGTGAGACAGAAGATCATATACCTATTAACACGTACTATTTTAGGTATGTATACCGTTTGCTTCAGTCAAGTGTCTCCAATCATCCTACATAGAATAAATCCAACATAGTCAAATCACATTTTCTAATACTTTTACCTCATCTAGAAAAAGATATAATCTCCATCATTGAATCAAAATATGAATCCAACTTATACACATTATCAGAGTCTAGTCTAAATGGTAAAATTCTATATCAAACAAATCATAACTCTTTCAAGGTGCCAACGATGCAAAATCTTAAGAAGACCAAGCCGCAATAAAAAAATGCATGAAAGAAAATTTTTATTAATTAATGGAGGGGCAACATGGATTAAGGGGAAGAAAGAAACCTTGATTCTATAATCAAATAGTCTTAAAATCAAAACTTCATTTGAGAAAGCTTTTAGGTGTTAATTGGACAAGTTATTATATATTAATAATTTTGTATTCCATATAGGTATAAGACATCTCAAATATCCTCACACACAAAGATTATGTATTGAAATTGCTTACTTAGCAATGAGCATAAAATGTGTCTCCAAGATAACTTTTCGTTCGATGGATATACTTGATAGTCCAAAGCCTTAAAAATATCAAAAAAAACTAGAGTAAAATGTCTTAGTAGCTCAACAAAATGTATAAAGATACAATGTGCATATAGAGATAGAAGCAATTTTCCAAGCATTTGCTTGCATTTCTATGATCGCCCCTCAAGAAATATGCAATAGCTACGTCTGACCAAAGATGTGCAGCTCTGAGATATGCTTTTACAGCAGCTAATAAGCTATCCTTAGCAACATTGGCAGCTTAAAATTGGCCTGCAGAAGCCCGTCCATCATCAGCAATTTCCTCCAACCCCTGAAATTGGAGTTTCTAATTACCATTCCATCCATATTTCTTGTAGTTCCTACAAGTTAAGTAAATTAGAAATAGGACCATTAATTAGTCCTAAATGCACAATAAAAACCTTAAAAGTGATTTTTAGCCTGTTTTATGTTGTTTATTATATAAGTAAATGGAAACTTGCCTATCCCTTCAATTTCAGTTTCACGTCTTAAAGATCAATTTTAGCACTCAGCTTAAATAACATAATACTAAATAACAATATAAATAATTAATAAGAGAAGCCATAGCAAACCAACTTCCCATAAATCAGATTAATCCTTTACACCAGTTTACCCAATTCAATATGAAATATAAATCGAGAAGGAATAATGTTCCACAACAACCATTCTCAACCAAAAAACAAAAATCCTATTTTCATAAACGTTCTTATTATTGACAAGAGAAAAGAGAACAAATTTTTTGAAGGAGAAAAAAAACCAAGATTTTTAAACAAAGAAAAATGTTGCTGATGAGCAATATGCATCTAAAACATCTTAAAATACTCAAAACCTTTTAAACAAAATTAATTTAAAAATACCTTCAAATATCAAAATCCATATGAGGCTACTAATGAACAAAAAAATACGATGGTTGGGGTTGAAGAAAAATGTCCATATTTTCCTTTGTAACATAAAAATAGGGTAAATTACAAGAAACCCGCATATGGTATGGTCTTCCAACCTATAGTTTGGATGTGTTTTAGAAATATATCTTAAGCCTCCATGTGGTCTAGATTAAATGGTAAAACAAGTGAAAAGTATCCAAATTGACGGTGTTTGAATTAACACGCCATAAATGCACATATCTAACAAAAATATTATTTCCCCTAAATAAATTTAACACTTTATGACGTCCTTTATACCAAAAGAAATCAATTACACTTATCCCTCAACCTCCACCAATAATGAACTAACTTCATACTCACCATTACCACTACAACCTCCATCCTCCTCGTAGTCCATCTGTCTCTCCATCTTCTCCACTCAGACTCTCTTCCTTTCCTAGCCCCCAACCCCCTCATTTTTGCCTCGCCATCTTCCTGTAGACCCATGCCCATCACCCATACCTTACTTTTTCTACATAACCCTCCATTCTCTCCTGTCTTCTCATAGACCCATTTCTCCTATCCGTACTCCCCTTTAACTTTTTTCACACTCTGATCTCTCCCCTTTTATGTCACAATGCTTGATTGTTGAATTTTACAGCTTCTTTATAAGCCTTGTCTTCCCAAGAATTGGTGATGATTCAGTTGATAGTGTCTTCAGGTTGGCGAAGGTAAAGTGAGATGGTTAAGAATTGGATAATGGATGCACCTTTAAGGTATATAAAATGACATAATTTGGTGGAAGATTAGGAAGGGCTCATAGATTTGAAGAGGGGTGGTTGTGATGGTAGTAGAGGAGAAATATGTAGAGATGGTTGGTTTTTGAGTGGTAGCGGAGAGAAGATGATGGGAAAAGTGGCAATTTGGGTGGATGTTTCCTTAGTTAGATGAATGATGATGTGAAGGAAGAGATGGGATGGGAATGGTGGCTAAGGATGGTTATTGGTGGTGGATTGGTAGTGGTTGGTGGTGGTGGTGGTGGTAGTGGTGGGTCAATAGAGACAAATCTAAGAATGGGTTGACGGTATTAAAATAATTTTAGTGAAATCTGTTAGTTTGGATGATTTCTATCGATACTGCCTTTTGGGACAAACTATATTTGAGTTTAATGTATATTTTCAAAACATATTAGGTTATAGGTTTGAAAGCTATACCACATAGATGTTTAGTAATTTACCATAAAAAATATAGATTAGACAAATAAACCATCTAAAGCCCAAAAAACAAAACACAAAGAACCAAAAAAAAAAATGTTAAGAATAAGGAGATCTAAAATGGGAGAACAGAAGAGATCAAACTCACCTATTTTTACATTCTTTTGTTATTTTCAGTGACTGAGATAAGGAGGAGGGGATTGAAGAACAAGAGAATTTTGTATGTCAGAAGATAGAAGAGAGAAAGATATGGAGGTGAGGAAATTAGACTTGAAAGAAGCAGAGAGAAAAAAGAGTGAGAGTAACAGAAGAGAGGAGAGGAGAAGAGAGATGTGGGAGAGATGAAAGGAAGAGAAGAAGAGGAAATGGAGGGAGCAACATAAGCGGGAGGGATTTAGACAATTACTTGTTAGGATTATAGTGTTGAAAAAAAAGGTAAAAGCAAAATGAAAAAAAAAAAAAAACCTCAAAAGTCATTATAATTATAAAATAACCGAGAAAATCGTGTGAGTAGTACATGGTGTGACTATCAAAGACTACCAAACTATCAAACTATGGCAAATGGTATAGTCTCTTTATATTATATTGTTAATAACACACTGATAACTCAATTACATAGAGTTATTTTACCCTTAATTCCTATGCAATATTAACTATGTTAGTCTCATTCAAATTGGTTTTGTGTGTTTTTGTTCATAATTTGTGCCTAGTAGTAAATTAGCTTAGCTTAATATTAGGATTGTTGGTAGAATTATGCACCACATTGGATTTAATTAATGTTTATGATATTAAATGCATTTTAATTTATGAATTGTAGTGTGTTTTGTATGTAATTTTGGAAATTGCTACAAGTTGAAAAGTGGAAGAGGTCAAGGATTGGAGTACAATTAATTGGAAATAGAAGACAAAGTCAAAGTCCAGTTGATGACTCACAATCGCAGTCAAGAAGTCCAAAGAGCAAATTCAACAATAGCAGTTTCCAAGGTGAAATGAGAAACCTTCAAGAATTGCGGTCATTGAATTTGTATGAGGAAAATTGGTGACCGCAGTTGATGACAAAAAGTCAACACTTTGAACATAAGACTTTTGTTACCCTAAGAAACACACCTATGAACACATAGTAATAGGTGTAATTTAGTTAGGATAGCCTCCATAGTTGTAGTAACTAGTCTTATCATAGTACTTTATCCTACTTTCATCTTCAACTCTAACTTTAGCTTAATTTTAGTTCTAAAAAATAATTGCTTTAACTAACTTTTAGTCTTAAATTGTTGGACTTTTAATTCTCTTCAATTAGATATCAATTTTACTTGCATTTTCTCTCTCTTGCATTTTCTCAAGTAGTTTCCTGACTTAGCATAAATCTTCATCTTAGTTGCTAATCTTGCTTTAAATCTTGTGTCTTCCTAGATTCTAAGCTTTATTTAGTTGTGGGTTTACATTAAATTTCATTTTCTTACCCTAAACATTTGATTAAAATTAGAATTCTTGTGTTTAAATTTCTTAGCCAAAATAGTAAAAATGAAGAACATACTAGCAACTAGAGTAGGATCTTTCTATTTTTAGAAAATTCCTTCATGTCTCTCAATCAATTTCCAATCATTGGTTAGTTGACATTTATATGCTTTCATAGGGTAGTATTTATTGTGGTTTTGCTTTATTGCTATTTAATGTTCTTTCCTAGTTAATGATCATTAATTGCTTTCCTAGTGGTAGAATAGATTAGTGCTAGTTTAGTTAGTTGTTCACTTGTTTAAGTTTAATTTGTCTCATAATGTAGAATTTTAATTACTTATTTAGTTGCTCATCCATAAATTGCTTCTTAGCCTGGTAATTTAGCATGGCATTTAATTTAATATGATTTTTTTAGTGAAAATGCTCTAGACCTTAGTTAATTCTGTCTTCTAGTTACTTTGCACTTTATGTTATCTTCTAGTCTAATATGCTTCTATTTGTGCTAATTTATTTTCATGTTGGTCTATGCACAGTTGTTTATCACTTTATTTGCTTGTCAGATTAAATTAGTGTTCCTTTAAGTGTGAATTCTTGTTGCTTAAGTAGTGTAGGAAAAATCCCTTATTTGTCTAACTAATGCAACGACTTGTTTTGTCTAATAGTCACCTATCAATCCTCGTGAGAATGACACCTACTCATCACTAACCTACAAACCTACCTTGTATACTTGCAAGAGTATGGGTGTTGGTTAGTATGATTGGGTTAATTTTATTACTTGTCTATGTATTAATTGCCTATAATGGACCAATATTCACTGAAAAAAGTTTTTGGCACCGTTGTTGGAGATTGAGTTGCAATGGTGATATTAGAAACTATCAGGTCATACTAGATTACTCTTTATTTTCTTATTTATTACTTATAGTTAGGATTAGTTGTACTTACCTTAGTTAGCATTTATTTCTTGCTTTTGGAGTTTATCATTGGACCTGACTTCTTGCTATTGTTTGTTATGTAGTTTATAGTCACAGGAAGACGTTCATTAAGACCTTTAGATCACGGGATTAAACGTATCTTGACCAGACTCTAGAAGGAAAAAATACAACAACAAAACCATAGTCAAATGGCGAACCTACCACTTAATAATAGGGGATTTGATGAGAATGTGAGAAAAAACGATCAAGAAGAGGTAGTGAGGAACAATAGACACGGTAGTGGCAATGGGTTGCATGATGAATTTGGTAACCACGGAAATGGGAAAAATGCAAATGATCGGCCCCTTAGGGACTATACGACACCAAATTTCAATTCAATTTGAAGGGCAAACTCAAGCATTGTCCGAATGCTCGTGCAAGCCAACAATTTCGAGTTTAAACCCGCCTTCATCCAAATGCACCAAACTCATGTCATCCTTAGGGATGGACTCAATGAGAACCCGTGCACATATTTGGTGAATTTTGAGGAGATTATTGATACAATCAAGTATAACAGTGTACACCCAGAATGTGTTAGGATGAGAGCTTTTTTGTTTTCTTTGAGAGATAAGGCGAAGTCATGGCCATACTCTTTTGAGCAAGAGACGTTTACATCTTGGAATCAATTGGCCCAAGAGTTATGACTAAACATTTTTTTTGTCCTCAAGGACCGCTAAGCTCTGCAATGACATCACAATTTTTAAATAAGACACGGGACAAAGCTTGAGTACAGCATGCTAACAATTCAAGGATCTATTAAGGAAATGCCCGTATCACGCCATCCCATTATGGCTTCAAATCCAAATTTTTTACAATGGGCTGTTTTCGGAGACAAGGTCAATAGTTGAGAGTGCTAGTGCGGACGGTTCCAACTCTTTCAATACACCGAAAGAAGCACAAGCTCTACTTAATAGAATGGCGTCCAATTACTATTGTTACGGGCCAATCAATCCAAACGTTGGGCAACAACAACAAGCCCTACAAGCTAATATCCAACATGAAGGGATGTTGAATTTGAACACAAATGACACCCTACTTGCCTAATAAAGTCTCATGATTAACGTGATGACAAACTTGACTAGAGCGATTAAGAATCTTAGGAGGGAAAGTGTGATCAATGCAATATCTTTGGCCCCTAAAGTGCCACTTTCTTATGATTTTTAGGGGGAAATCATCATAATGGCCAATGTGAGATGCCAATCGGGTTAAGTGAGCAAGTTCGATTTGTCTCCAATCAATTTTCTAACTCACGAAATCCTCTAGAGTATATGGCAACACTTATAATCCCTCAAGGTGGAACCATCCAAATTTTTCATGGAGTAACCAAAACAACAAACAAAATCACTCATTCCAAACTAATCCTCAACCGTAAAATTTCCAAAACCAAGCTCAACTTGTAGACCCCATCAACCCACTCATCAAAGAAATGCTCAATCATATCAATCTCAACCTTATCCTCCATATCAATCCCAACAACCAAGACCTCCATTTCAACCTCCAAATTATCCCCAACGAACATACAATGACCATTACTTTCAAAGGAAAGAAGAAAAAGAGAAGCAATTCAATCAATTTCATGAGATGTTCAAAAAGCTTCGTGTCAATATTCCCTTAGTTGACGCACTCACCAAAATGTCCCACTATTCTCGCTTTGTGAAGTTATTGGCAAAGAAGAGAAGATGGCATGATGATGAGAGGATGTCTTAGTGCCAAATGTAGTGCAATTGTGCAAAGGAGAATATTACCCAAACTCAAGGAGCTTGGTAGCTTCTCTAAGAGAACGCACCTTGAATTGCGCATGATATGATGTGGGAGCAAGCATCAATGTCATGCCGAAAGCTATATATGAAAAACGATTGGGAATCACAAGTACAAAATTGAATCAAATCACACTTTAATTAGCGGATTTATCCGAAAGATGACCTTATGTCTTATTGGAAGATGTGCTAGTGCAAGTGGACAAGCTGATTTTTCTGGTCAACTTTCTAATGCTTGATATAGGCAAAGATGTTGAAATTCCATTGATATTGGGATGCCCATTCTTGTCTATTGCACACGTCGTGATTGACGTTAATAAAGAGAAGTTGATTTTACAAGTAGAGAATGAATTGGTTGAATTTAATATCTTTGATCATAATGATAATGTTTCAATCTTTCAAGTATATTGTGTCAACCATTCATTGGATTCCCTTGTTGAAAGGTTAAATATTGATGTACTCAAAGTCGAAGAAAGTAACTTACTTAAGACGATTAATGAAGCAAGGAATAACTTGAAGTATAAAGTAAAGAAATAGCCACTTGGTGTGGGTCACAACACATTAAACAACTTCACCAAGGATTGCGGAAATACTGTGGAAATATAAACAAGTAGAAATGAACAAAAAGAAGAGAAGGTAGTTTGAGAAGCAAGTTGGGATAATGTTCAATCCATTGGCTCTTGTGAAGGCTTTGGAGTAGAGACACATACATGTGAAAGTAGAAACTCAAGCAATTGTGATTGAGAAGAAAGGACTCAAACTCTTCCTATGGAGATTAAAAGGAAAAGAATGGTCGATCATCCTTCTTAAGAGTGTTTCTTGATCTCATTTCCCCAAGTCGAGCCAACAACTATAAACAAGAGCGCTTCTTGGGAGGCAACCCAAGTTTCTTTTGCTTAACTGGTCAATATTTTTGGTTGTTTAAGTTTAGATAAGTTCAATTATCTTAGTTTTAGTATTTCTATGGTTTAATTTTAATTTGAAATGGTTTGCGTTGGAATGATAAGTGAAATAACTCTTTAATCCCATACTTTTATGCATAGTTATTAAACCCAACCTGGGAAGGAACCAGGTGAGAGAGGTGGATCAACGGGTTACTAGTTCAACCGGTGGGTCGCCTAAATATATTTTTAATTAATATATAATACCTAAAAATTATTAAATACAAGATATATGGTGAAAATATTGATAAAAACATATTTTATTAAAAAAATTTAAGTATAAATGTAACTTTTCAATATTTCTTAAATGATTATTTAGTGGTATAATAGTATGTAAATTTGTACAATCAAATGTATAATATCGTATTCTATTAATTTAAGTTAGATAGTTGTTTATTATAAAATATAATTTAATATTTATTTTAATTCTTTGTCACATTTTAAATATAAACTGATATTGGGAACGAGGTTATTCTTATGGAAAACAATATAATAATTTGTTGGTAATTAATGTCCAATAAAAGTTTTCTAAAGGGAAACTTATTTTCTTTTGTAATTTTTAATTTTATTTTGAAAGATGTTTTATGCTACTAATGGATGAAGAAATTTAATAATTTATATGCTACTAATCAATATTTTCATAGTTTTTTTACATGAAGAGTTATAATAAAGGAGTTAATGCATAGAGTGAACTTTAGAGAGTATATAAATAAAAAAAAGAGGCACATAATAAATAAAATCTTACATGGTTAGGTTATAAGACTTTTTATTTCTATTTATAAGGTCTCTGGTTCAAAACTTGGCAATTACAATTTTTATTTTTTTCATCAAAGAAAAAATCGGGTTTACTGGTTGAATCGCCGAGTTGCTTGAAACCCGGCGGGTTCCCTCCTTGTCTGGTCATTTGAGAAACCCAGGCCAATTCACTAGGTTCACCGGTTAACCCGCCAAGCCGGGCTGGGTTCAACAAGTATGTTCTTTATGTTTGTAGGTGATCAAAAGGCTAAGGGGATGAAGTGGAGGAAAGCTGGAAATTGGCAGAATTTTTTTTTTTAAAGCGTTGGAAACCTTGGTTTCCTTATTTTGAAAATCACAGTTGTCAAAGGACCAATCTCTTGAGAAATTTGACCACGCTTCAAAACTGTGGTTACCTAGGAATATTTTTATATAATATTTTTCCAAGTATTTTAGATTGTGGGTTTGCGTTTTCAAAGCTTAAAATTTGAAACCATGATCATTAGTGCAAAAATGTTTGAAAATTTTTCAAAATGCTCAAAATCGTGATTTTCAACATTTTACAACTGCAGTCATCAACTAGACAAATTTTCAAGAAATTGAAGTGCGGTTTGACAATTGAAATTCTGGCATGATGTTCTAAAATTTTTTTTCCTAGTATTGATAACTACAGTCAATGTTTTAATGAATACAAATTGGCATCACAGTCATAAACTGGTATTTTGCACGGCGATTTTCTTGTTTTCAACATTGTGGTTGTCAAGTGTTTTGGGGCCTCTAGAAATTTGACTGCGGTTATCAATTGGGTTTTCAAATTTTTTTCCCTAAGTGTCAAAACCACTGTACCAATTTAAAACTCCATTTTCAGTGACTGTGCTTACTAAAGCCATTTTTTGAAAAACCGTAGTTGCTCCTGGATACCGCAGTCATTGAATTTCGATTCAATTCACAAATTTTGAAACTGCGGTATCCAGTCCCCCAGTATAAATAATTTTTTAGGCAACCTACCCATATAATTTTTTTTCTCTCTAGCCAAAATTTTCCTCATTTTAACCCTCTTTTCCACCACAAATTACCCCAAATCACTTTCAAATGACTACTCGCATCTTCATAGTCTATTTTTGATCGAAGACTGGAAGGCTTCTATACCGGAAGATCATCAAGGAAACTAGATTAGGCCTAATTCACTGGTAATTTTGTTCCAACCCTTTCTTGTGACTGCAATTCATCTAATCTGTGTAAAATCTGTTGGGTTAATTTTGAGCATCATTTTTGTGATTGTTTGTGGTGAATCGTTAAATTAATTTTGGGATTAATGGTTATAATTTTGGGATTAATGGTTATTGCATCATATTGATACCTTGCTCTGTTTTATACACTTGTTCTTGTTAAAAAGTTGTTGAATTGTAAACTCATAACAAGAGATAATGGAAAGGGCAAAGTTGTGTCAACGACTACGTCCGGCCAGTAAACAAAAAAAACAAAAAACAAAGGCAGGTATGAATAGTCGTAATGGCGGTACCAGTTTTAACGGTCACTTATTTGCTAAAATCTTAGCAAACATAATATAATTCAGGAAAGAAGTTTTGAAATAGCAGAAAGTTGTGAGAATTTGAGAACTTTTGAATAGAGATTGAGTATCAAAGGAGAGAACCTGGATAAATTTTAATGAAACAACCCCTGTAGGCTAAGTAAATTTAGTTAGGGAATTCCATTTCAATCTTTGTGGTATGAATAATAAAAAGGTTTATATAAGGGGAGTGTGGATAGATATCAGCCCTAGAAAAATCAATGTAGTTTTTAGGACTCTAAATCTAAAGAGTAGTGGCTATGGAGATTTAATGAACCCAGGTTTTGGGAGACCTGATTTTGCCAAGATTTGGGTGCAGCTCTACAAAGGGGAACAAATTTGGGATTACAATTATGCAAAAACAAAATTTTTGGGATTCAAGAAGCACATGCAAATTTTGTGTATAAATCAAAATTTGGTTGTACTTTATTAGTTGTTGGATTCTGGGGACTACCATTGTGCAGTGGGACAAGGCTTGCTTAATTTTTGGGATTCTAGAAAACTTGAGTGTAGATTTGGACAAGACAATTTACTATGAGTTCCTAAAGAATACTAAGTCAGGAAGACCTTCATTTTATTTGCCTTGTCTTGTGAAGCAGTTATGTGTTGATATAGGTTGTTCCAGGATGGATGGAAATGAGGAGGTGCTACCAAAAGAAAAAAAAAATCAATGGTGCCTATGTTCGCAACATGCTGAACAAGTTTTGAAGGCACAACCCAGTGGATGTGGCACCTGGTGAACCTTTTCAAGTATCACCTCAAGCACCGCCTCAAGCACAGAGTGCTACTTGGCCAATAGGGTATACATATAACCCGTCTTAGACGAATTATGAACGGGAAGAGTTGCACGCTTATTGGACTTACAGTCACATGGCCCTCCACAATAATCTGACGCTCATCGGCCAAGCCTTCAATTATGACCATCACTCTTGAGATGTGGGTCTATCCTCACCCCCTTCTACTGTGGCATTTTGTACTTCCCTAAGATGAACCACCCTTCCTCCCGCATGGTGAGCCACATCTGCAAAGAGACTGTAGTGAAGAAGAAGAAAGAGATGCAAAAGCCAACCCGAATGATTCAAACGATGAGGAACGAGGAGATTTCTGAGCCAACCATACTCGCTCATGAGCTTGAGAAGACCTGGCCCTTATCTGTTTACTATTTTACCCCCATCACCCTTTTATTTTATTATACTTGCTTGGTTGAGAAAAAGATACATTTCCATGATATTCCTTTGTATTTCTGTTTTCTTTAGCACTTGCTTGTAGTTTTAATGGTTACGGTTTAGAATAATATGTTTAGTTGAGGGGTCTAGTTTGGATGCTTATTCCCTTAACATGGCTAGTACTTGGTTTAAAGGGAAATTGTTGGGTCATTTTGGTATGGTCAACCCTTGGTTTTATTGCTTTTGTTTGATTAGATTTATAAATTGATTCTTAGAAGCCTTATTGGCATATTCCAAGTTTGGTTTTTATCTTTACATTTATGTTTGGTTGTTTGTTTGACTTTCTTGTGCTCAATGGTGAGTGGTTGGATAAGTGGCACTCATCACTCAATAAGATGGAACGTGTGGTGGTGTCTTTTATACATGTTTCGTGGTTTGTATGTTTGGAATGAATGGATTGAATTCATGAACTTGATTGTCATACTTGTGCAAAATAGCCTTTAACTCTTTAAACTTTACCAAATGTTCCATCACTTGCATGCAAAATGTTTTTCGTTAGATGATAAGCTCTATTTTGACTGTTAGTATTGGTTGAGTGCCACGTTCATTTTTTAGTTGATTTGGTCTAAAGATGTTGAATTTCTTGGAAATTGGTAATTAATGTAGAAAGAAATGATTTAAGCATCTTTGGTCATGTTGCATGACTTGCATTATAGGATATTTTGTGAGCTAGTAAGGTTTGGTATAAGACATTAGTTTAGGTAGTGTGAATTCCCTACTTACCACATAGCCAAATTTTGGAAATGAACTAGGGTTTTTTTTTTTTTTAACCTTTTAAGCCAAATAACCTATCCGAAAATCTATTATATCCTTTGTGTCCCTATTTGAGCCTTTAAGCCTTAATTCTTTGACAAACACATAATTCAACCATTCTCTTTTCTTGATTTACTATCTCTTTGTGCCATCACCTTGGTCGAATTAGGACACAAATTGAGAAGTTCTAGTGATGTGATGGAATAAAGTTAACTTTTGCACAATTGCTAAGAAATTGAAGTTTCATTGCTTAATCTTTTATCAATTTCCTTATGTAATTACATACAATAAAGTTGAATTATCGTGTATTTCTTGATTTTGATTATCTTCAAAAAAAAAATTATTTCTACTTATTTTAATTTCTGTAATGTTGTACATAATTTTGTAATAAAAGAGATTCAAAATTATCTCCTTCAACATAGATGTAGTGTTTTGATACTTCAAGCAGATATTAGTCCGATATATGCGGCATTTGTGGGAATTCTTGTTCAAGGGTTAAGGTTCTAAAGTTTGTAATGATTGACTAAGATGAAATTGAGCCTCTTACCTTTATGCAAATTTTATCCTACCATCACCCTTAGCCAGATGACAGACAAGTTTGGAAAGTCCTAGGGATATCCTTAATCTAGACTATAAGATCTTAGAAACATATGGGATGAAGCATTACTTTGATTAGTATTCTTAGCTAAGTCTTATGGTGTTCATCCTTGCATGATCATTTGCATCTTAGTGCTCCTTAAAACAAGTCTCAGTGATCTTTCTACACTTGAAACCAATTTTAAGAAATTCGAGTTGTTTACTCTTTATCACCTTGGAATTGAATTGGCATTCTCTTAACACTTCACTTATCAATGTGAGACGTGCATTTAAAACTAGTCTTATTTTTTCAAATTTAGCAAGTGATTGAACATGTTTAGTTTGTAGAGTTAAATTGCCATTTGTTCATGCTTTAATGCTTTCTAGTTTCCAACTTTAGATTCCTTGTCAATCTGCTTTCACTTCTATTGGTAGTGTGTTTAGTTCTTTTTCTTTCTTGTTTTGCTCGGAATTGACAAAATGTTAGGTTTGGGGTGTGATAACTCTATTATATGGAGTTATTTTACCTTTAATTCCTATACAACTTTGACCGTGTTAATCCCATTCGGATTGGTTTTGTGTGTTTTTGTTCATAATTCGTGCCTAGTAGTAAATTATAGGAACCTAGCTTAATATTAGAATATTGGGTAGAATTATGCACCAAATTGGATTTAATTGACATTTATGATATTAGGTGAAATTTAATTTATGAATTGTGGTTTGTTTTGTAGGTAATTTTGGAAGTTTGCTCCAAGTTGAAGAGTAGAAGAGGTCAAGGATTGGTGTGAAATTAATTGAAAATAGAAGACAAAGTCAAAATCAGGTCAACGGCTTCACAATCGCAGTCAAGAAATCCAAAAAGCAAATTCAACAATTGCAGTTTCCAACCTGAAATGAAAAACCTTAAGAGATCAAGAACCGCTGTCACTAAATTTGTATGAGGAAAATGGTGATGTGGTTGATGACAAAAAAGTCAACTCTTTTACTAGAAGACTTTTGAAATTACCCTAAGAAATACACCTATAAACACATAGTGGTATGTGTAGTTTTGTTAATATAACCTCTATAGTTGTAGGTGATTAGTTTTATCACAGTACTTTATCCTACTTTCATCTTCAACTCTAATTTTAGCTTAATTTTAGTTGTAAAAATTCTATCGTTTAGTCTTAAATTATCAGGCTTTTAATTCTCATCAATTTGTTATGAATTTTATTTCCTTTCATTTTCTCTCTTTTGCATTTTCATTTAAGTCAAATTTCAACTAGTTTCTAAACTTAGCTTAAATCTTTGTCTTAGTTGCAAATCTTGCTTTAAATCTTGTATTTCCCTAGGTTATAAATTTTATTTAGTTGTGGGTTTATAATAAATCTCACTTTCTTAGCCTAAAGATTAGACTAAACTAAAACTCTTGCCATTTAAATTTCTTTCCCAAAATAATAAAAATGAAGAACACACTAGCAACTAGAGTAGGATCTTTAAAAATGAAAAAACGCACTGGCAACTAGAGTAGGATCTTTCTATTTTTAGAAACTTCATTCATGTCTCTCAATTATTTTCCAATCATTGGCTAGTTGATATTTATATGCTTTTTTAGGGTAGTATATATTGGGGTTTTGCTATATTGCTATTTAATGTCTTTCTTTCCTAATTGGCGATAATTTAATTGCTTTTCTAGTAGTAGAATAGCTTAGTGCTAGTTTAGTTAATTGTTCACTTGTTTAAGTTTAATTTGCCTCCTAGTAAAGAATTTTAATTATCTACTTAGTTGCTCATTCTTAAATTGCTCCTTAACTTGGAAATTTAGTATAGCATTTAGTTTAATATTGTTATTTTAGTAGAAATAGCTCTGGACCTTACTTTTAATTCTATGTTCTAGTTACTTTGCACTTTATGTTATCTTTTAGTATAATGTGCTTTCATTTTTGCTCATTTATTTTCATGTTTGTCTATACATAGTTGGTTATAACTTTATTTGCTTGTTAGATTAAAGTATTATTCCTTTAAATGTGGATTCTTATTGCTTTAGCAGTGTAGGAAAAACTGCCCTTTTATTTGTTTAACTAGTGTAACAATTTATTTAATCTAGTAGTCACCTATCAATTCTCGTGAGTATAAGGGGTAGAGCCAAGACCCAAAAGATAGGGAGTGCAACTGCTTTAGTATGTATGAATCAACAACAATGTGGAATTATCTTCTTTTGAATTTAACTCACAATCTTACAAATTTTCCCTATTTTTGTAGCAATTTTTTCAATTTTTTTTTATAGAATTATGATTTAAAAAATTAATTTCACTAGTGGTAATGTAAAGGATAAAGAGAATTTTAAAAAATTTAAAGAGTCACTGTGAAGAGAGAAGGAAATTTAAAAAAAAAAAAATTAAGTGGAGAAAATGTGAAATAAATATTAAAAGTCAAAAAAATTTACTAGGCTAATTTGTAATTTTTTTAAAATTGAGGGGGGCAATTGCCTACCCCTCACAATAATATGGCTTCGCCTATGGTAGGAACAACACACACTCACCACTAACGTACAAACGTACCTCGTATACTTGCGAGAGTGTGGGTATTGGTTAGATGTAATTAGGTTAATTTTATTACTTGTTAGTGAATTAATTGCCTAATTAATTTACCAATATACACACCTTTAACAATTTCGCAATGGGAGAATTATAGTTTTGGTCCCCAAACTATGGGTAGTGTTCAAAATTGGTCCAATCTATGTGAAATTAAGATTTTGGTTCCCATATTATCAATTATGCATGAAAATAGGACAAATGACGTAAAAGTCCAAATACCTAACGATTTTAGTTATGAACAGTGCACATGTTTGTTAACTCTAAAAGGGTTTTGACAAGGTTCATACAATTGAGAGTGAAATTAGTCTCCAATCTTTATGGATTTTAAAGATTGGGGACCAATTTCGCTGTGTTGAAATACACAATTGCTAAATTTTGTCAAAATATTTTTAGAGTTTACGGTCATGCGCACTGCACATGATCAAAACCGTTAAGTAATTGGATTTTTATATCATTTGTCCTATTTTCGCGCATAATTGATAATTCGAGGACCAAAACAGCAATTTTGGATCAAGTTTGAGCACTACTCATAGTTTGGGACCAAAACTACAATTCTTCCATTTCGCAAATCCATATTATGGGGTGTTGGTAGAACTGGAATGGACTGCTTGCTTTGGTGTGTAGCTTGGGTTAACAATGCAGTCTTGTAGTTGTATTATCAAGACAATTTCCTTTGAATTTTTTATCTAATAATTCTATCTAGAATACAACTAGAAAACAAATAACTTCAATTATGAATTAAGGGAAAATTATTCTATTAGTCCTTCACATTACCCATTTGAATTTATTTAGTCCCTCACTTTAAAAATGATGATTTTTAGTCCCTTACATTATTCATTTGTATTTATTTAATCCCTCACTTTTAAAATGATGATTTTTAGTCACTCACAAATATAAAATGTCGAATTTCGCTACCTATACTAAATCTTGAACACTTATTGGTCTAAATTAATTGTGTGTTGTTGACATAACATATTTTTTGAGTAGAATTTAGGAACTCATTTTTCCTTTCCAACACAAAACTCGAGCATCGGATTGGATTATAAATTTTGAAAAAAAAAATACCACAAGTCAAATATTGAAATAATCTTAAATACAAAAAAATTGCCAATCAATCACTTACTTTATATCATTCACACTCATAAAATATTCTACTCAGATGAATTTATAAATTTGTTCTAAAAAAATATGTCATGTGAGCAATACATGACAAATTTAGGCAAAAAATACTCGAGATTTAATTCAGGAACCAAAATTTAACGTTTTATATATGTGAGGGACATGACAAATTTAGGCCAAAATGCCTGAGATTTGATTCAAAGACCAAAATTCAACATTTTACATTTGTCAGAGACTGAAAATCATCATTTTAAAGTCAGTGAATGACTAAATAAATACAAATGTGTAATGTAAGGGACTAAAAATTATCATTTTAAAAATGAAGGACTAAATAAATATAAATGTATAATGTGAGGGATTAATAGAGTAGTTTTCCATGAATTAATAGTAGAATTTTAAACTAATCAATCATTTTCTTGACACTGAATGGTACCAAAAATTTGTGGCCATGCTTAATTAGCTATGGATTTAGGGGGGGAATATTTGGCTAAATCTAGTTTATAGTCTCATAAATCATGTAATGTAAATTAAATAAAGTTATAAAATTTATGATATTAAATAATATAAATAAAATTTTATAAATTTTAATTTTAAAATATGGGGGGGAATATTTAGCTAAATCTAGTTTATAGTATCATAAATCATGTGTTGTAAATTAAATATTATAAAATTTATGATATTAAATAATATAAATAAAATTTTATAAAATTTATAGATGAGATTCAAAACCGTATCTATAATAGTATTTTCCTTAAGAAACATTCCATAGTGATTGTTTGTATTTAAATCTTGCAAGTGACTAGTAAGCTAGTCACTAGTGTAATTAATGCACAAGCACGCAATGTCCTGATATAAAGTTGCTTTCTAGAATTTATCGAACACTTTCTCTAGCTGAAAATATTTCTACTTCTAATCAAGATTATAGGAAAATTTGTATATAGATCTGATTTATGATAAGTGACATGAATTTTTTGATTCATATTTATTTACATCACTCTAATTCATTGAAATAAATTTTTTCAAGGTGATATGAATGAATATGAGTTAAGGAATCTATCCCATCAATCGTGGATCGGATCAATTTTCCCAAGACCATATATATCCACATGCATATCTATAAAAGATCACAAAGTGACAAAAAATACTGATATATCATTAAATTTATAAAAAAAAAATTGAAATCCTACTAAATATCTAATATCAGGAATTGATAATTTAATATAATTTTACCACATAAATTGAGGGGTGTGTATGTATATATAGTCATTTATATTTAATTTAGGAATAATTTATAAACCTCTTTTGAGCCCTATGTTAATATCATCTAACACTCTTAAACATTTAAAAATCTCACAAACTTCCACTAACTTTATATTTCTTGTAAAATATTAGCCCATATCAAAAAGAAATTATTAAACAATCATGTTAGAATAAAGAAGCTAATTTTCTTCTAGGTTTACCTTTTTTATGATCCACTAGTTAATTTAGTATCAAAATTTAACTAATTATAATGGTTTGAAAAAACATATGTTATGCTAATTAAATTTATTAAAAATAGAAATTGATTATTTTTTATCAGTTTGCTATATTTATAATACTTTGTAGATTCAAAAGTATACATTAATTCAATTACAATATCTTGAAATTAAAATCCTCATATTCCCTATATTTTTAATAAAAAAAAAAATTTCAGTCTATTAACTTAGTTTATAAATAAATTATATAATGGGATAAAAAGATTTTGAATACTTAATCTATGGGCAAATCCTCCCAAAATTAAATTTTCTTCAAAGCATTGTAGATATAACAAAATCTTGAATTAAAATTTCATACAAAATTAATTAATTGCTATCTTTTAATAAATTAAATTAACATAGCATATCTTTATTTCCAACCATTCGAATTAATTAAGTTTTGATAATAAATTAACTAGTAGGTCAACAAAGGGGTAAAATTGGAATGAATTAACTTCTTTATTCTAAAATGAATTGTTTAGTAATTTCTTTTTGAATGATGACATATTACAAGATATATAATGTTATGAGAGGTTTGTGAGATTTTTGAAAATTTAGAAATTCTAGGTGATATTAACATGAATCTCAGAGAAGGTTTGTGAAATTATCTCTTAAATTTAGTTAGAAGTTTTTAAGTCTTAAGTTAGAGGGAGGGGAAAAAAAAAAGTTGTCATATGATTGTATTTATTTAAATCTTGCAACTGATTGGTAAGTTAGTCATTGGAGTAAGTGATAACATGTCATTAAGGGTATTTTGCAGGCAATGTCCTGAATTAAACTTGTGCTTTAATTTCCAGAATTTATGAAACACTTATTGGAGCACAAAATATATCTGCTTCAATTCAAGACCATATAGATCCAGGCATCTGATTAGAGAACGTGTCATATGATGGTACGCATTAAATCTATAAGTATTTAGAGTAAGTAATGCAAATGTGATTAAGAGTACTTTGCAGTTGATTTCCAGATCTAAAATTGCTTTCAAAAATTTATCAAACACATTTTATTGCTCAAAGTATTTCTACTTTAATTCAATACCATATATATCCATGCCAGACCCCAAAAATTAAATAAATACATTGCTGATGTGATTTATTAAAGAATTGAAGAGAAATGTGTTTTGGGAAGGTTTTTTCCAATTTGGGTAGCAAATGCAGCCAAATTAGATATGAGGGCAGTTACCCTATACTTGTACTTTGAACTTGATTATCAATACAATTTTTATTGATCTTTTGGGAAAAAAATGAAACCGAAAATGACGTATCCCAGTTTTTGTTTTTCTTTACACAAGAATAATAATACTAATACCCGGTAGACGAAATACCACATGTATTGATTTTAGAAAAGAAAATGACAATCTTGATTCAAAGTAGAAAAACTTTTTTTTTTTTTCATTCTTAGTATTAATTTCTATTACTGAAATTCTTAACAATTATTTTTAATTAGTTTATAAGAAAATTAACTCCTTTTTTGCTTACACACGGGAGTGTAACCAGAATGAATGCTAGTAAAAATTTTTAGGTGCCCAGAATACTAATTTAAAAGGAAAGAAATTATATATTTCTCTTTGTGCTACCAAAGAAGTACGTTATGAATCTTCTATTCTGTATACCAATCTCTTCTTCTACTCTTTTTAAGTTTGCCATGAATATTTTAATAATATACCAATCTCTTCTTTTCACTTTTTTTTTTGTAAAATTGTTACGTGTATTCTAACATAATGAGTACTTGTAAATTGATGTAAACATAACAAACATCCACAAATAAGACAGTGTTTAAGACAGGAAAAATTGAAATAGAAAATTCGTAAATAAAAAAAAAATGCTAGTAAATTTAAGATGTATACTATAAAACTTTGTCTCATTTCCTTTCCTTTTTTTTTTTTTTTTTTTTCTTTTTTCTGGTGTTTGCTTTCATATTCAGAACACATGGGAGGAAGACGCAAAATAATTGGATGTTCAATCACTAATAAATTTTTCGTAACGAACAAATTAATTGACGTTGAGTTATTGACCTTTTACATATCTTCCACGAAATAATCCACTCTGCCTACCTCTTATCTACCTTTTGCTTTTAGTTATATTTAGCTTCTGTTTACTAACTATAGCTTTTTAATTTTGTACGTGCCAGCATGAGAGAGAGATGAAATCAAAATTTTTATTATTGTTTCAGCAATAAACTTTCTTTAAGTCATAATGGTCAGCTAAACAATAAACTTTCTTTAAGTCATAATGGTCAGCAAAGAAAAATGGGACACCATGTAATAATAAAATGCATCTATATAATATGATTACGACTTGAAATACACTAAAATATTAAACAAAATAAGTGTTAACAGTCTCGTATAAAATATAACTAAATTCGTGAGATAATTTGAATATAAGGGACATATCAGATTGATATGTATATGTGACACTAAAAATTATTTTGAATTTATCAATTTGTATATAATTTTTCATGACAATAACGAGAGTCAAATATAAACTAAATCTTTCAAAAGTATGAGTTTAAGCAATTCAATAATCCTTTACTTCAAAGCATTTAAAATTGTCAGGTGAAAAGGATTTTGAAAAGCTAAAATTTTCACAAAAATGCTTAGATTTGATGCTTTTCAACATTTGATTGACAAGTTAGGTATTCAGAATTTTCATGCTCCAATTTGTTGGGAGTATTAATATTTCAAACAATTTAGTATATTTATCTATATAGATTATCTATATATCTTAGATAGAATATTTTGTTTGATAAATATCTCAGGGTAGTAGTACAATAGTAGTAAGATGTTTCGTATAAAAGAATCCATATATAGGCTTTCTACGAATCGTTGTAAATATAATAAATTAATAGACAGATATTTTCACATAA
This sequence comes from Cinchona pubescens, assembly GCA_025175665.1. Classification (NCBI taxonomy): domain Eukaryota; kingdom Viridiplantae; phylum Streptophyta; class Magnoliopsida; order Gentianales; family Rubiaceae; genus Cinchona; species Cinchona pubescens. Next base: position 2,631,957 of record JANKKI010000187.1, on the reverse strand, counting down.
GACTATTCCATAAACAAAAATCACAGTTTCTTATATTAATGTAAAGGGAATTTTACAGTCTTTTTAAAAAAATCATTCCATTAATTTTAAAAATTTGTATAATATAAACTTTTAAAACAAATAGTGTTATACTATATAAGTTTTTAAAATATAAAGAAATAATTTCTTAGAAGAAAGTATACAATTTTCCTTAACATAATTATTTTTTACTAATTACATATTAATGCATCCCCTCAATTGCCTTCAAAAATTAAGAATTCAAGTGGACCATTGATTTGTTACCTCATGATTCCCATGGTCTCCTCTCACCCTCACCCTCACCCTCACCCTCACCCTCACCCTGTTGTATTAGAAGCCAACCCAGTATATATATACACGTGAGAGAATTGGAGAAATTGAAATACAAAAACTAATTTGTGCTTAACATTTCTTGCTTTCTTTCTTCTTTAATTGCCAAATTTTTCCTCCCTCAAACAAACAAACAAATTAATACTCATGTGGGTTCATTTGATTGTCACGTTTTCCATCATTTATCTTCTTTATCTTTCTCATCATGTTTTCCGAGACAATGAAGACGAAAATTACTGCAACTTATTCCAAGGAAGTTGGGTTTTTGATGCATCATATCCTATGTACAACTCCACCATTTGTCCCTTCATAGAGAAAGAATTCAACTGCCTCAAAAATGGTCGCTCTGACCATTTGTACCTTAAATACCGCTGGCAACCTCAAGGCTGCCAATTACCAGGGTATGTTAATTATCTCTATATTCTTTACTTTACTTGTCGTTATTGTTTAGGCTACCTTTATCAAAATGACAGAATTGCCCTCCTTTAGTTATCATCTCTGTCTACAAATTTTTTAGTTGGTTCTGCCTTTTATTCAGTTGAGAAGTGAAAACCATGCCCAACTCTTCTTTCTCCTTTAAAATCAATCTATTCTCAATCGATAAAGATTCTCTCTTAAATATTCTAATCTCCTCCAACATCCACTTTTTTAAGTTTTAGGCCAAGTTTTAAGAAGTTACTATAATTGTTGGAGGCCAGTATTAAAGAGGAGGGGCGGAGCAAGAGTTATTGAAGGCGGCGGAGGAGGCGTCGGTGATGAAGGGGGAGAGAAATAATTATGTTTATTTGTGAAGGGTAATTGTGATATTTTAAGGAAAGTTGTTTTGGTTGAATGATAATTGCTTTAACAATAACCGCAGCCTATTGTTGACTTTAATCAATTAGGCAAATTCTCATATCCAAATGGTCTCCCAATAGAATCGGGTTATTAAGATTGTTCTGTCTTACTTTATATATCAATCTATTATTTTATTTTTTAAATATTTGACGTGTATATTTTAAATAATTAACACGTATATTCTAATTTAGAGATATTATTATTTTAGAAAAAACATGTTAAATATATATAATATGAAACGAGAGATTAATATAATATTTAAGAATAGAATAAAAGATCTTGTACCGAATTGAGGCCTGAATTTACTTTTTGAAGACATTAATGACTTGCTACTATAATTTAGTAATTAAATTTCACTAATTCATTTGGGAAAGTTTCAAGTGAATAATCTTTTATAGCAGAAGTCAACCGCCTGCATTTCATCAACCATTCGATATCTAAGCTAATGGACAATGCATACTTGTCATTATTAATACTAGCATTATTCAAAAAAAAAAAAATAACATGAAAAAAATTCAAAAAAAATAAAATTGTGCACTCAAAATTAAAGCTATTTGGTGACAAGTCAAAATCATAAATTACTTTATAACGATTGTTATTTTATCATTTTGCTCTATAGTGCGAGTAGTCCATACCAATATTAATTAGTTTATTGACTAAATTAAGATTGATTTCGCATTATTTTTTTTCCCTCTTGGAGCAATTAAAGGTATTTAATCTATGAACTTTTTCAATCTGGTAATTAATTGGTTTATCTTATATTTGGATAGATAGATTTGTAAAAAAATTTGAAATCTATTCATTTGTTAGAGGAATTTGTAAAGTCAAAATAGATGAATATCAAATATCCCTAAATTAAAAGTCATTTGAAATCTTTCATTTGACACTTTTTAATTTGGATGAATTTAAAATTCACTCAATTCAACTTTAGAAATCTTTCTAAAAAATAGATAGATTTTAAATCATTTTTCAAATCTATTTATCCAAACACACCTTTTAAGTATTTCCCAAAATGCTAAATGCCCAATTTATTAAAATTGTTTTTGCCTTTTTGGTCTCATACATGCAGATTTGACGGGCGTGATTTCTTGCAAAAATACAAAGGAAAGAGCATTTTGTTTGCAGGCGATTCTTTAACTCGTGACCAGTATATGTCATTGGCTTGCTTGCTCTACACTAGTGTACCGGGTACAAATTACAATATGACAAGGGTAGGCCTTGTCTCCACATTGAAATTTTTGGTAAGTTAATTTTTTTTTTATAATCAATTAAGAAATCCACCTATAAATGATATTGTTGTCTTATAATCAATTAATCCACAAATAATTTCTTTTTATAATCAATTAACCCACCTATATAAAGAGAGATTCGATTTCTAAAGATTAAATAAGTGAAAGTCTCTCCCAAATTAATGAGACATGGAATTATTAAGGTGTGGACCTCTAAATAACAAAAAAAAAAAAAAAAAAATGTGGACCCTCTAACTCTAAGATAATGATGGACAAAACAAAACAAAAACAAGTTATTGAGAAAAGCAACGACTCAACCAACCAGGATGACCACATACACTGAGCCTATTTTGTCCTTATTAGGCACAATAGAAAAGGTGGTCCATCTAAAATTTAGTCCAATTACTGTCGACATATATACGCATATAGGAAAAATAATAATTTAATGTCTAATTTTTGAAGTATTGATCAATTTAATTTCTTTATATTAGAAAGATAAATTTGGTCTTTCATACTTAAAAAAAAAAATTAATGAATCTACAATTTATAACGTTTAAAATTATGAATAAATTAAAAAAACGGTTAACAAAATATATCTACTACAAATTAATGACCATCTAATTATCACGTGATTTGTTGTATTTATTTATTCACGATTTCAATTATAAGTATTAGATTAGTTCATTTTTAAAAAAAAAATGCGTGCTAAGTTAGTCCTTTTTTCCTATATAAATTTGACAATTTGATTTCTAGTTTGGACTGAACCTGTACTAAAATCCAACTTTAAAATACTTATTCATTCAACTAGTTTAATTAACTATTAATTCTACCCCCATCAACTTTTCTTTTCTTTTCTTTTTTTGGTACATTGCCACAGGACTATGGAGTTACCCTGATACTCGATAGAAATGCCTTTTTAGTGGATCTTGTACAAGAAAATATTGGTGTAGTTCTAAAACTAGATTCAGTTGCACGAAGTGCAAATCTATGGTCAAATCATGACTTGCTTGCCTTCAACACATGGCATTGGTGGAACTATAGAGGAGCTCAACAACCGTCGGTCCTCAAATCTTCAACAATTTTTTTTTTTTTTTTTTGGGTAATGTCTAAAATATATTGTTTGCTAGACTAAATTAATTCTTCAAATAAACTGAATGTGCAGATGGAAATATATTCAGATAGGAAATAGGTTGTTAGAGGATATGGACAGGATGGTTGCTTTTGAGACTGCACTAGATACATGGGCTATGTGGGTGGACACGAATGTTGATCCTGCGAAAACCCTTGTTTTCTTTCTTGGAGTTTCTCCATCCCATTACAAGTAAGTTTTGTAAAAGATACTTACTATTTTTGGAGATGGATTATTTTACTATTTCAATTCATATTTTAATTAAAGTTAATGTAAGCTTGGGGGCATATAAGAAAAAATAATTTACTCTTTTTCTTAAACAAAGAATCTAAAGAAAAATTGTGCAAGATGAACAAAGAGGGAGCGATTTGAATCGGGCTCTCACTTTAAAATGATAATTGTTTAGCTAGTAAATTATTTTCGACTTTCATATTGAGAACCTGACTCATTGCAAATACTACCTTTTAAACAACTTTCACACATAGAAGTAATAAACAAAGACTATTCAAAAAAGTAAAAGGATGTTGTTGTTGCCTTTAATTTCTCTACTGCTCCTTCTAAAGAAATTGTTGAAAATACAATTTAATTTTTTCTTTTCTTTTCCAAGTTAAAGTAAGTAAAAATCATAGCTAATTTAAATAAAACACTTTAATTTTTTTTTAGTTTTTTTTAAAAAAAGAACATAATCAAATCATTTCAAGCATACACAGTATACTGACATCATAAATACTAAAGCTTTCAAAGGGATTAGTTGACGTACTTTGTTCCTTTTCATATCGGTAAATTAAGCGTTATGTATGTACTTATAGACATTTTTTAAAAATGGCACCATTATGGTATAAAATGTTACATGACGATATAAAAGTGCAATATTGAGATATAAAATAATCTATATATGTCATGTTGCTGGTATTTTTTCTTTTTTTGTATCTCCTAAAAATGTATTATACATAATCTATTATGTCGGTCACATTTTACGTCTCAATAAACATTTAATATTACAATCAAGATATTTTTCAAAAAAAAAATGTCTGTATTATCTATAATTTAGAATTTTGTGTTTATCTTTTATATACCGTCAGTATTGAAAATTTTCTACACTATCGAGAATGTGGATATATGTTACATTTGCAAAAATGATATTTGAAATTAAATAATGGGAAAAAAAAGTCATTTTAGTCCTTTTATCTTTGGGTCCCTTATATCTATTGGTTCAAACCAATTTAATCCCTTATCTTTTAAAATGTCAATCAATTTATAGATTTTGATGAAAAAATTAGACAAATTCACTGTGTGAGTCTTTTTTAGTTGATCTTGAACTAAACTCTATTTTTTTTAAAATGTTTTAAAGTTCGGACGTATAAAAATCTGGTTTATATAACCAGATTGATAGTCCTATTTCACATAAAATAATCTATATGTCATATGCTAATATTACTTTTTCCTTTTGTGTATCTCCAAAATATGCAACATATACATGTATTTGTTAGTGTCACATTTTATCTTCCAGAATAACATTTTTTAATATTGCAGTTAAGACATTTTAGAAAATGCATGTAGTCATAATATTTTTGTACTATAGAATCATGGTGAATAAGTCTGAATATAAATTAAAGCTGTATCTTTCTCTCTGATTCTTTCCAATTTTGACCTCATTCCTAAATTTGTCAACAAACAGAGGGAGCGAGTGGAACCAAACTGAAGTGAAAAACTGTGCCGGGCAGACGGAGCCGCTGCCCGGGTCAACATATCCAGCCGGGTTACCACCTGCTTTAGCGGTGCAGAAGAAAGTACTGAGCAAAATGAGCGTGCCCGTGAAATTGCTTGATGTAACCACGCTTTCTCAGTTGCGTGTCGATGCACATCCGTCTTTTTATGGTGTTTCACAAACTGCACCTGACTGCACCCATTGGTGTATTGCCGGACTGCCCGATATTTGGAATCAACTAATGTACAATCTTATTAGTAATACACCTGATTGTAGAAATTAATTATTCATTTTATACAAAATTTTAAAAAAAATTCTCAAATTGAAGAATTATATTATACACAAATAGAGATATAAATAAATATAAACAAGTCGAACACACTAGTATTCAACAAGTTTGTTTGATTATTTTAACGAGTTTGAAATTTTATTTAATTTAACTTTGTTTAGCTTTTGAACTGATTTCAAACGAATTTTGTACAAGTTGAACTTGAATTAGGTTCGAGTAACTATATGGAATTATATGGACACAGCATTCAATATAAAATCAAATAAAAAACAATTAAAAGTTGTCAAATTAAAGAATTATATAATACTGCATAGGAATCACATGGACACTGCATTCTATATGAAATCAAATTTCATGTATATGTGTTTCATGAACTTTTACCTAATAGTAATTAGTGGAAAGACTCAAGGAATTTCTGTTTCGTTGGTTTATTCTCTTATTTATTTACTTATTTGTTGGGGTTGCGAAATGAATGGTTTCCTAGTCTGTCAGTTGCACTTGCACATCTACTAGATGTTGGAAAATTTCTAGTTGGCTAGATTTTGGGTTTAGAAAAAAAGGACTAAATCAGCTAAAAAAAATACTTAAGGACTAAATTTGCTAAAATAAAAGTTACAGGACCAAATCTGTTTTAGTAAAAATGTTAAAGGACTAATTGAGCTATTTGCCCTGATCATTTTAAGTTTAAGCATTAAACCTTCAATTATCTTAAAGTTATATTCTTGCCCCCTTTTTACCAATACTTAGTATTTTCTCCAAGGAATATGAGTGTCAATAATGTTCTTGAAGCTTTGATTCACTAAGCTTGCTCAATTAAGAAAGCATGGAAATCCATCAAACCATGCAAATGGAACCCTTGCAATCATTGTTCATTGGTGGCTGGTTGGAGTTTCAGATTCCTGGAATGAATTACCACAGGCAACGCCGTTGGAGAGTGTCGATGCAACTTCTTTAATAGTCACAAAGTCCAAAACAATAGATCAATTAGCTACTTAACTATTTTCCTTAAAATAATGGTACTACATATGACTCACTTTGCGAGAAAATCTTGTACTATACACACATTTAAGTATGCTTTGGCTCATGCTTCCTGAGAAGAGGGTAAGGCCTAAAGGGTTTTGAGCTGGCATCAAAGTTCAAATCACCAACATAACCAAAATAACTACACAACAAAAGTATTATGAAATTCCCTTATGAAATACATTAATAGTTATCATGAAAGCTATTTCTATTTTCCTGTATCGCCTGGTTAAGAAATGGAAATCATTACAGAAAGAAGTTGATCTGTAGATCATATTAAACTAACTTAATTCCACGAACCTGCCAACCTGCCCCGACAGTCTCTATATGATGCACAGAGCAAACAAGTAAAATAGACTTTTCTTGCAGCAAATGCAAATCTCTTCTTGTCATGATTTCCAAGCTAACAAAAAGAAGTATGCAGTATAAGCACAGAGTGGCATCAGGTTAATACATCGGTGAGACGAATTGAAACCTACAAAATGTGAAAAATGAATGAGAAGCTTCAAATCGAACAGAGTGGTGTTGAACAGAAAGCATTAATGAACAGCACAAAGTAAACTGACAGCTGATCTCCTGATGGAATTCGACATGATCTACTGCATCTGTATTCTTTTGTCTCTTATGGGCAACTCGATGGGTTTCTGTGCCTCGTGAGGGTGGGTTGGACCTGCATATACTTTCAGATGATTCCGTAATGCTCTGCCAAGCTGCATATAGAATAAAGGATGAGATTTAATATGGCACAAGATGGCATCCGCCGTCAATAAAAAGCATAACATGTGATAGCAAAAATATCCATGACTCACCGACCCCTTTGGAAGCATGCCATAGACTGCATGCTCAATAATTCTTTCGGGAATTCTCTTTTGAAGCTGATCAAAGGTTTCCACTTTCATCCCACCAGGTCTCCCTGAGTGCCTTCTGTAAAGCTTTTGGCTCCTCTTCTTACCAGATACAGCTACTTTTATTGCATCGGCATTGACCTTTGGCATATAAGTAGAACATAAGTGCTCATATTTTATAAAAGAACATAAATCATTTACAAGAATAAGGCACGACATTCAGGTTAAAGCATCCATAAAATGTCCAACAGAGAGAAGTCAGACATTAAGCAACAAAGTCGATGTATGCAAAGTTGCATGAAATTGCAAGGGGAAACATATGACAATGCAGACTAAGAAAAACAGCTGTCTGGGTCACTCAAATTTGGTCCTGGATAGAAATCAGAGGACAAAACACCCTCATCCCTTATACCATATCAAGGCAGCCATAAGAATCCCATGCTTCCATCACCTTTACTTTATCAAATTGAGTGCTTTAGTTAACTAAGCACAGTACTAGAAAGAATTGATGAAAGATATATAGTTTAGAGACAGAGTGAGAAACATGTAAGGATGATCCTAAATTTGGGGAAAAGCAGGGCACATGTAGGCCCTTTTTTGAGTTCAAAGTATTTACAATACTTTGTGCTTAAGGTAGTTTCCATTTAGGGAAAGTAACACATCTTGTGTAGGAGGGAGTATTTCTTTATGGACTAGGGAGTTCTAGTAGGTTGCAATACGAGGGACATAGGAAATTATTCTAAATAGGTAACAAATGCAAAGTCTTTTCCATGACAGGCCACCCTAGGAAATGGTCGGCAGGCACCAATTACCAGAACATGAACACACAATAAATCGAGGCTTTGAAGAAAATATACCACTATGACAAAGGCTCCCATGTCCACACTAGGAGTATAGGTTGCTAGATTCTTCCCTCTGATATGGATAGCTATAGTTGAAGCCAATCTTCCGAGAATTTTATCAGTTGCATCAACAATATACCAGGGTTTATCAGTATTTACATGATCTGCAGCTTTGGGATACCATGTCGTATTCCAAATATCCTGGAGAAGTAGAAAGAGAATAAATGATTATCAAAACTTAACTTCAAGAAAAGACATGAGACATCCATTTGTTTGTTGGACGGGATATTCATTTCTCAAACAAACAGATTTCCACAGAATCAACAATGAACGTGCATAGAAAAGTACACGTATAGATCAAGAATTTACAGTTTTCACCAAATACTTCTAATCTCAATTGGGAACTAAGAAAAATTTTTATGATAAAGTCAGAAGACACACTATAGAGAATTATTAAAGAAAATAATGATGCCAACTCGGTGATTTGAGATGACAGACCAACTATATGATTTTTAGAATAGTCTTTACACATATAAATAAATCAAATGTTCTAATTATGTGGAAGCCATTTTCTTCCGCCCGATTTACAGAGATAGAATAGCTCTAACAAGTTATGCTTTGTTATTCGTAAGAACATGATAGTACTATATCCAATGTTCTTATACATATAAGAAGGGAGAAGCAGCAAATCTTCTGGCACTTCTCTAGTAGCTGCAAGCAAGGAGTTGATGAGCTACACCTTTCATTCTCCTAGGAATTAAATTTATCTTCGGCATTTAACTTCCTCAAAAAAAAAAAAAAAGTAAGTCTTAGTTACCATACTTAGTGTGAATTATTAGTCTCCAAGATCACAATTCCCAATTGAACATATCCATAATCGTCCCTAATACAACCTAGGAAGTTTGTGAACTTTTTTCACACTGCAATGTGGTAAAATTATTAACAAAATAGAACACAACAGCTATAAAATTTTACCAAACCCATTCAAACACTTATGCCTTCTCAACAAAATGTACAGAACAAAGATAATCATAATAGCAAAAAAACCCGAAAAACAAAAGGGACAAAAGAGACAAAAAAAAAGAAAAGACATTAAAGCCACAATCTTGAGGTGCAAAAAGAAATCCAATATGACTTTCCATATAATTCTATCAAAATAACCATATGATAAAAGATTCAATCTTTTTCAAAGTAAAAAAGAAAATGGGAAAGAAAGGATTTTTACAGGGCCATTGATTTCAGATTCTTCAAACATCCATCTTTGGTCTACAGGAATGTGAACAGCAGCAGAATCTTTACTTTTGCAGAGAACAGGGGCAGTTGAATTGGTTCTGAACAGGGGTTTTGATGAGGAGGAGGCTGAAAAAACTGAGAATCCCAGAAAAGGGGTCTTCTTTAAAGAGGAAGAAGAAAAGGGTGTTTGTGAAGAGGTAGTAAGAAACAGAGAAGATGAAGAACATTGCAATATAGCCATTTTTTATTTTTTTTCTGGTTGGAAAAATGGTTGGTCAGTTGTCAGTCACTTCTTTCTATTTGGCCTTTGTTGCTGCTCTCTGGATAGCAAAGTAGGAGTAACAGAGAAGATAAGGTAGAGTTGAGGCAAGACGGGGGCTTCGTTTGAGGGTTAATTGCAGCTAACACCATGAACTATACTAAAATATTTAGGTAGACTTTTTTTCTCTTCACCTATAAGCTTTCTAGTAGTATATAATTTTATAAAATCTCGTTTATATCTTATATATTTCATAAAATTTAATCAACGTCTCCAAGTGAAATAAAAGATTAAATTTACTAAATATTTGCCTAAACTAAGATTTTACTCTATCATTACTCTACTATCTAAATTTATAAATTCATAAATTTCGATCTTACCATTGTGATTCTATTACTCTACTATTCAAATTTATACATTCGACGCTATTATCAAAATTTATAAATTCGATCCCAATTTTAAAGGTACGATCACTATTATTAATAAACGCTAATTGGACCATTAGAATCTTATAATTTATATCTATATTTATTAAGTTAAGATAGTGTTTTTATAATGCATTACATTTCTAAAGTTTATGCTATATGTGTATGTGTATATATATGTGTTTTCTTAATCGAAAAATAGTAGTAATAAATTTACGATGATATATAACTTTTTACACTACTAGTACATAATGAGAAACTTAAAATTTAAATTAAGGAAATTTATTTTGTGATGATTATGAAGTTTTTATAACTATTTGCATAAGTTTTAATTATATATTAGCTTTAAAAATAAATAAAAATTATATTTTTCCATTTTCAATAAGATCCTAAAATCTTGCAATCCTACATACGATCCGGTCCTACAACTTCCAAAATGATTTAACATAATATGCTAATTCTACAAACTTTGATCTAAATTATTCCCCTTGTTTCAACTGTGGCTAAAAATGGAAGAGAAAGTGACTAAAATGTCCTCATATTCGAAAAAGGAAAAAAAAAATCTATTTTTTTGTTCTCATATTTTAAACAACGTAAATTTTTATTCACATTTTCAAAAAGTACTAGTTCTGACCCTTATATATACCGTACTAATTTTGTTCTTTATATTTTCAGATTAACCAATTTCGTCCACCTATATTTTAAAATGTATCGATTTCGTCCCAACACAATATCAAATTTTAATGCTTTTGTTGAAAAAAGCATCAGAACGTTTGAGAGTCACTAAAAAAAATAAATCAAACCTCCTTTTATATATGACTTTTTATCAAAATTCAAATTAAATATACATAAATCCATCATAGAGTGTATAGAATAACTAAAAGCCTAATTAAATCAATAAAGCAATAAAAAAGTCAAATTTGTTCACCCTAAATTTTTTTTCAAAAAAAAAAAAAACTTAATTTGAAAACTTCAATTATTTAGTTATAGTTGCAAATAATTTTTTAATAGAATGAGAAATCTATTACGACCAATTCTCAGCAAAGAAATCGAATTTCCAAAGATTATCCGTCATAAAATTGATCAAAATTTTTGGGCGGGTGGAAATTGATATATGTTTTGAAAAAATGCAACAGATGAATTTGCATCATTTTAAATGTGTGGGATGGAAAATAAAAAGTTTCGTAAATATGGGGAATGATACTGCGAATATGTTTTTAAAATGTAGGACATAATAGTATTATTTGAAATATGAGGAATATAATTTTTTCATAAATATGAGGATACTTTTATCATGTTATCAAAATTTAATAGTATTCATACCAAAACGCCAAAAAAAAAAATGTAGAAAACTAGCATTTTTAAAAACATTAAAGGGTCAATTACAAGGAACCTCCTCATAGTTTGTCTAATATTCATACTATCCCCTGATGATACATAATTGTACCACGCAATAACTCGCAAACACGTGGCAATATAGCAAAATGGTCAAATAATATCAAGGGTGCATTTTGTCTTTTTCGACATGAACTTAAGCCAAGATAAATAAGTATCTCAAGGGTCGAATAATTATCTCCAAGCCCATAAGTCATCCAAACCCATAAAAGATTATAACCAATTCTCAAGATAAGTATAGACATTCAAACTTACATTTTCACAATCATAATTCGTTTCTAGCTTACACTTGCTAAATTTCTCTTGTCACACAACAATAACTAACATGAGCTTCGGAACTTTCTCCCGAAGATACAAGCCCTGCCCTCACATTTTGTGTCTCAGATGTTTTTCTCGTGAGTTCGGCGTGTGACGTTACCCTAACTTTGGAGTATTTTCAGTGATCGAACAAATTCGGACCTGGACTTTTGACTTGGATTTTAAGATCTTTCTGCTAACAATTTTACACATTAATATTTGTCGTCATCTGTGGAAAACATTACAAAAAGTCATCTTTAGCTATGGTTCCTAGCACGCATAATACTCATCGTAACAACCAGGACAAAGAAAAGGACATCATCTCCCAACATCAGTCAAATAAATCAATAAGAGTATTCGATTGATTGGGGGTAAGTTAGGGATCCCGATCCTAAAGTTAATGATAAAGATGTTGAGATACAATTGTTAAGGTAGCAGAATGCTATGCTGAAGAATTTGCTTATCAAACAATAAACGAGCAACAAGTGGTGGAAGGAGGAGGAGAGCCTCCACTTAACTCTAGTGGAACTACCCTTGGGTTATCCACTCTGCACTTCAAGGCCACCTAGAAGAGAGGTATTCTCGTGCAACCAATAAGGATGATCAAAGAAATAGGAAAGTAACTCCAGTCGGCAAGACCGTGAGGATCGGTCTGCTCAACATGAATCAAGAAGAGAGGCCTCCTTAAGACCAAGTGAAGCTAAACAAAGAAGTTCAAGCGAGACGACTTCAGTGGCAAAAGAGAGGGAAGACCCCATGATAGGAAACATACCTTGGAAAGGATATCCGAGTGAGAAGAAGAATTAAAGAGAAAATTAGATGAGCTCCAAGCTTGAGTGGATAGAATGGATGACAAGGAAGGGATAACTACAAGATACAAGTATTCCTTACCATTTACTGATGAGATAATACAAGAACTCCTCCCAAGGCAATGGAAAACTCCCCATTTCGACTCCTATGATGGAAGTTTAGATCCATGTGAACATCTCGATGCTTATCCATCCAAGCTATGTCTACAAAGATACCTCAGATGCTATGGTATCCTATGATGCTTATCGCTCCAAGATATGTCTACAAGGTACCTCAAATGCTATCCTATGCTGGGAGGTCCCCAAAACTCTCAAAAGTAAGGCATCAGGTTAGTTTAAAGGATATAAAAAGAAGACATAAAGAGTTTTGACAACTTGTAGACATCTTTTTGAACAAATTTGGAAATCAAAAGAGGATCCCAAAGACAATGACTCATTTTCTTACTCTTAAGCAAAGATCAAAAAAATCCCCTATTGACCATATCAATAGGTTCAAGAAGGAAACTATTGAGATTCAAGGGACTACGGAAGACACGTAAATCACGGCTTTCCTAAGTGGGGTCAGGCTCAGAAAGTTCTCTTTTGATCTTAACTTGAGGTCACCCGCCACCATCAATAAATTCTTTCATAGAGCCGAAGAGTTCGTTCAAGCTAATGAAGGGGAAAAAAGAAAGAGAAAGTCAGGGGATAAAAATAGAAAGAAGAGGAAAGCTAATGGAGGAACTAGTGGGGTAGAACTATCTTCAAATAAAAGCAATGTAAGGCAGGTTATCCGTAACTGTACCTCATAGGAGGAGTTCCAACCTTCTTAAAGTTTATGACCCGCTCAATGCTTAACCTTTGCGCATTTTGGCTATAATTGAGAATGAACACTTTATCAAATAGCCTGGATCTAGAAGGAGTGATCCAGAGAGGTACAATAAGAATAAATGATGTTATTTTCACAAGGAACTTGGACATGAAACTAATGATTGCATCTCCCCAAAAAATTTAATTGAAGATTTGATAAGAAGGGGTTATCTTAAGCAATTCATCCAAGGATGGATACAGGAAGATCACCTCAATGCCAACCTCAAAACCTAGACAAAGAAAATCGAGATCCGCCTCGAGGAGAAAGAGTAGCAGGGGTAGAAAATCAAGGAAAAATCATCATTTATACTATTTCTGGCGGAGTGACAAGGGGTAACTCCACTTCGTCCCGCAAGTCCTATGCTCATCAAATCAATTTTGTCCAATCTAGTATGCATATAAAGAGACCTAGATCGTGTCAAGATATAATATTTACCGTGGAGAAGACAGAATAAGTAATTCACCCCTCATAATGATCCCTTGGTAGTGACCTTACCCATTGCAAATTGTGATGTGAAAAGAACTTTGATTGACAATGGAAGTTCAATGGATATTCTTTTCCATGAAACTTTCAAACAAATGAAGTTGGACGAAAAGGATTTAAAACCCGTGATTTCACCCTTGATTGGTTTTGCTGGAGAAGTGGTTGAACCACTTAGATATATTACTCTTCCAGTCACGTTTGGTATACCCCCTCAAAATGTTCAACTCATAGTCGACTTTGTAGTCACCAAGGCCTCTTCACCTTACAATGCCATTATTGGCCGACCTACCAGTGGAGCACTTAGTGCTATCCCTTCCTCTCATCACATGAAGATAAAATTTTCAATGAAAAATGGCATAGAAGAGATAAAGGGAGATCAAGTAATGGCAAAACAATGCTACGTATCTTCATTGAAATTGAAGGAGTGAAATGTTGTTTCAAGTTATAATGTTCAATTCTTGGGGAAAAAAAAGGAAATCAACCCAAAAGGAAAACCAGCCAGGAGCTTGAAGAATGACCTTAACAAAGTGGTGAGGGAGACATCAAAACCAGCTGGGTGCTTGAAGAAGTGCTCTTAGATGAAAATGACCTTAATAAAGTGGTGAGGGAGACATCAAAACCAGCTAGGAGCTTGAAGAAGTGCTCTTAGATGAAAATGACCTTAACAAAGTAGTGAGGGAGACATCAAGGAAAACCTCATCTGTTTACTTAAAGGATTGAAATATCTCTTTACTTGGGATCCTTTAGACATATCGGGAATTATTCCCAACATAGGTACGCATTCTCTTGATGTAGATTTGAGGTTCAAACCCGTCATCTAAAAGAAAAAAAAATTGGAAGGGAAAGAAGCCAAGCGGTAGAGATAGAAGTAAATATGCTCTTGGAAGCTAAGATCATAAAATAAATCCAATACACCGAATGGCTTAACAATGTAGTCACGATGGTACCAAAGTGTGGGACTGAATGGAGGATGTGTGTAAACTTCATTAGCTTGAACAATACTGGCCCCAAGGATTGCTATCCTTCGTCTCGCATAGATACCATAGTAGACTCAACCTCCAGGTTTGAGATTAGGTCTTTTTTAGATGCATAAAAAGATATTACCAAATTCTTTTAAATTACAAAGATCGAGATAAGACTGCTTCATTACCAACTCCGACACTTATTTCTTCTAGGTAATGCCATTTGGCTTGAAATATGTTGAAGCTACTTACCGAAGGATGGTGACTAAAATGTTTGCAAATCAATTGGGAGGAATATAGAGGCTTACATAGATGATATACTTGTCAAAATTAAGTTGAAAGAAGACCATGTAGAGGACCTCCAGGAAACCTTCATTACCATCAAGAAGTTCAAGATGAAGTTTAACCTAAAGAAAATGTGCTTGTGGAGTTTCTGGGGAAAAGTTTTTGGATTTCATGGTAACTTAAAATGGAATTGAAGGTGCAACTACAAAAGAAAAACCAAGGCCATTTAAGATATGGAACCTTCCAAGGGGGTTAAGGATATGCAAGGCTAACAGGGCATCTTGCTGCCTTAAGCTGTTTCTAATCCTAGTCCGGTGATAGAAATTTGCCTTTCTTTAAAGCTTTAAGAAGTTTCAAGAATTTTTATTTGACAGAAGAGTGGTAGGAGTTGAAGAAATACTTTGTCTCTTCCTACTCCTAAATAAGCTCGAACTCGGAGAAACTCTTTACCTATACTTGGCTTGTTCATCCACGATAGTGAGTTTTGTTCTCATCAAAGAAGTAGGCAAGGTGCAAAAGCCAATTTACTATGTGAGCAAAGTCTTAAGTGATCCGAAAACTCAGTATCCTACCATTGAAACATTGGCCTTAGCTTTAGTAATAGCTACGAGAAAACTTAGGCCTTATCACTTAAGTCATTCCATTGTGATTCTTACACATCATTAACTCAAGTGTGTCTACCCCCTCCGGAGGATAAGTCATGATGACTCAACTCTTTGGAAAATGCATGTGGATGCAAGCAACGTCGAAGGGTATAACTCGAGTATTGTTCTTACCTCTCCAAAGGGACTTAAGACAAGGTACACCCTAAGATTTGAATTTCAAACAAGTAACAACGAAGCTAAATATGAAGCCCTAGTCTCCAAACTTAGGCTAACCAAAGAGTTGAAGGTTAAAAACTTATTGATAAACACTTGTGGTTCAACAAGTCAAGGGAGCCTATGAAACAAGGAAGCCATCCCGACAATTTTAATAAGCAAGGTGAAGGATTTGATCTCACCCTTTGAAAATTTTTGACATAGTCCATATGATTTGAAATGAAAACAAGGAGGCGGACGCCCTCTCAAAACTTGTAAGTTCAGTGCACTCAAATGTGTTGAAGGAAGTGTTCTTGAAAGTTCTAATGGGGCGAAGCATAGATCATGAATAAGTCATGCATATCGACTCTATTCCAAATTGGATCACCCAGATCATTCAATACTTGAGAAAAGGTGAAAATTTTCCGATGATAAAATTAAAGCTTTAAGGGTAGAAAGAAGGTCAGAAAAATACTTGATCATTGGAGGAACCCTGCATTGAAGGTCTTATTCAATGCCTTATATTCGATGTTTAAGTCCAATTGAAGCTCAAGATACTTTAACTGAAGTGCATGAGGGGATTTGTGGACATCATATTGGAGGAAGAACTCTTGCTTGAAACGTGCAAAGGCAAGGTTACTATTGCCCATGAATGTTTGAGAATGCCATGGACTACGTATGAAAATGTGGTAAATGTCAACTTCACTCCAATCAACCACGCTATCCGACGAAACAACTTACGCCAATTCTTACTCTTTTGCCTTTTGTTCAGTGAGACATAGATATATTGGGTTCTTTTCCAATGGCTTCAGCTAAAAAGAAGTTTGTGGTATTAATTATAGACTATTTTACCAAGTGTACGTGTTGAGGCTAAAGCCTTGTCAAGCATTACTTATCAATAAATCATATAATTCTTAATTTGGAAAAATTTTATATGTCGCTTTGGAATACCCAAAACACTTACTTCGGACAATGGCTTGCAATTCTAAGAAGCACCATTTAAAAAGTTTTGCCAAAACTTGGGTATTGAACAATGTTTCTCCTCGATAAACCATCGTCAAAGCAGTTGTTTGGTGGAAGTAACCAATCGCACCATCTTTGAAGGTATTAAGAATATACTTGATATGCTAAGGGCATATGGGTTGAAGAGCTTCCAAGTGTTTTGTGGTTATAGTGCACTACCTACAAGAAAATGCTACTGAGGATACTCCTTTCAATCTTACGTATAGAACTGAAGCGCTTATTCTTATGAAAGTTAGTATGCCTGGTTTCTGTGTCTACAACTTTAACTTGAAGAAAAATGAAGAAGGATTGAGATCTAAACTTGACTTTTTCAAGGAAAAAAGAGATAAGGCATACTTTAAGTCCAAGCAGATAAGCAGAGGGTTACTCACTACTACAATCAACAAGTCAGAGATAGGAGGTTAGAGTCACCGAGTAGAAGATTGGATTACAAGCAAGGTTGAGGTGAGCTAACCCCAAGCTTGTGGAAAACTCTTGCCAAATTAAGAAGGTCCTTGTGAAGTAGTTGAAGCATATTTTAATGAAGCTTGCAAATTAAAAGCCAAGGATGAGAACATCTTGCCTCGCACTTGGAATGCTCATAATTTGAAAAAGTTATACTTTTAAACTTCCTTTACTTTGTCTAAATCTTGAATTCTCTAAAACAACCGATACCTTCTAAGGCAAAACAAGCTTGTGTAACTTGTAAACATATTCTTTTGATACTCAATGAAATTTTCTAAGTGTTTTTCCTATGTAATTGTATAGTAATTTATGTAGAATAGCAACCCTACATGCCTAACCCTTAGGTACAAAACATCCTTCAGGGTTACTTACTCCCTTCGAAGAAAAAATCAAATGTCATTTTCTAAAATCAGCACAGCCCTCCTAAGGGCAAATAACAAAGTCTTCATATGGGCAAGACTTGCATCTCAATCTAATTACCTAAGAGAATTGTGCCTAGGATAGGCTCTCTCTCAAAACTAAGACCTTACCTAAGAGATTTGCACCTAAGTTTACCCCTTTGGGGGTGAAATAAACTTTTCCACATAGAAGAAATTCTTTAGTTAAATATATTTAAAAGAACAACCATAACCCTTCCGGGAGTGAAAATAAAATTTAGGAGATATGTGACTATAGTAACCTTAGTTCCAAGACTAAGTCATACTTTAGGAGATATGTGACTATAGTAACCTTAATTCCAAGATTAAGGCATACTTAGGAGAGTTGCGCCTAGGCTAACCTCGGTCACAAGACCTTGTACCCTTCCAGGGGCGAAAATAACATCACTCCATAGTCTCTAGATCTTGGCATACCTCTCCGAGGATGAAAATTTTGTGCCTATGATAACTATAATTCCAGGGCCAAGATATACCTAAGAGAGTTGGGCTTAGGCTAACCTTAGTACCGAGACCAAGGTTTACCTCACCGGGGGAAAAATTTCTCCTATATTTAGGTTAAATATCTCCGCAGGCGATAAATTTGGTTTTAAGACCAAGTCTTACCCTACCGATAGCAAGGAAATTTTACTTGAGCATGTAGATAATGACTCAATGAAACAGCTTAGTCACTTGAAAAATATTCAAGTGTCTAAGGGGGACAAAGGTATATGGAGAAATACTTAAAGCCAGGCAAAAGCGCAAAATAGTAAAGGAAGGACGTAATACTATAAATAGATGGAAAGCATAACATAGGTGGAGTTAGTACGCATAAAGGCCCCAACTCAAAGCCAAGCAACAAATGCATCTAAAGAAAGTAAATAACATAATACTATCTGAACGTAAAAGCTCATATGTACAAGCGACCCTAGCTCTAAAGTCTCCAAAAAGAGAATAACTAAGCTAAGCTGGTAGTCCAGCGGAAGTGCTCACCTGAACTCCCCCCTCTTCTCGACAACCTCCAGAGTAATATTCCTCGTATTAACTCTAATGGATGCCATTCCATCCTCAGTCAGAGGGTTACCGCTAATGTGCTAAGGTGAATAGGGATATAAGGAGCTATGTCTCAAACCAAGTCATCAATATCCAAATCTAGATATATTTTTTTTCACATAAGATAAGACACGATCGTGACTTTTGTCAAAATACCTAATGCAACGATTTTCAACCATATCCTTAAATTCTGTGCTGGCATGGTAGTCTACCAGGTGTGTCTCTAAGCGATCCTAGTAATCTTGAGAGTCAAGGAAGTCAAATATCTCCACGTCTTTGTTCTTCTTCTCCATGACTCTTAATTTCTTTCTTGTAAGCATCTCAAAGTTTCTTTATCTCTATCTTATAAGTTTCTTGAATTTTCTTGATCTCATCCCTCAACTTGGAGATCTCTTCAAGTTTTTCCTTGTATTACTGGAAGATGCATACCAAGCCTTGAAATGCATAACCTTTGCCGCCACCGCCCTTTTAAGTTTGATCTCCAAATCTGAAAATTTTGCAACATAATACTCTTGAGTTTGATGCAAATGGTAGAACAGATAAAGATTACCAAGCTAAGATCAAAGAAGAAAGGATAATGTTAGTCCTAAATAAATGCAGAAAGACTTAGAAAATTTCACAAAATGAAGAAAAACAACTTACTTGACCAATGTGTTTGAACATTGCATCGGCATCAAAAATACAAGTAAAGTTCAAAGATTTTTTGAGGCAATGCTACTACCAAAATACGATGTACATCCTCTAAAGCAGAATCCTCGTTTACCTCCCAAGGAGGGGCGTAGATCACGTGTGAGGAGGAGGAACTCCCAATATGAGCGAAAGCTTGAATTCGAAGCAGACATGGAGTAGGAATTACAGGATAGAAACCTCTTGAATTGGTTGGACTTAAGGAAAAGGTAATAAAGTAGTCTCAACGGAAAGCGTGTCTTTCTTCTTAGGTTGAGGTTGTGGAAGAACCCCTTGAGATGACCTCTTAGATCACTCGGCCCCAACAGTGGTATCCTTGGATGGATAAGATAAACCTCAATGCTTAGCTTGTCTTAGCTTACTTTAATGTACTCACAAATAACATCATCTATGCGTTCAGTGCAAAATATAAAAAAAAAAACAAGTTAAATCCAATACAAAAGTAATATTCAAGTTATATGTGAAAGAGAGATGACATATACAAAAATGCTAAGTAAAAATATATGCATATCAACCTAAAAAAAAAAAAGTAGGATCAAGTTCGGCAGGGCTCAATCTCACCGACACTAAAACTTGCTCATTAACCACAACTTGTCAAGGGAATTTATCAATTCTCATAAACTCACAAAGATGCATACTCTTAGTCCCCTTAAAAGGACAAGTTTGTTAACTGTTGAAGTTTTCAATTCATAATTCTAACTGGTGAAATTCCAATCGGGTTGCCGTTGGATCAAAAAATAGTGCTTCTTTGGCTAATTTCTTATTAATCCTCCAAGTAAAAGTAAATCCTACTCCACATGTCATAATACGGAAAAATTCCTTGAAAGTGGCGATTGAAGTTTAATTCCTAGAGTAGCACAAGTGATCAAAGTTGTAAGCATTGATGTTTTCAAATGGATTTGGCATGTTTGTTTGAGCCCAACTTGATAGTGTTTCAACATTTCTTAGAAGAACAAGGGTAGAAGGAACTTCAATCCTACCCCTAATTGCACAAAATATACAGAAGCATATTTGGAGAAGTTCACACAAGGTCGATAGTCAGCGAGTGGAGCCTTCACTTTGAAGAAATTAGGAATATGAAACTTCTCTTCCTATTCTCTAATGAAATCCATATCGACAATTGAAGAAGAAAATTGAGAATAAGCATATATGGGATCATTATTATCACCCTTGGCATTTTTTTTTTCCTTCATGTTTGGAGAAGCTATGGACTTTTTCCTTTTAATTTGCAAACGAGAAGCTACAACCTTTTCACTAGAAATTTCATGCTCATGTTGAGATTAAACCTCTTCATTAGAATCTTCTTGTTCAGATTGAGATGTGACTCCTTCACTAGAATCTCCGTACTTAGCATCGCTCACTTGATCTTTCCTCGAACACATTGTGCTTAGGTTCACTCACGTATTCAACCTCAACAAAACCTTTATCCTTGGGTGCTTTTATGGAATAATGCTCTTTGATCCAGTGCAAATAAGAATACTTGGGAAGCACTACCGAAAATGGAGCAGTAGTTCTACGCATGTTCACCCTGACTTTAGAAGATGAGGTCCTCCCAACCAAAGGTCTACCCATAAACATATTTTGCCAAAGATCCCTTGGCTTGGGTTTTACATCGAAGTCCTTGTTGAGATAATCTAAATACAAAAGTTCATGCAAAGGGCTAACCACCCCATCTGAGATGTTACCCAAGTTATCAAAAACTTGATCAAGAATATCCAATACCTCGATCGAAATCTGTTCACAGACACCATCAACTATGTTCGCGGTATCCAAATTAATTGTAGTAGATGAATAACACCGTGAATTAATCCCTCTCTCAAATCGCAAGGTTGGAATTGTAGCATTACTAGATGCCAATATAGTGGATGTTTGTCTAGTGAGCGGTGCACATCTTTTTTACCTTTACTTCCAGTTAGTGCCGACAAGCAAAGGATAGTATGGGTAGACACATAATATTCCCTTTGAACGCACGAGTCTTCAACAACCGCAACGGTATTATCATTTTCTTCGCTAGTATTCATGGAGAGACGAGGTGCAGTGATGACATCAACTCTAGCAACTGCGTTATGGTTATGTGAAGTAGCAACTGCCGCATTTTTATTTCCCACAAGTGTAGAAATGGGTCCTTGGGAGATAACGGCAACAACGTCACTAGATTCGGCGGCATCCACGGTTACTATAGCATTTCGTACAGGAGCAGTGGAGATCCTTTTTCCTTCGCAAGGTGCAACTATAGAGTTTTGATAGCTCGAGATAGTAGCAGAGAGGAGATTCATAGCTACTCTAGTGACTTCGTCAACTGATCCAGTGACTTTTGTAGCACTCTAGCTAGTCTACCATGCTCTTTGGCAATTGGAGCATCAGTGGATAATGGATGTTGTACCTATAGATCAAAACTCCATCCCTCTCACTCATGACCCTTCTCTCATCTGTTCTCTCCTCTTCTCCTTTTTCTTTCTTTTCATTTTTTTCTATTCTTCTCCTCTTCCTTTCTTTTTATCTACCTCCCATTTTATTTTTCTTTCTTTTCTTTTCTCCTCATGATCCTTTTATTCTCTTTGGGTGTATCCATGTTAAAAGCCTTTCTCAAGCCTAAGTTCTATGGGAACTAGTTTAGAATAAATGAACACATGGATGGAATAGTATAATTTCATCCTAAGTGTTTGACAAATGCTAAAGAGAAACATGAAGAAAATTAGGGAGTAGGAGTGAGAGATGCTTACTTGGGATAAGTGGAGAAATGACTTCCAAACAAGTTCACTCGTGAACTTTAGCTAAGGCTAAGGGTTGAGCTTAAGACACTAGTCTTTGTTACAAGTCAAGCCAAGGAGGTCAAGGAGCAAGGGTGCTAGTCTAAAGTTTTATGTTGAGTTTAAGGTTAGACCTTGGGGTTTCAGTTTAGGTTGAGGTTGGGATTGCGGTTGAGGTTGGACTTGAGGTTGGGGTTGGGATTGCGGTTGAGGTTGGGGTAGGGGTTGGGATTACGGTTGAGGTTGGGGTTGGGGTTGGGGTTGAGGTTGAGGTTGGGATTGAAATTGTGGTTGTGGTACAAATTAGAATTTCACTTAAGCTCTAAAATGTGCAAGTGGTCTACAACTCAACCTTTGTGAAAAAATTTACAAATGACCAACTTGTTAAAGATAAGCCATTTTTCCTCCAAGAAACAAAGTTGGATTTTCAAATTTTTGGCTCCAGTCAAAATCTTGTCAGCTCTGGCCAAGATACAAGTCGAAGACCACTGAGGTACTCTCAACCAAGATAAACTCAACTTAAGAGTGAGAGACAAATGATGACACATAAATGTAACACGTAATAGCTCGCGGACACGTGGCAATGAGGTCAAAATTGTCAACTAATGTCAAGGGCATTTTCGCCTCTTTTGACATGAACTAAAGCCAATCTGGATAAATAAAGGTCTCATGGGCCGAATAATTATCTCCAAACCCGTAAGTCATCCAAATATATCAAGAACAACTATAAATAGCCAGTTCTCAAGGTTAGTATACACATTCAAACTTACATTTTCACAATCATAATTCGTTTCTAGCTTTTTCACTTGCTAATTTTCTCTTGTCGTACAACTATTGACTTGATCGTCAAACCTTTTCCCTGGGGCTACAAGCTCCATCCTCACATTTTGTGTCTCAGATGTTTTTCTTGTAAGTTTGGCGTGTGATGTTTCCCTAACTTAGGAGTATTTTTAGTGATCAGACAAATTTGGCCTAGACTTTTGACTTCAATTTGAAGACATTAGTGCTAACAATTTTACGCATCAACATCCCCTATGGTTTGCAAATTTGCAATTCGCCTCCATGTAATTTTGGGTTAAAATGAAACAATTAAATATTTCATTAAATTACCATTAGGAGACTGGAAAATGTTGATTTCAAGGGTCATTTTAGTCGATTTTGGCCTTTAATCAAGGTTAACTATATATTTTATCATAAAACACCATCTTTCTATTCCAGCGGAGGGTGTTTCTGGATGCTAGAAAGGTACTAGATTTAGGAGTATTTTTTACTTTTTGCACAAATTTATTAAAATTTTAACTTTCCATCGACTTATTTGTTTTTAAAAAAAAACAATCCAAACCAAACCAAACCAGACTACAAGGGTGCAGATTGTATATTTGTAAATCATAAGGAATAAATTTGATAATTTATCCAAAATTAAATATAAGGAACTATTACTACTTTAATAAAATGCGAAATCCTTTCCGTGTAATTATTTTTGTGTTTGTCATACATGCCTTCATTAGTCACTACGAAAATGTATACAAAGTCACTAAGTATCCATGACTAAATTCACAATTAATTCGCATGATGCCAAAACTTTTCTTATTTTTTTCATTTCAATTTGGTTTAATATTTTTTTTTAATTACACACACTTGGATATGCCTTTGACAGCTGCACTAAACTAAACTTGATAATTATACTACTAATACAATTAACTGTAATGTTGGATTAAACTCTAAAGTTCCAGTAGATTGCCATGACATCTTCTACCTCAATTCTACTATTTTATTATTTAATATTTGTCTAATAACACTGTATATTCTATTAAGATAAGTACAAAGATAAAATAGAGGATCTGGAACCCATCTTGTCTATAAATCCCAACAAAATCATTTTGTTGTCCCTTTTTTGGCTAAAATTTGTGAAATAATTATTAATCAAAAAAAAAATTGATTAATGATGTTTTACTTTGAAGTACCAAAAACTCCAATATTTAGGCAACTAAGCCCTTAATTTTTCTCTAATGATTAATTTTTTGTTGTCCCTTTTTTGGGTAAAATTTGTGAAGTAATTATTAATAAAAAAAAAATTGATTAATGATGTTTTACTTTGAAGTACCAAAAACTCCAATATTTAGGCAACTAAGCCCTTAATTTTTCTCTAATGATTAATTCCCCCCAAGAACACTTTCAAATCACCACCTTTACCTGTTCGCGTAACGGACCTCTCCCACAAATTTCAACTTCTATTAAACCAAAAAAAAAAAATGGCAATTCTTTTATCAACCCTGCTAAGTTTCCCCTCAGCACCTCCTTCTCCACCACTCCACCACTCTGAAACCCCCCATATTTCACCATTCCCAATTCATCTCCCAGAACCCTTCAAACCCTTTATTTTCTGCCCAAATCCAAGCCTAACAAAACCCCAAAAAATGTTAGCCACCCCATCAGCTTCAGCAGGGGATCTTGGCCTAATAACAAAGGCAATTGAATTGATCCAATCTTCACCACCAACATGGCAATCTTCTCTGTTCAGCAATCTGATAATATTCATTGTTGGCACTCCAATTTTGGTCTCTGGTTTGTCTCTTTCTGGCATTTTTGCTGCTTTCTTGCTTGGAACTCTCACGTGGCGAGCTTTTGGCCCTTCTGGGTTCTTTCTTGTTGCTGCATATTTTGTGATTGTGAGTCAAAATCTAATTTCTTTATTGAATTTTTTATGATTTCAACCTGATATTATTGATGGGATTCTTTTGATACTTGTTTTGCAACTTTTGTTATCCCGAGTCAAAATCAAGTCTTTCTTGATTTTTATACGCTGCCATGTTGGTAATGGGATTTTGTTTATTTCTTGAATTTGTGTTGTCATGAGATAGATTTTTGGAAAGTAATGTGAGCCAATGAAAGATTGATTTATGGCCATTTTGGAAGGAAGTTTGTTTGGTATTGATGGATCATCTTGTCTTTTATTGCATTAGTAAATGGATCAATAGTTTTTATTTATTTTATTTTGGTTATTGGGAAGTTATTAGTACTTGGTAGATTTTCGAGATTGTGATATAAATTAATCAAGGATGATGGATCCAGCTACAGGAATGTGGATTTATGAATTTAAGTTTGTCAGGGCACGGCAGCAACAAAGGTGAAAATGGCACAGAAGGAGGCTCAAGGGGTTGCTGAGAAAAGGAAAGGAAGAAGAGGGCCTGGGCAGTGTGATTGGTTCTAGTGCAGCTGGTTGCGTTTGTGCTGTCTTATCAATTTATGAAATTGGAGGGAAGGCATTTTATCTGCTTTGGGTGCTTGGATTTGTTGCTAGTTTCTGTACAAAGTTGAGTGACACTGTGTCAAGTGAGATAGGGAAAGCATATGGCAGAACGACGTAAGTGCTGTTTCTGTTATCCTTCCATTCAGTTCTGCAATTTATTAAACTCCTCCCCACTTCCCCATCCTGCAGAACAAAAAGTCTTGCTTTTGGTGATTCCTTTTGTTTCATTCATTAATTTCTGGTAAATAATATTTTTCAGATGACAAGAACTTGCTTTTTCTGTATGTTCATTGCAAAATCAGTCTATCTAAAAACCAGAGTCAAACACAAATTTTAGGCTTAAAGTCATGCTTCATAGCAGGCATCAATTTTCTTGCTGGAATGACTGTCTTAATTATCTTCATCTATCAATACTTCCAAGCAGATATTTAATCACCACATTGTAGTAAGGTGGTCCCTAGAGGAACAGAAGGAGCTGTGAGTGTTGAAGGAACATTGGCCGGACTGCTAGCATCAATTCTTCTTTCTTCAGTTGGTTGTCTAATGGGTCAGGTGTGAGATGTTATAAGCTCTTTTTTCTCAAATTGTATTCATGCTCTGTAAATTTGCCCCATGTTGTTGGTATGCTTCTTGTACTTCTTCTGTGTTCTTTCGATGGCCTAAAGAATAGAGGCAATGGGTGATAAAATAGAATCAAATTGACTGTGTAAGAAGTTGGCCTCTGCTTGCAGTCAGCTATTACTTCTTTTAGTGGTTTGTCTGAATGGAACTTTTTACATGCTCTCATCAAGAACATTTTTCTTTGACAGATAAATCTACCTGAGGCCATTATATGTGTTGTGGCTTCCCAGATTGCCAATCTTGGAGAGAGTTTTATAGGTGCAGAATTCCAAGGAAAAGAAGGATTCAGATGGGTAGGTGCTATTGCAAAATTATAGTGGATCTTTAGTCTCCCTTGTGTGTATAATCTATATGCCCACAAGCTGTCTTTATTTTTCTCTTAACTTCATTATTGTTTCCTTTTTACTGGTTTGCAGCTCAATAATGATGCTGTTAATATCATCAACATATCCATGGGCAGTATTTTGGCAATCCTAATGCAGCAACTCATACTCCAGAAGCGGCATTTGTAATCAAAATTGTTCATCTATACCATCAACAGGTAGCATAGGCATGATTCGAGCCCATCATTTCTTGCTTCAGCAACGAGCAATTATGGCACAAGAGAAAGTAGATCAAACATTGTATGCCATTAAGGCAAAACCGCAGATATACTTTGCTCAGTGTTATGATTTTAATCCTAAAATGAATGGACCCTGATTTTTTTTATTTTTTTTTTAATTTATTGCAAGTGTCTGAATCTGCTCTTACGTGATTGTTTCATTGATTAAATGTTATCCTTCATTGCTTATAGGGAATTTTTCCTCCTGTATATGATGTAAATTTGGATGCATTGTTACTAATTTTAACTAATGCATTTTCATGCTCTCTTTGTAGCATTGACTCATGTACAGGATGATTGGCCAGGAAACATTAATTTATCTTCTAGCTTTGAATTCCTTCTTTCGATTAATTTGTTTCATTTAGTAAATGTTCAATCTATAAAGTTTTAACATTTTGGTGCTCCCCAAGAAAATGCAATGAACATTGGCTGTTAGTGTCCTTTTTAGCATTTTTCTTGGACTATAAATTCCTAAACTCTTGACAAGTAAGCAGGGTAATAATCAAAGCAGATTAACTGAGGAAGGCAATCAGTCAATAATGCTGGCTAAGATATATATATATATATATATATATATATATATATATATATATATATATATCACAAGATATGTTTAAAAAAAGATATATATATATATATATAATAGACAAAAATCAAGATTATAAAATTCTGAATCAAAGCTACAAATTAAAAATACTTGAGAATTTGCTCGATTACCTCCGCAAAAGTTGCATGTATTGGCTGTGCAACCAGCCAAATGAAAGCTTTATTGGACCATTGAATGCTAACCCCCTGCTTTCTCCTAAGCATGATTGCCTCCACAATATCAGAAGTTTTGGACTGGCAACTTAGGACACAGAATACTATGAAGATTGAACTGTCTTTGTCTTTTTTACTATTGTAGTTCAGTTACTTGAATTTTTTTTTTTTTTAAAACCATAAGAATGTCTTTTTTACTATTGTAGTTCAGTTACTTGAATTTTTGTTTTTTTTAAAACCATAAGAAGAGTCTTAACGGTTTGTTAATGACTTAAAAGACGCAATTTCTTGGCTGGATTAGTTTCTTCATCTCTTGACACTAGTAAGTAAAAAGGGTTGGTATTCTTTTCTTGAATAGATAGTGAAGCCTGACGCAAATGAGGCATCATCTTGACA
The DNA here is from genome assembly GCA_025175665.1 of Cinchona pubescens. Classification (NCBI taxonomy): domain Eukaryota; kingdom Viridiplantae; phylum Streptophyta; class Magnoliopsida; order Gentianales; family Rubiaceae; genus Cinchona; species Cinchona pubescens. The sequence goes on along the minus strand of JANKKI010000187.1, from coordinate 2,603,918 downwards.
TCTGCATACAAACTTAGAAGAATGAGATTTTTGTAACATGTCCAAGGATAAAATACAGAAAAAGGCCAAGCCACTAATAATTCATTATAGAGCTTCAAAATTCCTCTTCTCCACTTACTATATTTGCAAATCTGGCTGCATTATGCTTAAAATTCCACGTTGCATATTCATAGGAATTAATAAGTGCAATTTCTATGACTTATTCCAAGATGCCATGATAAATTTAGTCCATGCTTATTTAGATAAAACATGTTTTTTTTCGTATATATGCTAGCGAATTGATCGAAATGCTAAGGCTTGATCGAGAGAAAAAAAAAAAAAAGAAATTTACATTAGAACAATGAAACATGATGATGCAAGAAAACTAAAGTTTAGTATGGACAGAAAGTAGTTTTATGTAACTCTTATTTGACTAGCCTAGAAGTTCCATCTGGATGACTTAGTTTCGACAAAATGAAGTGGAACTTTCATGTAAGCCAACCAACAGTAACAGCCCTTTACAAGAAACTAGTTTGTTATGCAAAATGCATCTATATATGTACAAAATTCTGTTAGTAGAGAAAGCCAACTTCTTTTCTAAGACCAACTTTCAGGGCACTGAAAATGGCATCATCTTTCCTAGATATTGTCCTTACTAGCTCCCCTGATGGTCAAATCACTGCTTATGATCCTTATTCAGGTTCTACATTGGTTAAATTTAATGGAAGTCGAACGCCTCGTAAAGGACTAACTCTCATTGACAAGAAACTGATTGCTGCTTCTCATGTTTCTTCAGACACTGGCCTTGGCTCAGTTAACCTCTATAGTTGGTGGTCTTCCACTCCCTTTCACCAACTCCCCATGCCCGAACCTGTTGCACCAATTGTTGCTACTCGGGATGGCTCGTATCTCTTTGCTGGTGGTGTTTCAGGTCAGATCCACTCAATCTCAATCCCTTCAGGAGACATAATTCTATCTGTTGCTGCTCATACCAAAGCTATAACATGCCTAGAAATCAATCCTGATGGATCACTTCTTCTTTCAGGCAGTGATGATGGAACCATTTCAGTTTTCCCAATACATCAACTTGTAGATTCATCTTCTAGCAAGAATTCACCAGTCACATTCTGCAAAGGCTCATTGGCCATAAATCTTCAGTAACAGCAATCACAACAGGCACTGGAGGATGCAATGGCACCATAATATCGTGCTCGTTAGATTGCACATGCAAGTTCTGGAGCCTGATGCAGAAGAAACCTTTGTACACAGTAACATTTCCATGTACAATATGGGAGGTGAAAATGGATTCCCTGGAATCAGAAATCTATGCAGCAGGATCAGATGGATTGGTCTATAAGTGTGCACTAAACACGACATCAAGGAACCGGATGAAACAAGGACTTGAATTCGTCACTTGGAAAAGACAGCATGATGGTGCAATCACATCAATGGTCACAATCAATTGGGGACTAAATCTAGTTACTGCATCAGAAGATGGAAATCTTTGTTTTTGGGATGTAGGACGAGGAGAGACGATCAGAGTTCTTGATCAACAACAAACAGGAAACATCAGTCATCTAATGGCAGTCACAGGACAAAGTCATCATCATGGTGGTGCAACTGTGGCATAGGATGGATGAGAATGTTGCTGGTTTTGGTAGATTGGATATGAGGTTCTCAGGTAATAAAAAGCCATACATTCCAATAACAGAGATAATGGAAATGGAAGAGCAGTTGGCAGTTTCTGTAGTGGACAGAAAAAGAGCAGTTGATACTCTAGAATTGGCAATTGGAGGCTATGAAAGACTCTTGAAACTCATCCTCAAGGAAGTACAGGGGGGTGGAAGTAACAGTAAACAGTCATAATCCAGAGGAAAAAAGGCAATAAAAATAAAAAAACCAGAATGATTAAACCAAAAAAAGTGTTAATCATAGTATATTTGTATGAAAAATGTCGTTTTCAAGTGTATACACAATCCTTCTAGTAGAAACAGGAAGCTAATATGTCTATTTTTTTTTTTTTCAAGCTAAGCAAGATTTGGATTGGAACAAGAATCTTGCCATTTTTGAAGTTGTGCTTCAATTTAGTCCAGTATTAGCAGTATGATCCTGTAACAAACCTCTAGCTTAGCAGAGTATCAAGTGTTTGATCATCAATCCCTAAACCTAAAAGATAAAAGTTTTGACCAAACTATTTATATTGATTTTGAAATAATGAATCAGATGCTTGGATTGTTTCAGAAAATTATTGCCCTCAAACTACAAACTCACCAAAGTATGCAGTGTTTTTGTTGGAGAGAGGAGCAGCTCCCCCCTGCATGATTTGCATTATTTAGCGGTGTTCATCTTGATCAGCAAACTCGAAAAAATCTACTTGACTTGGTCCATTTTGACCTCAAAATCAGGCCTATAATTTGTAATCCAGGTACCAGATTGAGTCTATATTCAAGGCTAAGGTCCTGTTTGAGGTTGTCGTTCTTTTGTTTAAAAAATACTTTTAGACTGTAAAAGTATTTTTTTGAATATTTGATAAATATTATCCCTAATTTAAGTGTAGAGTTTTAGGTTTCAAAACCACTTTTAACCCAAGCTAAAAATTGGTGTTTTTGAATTAACTTTTCTTTTTAAAATCATTGATGGAGATAAATTTTAGCCATTTTACCATAAATTTATAATTGAATAAATATAGAATATGTTTAAAATTCAATTCATAAATTATCAAATATTAAAAAAGTATTTTTGTAAATTTAACCCAAACAACAAAAATTAAACACTTTCTTCAAATTTCAACCAAATAAAATGCTTTGTAATAAGCCATCACAACGCCAAACAGAGCCTAATTGTACAATTTTTCTTAGCAAAATACTTACCCACTCCACCTATAGACCTTGCGGTCAAAATTAAATCTTATAAAATCTTTCTTACATCAGCTGATGTCATAAATTCCATAACATTTAATTTACACCACACGATCTACCAGTGGAATCAAAAACTAGATCTACCTAAATATTTCCTTTTTTCTCATTATGACTTATCAATAATAGATTTTATTCTCTTCCCCTTCCAATTTATAAGGATATTTTTGTAATTACAAATTAATTTTGTTACTTTATAAAATTTTTTAAACTAAAAAGAATTATAATTAGACTCACACAGAGTTGATTTGTTCTTAAGAGAATTCTACGGTCCCTTCTTGGAAATCATTTGTCGTAACTTTAAAAATTTGTATAGTACAAATATTTAAAGTACATGATATTGTACTGTACAAACATTTAAAGTACAAAATAATATTTCCTAAAAGGACCGTATAATTTTCCTTGTTCTTAACTTAGTATAACCGCATCAAATCAACCTTATGGACAAGATACCAGATCCATGAACATACAGAGTCTGCATTACCAATTTCACCGGTCGGAAACCATAAATTACAGCAAGACACTGCTACCACAAGACTTTAGTTGTTAAACAAAGAGACCAGATATTGTTGCCCCGCCTTTGCATCTTTCAAGCACAGAAGAGATCAGCACAGCCCGCAATATAGAGAACCCTGTTGTCAAAATATCTTCATCTCTGCTACACCAACTTGCAAAGGATCATATTCAGGAATCCAATTTTCACCACTAGGAGTACTCTAATTAGAGGAACCCAAAAACTCTGTTGTCTGGGGATTTATTCAACAGTCGAGAATCCTTTCAAATGTCACAATTGCACAATGCCACAATCACGATCAACCATGGAAAACTCATCCAGCAGATACGTGAAAGCTTTCCTCCGAATCTTTTCTCCCAGAAGTGAATTTTTGCACTTGAATACATCGATGAATAGTCGAACATAAGACTTGAATATTAGTAAGTAATCAATGTTCATGAAATTCGGTTAACATTTTTGCCCACATCCAGTCCAGATGCCTCGATTCACTCGTAAACATTAAAGATTCAACATTTTCGTGTACTAATTCGACAAACCCTATGTCATCCAAATTGATAAAGAACATGATATTTACACAAGTAAAAATGACACTAAACGGACATGCAATTACTAAAAGTACTTCTCTGAGGAAGCAAGAGAACCATCAAACCCAACAGCACACCAACTTATAAGAGAAAATTCGATCCTTTAAGACCTAAAACAAGGAAAAGTTTGACGACATCTTAATCAAAAATGCCTTCGCTCTTTTGAAGGTAGAACCATGAGACTGATGATGGTACAAGCTCTGCATGGATGAGCTAGATATATCAGGCACGAAGACAGCAGAGTCAGGTGGATTTTGATAAGCCTTCTGCCAACAGAGCCCAGATGCAGTAGGTGGAGATGGAATTTGTGGCACTGCCCAGGAAGCATCTGGTACCTGACCTAAACGATCATCATCATCTAGTTCTTCTTCAGCAGCTCTTAAGATTGGGGACCAGTCTGAGTCTCCAAGCTTCCCACTATCAGCCTGGGAGAAGTCACCCGAAAGAATATACAACATTAGGGCCTGTATCAACTTTCTTGCCTACAGACCTCTACAAGGTATCAAGAAGTTGTGTGCATTGACGATGAAGGAAACAGAAGTAATAGTGTACCATTATGGAGTGCGAGAGAGAGAGAGGGAAATCATTCAAAGATAAAATACAAACCTAGAAATAAGGCAAATCTAAATTTAGGTTCGCTGGGGTAAAATTCCAAATCCTCTAAGACAAATTAGTGAAACTATAGAATCCAAACAACAAAATAGCCAAATCAGCCCTTTGAATACCTCAATTTGCAGCCTAATTGGAGCTAACAAAATATCAAGAAACCATATTCCAAGACAAACTAGAAAATAAACAAACATAAGGCTAAAGTGTACATTTAAAAAGTCCATTAGCATCATTAAATTAGGAGCAAGTTCCAGAAAGAGAAAGGGAGGTTTTTTCTTTTTTTATTTTCCAGAGTTTTTTTTTTTTTTTTGGGGGGGGGGGGGGGGTTGATGAAGACTACCACAAAATACTGATGACCCCTGGAAACACAATCACAGATGCATATAAAAAACAGCTAATTTCACATCCGTCCACAGCTTCTACCCTCCAACCTTTCTCCTGTTTTGTCCACTTCCCCCCTCTCTCTCTGTTTTTTTTTTTTTTGGGTCAATACCTATTGGGGAGAAGGAGCAAGCGTCAGGGGAAACGCTGGCAAATACACCTGATTATATGCTGAAACTTCAATAATGAGCATAAGCAACAAATTGTTAACTCTATCTAATTTATAAGCATCACGAGATTTGAAGGACATGAAAACTTAAGCAGATCTTTCGTGCACCCAGAGAAGCCATTTAACCAATACTGACTACTACTCCACACGGGGGAGCTCAAATCAACAAGAAGAGTATCAAACCCATCCAAACCACATTTGCTAATCCTAGAATTGAACGCCACTTCAGGTAAACTGTTTCTCCACTGAAGGACTGCAAGGGAAGAACAATTAAGGCCATGCTAGGCCTTGTGTTTAATCAATACATCAAACTCAAGGTGCAGTACTTGCTTACTAGATTCTTAATTAATGTATAACATCAACCAATCTGGCCATGCAACATGTTATACAGGAACATTGGAGCTTGTTTTACTCCAAGAGAATGCACTGATGTCCAGTTCCCTATGCAGTAACTTCATTGTTAATGGAAGAGATTCATGCACATGCATACGCAGGCAAATGCAAAGTTGCGAATAAACATTATAATTTATAGTGTCTAATACACATTTCCAGAGAAACTAAATTATCCATTATCACTACAGAAAATCATATGGTGAAGAGATCAAATGAACACTTACAATGGCCAACCTAAATCATACCTTAGATGAACCATTATCAACATAATTGCAACTCTGATTGAAGTCATTTAGCCCAAGAAACTCATCCAACTGCCACTGCGGAATACTTCCAGCTGCAGATCCTCCAGACAATGAAGTCCTTGTTGGGAAAAAATCCCCAACCCCATTGACTTGGGTAGGTAACACCTTATTATATTGACTACCAGAGGAAACAGGAGCAGTCCTCCTCAAAGGGCGGACTTCCGGTTCTGATATCTTCTCACCAGAGTGAGACTTCCCTGACAATGATGTAGAACCAGGCTCAGCAGGTTCAAGCCCTACTTTTACTCCAGTAAGCAAGAACCTCTGGTGAGCAGAAACATAGGTATTGGCTGTATGGATGGCAACATCACATTTCCTGCAAAGCAAGAAGCTCGATCCTCTAGACAAAAGAAGTATCCAACCGTCTCCTGCAAAACAAAGAATTGTTATTAACGACACTAAAATCTTTAGTTATTAATAGTCTAAAGGTTAATTGCTTTTAGGTCAATATGCATCTGCACTTCAAATGTTCCATATATTGTCAAAATAGTACAAGGTTGCAAATCCCCTAACAACTCAGCCAACAAAGTAATACTACAAGTATTCAACTACTTTGACGGTTTGGACCAGAAATATAGATATCGAGAAGTCAAATAACGAAACACTAAACAATCTACCACTTTCTTGAGTGAAAGCTCCAGAATGAAAATTTTCACCTCCAAAATTTATAATTCTCATGTTTAAAAGAAAAAAAATAGAAAACAAAGGACTCTATGAAATAGACACATTACTTTCACCAAATGGCCTATGTACTTTCTCCAAAATTTCACTGTCAGACCTCAGTCCAAAGCTCAGTATCAACAAGCAAAGCCAAGCACATTATTACTACAAGAGCCATATCAGCACCGCAAAAGTAGTTCCTAAAAAAACTTTAAAACTTCAGTTTCAACCCAAATTAATAATGTAATAATCATTCAAGGTTTATAGGGATTCCCTTTATTATTGCAATACCAAATTTAAAAAAAAAAAAAAAAAAAATTAAAAAAAGAGAGAGAGAGAGAGAGACAGAGAACAGATATTTCCCCATCTATGTTCCTATTTTAGGTACAGTGTTAAGTTAGTGAGCATAAGCAGCTCACACAAATTTAAAGTTGATCAGCCACCAACCCACTAAACCCAATAAAGAAAATATAGAACAATACTAACCACTCAATGCACAAACAACAGAAAATCACAATAAATAATGCAATCATTAACCAAAAAAAATCCTACAACAAACCTAATAATAACCACAAGACAACTTAATTAAGATTTAAAAGAAAATACAACTTTCTCAACCACTAATTAAATTTAATACTCCATCCGATTCATTTTAACTGGATTTAACTATTGTATTTTCGTCTTCCTAACAAGTGTACAAGAATTAAGAAATTATCAATTTTATAAAATAAAAAAAATTTAAAATACTAAATTACCCTCCTTCTACGTTAATAATGCTCAACAACAAAATCATCCCTTCCCGGTCCCTCCTACCCTCCATATTAATAAGATATTCAGGGTAAAATAAGGAAAAAAAAAAAAAAAACTCATTTAATACTTCTTGTGAACTTTTACCTTGACAAATAATTTAATACAAATCAAATTACAAATGAAACAGAGGATGCACTAATTTCAATATTCCATTGCATCCCATCACATCTAAAAACATATTAACAACTAAACAACACAATTTTCATGAAAATTGAGCTGAATTCAACAAGAAAACCAAAAAAAAAACCCACAAAAGCATATTTTTTTTTTTTAAAGACCAGGAAAATATCAAGATTAAAACTTTATCCAATCAGATATTTTCAAACCACCAAAAAAAAACTTTAAAAACGAAAAAAAAAGAAAAAGAAAAGGGAAAGGAAATAAAACCTGGCAAATATCACACTTGGGCATGTGAGAAGAAGAGGAAGAAAGTGGGACCCTTTGATGCTTACTAGCAAGCTTATTAGCAGCATGTACTTTCTCATCACAGTTCCAGCAAAGTGCTGCCTCGTCTGCACAGCAAAGTACACTTGCTTCTGCTACCTCACACACGTTGCACTGAATCTTCATCTTACCTATCCCTTTTCCTTCCACCTCCTCAATAACCCTTTTGCGAAAACCTCTTTTTTTTTTTTCTTTTTTTGGTGGGCTGGGGGGGTTTTGCTGGAGAAAGTGAGGGGTTTAAGGAAGATGAAGAAATGAAAGAAAATATTTTTTCGGTTTTTGGGGGAGGTGGGCAGCTGGGATATTTTTGTGGAAGAGTAAGGCGGTGGGTTTGAATACGTGTCGCGGTGTTGGGGTCATTTTATTAAGGATTAATTGCAATATGCATTCCTGAACTATCAGCGATTTGTACTTTGGCCCTTAAGCTATCAATTTTAACGATTCGTTTTGGTTCAGCTTCAAATCGAATGAAAATCACTAAAAGCCTGGAATTCCCTCACGTTTCATTTTAATTATCGTAGTTTGAGTTAGTGAACTAGAATTAAGGAAGTTATTAAATTATATTAATTTTATATAAAAAATAATTTAAAATAATTAAATTATTTGTTTACATTAATATCTCTAAAGATATAATTCTTCTTTATTAATAATGCAATAAGGATAAAATATGAAAAATTTCCATTTAATGCTTCATTGATAATCTAAAGAGAAAGATAGTTAGCACAAGAAAATATGTCTAAAGCGACGGATAAAATTAAAATAAAGGAATAATTATTTTTTAGTGAAAAAACTTTCATATTACTTGGAATTTTATTTAGTTATAGAAATACTTTTTTTCATTTATTGGTGTTAAAATTTTTCCATTAAAATTAGTTATCAAATTTCACTAATTTTATTCAGTTTAAAAAATGTGTCAAAAGTTAATAGTATAAGGCACTAAAGTCCTAAAACGGATAGTTTAGATCCGTGTCATTTTAGGATAAAATATGTATTTGATAGTTTAGGAGTACATATCGCAATTAGACCTTTTATTAATTTTGGAGTATGTACGGATCTGACCCGCTGAGCTGGCACGGGTTGTAAGGTAATAATGGAGGATCTTTTCTAATACTTGCACGCGCTTTGTTGGGGTCTGTGTGTGTCTGTGTGCAGTGTTTGTGGTTGGGAGGGAAGAACACACCCTTTTCCCATACAACTTGTAGTAGATTTTTTTTTTTTTTTTCAAAATATCCACATTTCAAATCTTATCCTTTTTAAAAAATACTATCATAAACTTAATTTTGAATTTTATTTATAAATTTTATATAATTTTACTTAAATTAGATATCATAAATTTTATAATATTTAATTTATATCATAAAATTTACAAATAAAATTATAAATCAGATTTATCTAAATATTTCTCATTCTTTTTTATATCACCAACAGACTTACAAACACAAAAAAAAAAAAAAGAACAAAAAAAGCACTACCTATATTTCTAATGCTTGATAACATAAAGAATGTCATCCAAGCGGATTTTTGTGAAAAAGTGATTAATCTTTCCCATATCAACAATGTTGTTAAAATCTAATATTTAAAATTTAAGTATAATTATGTAAGACATATAAAAAGTTATACCCTGATATCGTAAGAAAGATTTTAAATCATAAATTTATATACCTGTTATTTTAAGAAAACTAAACAAGATAAATTTCCTTACCTCATATTTTTTTCTTAGGAGTACTTGAAGGAAAAAATAAGTTTATATAAATAAATAAATAAATAAATATATATATATATATATATATTGTGGCTGGAACTAAAATATGCACTTTTTTATATTTTATGGTCAATATTCTCTCAATATTTCTACGTTTTAATTAAGCGGACAATTCGTATACGAATAAAATATACACGTTTTTAGATAAGAAAATGGTTCGAAGCTTATAAGAAGGTATCTTCCAAAATAAAAGAATGGCAGTACAATATAGAAAAATTGAATATCCTGAGAGAGGATATTATGATGTCACTTAATTATAGAGTATAGGACCAAAGTAAATTAATGATTATACTTGGTTATTAATTTTTTAATACTCACAATTTAGTTTTCATCTGGAGATAAAATTTATATATAATTGAACTAATATTGGAGTAATAAAATAATTAGTATTATTATGGCATGCCATGTGAATGTGTGATTATATTGTTGTCCTGATTTTCCTTCTCATAAGAGGAAAATATTTAGTAGATTCGATCTTTGATCCTATTTATAAATTCTGTGATGTGGATTAAATTTTAAAAAATTTATAATATCAATTGAAGTAAGTAAGAATTTTTAAAATTTAATTGTGATCACAAAATTTATAAATAGAGTCAAAAATTAAATCTATTTAAATATTTTTCTTCGTGAGATATCAAATAAGGGGGTTGGGGAGTCAAATTGTGCAGTCCACCTAAGGTTTGTGCAACCTTTGATCCTTCGCCGACTGCCATTATGGAGAGAAATTTTCTCAGCCACAAATCAACAAAATACAACAGAGAAAAAAAGGAAGAGCAAAGATGCTTTTTTGCCAACCTGGGAAATGAAAGGAGTGCAAAATTCCCCTTCTGGTCCCAGGTCATCAAAGTTCAAAATTAACTTTCTTCAATTTTTTTTTACTCGTGAGCGATTTATAAAAAATAAAAATTATTATAAATTATTAAAATATATATCGATAGCTTATTCTGAACTTAAAGAAATAGGATAGCATATCATTTTCCCAAACTTTTCCTTACTAAAAAAAAAGGTACAAAAATAAAAATGAGTTAGTGGTCCTGGTATAAAATTAGGTCGTCGAACACGACAAGATTTATGGTACTTATTCAGTTTTGTTCTTCAATTATTATATATCATAGTAGTTACTCAATAGCTAATGAGAGAACTTATTTAGAATGAGTGTCTCGCCTTTTTACAAAATAGAGGGTCATATTTCCTTAATTGGTGAGCTCACATATTGAATGAGAACTTTACATTAATTTTTGAACAACTATTTAAAAGTAAAATGCATAATAGTTATTTAATGACCAAAATAAATTTTACAAATCCGGACACTCTGACTCGTTATAAAGGCAATCGTCCAATTCTTTTTTTCTTCTCACAATTGTTTATTGAGTTAATTATACTTTACCTCTTTAAATTTAGCAGTATCATTTTAATTCTTAACATTCTTTTTAAACACTTAAATTCTTGGACTAACAGTCGATAGTAGTAGTGTTAGAAATTTTAACTAAATAAATAAATATATCCTTGAGTTAATTACACTTCACATTTTTAAACTTTATAGTTACCAACACTTTTATTGTTAACATTATTTTATTATCGTGAAATTTAAGATAATCAGCAAATAGTCCTGAATTAAACTATTAGAGACCTAACTAGAAACCATTGATTGCATGTAAATTCCCTCTGTTTTAGGGATTGGTTTCTATAAAACTTGTCCCTTGAACCTCAATTTAAATTTTGCACTAGTTATTTAAGTTTGTTCTCTCACATAAATTTCCCATGTTAAAAGGTTGTTTATTATTTATTCTAAATATTATATCAAATAATAATTGTCTAAATAGAACCTAGACTAGTGCTTTGGTCCTTCTTCTTTAATTTCAAGGGTGCTTGTGCCTAAGATTAGAATTATTACTCTTTATATATACTAATATTTTTTGGAGGAAATGTTTCTCAATAGTTACCAACCTTTTTTAACTTCAACACTTAGTTTGGTAGTTTGGGTGAAGTGATATATATGGACATAAAAGAAGAAAAGAGAAGAGAAAAATGGAGGCTTTCACTTATTTGGGAGTTCTAAGTAAGGAAAATAAAAAGATAAAATGGCTGCAACATTTTCTCTCCAAAAAGTGAACAGAAATGGGGAGAAAACTTAGTTAAAGGCTTATAATAATAATAATAAAAAAAACAGTTTTACCCACAAAATGATACTAATATCTTTCTGAAATAATCTCATTTATTTCCTACACTCACAAACAAATTAGCTCAGTTCTCTTACCTTACTTATATCTTCTTTCTTAACTTATATTTTTTGGAAAATTGTATAAAGTTATTCAAATGGATGGTTGGATTTGAATTGAAGGAGGAATTTGAAATAAATGAATTTGAATTAAGTGGATTTGAAATAACATCAAATTTCGGTGAATTTCAAATATATTCATTTAACCATTAAAATCACACTCCCACTTGTTGATGGATTTGAAATCCACAACTAAATCAATTAACTTGTTTGGATAACTTATTATAGATTTGAATTTCAAATCAAATCCACACAAATCTCTCTATCAAAATACAATGAAATATTTGTTGGGGACTATTCTATTATATTTTAAGACTTGTACAGGATAATATCTTAAACTTTAAAAATTTGTATTATACACGCGTTTAAACTTTAAACACAACAAGATGGGTCCTGAGGCAACCATAGAACTTCCCTTATCTTTCACCCCCAAAATCCCAAACTAGAAAGAATTGGGCCGGGCAAAGCCCGGTCTTCCGCACGACCCGTGATGTTTCACATGAGAGTTGAGCCCAATTAAGCAGCCTATATAAACTTCCATTTACCGCCATTTAACAGTTGATCGAATTCAAAAATATCAATCAGAGAGAGAAATACAGAAATTCTCTCAAGAAGCAATTCGAATTAGGGTTTTATACTGGATGCGCTTTCTAATTCCCCTGCATTTTCAGAAATTCTCGATCAGAATATCTCGTTTTCAGGTACATTTCGATCCGAAAGCAATTCGCGATTCCTTCTCTCAAGATGTTAATTTTCATTTATTTTCTAAAACATTGGAAATGTTAGGCTTTATAGCTCAATTTTGATGATATTGTGCTAAAAATCTTTTTTTTTTTTTTTCTGGTTGTAATCTTGAAATTTCAGGTTATATATAAATCAAAATCGAGTCAGGTAAGAAAATTTTGATTAGTTCTCTTGAGAATTTTATTTATGCATTTGATCATACACAAATTTTGAGCTTGATTAGATGTTTCGTTCATTGCGTCGGTCTAGGTAATTGGAAAGTTTAATTTGCAAGTAATTAGGTTAAATTTTGTTTTAATTTTGGTTCTCATATTCATGCCTATTGCGATTCTAATGTCACATTTTTGATTTAGTATTTGTAGTTTTTGCATTCAATATTGGATCTTTTTGTGGTTTGTTTTCTAGTTTGAAAGATTTATAATTTTCACTTTATATATTTCACTGGAGTCTGGAGAATTTACTTCAAGCTTGTTACACTTACTTTACTATGAAAATTTTGCTTTTGTTTTTTGATTGGTGCTTTTAACCAACTTTAATATTAGAGATCTCGCTTCTTTCTTCAGTTGCACAGTGCACGTAGCAGGTCAAAGCTTCGTTAATTGCTATTATTGCGTAATAGCAATTTTTTGGAGCAATGATTTATGAACTGCGAATTAATCAGGGAACTAGGGTTGACGTGTGTGCTTTTGGTTAAATCTTAGAATGCAATGAATTCGCAGTTTCCAAGTTTTCATTTTCTAGTTGATTCTGAGGTTTTCTACATGACTTTGGTTGTTGACGTGGTTATATTAGTGACCCAGCTAGGAAAAGGGAGAAATATGAAAGTATACATTTCTCCCAATTCTTACATATATTAGTTGTTCATTTTTCTAACCTTCCCCGACCTAAAATTATGGAAAAGCTATCACTTTGCATCTTAAAACCAAAGCTTTATAGGATAGATATCACAGCTGTCAGTTTATTACAGTAGATTTTGAATTGTGATTTGAATCATTGTATCACATCTGACAAATCAGTTTCCAACCAAGTTATTGTTCTATTGAGGAGTATATATCCATTGAGTTGTTACTTGATTTCAATCATTTATTGTTCTTTGGAACTGTGTATCTTAGTACAAGCACTAGTTTGTAAGAGAAACATGTTGAGACTCGATGTCATTGACCAGGACTTTTGCAAATTCTACCTGTGTATTTGATTACCATTTCTTACCATTGAAATGAGATGCAATGCATGCTGGCGAGAATTGGAAGGACAGGCAGTCTCCACCACCAATTTGCTTGTGGCCACCTCCTCTGTATCCTAATGCAATCAACATTGCTGATCTTTTTGCAGTTCATGTAATTTTGGCCTTAACCTTTTGATCAATAATAGTGGGGCAAGGTATTCCTTAATAACATCAATAGGTCCAGAGGATGCCAGTAAGATTCTCAGCAATGATGCTGCTTGCCCCATCTGTGATCAGGTGCTCTCTAAAAGGTAAGTGGCGTATATTGTTGAACCTACTTGTCTTTTGTTAGATCACCTTCCTGGACAATGTTAATGCATCTCTAGTTTCATGGAATTTATGGATTATGAAGCTGGCAACACTGTGTTATACTTGCACAAAAATGTTTGTGCTCTTTTCTTTTGGCATGTACTACTTTGCATATCTGTAATGCTTATTAAATACGAGTTTATATGCTCAGGAGAGGCCTGTGATATTAAAACCAGAAATGGGATGAGTAACGTCACAGAAACATTCTGGCATAAACTATTAGATTCGACAATCCACTGAGTACTCATTTTAACTAAATATTTATGATTTTCAGCCTCATGAAACCGGTGGATATCAATCCAAGTGATGAATGGACTAACGTAAGCATTACGCTCCTCAAATTCCTGTTGCTTGTTATGACCTGTCTTTACTTTGTGGTTTTCTGTTGTTGTTATAACCTATTTATGCTGATGTTTAAGTTAAAAACTAGGTAAAATTTCTTCCACTTTTTTGCAGATGATCATGGCTGGGATATCCCCACAGATTTGTATCCTGAACAGCTCTTTTAAATTTTCTGACATTCATTATTCATATTTGGCTTGTTATTAGTTGAAACAAGGAAACGTTTTCAAATGTTAAAAGATTTAATGCTTCCAATTTGGCTAATAGTGGAATACAGAAAATGTCTCTAGAGAACTGAAATATATGCCTTTTGAACATTGTTATAATTGTTGTATTGTCCTAGGCTGTAGATTGTTCCTCTGGAAGGCTAATTAAATGGATACATTTAAAACCTTTGAGCTGCATCTCCCAACATGTAAAATATGTACTTAAATTGATCACAGCACGTGCCTAGTTTTAACCTCTTTGTACGATAAAACAATTTATCAGGATCTTGGATTTACTTAAACTAACCCAGTGATGAAGAGTGCATATAGAAGTGTAATGTTCTATATTGGACAAAAGGAATTGGAGATGCAATATAAAATGAACAGAATAGTAGCACAGTGCAGGCAGAAATGTGAGGTAATGCAAGAAAAGTTCACTGAAAAACTGGAGCAAGTGCATACAGCATACCAGAAAATGGCTAAGAGGTGCCAGATGATGGAGCAAGAGATTGAGAGCTTGTCTAAAGACAAGCAAGAGCTCCAGGAAAAATTTGCAGAAAAATCCAGGCAAGTCTAAACATCATCCTATTGTTACCTGTTGAAGGTGGTTAAATTTTTTTTTTTTGGAACATTTTCTGTTGAGGTGGCTCTAACCTTGAGTATATCTATTGTTCTGCAATACCAGGCAGAAAAGAAAGCTTGATGAGATGTATGACCAATTGAGAAGTGAGTTTGAGTCAACAAAACGATCCTCCATCCAACCAGCAACCAATTTCTATTCAAGAGCAGAGCAAGATTTGTTCTCAAATCCAGCCAATATGATGGAGAACAGAGACCCCGTGAGAAAAGGTAAACTTGTTCTTTTTAGAGCAATCAAGGCTTTGATGAGATTTATTTGTTGGCATTCAGTTTGCAGAGTAGATTTTAACACATTTTCACTCATGCATTCTTGCCTTCATCACTGGTATATGTTATATTCCACCAAGAAATACTAGTTAACTTATTTGTCGCAGATTGGTCGGTTCTCACTCCTGAAACTCCAGGACCAAGAGAGGATATATGGCCACCAGCAAAGCAGAATAGTTCTAACTCTGGCCCCTTCGACATCTCCAGTGGCTCACCTGTGAAACAATCAGGAATCCCTATTGATGCTGGAAACAGAAGGGCTGGAGCTCGTCCTGTTTTTGGCGTTGGTGCAGCAGCTGGTGAAATTAGCTAGCAACCCGTCAATGACTTTGAGGAATCTCATCCTTTCACCAATAAAGCGGCCTCAACTCTCCCGAAACCGGACTCACATGTTCACGTAAGCAGAAACTCTACAATATTATGCTTGAAGTGCTCTTGATTCAATTCCTAATTTACAATAACTTTTGGCTTTTCAGGTTGTAAACAGGTGGTCTTCCTGCTATTGACTTTTTGATTGACAAATCCAAGAGAATGAAGACATAAGGCTCCTACTGCAGATGAGATTTTTTGTTCTTTGGCATAGAGGTAATTGCACAGAGTACACTTGTCGATAACTACTACCATAACTGGAGAGGAAAATAAAGCTTTTCCTGTCATCTCATTTGTGAATATAATACATCCTTAGCTTCAGAAAATGCAAAGATATATGTTGAATGACAATATCTTTTGGCTGGTCTCTGGACATGGCACAATGATTGATATAAACACCTTTCTTTGTGTAGTTGACGACTTACAAATTTTACTTCACGTGAGACAGATGTGTTTTTGTATGTCTGTCTTAATTTGCTAAGATGGTTTAAGACGGATGCTTTAATTCTAATTCCACAACATGAACGCAGTGGTATAGATGTGTTTGTGCACCTTGAGAAAAGAACTGATCCGTTATGGCCGTAAAGAGGAACTGACATGCTCTAATACTGAAAGCTATTTACAATTGAGATGAGAAAGAAAAAGAACAATTCTAAAAGCTAAAAGTAAAATGTGGAATTGAATTCAAAAAATGAATCTCTCTCATCATTGCGTATTCAAAAGAGTTTATTTATAATCTTTGCAGTTTAAATATACACAAATTTCTTTCTTTTCTACATATATACTCCCAAAATTCATGGATAATCTGTAGTAACAAGTGCGAAGGTAGAAACACTTTCAGTGATGGAGCCCCGGGAGATAGTTCAATCATGTCCCCAAATTGAACAGAAAACACAAGGTGGGAACCATCAATGTATATTAGCCCTTCTTTAGAAAACCATTTAATGTCGCATCGAATTTACAACTCCGTGCATCCGGAGTTGGCTCCTGGAGATATCGGCTCTCTTACCATGTATTGGAGATCCCTAGACAAAATAGGCATTGCAAATCCACCAGCAGACAGCACTGCAGCTGTTGGGCCAGTAGCTACTATTCACTAATGAAGAACACTGCTCCCCTTCTCTCCAGATTCTGTCAACAGGGAACATCATTGATAAAGTAAATCCAAATTTTCATTGAAATATGCATTTTTCTTTTAATTACAATCTCCACTTAAATCTCATACTGTCATAGAGGACAATTTTTCTTTAAGCACTCTATCATGCTCCCTCGCATGTAGATCCATTCTAGTTTAATGAGCACAAGCAGAAGCACTCATTATAAAGAGTTGCATGAAATTACAGATTAAGAACTTTTCTTGCTGTAAGACCAGGTTTAATTACCTTTTCATCTAGAAAATTTAATTTGCTATGAAACTAATATTCTTTAAAACTATCTACCATTCTTGAAACTAGCCAAAGGATAACCCTTACCTAAATGAGAATCTTGAGACTGTTGCAGGACATGGATGTGCAATTAAAACGTCATTAAGAGCATAAGTTGAGAGCTGTTCAGAATTGACATGCACAGTCATCCTTGCAACTTCAGAAGGTATAGTGCGATTCTCAAGGATGTCATCCAATATCTGCAAGATGATTGCACTCAAAAACTAAGTTAGACCTCTCATGTGTCATGAATGATTGATGCTAGCTTTTATCTAGGAAAGATAATCAAAATTGTTGTAAAGCATCTCCAGGAGATTTTCATAAAGTCGGAAGCTGATGCTTGGTAGCTTCTCAGGGACAAGTAGCATCTGCCTTCCACTTTGTGTTACTAATTTTAGCATTTTGCTCGTCTTCAATACACTTTAGAAATTCAAGACACAGGCAACTACTTCATCATCATTTTCAGTCGATGGGAAATTACATGTTACCTTAGAGTAGCTGGTCAAGTAAGCAACTGTAGAGCTATTTTATGCTGGTTAATATCACTTGGCGCTATGTATATGAAAGCAATTTGCTAACTTCCAGACAAGATATTAACAGAAATAGACTATTTTGGCACATCGTGTTTTGTGTGTGTGTGTGTATGTGTGAGAGAGAGAGAGAGAGAGAAGCTGGAATTTTGGGCAACTATGAGAAGAAGTTGACAGTTAAGGACAAAGGAGACCAAATTCACTGCAGAAAACTCTAACTTATACCCAATTTTTACATGTCCAAGTTAAATTTTATAAAAACAAAACTACCTAGGCTATACTACTCTCTGAAACCATTAACCTTTAAAGGAAAAGTACTAAGGATTACTATAAAGCAGCAGCAAATTCCTACTAAATGATGCTCCAAAACACAATCTTAAACAAGTAGCCAAGAGTTACCAGTTTCCATTCTTACTTAATTATTTCTATTATCATCATATCCAAAATCAAATAGGCATAGGTGATGTGACTCTCACCTGTTCAAAGTTTTCAATAGTTGCTGCATAACAAAGATAGCCAGTGCCCCTTGTAGCATCAAAGTCTTCATTGTGTTCTTCCACCTAAAGTGAAAAGGAAATGAGATTAGTTTTACACAATTGTAGGTATCTTAAAAAATTATCAACTGATACAGCATATTTTACAAATTGAAATATAAGCAGCCTATCCTCGTACTTGATATAAGCTAACCTCTTCAGCTTTAGTGGGGGTCAGAATTTATGCCCAGAACTGGAATTAAATTATCCATGACATGGCTTGCTTGCAGTAATGTACCATCACCTCCTATTGTAACAACCAGATCTACATCACGGATTGGCTGAGACATTGTTCTGAAAAACAGTGTCCCAATCAACAAACTTTTTCTTCGGAATATTCTGACAGAAGTTTATGGCATCATTGTGAACTGTGTGCCTGTTGTCTAGATAATCTATGACCTGCGTCATTTTGAAAACAAATAGCGTCACATCCTTCTATTTTCCAATGAGCAACACCAAATGCATGCGTGGTTAAAGTATCACTAATAGTGTAACAGATCAAATTCAAGATGCTTCTCTTCTCCAAAGGAATCAAATCCCAAATTATATCAAGATTACCTCAGTTGTTGTTCTTTGTTGTGGTCTGAAACTTTCGCATCTATTCGCATTAAGCAATTGCTACTCTGTCCCCCCAAGTACTTCATTCATCGCATTCTTGTGATCTGCAAAGGCCTTAAACAGTCTATGAGAAACAAAGGGAAGTTCTCTAGGTAATGTTTTTTCCTACTTGTTATATTTAATAAGACAAAAATAGGAAAGTTCCATCATTCTAACCATCGGTTGTACCTTAAAAACTTGTACAATATAATAATTTGTGCTTTAAAATTTGTACAGCCTTAAATCACAACGAAATGGTCTTAATGATACTGTAGAACTTCCGTTAATACTAATAATTTAAGCATGGATATTTTTCAACCTTTCAGTTCATTCAAGGCCACAAGCAAAATTGGCATTGGCATACAATCAAACAGTTAGTCTGCACAAGCAAAAGCTAAGGTCCACCACATATAATACAAAGCAAACTAAGAAAATTAATGGGTTCAATACAATTTTTTTCCGGTAGGCTTTTTCTCTCTAATCTAAACTGATATCAAAAGCCAAAAGGGTTACCTACTTTGGGATTGATGCAGCGAGAGAGCTCTTTAATTGGTGAGATGGGTACGCATCGCCTTGCCATTTTTATCCTTAAACTGTCAAGAATTACTAACAGAATATATGATTGAAAGATTGTAATTCTTGCTGTTTTTTAGATTGGGGAAAATGTGTGATGTTTACTTGGGATTTTTTTTTTTTTTGGGGATTTTTGATTGGGCAATGGCGGTAAAAGTACCAGAAAAGGAGGAATTTGAGGTTGGACCAGTTACTTAACGCTTTCGATATTGGCTTCTTTCCATGACAACGCTTTTAGTTTTTTCATGGGAAGCGTGTTAATACTGTTTTCTACTGTGTTCCGTTTGGATATTATTTAGAATTAGTACGTATATACAACGTAACAAAGTGATAAAAATGTGTTCTTAGATCTGATAAAGAAATAATGGAATAAAATCTAATATTTAAAATTAAAGATATGATGATTCAATATGATTTTATTACGTGAATTAATTTTGACAATTAATTTTGGATTTATGATATTATAAATAATTCTCCAGAATTAATTATACCTTACCTCCAAACCTACCCTAGTTACACTTCAACCATGAATTCAAACAATATACAAGGAATGATGGAAATGAACTAGCTAGCAGTTATGCTCACCTAGCTCGAGATGTAAATTGCAAAGCTGTGTGGTATGATGAACCACCAGAGGATGTAGTGCCAGTTTACTGATTTACAAAATTAATCCAACGTAATTTTTGTTTATCAAAAAGTAAAAGGAAAAAGCAATATACAAATAGCCAGATCACACAATTATACAAAAGTGGTCAATTTAGTTACTCGATAATTATTTTTTCCTAAATGATCACTTAACTTTTGATAAGGTTTGTATGAATCGAAATCCTACACAGAGTCGTTTTGAAAATTACAGGATCGGAGGATCGCAAAATCCTACTGAAAACATATAAATACAATTTTTGTTTATTTTTAAAGTTAATATTCAATAAAAAAACACAAAATTTTAATATTCATCACAGCATATAAGTTTCTTTAACTTAAATTTATAATATTTGATACTATATACTCATAATATAAAAAGTTTCACGTCATCGTAAATTAAATACTATTTTTTATTAAAAACTAAAAAATAATAATATAAATAGTCTAAACACGTGAATACAGAATTTAGACGAAAAATTATCAAAATACTAATTTAACTTAGTAAATATAAATATAAATTACAAAATTCTAATGTTTCAACTAATATTTATATATAAAATTGATTCTACCTTCAAAATGAGATCAAAATTCTAAATTTATATCGTAAAATCGTAAGATCTTAAGTATAAAATTGAGACTCCAACTACTCTACCTATAAATATGCATTGTTGAAATCAGCATATATGTTTTCTTTTAAATGTTTTATTTGGTCAGTGCCATGATTTGATTTTCACGTTACTTTTTTAAGTAATAAAACTGTTAACACTAAAAAACTGTTTTCTGTATGGGTAAGAAAAATTGTTCCATCAGGATTTTAAACTGACTTCTTTTCACAGTCAAGACTGTGAAAATTTCTAAGATTATGTCACTTTTCAAATTTATTCTATTTGTATATCTATTTCGAAGTGAAATTCCGAAGCAGTGGAACTCGCATTCGGAGAATGCGAGTTCCAAAAAAAAAATTAAAAAAAAAAAAAAAGTGGTTGACTGACCTCGCATTCGAGGTCAGTCAAAATTGACCGACCTCCATTCCTCGAATGCGAGGTCAACAAGACCCTCGAATGCGAGGTCAACAAGACCCTTATCTTCTGCGAGGCCTACTGGCCTCGCAGAAGATAAAGCCCCAAATACCAAAAAAAAAATTCTGTCAAAATTTTATCAAAAATAAGATAAATTAATAAATTAACGGGTTTACACATTGCATGTTTCTCATAGACTGTAGAAGTAAATTTGCTAAATTCTAAAAATATATATATACATAGTCAAATTTGCTATAACCAAAAAAAAAAAAAACAAAAATTCATTACAACGCATTTTTTAAATGCGAGGTTAAAAAAAAAAAAGAATGCGAGGTCAAATTGACCTCGCATTTCTTGAATGCGAAGTCAGTTAAGAATAATTTTTTTTTTTAATTTTTTTTCTATGTAAGTTTCACTGCTTCGGAATTCTACTTTGAAATAGGCACACAAATAGAAGAAATTTAGAAAATAAGCATATTCTTAGAAATTTTCCGTCAAGACTGTGTAGTCACTATTTTGGTGCCATTAAAAGAATTTTGTTAACGAAAATAACGGTACACAGTTTAATAGTTAAAGATAAAAATGGATAATTTGCTGTGGAAAATAGACCACTTAAGTCTACCAAGTTATCACTAGTATTTAATTTGAAGTTCAATAAATCTAGGGATTTCACAGGGCAAAAGAAAAGATTACATACATGATGAAGCATAATAAAATTCTATAATTCTATTAGGATATAATATTTTTATATTTTAAGTACTTATATATAATATCGTATACTTTGAATACTTATATAGTACAATTCTTTAATCGCAATTATATAGTACTAAAGGGATTATAAAATTCCCATGAAACACTAAAGAGCTGAGAGAAATTAAAAAAGAAAGGAATTTTGAACTTGTGTTTGAACCTTTTACCAAAATAAATATATATAAATAAATTTCCTCATTTGAACCCAAAATGTAACTATTTTAGAAAAAACACAAGATTTCACCCAATACAACTACTAATAAATTCTAAATTATCAAACACCTTACACAAAACTTTAGTAATTAATCAAGTACCTCGTATACCATAACTTTATTTTTATAATTATTGACTTGTTTAAAATTTAGTTATTTTTAAAAAATATAATAATACATATAATACCAGAACAAAATGTTAACCTCTAGTATAACCACTAAAATATTCTACGACAAAGTATATTATGTTTTAAAAATTTAAATCGTACAAATTTTCAAATACAACAAAAACGAACTGTTCTTCTATCAAGTAAAAAATCCAGTGAACAATAAAATATATCCCAAGCAAATGGTCCAAATCTGAACCTGATCCCCCAAAATCCACACGGGCCACATCATCCGAAAGGTAGAACAATCTAACCCAACCCACCTTAGCCTTAACCCATCCGGACCCCAACCCGCAGTTAGCTACCATTAAACCAACTCCTTTGACCGATCCACCTACTACCATTTCCCCAGATTCCATTTCCGGATCTGGTTATCCATTTTCCTCACGACTTTGTAATTTGGTATAAAAATCCAAACCCTAATCCTCCTCCTTTCGGATCCTCCGATCGGATCCTTCTCTCTTAAAATCACCGATTTCGCTCACCCACCAGGAAAAGAAAAGACCTCAGTTTCAGATCCGGACTCTTCTTTTATCCATGTAAGATCCAACCCGAATTAGCTTTATTTTTTTTGGGTATTAATACTTCAATTTCGTTTTCTGCCCTTTTTTTTTGTTATAGTTATGGCTGAAAATATTTCACCTAATTCAGTTTTTCTTGTTTATATATTTGGTTATATTTAATCTGTGGAGACATTGAAAATGGGATGAATTTTTATTTTTATTTTCTGAATTTCAAAATTTTAAGGTTGTAAATGGTGGAACAAATATGTTCAGGTTCTGGGTGGATTGATAGGTTAAATTGAAACAAATAAACAAACAAAGTAACCCTTATTGTCACCAAGTAAACTAAGTAGGGATAGGTTAAATTGAAAAATCTGGCAAAATTTATCATATCCACTCCAACAAATAATACTTTCATCAAAACGAGCTGATCTACTCGAGTGATCGAGTTCGGCTGATCATTTGAAGTAGTGCCCGATCGTGAGCTATACTCTTTAAAAAAGATTACATCTTTTACTTACCAACAAAGTCAAACGATGGACTCGAGCACGAACTTGACTTTTTTGAGAGGTAAAAGTTGTAAACTTTTTTAATGATGATAGATGTTTTAGTAGTGTACATATATATCAAAGAAAATTGTGTGTATATAGATTGGCGCATCAAGCATTTCAAGCTTGAGCATGATCTCAAGCTTGGTGAGGTCGTGAGCATCTCAGTTCGTTTACACTCCTAAATGCATAATAGAGGATTAATAGCTGATTTTACTACCTAACTTGTATGGTGTAAATGAGTACAATGGGGCGAACCTAAGGTTTTCAAGCTTGGTTTGATTATTTTAACAAGTAAAAGTTGTATTCGATGTGGGCTCAAACGAGCTTTTATGAGCTTGACTTAATTTACATGTAAATTTCAAATTTTTGATTATCATCAAGCTTAGATTAAAAAGTTAATGAACATTTAAACTTGTTTGGGTTTGGCAACCAATCTCAGATAAGGCCTTGTTGAGCCAAGCTCAATTGGAGTATTAAGTAGCTTGGTTTGTCATTCAGCCCTAGTCTAACTAGTATTTCTTTATGTTTTGATGTGGTGAATGCAGATATATGTTTGTTGTTTGTAATTACAGGCTATGGAAATACAGATTGAGGCTCCAGCTAAGAAGACGAAGAGGTTGACATCCGTTGTCTGGAATCATTTTGAAAGAGTTAGGAAGGGAGAAATATGTTATGCTGTTTGTGTACATTGTAAAAAGAAGCTCAGTGGATCGAGTAACAGCGGAACGACTCATTTGAGGAATCACTTGCTGAGATGTCTGAAAAGGTCCAACTATGATGTTTCTCAGATTCTTGCGCCGAAGAGAAAGAGAAAAGATAGTTCTGTTAGCCTTACAAATCTCACATATGATGAAGGGCAAATAAAAGATCGAAATTATTACCCATACTTACAGAATTGATCCAGAGCCGAGAAAAGAAGAACCTAGTCAAACCGTCAGCCTGGCAAGTGTTAACTTTGATCAAGAACGTAGTAGACTGGATCTTGCCCGTATGATAATGTTACATGGTTATCCGCTTGCCATGGTTGAGCATGTTGGATTTAAAATATTTGCAAAGAATTTGCAGCCCCTGTTTGAGGTTTCAAGCAACAGTGCCACTGAACTTGATTGCATGACAATATATGTGAAGGAGAAACATAACGTTTATGAAGGGGTACACAATCTGCATTGCAGGATCAGTCTTGCTGTTGATATGTGGTTTTCATCTGAAAATGCAAGATATATGTGTTTGACAGCTTACTATGTCAATGGGGATTGGAAGCTACAGAAGAAGATACTGAACTTCATTACTTTGGATCCTTCTCATACAGATGACACTCTTTCTGAAGTTGTAATCAAATGTTTGACTGAATGGTCTATTGAACGGAAATTTTGTTTTCCATGACTTTTGATGATTGTTCCACCTATGATGATATGGTCTTGAGAATTAAGGACTGGTTGTCTCAAAACAAACCTCTTCTAAAAAATGGTGAATTGTTTGACGTACGCTGTGCAGCACAGGTTCTGAAATCTATTGTTCAAGATGTCATGGAAGCACTTCGAGATGTGACTGACAAAGTCCGAGAAAGCATAAGGCATGTTAGAAGTTCACAAGCAACACTAGGAAAATTTAATGAGTTTTCTCAGCAGTTTGGGATTACTGCAGAAAGGCATCTAGTCATTGATTGTCCAATGCAATGGGATTCAACTTATTTGATGCTTGAAGCAGCGGTAGAAAATAAGGGTGCTTTTTCTCTTCTACAAGAGCATGATCCTTCCTATACGACTTTATCTGAAACAGAGTGGGAGTGGGCAAGTGCTGTTACTAGCTACATGAAACTTTTTGTTGAAGTTACTAACGCTTTCACAGGAAGCAAATATCCAACTGCAAACATGATTTACTTTCCAGAGCTTTGTGATATTCACATCCAGTTGATTGAATGGTGTAAGAATCCAGATGATTTTCTTAGTTCTATAGCAATGAAGATGAAAACCAAGTTTGACAAATACTGGCAAAAGTGCAATTTGGTGGTGGCAATAGCTGCAATCTTAGATCCCAGATTCAAGATGAAGTTGGTGGAATATTATTATCCTCAGATTTATGGTAGTGATGCAATGGGACACATCAAGCAGGTTTCTGATGGCATTGGGGGCCTTTTCAATGAGTACACTGTCAGCTCATCTTCCCTAGATCAAGATACAACTCTACCTGATGGTACCTTGCCAACTGCTAGCAATGGCACTAGAGATCGACTGAGAGGATTTGACAAGTTCCTTCATGAAACTTCGATAAGTCAGAGCTCGATATCTGACCTGGACAAGTATCTAGAGGAACCAGTCTTTCCACGTAACAATGATTTCAACATATTAAATTGGTGGAAGGTTCACACCCCTAGGTAGTTATCCCATCTTGTCCATGATGGCGCGTGATATTCTGGGGATCCCTGTTGCTACACTTGGACGAGATCTGGTTTTTAGCAACAGAGGTAAAGTGCTCGATCATCATCGGAGTTCACTCAATCCAGACACTCGAGAAGCTTTAGTATGTGGCCAAGATTGGTTACGAGTGGAATCAGGAGGTAGCTATTTGATTCCTAATTCTATAAATTTTCTTTGGGTATGAAATTGGTAAAATTTTATTTTATTTTATTTTTTTTTTTTTGGGTGACAGATAAACAAGTTTCCTTGAGCCATCCTGCTGTTTCACTTTACATTGAACCGAAGTGAGATAACGTGGGTATGGCACATAATATACCTTTCACACAGAACTACTTTTACATTTAACCTAAATTTTATTTTGTACTGATACTTGGATTTTCAACTTTGTGCAAGGTTGTCAAACGATGACCAAGCAAGCTGACAAGTTTCTGATTCTTGTTCATGCTTATGCTGATATAGAATTTGTTAGAACAGTATTTTAAACCTTAAATTCCAATGTGATAGGCTTTGTGCTTTTAGATGGACATTGCTTGGGAACTAATGTACTTATTTATGAGAACAAATGTTATATATGATCATCCCCTCTTTAGCAAATGAAAGTTTGATTATCGATTTCTGAACTCCTTGTTGCATTCAAGCTAGCTGCACATCAATCAATTGGAAGTAGCTATTAAAATGGGCAGGACCTGTTGATGTGTTCCCATTTGCATGATCTGGATTTTTATATGAGAGGATGGGGCTTAAAGCCTTCCTTACCCAGTGTCGAACCCACATGGTGGAGATTTAGTCGAGTCTCCTTGCCTGTGTGATCTCATTTGCTTTAATGTACTTCAGCAGGACATGTAGTAGCATCTCAAGTAGTGAGTTGAACATGGATGCAAGAATGACTTCATCTCATCTAGTGAGTTAAACATGATTTGAATTATGAGATTATGGGTTTGGAAATGAAACGTGCCGAAGATCACATTTGTGTTTGGTGACACAGCCTGAAATTCCTGATACAGATGAGTTTGTTGAAGTTTACAAGGATAGCAATGGATGAATTTTCTTTGCAAAATCGATATTGCCCAACTAGTTGGTAGATTTCAGTTTCATTGGCAACGGTTCTAAAGTAACCAGGCTGGTGGCCCCTTTTCGTATGTTTTTCTTGAATACATGGCAAGCTGTGCCTGATACATCTTTTGTAAATGAATTTGGTTAAAAAAAAAAAAAAAGTATTCCAAAATTTTGACTTGTGTTTATTATTTTTATTTTTTTTAGAGGATTTATAGCATATTTTTATCCATCTTTAGTGATTTAAATCCATAACCGAAGTCACAAAGTGGGGGAAGTATAGTCTTATAATTTGGGTTACACTTCGTTATGAACTTGTGTTTACTTGCTTAGCTACTTGTTCATTACAAAATTTTAGGGGAAATTATTTGGACTATTTTACTAAAATCAGAATAGTCCATCAATTTAAAATTTAACCTAATTAATCCCTCAAATAAGTAGTTGTATTCAATTTGGTCTTTAAATAGCGGTATCGTTTAAAATATAAGTTTTTTGAATTTTAACTAGTATTCATTAAGGACAAAAGCGTCAATTCACCTAAACATAATAATCCTCTAACTTTTTTATTAAAATCAAATTGATCCCTCAATTAAAAATTTAGCCAAATTAGTCCCAAAATTAAAATTCTTGCATTGAAAATTACTTAGAATCAAGGGATTCAACAGTTAGTTGTGAGAAGTAGCATCATTTCCCTTGTATAAATTTAGAGGGTAGTCTAGAACTAGATTATAAGTTTTCAAACTCCAACATTCTTTATTCGGGTTCAGATGATTATTTCTATCTGCAAATTAATTGGGATTTTTAGGATGATTTGGAGTATAAGGTGACAGATGATCATATTTCTTCTAATATCTGGGACAATTGGACTCAACATATTTAGTTTTTCTTTCGATTATGTTTAAACCACTTGGATCTTTTTTCCCTCTTAAGTTCCCAACAATTTAAAAAAGTTCTTACTTGAATTTTTTTTTCATAATGCGGAAATTTTTCTTATAACTCCTTTTGAGGATAGCTTGATTCATATATGTACTTCAAATGACTTAGAATTAGTCATGAACTTGAAGTAAATCAATTAGCCTACTCTAGATCTAATGGTGGTGGCTAGGGTGGGTAGAGGGAATGGTTGCTGATAGAGTGGAAGGGAGAGAAAAAAGGGCTGGCGGTGGTTAGAATTGGTGGAGAGGGTAGCTGTTGGTAGATGAGAAAGGGAGGTTCGGGAGTATGGCAAATGATAGATAGGGAGAGGAAGTAGAAGAAATAGAGACGAATAGGGTAGATGGAGAAGGTGGTTATTGGTCGAGGTTGAGAGACAAGGTAGAAGGGGTAGAGACTGATGGAAGGAGAAGGAGGGGAAGGGAGGGTAAAGTTTAGGGTTTTTTTTCAATTGAGGGACTAGTTTGGCTAAATTTTTAGTTGATAGACTAATTTGGTTTTAATAAAAGACAAAGTTAAGGACTATTTATTAACACTTAAAATATCAGGTTTTGGTGAATTAATGCTTTTGCCCTTACTCAATACCGGTCAAAATTTACAAAAACTTATGTTTTGGTCGGCGTCGCCACTTAGGAACCAAATTAGATACAACTATTTAGTTAAATGACTAATTAAACTAAAATTTAAGTTGGAAAACTATTCTGGTTTTAGTAAAATAGTCGGAAGACTATTGAGATAATTTTCCCAAATCTCAGTAATGCTAGCAGGGCACCTTCATGGAAAAGACAATAAAATCACTATTTGGATTGTTGCCTCCGCAATGATTAACAAAAACCTAGGCAGACAATGGTACATGTGGAGCACAACTGGGACAAATTTGGTGCCTAATCACTTTTCTGGATTATGGAAACTATACATCAATATTCATCACTTACTGGATCTCGTATTCTTGGATTGTACTACAATTTTGGTTAGCTTTGTTAGAGTATTAATGGCAAGTACTGCATTTCATCAACCTTTTCTGTCCATCATACATGCACAACAAATGCAAAGTTTCTTTAACTTTATGCATGTCCATTATTGGTTTATGATGCAAAGTGCAATTTTTGCAATTTCATGATGATTATATGTGTATTAATTTCTGAGTTTGCAATTAAGACAAGGGGGAAACCAATTTGTCTAGTAAGAGTATTATGTCAATTTCAGGGAACCTTAAGTGGACAAGAAAGGGACACCTACCTTCCTTTTTGACCGAATCTTCATGGTTTAGTTCCTTGATTTGTCACTAAAGAACTTTCTAAGATACTGCTTCCATTAATCATTCTGTAGTGTGTGGGGTGTGTGAAAGCCTTATAAAGGGAAACAACTCAGAAAATAAATGGGCTTCATCCTCTGACAAAACTTGAAATTGTTTGAGGAATTTTATTCAATATTGATACACTCTATTGGAATCGCACTAACGCTTGTATTTTACTAGCTGCCTTCTGGGTTATACCATGAAGTGCACAATGGTGTTGTTATGACACATGCAATTTGTTGAGTTTTATGACTTGATGGTGAAGAGTTTGATTTTCAATGGATTTTGTCCTTAATTGAGCAATGTGAGAAAATAACAGGAGAAGAGAAATGTGTGCATTTTAATGGCTTAAATATATATCGCCTAGGAATCTATACATTGGGAGCAAAGGTATTTTTGTCCAAAATTCAATTACCCTTAAAAGATTTTTAAAGATACTCACCTTAAGTATAATTATCCTCACGAAATTTCAACTTTGTCTCACATTCGTCGTGGCCAATAAGCTATTAACTTTTACCATTTTTGTAGCATACGCCTTAAAATATTTGCATCATGGAATAAAATAAAATTCAATAATGTTATCAATATATTGTTAAAAATATAAATATGCTCCAAATTAATTATTAATATTCTAATTCTCAAGCTATACTTTCTTTAATATTTATAATTTAAAAATAAGATGAAATAATTAATTTTAAATTTTTTGATGAATTATTAAAGCTTTTTCATCTAAATTATTTTAATTTAAGTTTTTATTTATATGATAAAGTTTCTTCGTATAATTTAGGTATTAGTTAAATTATATTAACAAAGGAAAAAAGTAAGAAGAAAATCATTTTAAATAAACATAAAGAAAAGCAAAAGGAAAATAGACTTATATAACTTTAATAGATGGTTATAAGTATCATATATTTAAAAATTTATTTTTACATGAAAATAAAATATAATAAAAAGACCAAAAAATACCGAAAGTGCTAGAAAATTTTTATATTTAATTTTTTTTACAAGTATTTTTAAAGAATCAATGGTGTTGGTTAGACATCATTATATTTGTAGTTATTTTAACAATATTTTTATATTGATTAATGACTAAAGTAGGTTAATTGATACAAAACTTGAATTAGGGACTAAATATGACAAATATAATAAACTTTAAGGTTAATTTTATATATTCTTGTAGTGTTTGGGGGTAAAAATATCTTTTTTTGACTTTTTAATAGTCAAATTGCTAATGGAAGAAGCAAAGTGAGAAAAAAATAACGTTAGGGAGTTTAGTGCAAAACAACCCAAACCTTAAGGGGGCTTAATGTATTTAACCCTATATATGATTACAAAAAGTTGATGTGGACATTTACTTTGACATTATTAACCTTCAAATATTTGTAGACAAATTATATTTATTTTTATTTCATTTTAATGATTTCATATAATACATTTTTACTTCGTAAGAATAATTAAATTTTTTTATCATATTTTCCTTAATAATATTATATATTATTTTTCTTCATTTCCAAAACTGAATACTAATAAAGCGAACTTTTAAAAGCAATACTTTTTCTTCAATTTTTTTGCAAGATTTAAACATATTGAAAATAAAAAAGTAAGTAGATTTCTTTTATTTATATAAATGATTTTATTTTTACAAATTTTATACTTAACAAAAAAATTTGTAAAAAAATTAAAAATTAAAAAAATAAAAATTTTTGCATGTGTTTTGATTTCGTACAAAAAAAAAAAAAAAAAAATAAGTCTGTTTCCCTTTGGTTAAAAGATAATTCTTAAAATGTCCTTATTTGGTTAAAAGATAATTCTTCTTGCACCTTATAATTAATTGTGAAATGAAAATAATATTCTTATATAAGATATCTTTTAATTTGAAAAATAAATATTTAGTAATTTACATTTAACATGTTTAATTCATGTAAAATGAAAATGAACAATAAATAGTTGTAAAAATCTCTTTTTGTATTTAGTTTTATAAATGAACAAAATAATATGTAAATTGATTAAAAAAATTTGACAATTCATAAAATTCTCTTATAGTCCCGAAATATAAAAAAATAAATAAATAAAAAGAATGTGTACAATCATTAGAAATTAATTAAAAGTAAAAATAACTTTGAACACAAATTGTTGGAGGACATTTTTATCAAAACAAGTATTTACATCATCTTCTTATAATTATTTATATAATGAAATCTTTTAAGAGGGGATAAAGTGTATATTATTAGAATTCAGGAGACAAAATACAACTATAGTGTATGTTCAAGGATAAAGTATTTTGGTCTGACACAGCAAAGGCACTTATTATGGGCAATTTTAATTTTTTTATTTTTTATTTTTTTGGGTTAGAACCTTTTAAGTGCTATACGTTCTACTATCATTAATTATTATGGTCGGTTTTGGCTGTCACATGAGCAAAGCAATGTCCAATATTATATTTGTTAACATCTAAATCGGAAATTTTTAAGTGTATTGAATTTATAGTAAGTTATTGTGAATTAATTAATTTGAAATTATTTATACTTTTTTAAATTAAAAATCTCAGTAAATATGTGAATAATTACATTAAATAAAAAAATTCCTGATTGATTCTATTTATCTAATAATTTTCCGATCGCAATAGCCAATTTGCAACTGTACCACTTTATTAAGTTGTATAGTATCATGCAATGCAAACAAGAAAAGTTGGATGCATGCCTTTACATTTAAATGATATAAGTTACAAAATGGTCTTTTCACAACTTTCCAAGATGTACTAAGAGACAGCTTTAGTGTATATCTTGTTAATTTATGGTGATAACCAGGACTTACAAAATTTAAAGGACTAGAGTTCCTATCTCATTTAAATTATAAAAGTTAATTGGAACAATATTGCACGATGCTTTTTATAATGGTTAAGTAACCTCATCATCACTTTCTAGATGGTTCCAGAAACTTGCATGATTTAGAGAGAATGCCAATCTCTTAATCAGATTGCAAGTCAAGTTTGTCCCTTCTGATAAAGTATTGTCTTTCAAGGATTCCAGGGCTATTGTTGCACGTAGAACCATGTACAAATCAATTGGATCTTTGGTCCAGGTGGTACAAATTCTCATTTCATACAATTCGGGATGAAGAACACAAGTATAGTGGTGGCAATATTTAGTTTACAAAATAAAATAGACCAATAACATTATTATTTACATACATATCAATTAATCCAATGTAAATTCTCATTTCTACGTTAAAAAAAAAAAAAAAAAATCTCATTTCCTTGAGTTTAGCTTAAAAACAAGACTCGTGAATGGTGATTATAACAAAACTTAGACTTCATAATTTATATAATTCAAGGAAGTTCTACAATTTTGTAAGATTATTTTATTATAATTTAAAAACTTGTGTATATAATATTTTATATTTTAAAAATTTATAATATACAAATTCTATAGTACAACAAGATGAGTTTTTAAGAAACCATGTAATTTTCCTATAACTCATTGATTCTTTCCAGCCAAAATGTTCATTCAGAGCTATATATTATAAAGATAAACTGGAATATTTGATTAACAAAGAAAACCCTAAGTAACAGTAATAAGAAAATGAAGAAAATTAATGAACGACTAAATAGGATTCGATGCATTAATTCCCACGGCTAGAATGAAGAATCAGCCTAGGTTCAAACATAGGTCCAACTTTTTTAGAAATTAAAATGTGGCCTTGAATTTATTGACAATTTAAAATTCAAAGTTAATGAGAGAGAACAAATTCCCTTTCGTCCAAATTATTCCTTGGTCATCTTTTAACCACCAAAACCAAAAACACGCCCTTTCCACCCGTTAAATTTTTATATAAATCAAATTCATGATATAATATCATAATTTTTTTAACTCAAAATATTCTACATCAGCTCATATCACATCACTTACTGATGTGAAATATTTTAAATCAAGAAATTCATGATACTATACCATAAATTCGATCCACACGAAATTTTTTTCTCTTCCCCCAAAAGCAAAAAACCAAACCCAGTGGAGAAAAAAAAACTTAAAGCAAAACCAAAATCACCATTCTCCTCCTCTCACGTGTCAGCTAAAATATTCACTTTGTGATCCATTTTCTCATCTCTTATGTTACATTCATAAATAGATAAAAGAGCAAAGCATCAATGGTCAACAAATTAAACTATTAAATTGTTAGAATATAAGATTATTAAATTATTTATTTTTTAAATTTGATCATTAAACTACATTTTTTGTGTGTCAAAGTTATTCCTTCTATATTTTATGGTGACTGCAGACACACATTTAAGGTAATTCAGTAATTAAATTTGTATATAGTGATTCCATACACATATTTAAGTTAGTTTAGTGACCAAATTTGTAAAACAAATAGTTTAGTGATAATGTATGCAATAACCAAATAATTTGATAACTATTAATACATTTTGCTCTAGATAAAGTTGGCAAGAATAATTAATATGCAAAGAATTATAAAGATCGATGGTTAGAATATGTGTACCTAAAAATTTAACGATTAAGATTAAGTATACACATCGTGTGTACATTTTATATGCAGTTCTATACAGATAATGAGTATATATATTGTAGTTAACTAAACTAATTTAAAGTCTATTCCGTTTAGTTTTAGAAGTCTTAATTTGGTTGGGGGAAAAATGCATTTTTAGTCCCTTTTGTTTGGAATATTTATTAAACTAGTTTCCAAAGTTTCGGACAGAACCAATTTAGTGCTCAATGTTTCAAAATTAGAACAAAGTTAGGACAATTGATGGAAAATTGAGATTTTTAACAAAATATGGCCACTTGCGTGTCACATGGCCGTTAAGTTTTTAAAAAATTAATAAAAAAATTTACATGTTAAAAGAATTGTACAAAACTGATTCTCAAAGTTTGTTAAAAATGTAAAATTGCCCCCAAAGAGGAAAAACTAATATAAAAAAATTTTAACGGAAAATTTTTAAAAATTTCAATTCCAAAGCAATCCCGCATTGAGGATTTAAGGAGAGAGGAAAAGATTTGTGAATGTTAAAAATAATCTCAATTGAATAATGATCATATCCAATAAGGGCAAATTGTAAATATAATTATTAATTAGACTTCAAATAGAAAATTTGAAAATAAATAAAATTTTAATTTCTAAATAATAAATACATATTTGTTAAGAAATTAATCATATACATTTACTGTAATATATTATTATTAGAAATTAAATTCATGTAGTATTATAGTGATTTTATAAAAATATCTAGTATTATTAGAGTGAATAAATATGTCGATGATAACAAAATTTTGCTAGGCATTATAATTTACAAAGTGAACCACATTCAATTATCAAATTTGATAAACCAATATCAATAGAAAAGATATTAAATCATCATGCTCCTATATCGAAATGGAATTTTAGAAAATGGACTATGTTTTTGGACACAAAATATTATACAAATGATGAAATATTTCTTTTACTAGGGTAAAAAAGAAATATTTAGAAACAGTCGAAAAGAATATTAGACATGACACTTGATATTATTAATTTCCTAGAATTTGTGTTACCAAATATGGCTAATTGGCTCCAGGTTTAATTAATATTAATGTTACAATTATTGTAATAAAATAATACTCATTATACAAAGGACAAATTTATCACTATAATACAGTGAAAATTTAATTTCTAAGGATAAAATTTTATAGCAGATGTATAAGATTAGTTTAGTAAGAAATATGTATTTTATTTTTTGAGAAGTTCAAACTTGATCTATTTTCAAAATTATTTCAAATCCAAATAAGTCTTATTAGTAAAATTTTATCCTGTTTTGCACAGTGTTTCTTAGATGTGATCGTTATTTACTTGAGAATATTTTTAACATTCACAAATCCTTTCCTTTCTCCTCAAATCCCCGATGATGTAGGTTGCTTTGACATTGAAACTTTTAGTATTTTCTTGTTAAAATAAAATTTGATTAGTTTGTTTGTTTTTTTTTTTTTTGGTTGTCGTCTTTGAGGAGATGTTTTTGCATTTCTGACAAACTTTGGGGACAGTTTTGTGCAATTTTTTTAGTATTTATATTTTTTTATTAATTCTTTTAAACTTAACGATCACACGACATGCACGGGGCCATTTTTTGTTAAAATGTTATCTTAATATTTCATCAATTGTCCTAATGTTGTTCAAATTATGAAACAA
Source organism: Cinchona pubescens (assembly GCA_025175665.1). Classification (NCBI taxonomy): domain Eukaryota; kingdom Viridiplantae; phylum Streptophyta; class Magnoliopsida; order Gentianales; family Rubiaceae; genus Cinchona; species Cinchona pubescens. The sequence continues at coordinate 2,568,630 of JANKKI010000187.1, read as the reverse complement.
CGGGTACTAAATTTATTTTGAGTTTGGAAACTAATTTATTAAATACTCCAAACAAAAGGATTAAAAATAAAATTTTCCCTTTTGTTGGGTAAGAATTACTTAATTGAGTCGGTGGTCTACGTTAAATCCAATTCCTAATTATAGTTTCTTTAGTCAGATTACTTTAGGTGTCTAATAATTATTCTCTATATATATACGTGTTGTTACTGCTGCCGCTATTGTGAGACTTGTAGAAAATTAGTTTTTTCTCCAGTGAAGCTTGCATTGATTATTTTATTTGCCTTGCTCTTTATTCTTGTTGTTCGATTTTTTCAAATAAAATTTGTGTGCTTGTTTTATTTGATCAAAAACCTTACGGTATTGCTTGGTCATGAACGGGGTCGCGTTGTTTCTTGATTTATTTTTCAAACTTTGTTTAAATATTAATTTTTGGAGCCTTCAAATTGGTATTCAGCAGCTAGGTTTGATTGAGAAATCATGAAAAAAAATAACAATACCATTTGTGTAGTACCAAAACTCACAAGAAAAAAAGATTACAACTTTGGAGAACCCAGATAGAGATTGGAGACCCATCTTCATGCACATACCTTATATAGGTATATTTTTCAAGAAATTAAAGAGAACGTTGACGCAAATACAAAGATGATAGTGAGTTTGGCATTATGTCAAATTCATCAAGTCGTTGATGTGTTAATTTTTGGTCAAATGGCAAACGCCAATACTGCAAAGTAGGCTTTGACAAGTGGAGTTGACCAGATCTAGCAAAATAATTTGTTGATGTTGAAGAGAAAATTTGAATTTATCACTATGGAAAAATAAAAAATGATTGAATCTTATTTTTTCAGGGTGGTGGACATCAAGAATGAGATGGCTTAAGTAGCCATGATCTGAGTGATGAGGTGTTTGTTAAGAAAATTCTTAATACACTACCCCAAAATTTGACCATATAGTAGCGGTGAGATAGAACCTTCAAGAGACAAAAGATTTGTCAAATTTGAGTCTAAAGATTTGCAGGATTTGTTAATTCTTTATGAATAGAGATTTAACGGGAAGTTGGATGATGGTGTTGAAAAAGAAATGGTTGAAAAGGTGTTGCAAGTAAAGATAGACAATGCAAAAAACAGTGGTGAAAATTCAAATAAGCAGAATCAAAACTTTTGAGGATGTGGAAGAGGTCGTGGAGGCAGAAGTAATTTAAAGACTTTATTATCAGTAAAGAGATGATAATAATAATAATAATGATAATAATAATAATAATAATGGTCTAAATAATGAGCAAAATAAGTATGCTAACAGACGTAAAACTCAGTGCCATAATTGTATGAAATTTGGTCGTTATAAATTTGAATGTTGGTCACATAAATCTGATAATAGGGATGTGCATTCTAAAGTGCCTGAAAATAATGATGAAAAAGATGAGGTTATTTTGTTTTCCAATTCTGGATCTGAGGAAAATAAAAAGAATAATTGGTTTTATTGATTTTGGGTATAGTAATCATACGTGGAAATAAGGATTTGTTTTCTGAATTGAATGAATCTTTCAGATCTTTTGTTAAATTTGGGAATAATGAAAGGGCTTCTGTTCTTGGTAAAGGAAAAATTGGTATTACTTTGAAGAATGGATATGCTAATTTTATACTTAATGTGTATATGTGTCAAGTCTTTATCATAATTAATTGAGTTTGGGATAACTTTCTGAAAAGGGGTATGATTTGCGTTTCAGATATTGTGTCAGTATTACTAATGATTATTGGTTGAGACTAATTGCAAAAGTAAATATGAATTACAGTCATCTATGGCCTATTTCTCTAAATTGTGGTGATTTATTTTACTTTGGTTCTATGAATTTTTATGATACTTAGTTGTAGCACATGTATTTTGGTCATTTGAATTTTGATAGTACAAGTTTTCTTGTCAGCAGAGAGATAATTTATGGTTTGCCTACTCTTAATTTTTCAAATAAGCACCGCAAGTCTTATGTATAATACTTTGGAAAAGAAACATAAAGATTCTTTTTCTAAAGGCAAGGTTCGGAGGGTAAAAAAAAAACCTTTGGAATTAATTCACTCAAATTTGTGTTCAGTTGAGATTCCTTCAAATCGTGGTAGTAGATATTTTGTTACTTTCATTGATGATTTTAACAAGAAAACTTGATTTTATATTTTGAAAAATAAATTTGATGCATGTAATGTTTTCAAATGTTTTAAAGTGTATGTGGAAAAGCAAAGTGGATACTTGATTAAAATTTTGAGAACTGATAGAGCATTGAATTTACTGTTTGTAATAATTTTTTGAAGAAACGTGGTATTAGACATCAAATGATTGCTAGATACACTTCTCAACAAAATAGTGTGGCTGAGAGAAAAATAGAGCTATGATGAATATGGTGAGATTCATGATACATGCTAAAAATATGTCTAAAGATTTTTTGATAGAAGTTGTTTCTTGTGCTATCTATGTGTCTAATAGGTGTCCTACACAATGTAAAAATAGGGAAGACACCACAATAGGTTTAGATTGTTAAGAAACCAAATATTTTTCATTTCAAAATATTTGGTTGTCTTGCTTTTGCTGATGTTCCAGATGCAATAAGAAAGAAGTTGAATGATAAGGCAAAAAATGCTTGTTTGTTGGTTATGGTCATGAGACAAAGGGGTACAAACTCTTCATTCCAGATACTGTGAAGATGATTATTAGTAGGGATGTCACTTTTGATGAGCAAGGTTCTTGGAATTGGTCCAAGAAAAAGTTAGATTTTTCACCATCACTTCAATTAATGCCAACAGTTTTGGAAAAAAGAGTAATGAACAACAATCTAATTCAAAACCTACTCCTGGAGAGTCATCTATTCACCCACAATGATAAGGACATTTGCCAGTGCACTTGCAAGATTATGTTGCTAACAATGATAATGATTTATTTGATGAAGATGTTGTAAATTTTGCTTTGTTTGCAGATTGTGATCCAGTTTCTTTTGAGGAGACTGTCAAAGATGATCAACATTTTGGAACCAAGCAATGGATGATGAAATTCATTTAATTGAGAAGTATAATACATAGGAGTTGACAAATCTACCTATTGGAAAGAAGGCAATTGAAGTCAAATGGGTATATAAGACGTAGTATAAGTCAACTAGAGAGGTGGATCGCTTTAAAGCGAAATTGGATGTCAAAGAATACAAACAAAAAGCAGGTATTAACTACTTTGAAGTCTTTACACCTGTTGCAAAACTTGATACTATTCAGATAATTATTGCTCTTGCTACAAATAATTCTTGGAAGATTCATCAAATAGATATGAATTATGCCTTTTTGAATAGTTTCTCGAGGAGAAGATGTATATTGAGCAACATGTAGGTTACATAAAAAAGGGCAAGAAATAAAGTTTACAAATTGAAGAAGGCACTTTATAGTTTGAAGCAAGCTCCTCAAACTTGGTATAGTCATATTGATTCTTCCTTTATTGAGCATGGTTTTGTTAGATGTCCATATCAGCATAACTTATACTAATTTAATTTAATTTAATTTAGTGGTGATATTTTTATTGTATGCTTATATGTAGATGATCTAATTTTTACTAGCAATAATCTCAAGTTGATTTGTGAGTTTAGGAAGGCTATGATTAGTCATTTTAAGATGACTCATTTGGAATTAATGTCATATTTTCTTGGTATTCAGGTTACTCAAACAGATAGTGAAATATTTATTTCATAAAACAAGTATGCCAGTGATATTCTAAAGAGGTTCAAGATAGACACTGCTAAGCCAATAATAACTTTAGTTGAAGAAAAGTTGATGTTGACAAAAGATGGAACTAGAGAGTTTGTAGATGCTACAAATTTTAGAAGATTGGTTGAAAGTTTAAGATACTTGACTTCTACAAGTCCCGACATTACTTATGGTTTTGGGCTAATTAGTAGATTCATAGAGTCCCCTCGTCAATCACACCTGCAAGTAACAAAGAGGATCTTGAGATACATTAAAGGTACACAATATGATGAAATCTTTTAGTCATCTCATTCATATTCTAATGATTCTAAACTTGTTGGATATACAGACAGTAATTGGGTTAGTGACATGATAAAAAGAAAAAGTACCACTGGGTATGTATTTTACTTGGGAACTGGCCAGTTTTCTTGGTCATCCAAGAAACAACAAGTTGTGACATTGTCCATAGTTGAAGCCGAATACATGGTGGCGACAAATAGTGCTACACAAGTACTATAGTTGAGAAGGATGTTTGGATTTTTTTGCAACACAAGCAAGATGGATCTACCAAGATCTTTTGTGATAGCAAGTCAGCAATTGAATTGTCAGAGAATCCTGTATTTCATAGATGAAGTAAACACATTGATATCAGGTGTCACTTCATTCGAGAATTGGTTCAAGATAAAGATATTGCCATTGATTATTATAAGACTGAGAATCAAGTGGTGGATATTTTTACAAAACTATTGAAGGTGGAGTCGTTCATGAAGTTGAAGAAGATACTTGAAATGGTCAAGATTGAAGACTTTGGTTGAAGGTTATAAAGGCAATGTAATTAACTAAACCAAAGTCTATTCCATTTAGTTTTAGAAGTCTTAATTTTGTTGGGCAAGAATTACTTAGTTGAGTTGGTGGTCGAGGTTAAATCTAATTCCTAATTGTAGTTTCTTTAGCCATATTACTTTAGGAGTCTAATAATTTATTCTCTCTCTCTATATATATACATGTATGTGTTATTATTGCTGCCGCTATTGTGAGAGTTAAAGAAATTGGTTTTTTTTTTTTTTTTTTTTTTCTAGTGAAGCTTGTATTGATTATTTTATTTTCCTTGCTCTTTATTCTTCTTGTTAGATTTTTTCAAATAAAATTTGTGTGCTTGTTTTGTTTAATCAAAAGTCTTATAGAATCGCTTGGTCGCGAACAAGGTCTCTTTGTTGCTTGATTTATTTTTCAAACTTTGTTTAAATATTAATTTTTGGGGCATTCATATATATATATATATGTATATGTGTGTGTATCCATTATTAATAACTGTGTACAATCATTTTTTACAATCAATCTCTTATATGTAAAATCATGATAGTCATAGCATATATTATATGTATGCATACATACATATTCAATTATTTGTATGTAATGATATAGACAATGTTTATATGAGAAAGGTTTAAATGAATTTGATTTACGAACTCACTTATAGATCATGTGGTCATCGAACAAATTAAATAGATCATTTAATCTCAGATGACATCAATCATATGGTCCATTAACTTCTTAAATGACGACAAAATTTACGAGTAAATACTTATATAGAACAGGGTATATAACCCTATTATAGATTGTGTATGCTATACTAGAAGTTATGAAATAAAAAGATGGGTTTATTACATTTTGCCACTTCGTAAAATTGACTGTATCTCGATTTACCCCTCGATAAAAATTAATATAACTTAACCCGTCTGACTAACGGTAAAAGTTAATCGTTAGCCAAAATGTCAAATAGTAATGTGAAAAATACTAAATGATCCTATAATTTTAGGGTTAGTTTCAATTTACCCCCTCGTAATAATACAAACTTGTATTTTACTCCCTATAATGTCCCAAATTTTTACTTTATATCATGTAACATTAGATAAAATTTTAGAATAAGGAATTTTTTTTTACTGAGAAATGTCTTTATCATTTTTTGGTTAATTGATGTGTTAATCCATTTGTCATCATCCTTATGATGATTTCTAATTGACCATTTTTTGAATTTTAGAATTGACATTAACGTAATTAGAACTTTAGATAGGTATACATAATCAAATTTGCGTATGTTTTCTTATTTTATTGGTAAAGTTGTTCCTTTATTTTTATTCTATAATCGCTGATAGTTATACTGTTACAATTTTATACATGATTTATATATATTCTAAGCGTGTATAAGGAAAGTGTCATCATGGGTCTCCCTCCTTCGACGCTCTAGTAATTTTTAACTAGTTTTGTTACTATAATTATAATTATGTCAAAAATTTGAATCTAGATTTTGTAACAATTTTTTTTTTGTTAACTTTAGCCTGTTACGCACCCCAACCATCATCACTGGCAGATTAAGAATACAGATAGAGAATAAAGTATAAATTTATAGCATTACAAAAGGTTGAAGTGCAATCAACCGTAAAACGTTATGAGGGCAATTTAGTGATTTTGTAACACTTAACATTTTGACTAATTAACAATCAGTTTTGACCGTTAACGAGAGAGGGCTAAATTATATAAATCTTTTATAGAGACAAACTGAAACATGAACAAGTTCTCATAAAATTTAATCAAGGCCAAATTAAAGTTTGCCCCTATAAATAGGCAACAGTTGCAAATTGCCCTTTATATTTATTTTATCTACAGATTGCCCCTAATGTTTAATGAAGTTAAAATTTTCTAAAGAGACTAGAAAAATATCGTAGTTGCTCTCAATATTAGTTACACTCTATGAATATCTTTATTAAATTTTTTTTCTTACATTTGAAAATGATAATAAACTAAATTTATTATTCTAAGTATTTTTTTTTCTAGGTACCATGAGGGAGTGAGTTATAATAGTTGATCAACTTAAATTTATTTAAAATATATGTTGATTATATCTCAAAGTAGTATATTTACTCAAATAATGTGATTTTTTAAAAACAAGTGATGAATTAATTATTGATAATTGAGAAAATAAAATAAAAAATAATAAAAACTAAAATAATGTGATTAAACAAATAAAATACTTTATTCTATATATAAAAATAATATTGACAGAACAAGTATGTGATGACATGCTAAAAATAGGTAGAAAAAAGAAAACGTAAAATAGTAAACTAATTCATATAATTGATATTGAAGGGAAAAAAAATTATTCAATAATGTTAGATGAAAAAGGTTGTTACTTTTGAATGACAAATTGTTTATAAAATAAAATCAATACCAAAGTGCAACTCACTCTTATTTTGTGTTGGTTAAGGCAATTAAAAGATTAAGGAAAATTATGATATTTTACTATTACCTTTAGATGAAAACTTTAACTTAATTTAACATTGGGAGTAATTTGTAGATAAAATCAAACATAAAGGGCAATTTGCAACTATTAGCTATTTACTGGAGGCGAACTGTAATTAAGCTTTTAATTAACATTACAAGTTTTACATGTGGTGTCACATGTGTCTGCACAACAGAAGCAAAATATAAAGTATAGCTGTAAAGGTGACTTTCTTCTGGCATTGGGTCCTCTGTTATACTTTTTAGTATTACACTTGTATTATACCATGTGATGAGGTGACACTTGTCTCTTATTTATTATTTTCTTATATTAAAAATACACATGTCACCCTATCACATGGTGTAATACAAGTGTAATACCAGCAAGTATAATAGAGGACAAAAAGCCCTTTTTTACTCGGCTTCTCCATAACTCTGTCTTCTCATTTTAATGAAAAAGTGACTTTTTTTTGTTTGCTTTCACTAAAAAGTTACGTATTGTTGAAGGTCGTCTGAGTTGTTTTGAACCATTTCCACTCTTCGATAGCAAATTCTTACATTGACCAGGTGTATGGGATAGTATCTTAGATCTTTTGAGTTCAGGAAGTTCCACATTAGCTCACGTCACATCACCACATTCCAAGTGAATGATATACAGCGTTCTGGACCAAGGGGCCCATGACATCTATGTAAGAATCCCTCTTCGATTTAGAGGTTAGTTAGTTTGAACTTCTTAATTAAGTAATCATGTTTAAGTTAAGCTGATTATATTGTTACTCATTTAACAAACGCTCAAGTTGTTGAGCATGGTGAATGGCCATTGAGGTATAGGTGTAAGTTAAGATTTTAATTACGCCATCCGTTTCAAAATAATTATCGTTTTAGATAAATTGTCTTGTGCCAAATTATCTGTTGCTTTAAGAAATTAAAGAAGTATTGAATGATATTTTTAACTTTTACCCTAAGTGCCATATTAATGGAGAGATGATTATGTAGTTGGAATATTAATGTAAAGGTAATTTAGTCACTTTGAACTATATATATATATATATGTATGTATATATATATATATATATATATATATATATGTATGTGATTCAAAATTGGTAACTCAGTTTAATAGCTTTCTTAATCCGTATTCACCAACTAAAGGCGTCAGTTATTTTAAAACAGATGGCTTACATATGAAGTACCTCTACTTTTATGATACTATTTTTTTCCCATCTATTGTTTCCAGAAATTAGACCAGTGTCCTTTTTTATAGTTGGTAGAATTATGATTTATATAATTCTTTAACACCAAATAACGAAGATTATATGAAAGTAAATAAACTTATGAATGTGAAGCAAATTAGATTTTAGTTGATCAACTTGACCAATTACGTATATGCAGTCAACATTTTAGTACGTTTTCTGGAAACTTGGATTCTCTATATATTTATGAATGTACGATAGAAAAATAAATATATAAATAAACGAACTTAAGTGGTTTAAGTGTTTGTTTATTTTTTGGCTAAATAACTTCAATGGTACTTTAACTTTTATCAATTATTCTATTTGGTTTCTTAATTTTTAAAAGTATCTATCAAATACTTAAACTTTTAATTTTGGCTCTAAATGGTTGCCCTAATGTCAAACTCAAATATGATTTTGTCCCCGAATGGTTTGGTTTATCGTCAATTTGACCCTCACAAGTTAAAAAATTAGGCAAATTTGTTACTTATCTATTGATTAGTTGACTGATAAAAAATGACAAAACTAATATTTTATCACATTTTATTTAATCATAACCCATAATAAAAGGTTAATATTCTTAACAATATATTGTGTTCTAATATATTGTTAAGAATATTAACCTTTTATTATGGGTTAATCCGATTATTTGAATTTTAATGACAAATTTAATAAAATAGGAACAAATACGTACAACTTATACAACTAATACAATAAGAAAACAAATAAGAAAAAATAAAAAAATTAAATGGGAATAATTGGTTAAAGTTATCTTATTGTCAATTTTGTTAACAATTTTATCATAACATATATAATCTTAACTTTACAGAAGTATTAAACTGGTAAGGGAAAAAATATTTTTTCTTATAAGATTTAGCTTGTACAAAATTGTTAGAAATGCTTTATGATGTTGTCATTTTTCTTGGTCAAATCAAGCAATTTTGATGTTTAACCAAAATTATTAAATATGGCTAAATGCCTTATTTTCCAAACTTGGGGGAAAATAGACGTTAAACCAAACTTTATTTTAATTTTCATAAAAAATTTGATATTGAAGGAGCATTTAGAACCAAATTTAAAAGTTTAGCGACTTGATAGATGTCTTTATAACATCTAGAGGTGTAAATAAAATCATTCAAAAATTAAGTGTGTAAACATAATAATACATATGAATATGTGTTAAGTAGCAGAAACATAAATCAGGATTATCTCCAGCCATAATCGTTTAAGCAAATTGACTCTACCTATAAATTGAATCCACGTATGTATGCTCCACGAACGTATGCCTGACTCCAACAATCGAACAATAATAATATAAAATATATATTTAACATAAGAGTCTTCTAACCTATGCCTAATCAAAAAATACTATAGAATAGATAGAGTATCACGGGGTTATTTGTAGGCTAGGTTAGGTTAGACTCTTACTTGAAAAACAATAAATCCCTAGGGTTTCCTTCCATCAAGGACATTACCAAAAATATATAATTAGGAATATTATGAAATATTATATTTCCTAATACGTAATATTCTAATTAATTGATTAAAAATATTACTCAATCATACCAAATGTGGGATATCATTCAATTAGGTAAAATTACCAATTATCATATGGGTCATATATAAGGAAATTCTTGCATTGAAAATCTTATATTCTCTCACTTGACCCACATCTATTAATCAGACAACTTCACGAGTGAAAAAGAATGGCTAAAATCTTTATTGTCACTCCATTAATTCAATAGTTATGTAACAAATACTTAATTGGAAGCCATTAATACACAAATCATGGCGGTTGTACTCTAAATATGAATATTTTCTTCATGTATTACAATGTATAATATTTTCCAATCAAGTACAATAAAAACTTTATGAATGAAATGATCCCAACTTTATACATGATAATAATGTGTACCAAGAAGTCATGTAAACAATTAAATATCTTGAATGTCTATACTTCCACAATAGATAGAAAATAATTTCAAAACTAAAATGAGCGTATGAGTCCATTATGAGTTATATGATCATGGACAACTTAGCCGGCAATTTCAGCTGACAGATCAACAATCGTAACTTGTTACTTATGTTTTCAATAGTCACTTTTATACCCAATATTATCTTTAACTATTAAATCATTATGTCGATTTGCATGTCTCGACTTCTACTTTTCTTAATATACTTAATGCAGAATATTGGAATCGAGATAAAAAGTTTAATGGCCAAACTATGACATCGACAAAAATTTAAGTCATACAAAAATGCATATGATATAACTTCAAAAAATCATTATAATTTCGACAATCATATCCAAGTCTAATACATAGTGTGAACATGTGTGATATGTTCACTCCAAGAAAAATGATTTGCAAAAGTAAACAATACTTAATCATTCAAGAATTCTTTTATAAAGGATTATGAGATAGTCTTAAATATATTCATGTTCTATCTTTGTGAATGCCAACCATATATAAGATTCACCAATATCCTTCATTTAATAGTTCTATGTAAGAAATTGCATTACCCTATATATTTATTGCAAGAAGAATTTCATATGGATGTTAGTCGATAGATTTTCAAAATATATATATTGGATGTTAATCTTTAATTATTAAAGATAAACACATCATTCAAATGAATATATTGTCGAATGGAATATAAATTCTAGTGGGATTCCTATTTGGTTTAAATGATTTGCGATTGAAGATATCCGAAAGCAATAAGTATTGAAATAGAGTCTTATTTTATTTCATGCAAATTGAAGTTAGATCGATTAATAATCTTACGGAATTTTTGGCCAAACCCGTAGGAATATTTTTGGCATCATTGATTTGTTATAAGATTCCAATAAGCTTGTAGATATAAAAAATCGGTTGTATAAGTTATCAAGGATTTCAAATATCTACAAAGATTCAATTGGATAGCTCCTAAATCATTTGTGACCCATCTGTTGGAAACTTGGATGCATGTGATAAATAAGCTTGTTTCGAATCTCACATATCCTTACAGATCAAGTTGAGCTCTCTGATAACTCCAAAAGCAAGAGTGAAAGTCTTCAATTAATCTCCCTAAAAAGCCAACTGATGAGAAGACCACAAGTAGTAGAGAATAGACCCGACGGAAGGCAGAGAGCATTAGTATTAGCAATAAGGAAAAAAAAAAAAACCAAAGAGAATTAGCATTAGCACAGGAGTAATAGCATATGGCAATAAAATACGAGAATAGAAAAGGAAAAAAAATGAGAGAATACTTTTCAAGTATTTCGATACTAATAGACTTGTAATTCAATATTACCGTGTAATCTTCTCAAAATTTTAATGGAAGCTCGGTAATTTTATTTTTTTTGTCGTTTTATATTATAGCATTAATATTATTGTGCTAAATTTATTTCTTTATTTTTATGTCTCTTGATTAATCGGGGGTGTTTTCTCGAATATATATTGAGAGAGTAAAGTAATTAATGAATAATTTATATAAAAAATATAAATTATTCAAAATAAGGGATCCACCATAATTTAAACCCTATTTACATATAGGAAAAATTTTGTAAGATATGAATTTGAATTGTCAAGTGGTTATACATTTTGACGTGAAATCTTATATAAATTATACGCCTATAATGGACTAAATATACCCTTGCACCACACCTTGATGTATATTAATTTTGTTGAATGATATTCTTCTGAAAGATCAAAATGAATAAACAAAACTAATATACTATTCCTGGGATGTTTAGTCGTAGGATATATTTTTCAATTTTGCAACAAATAAACTACATTCTCTTAAAAAATAAATCTTTAAATTGACACATATATACCTCAAATTTATATTTCACACTAATATAACTCCCAATCAAAATGAGTTATTATTATCATAAAAATCTCTAAAAACTTAACAGAGATTTAGTAGTAATCAATGTCTTTCTTTTATGACATTATACCAAAACATGGAAGATTTTCTCCCTTTTGGCTTTGTGAAAACATAGCTTAATAATGTTTATCTCCAATCTCATAGTTAGACTTTTGTAGGTATACAACATAATAAGAAAGTCATGTTACTGTTGAGAATTTTTTCACCCCCACTATTTTGAGAGATAACAAGACTAGTGGTTTTTATTAATATGTATTTATCTTGATGCGATCACTCTAATATAGAGCTATTCAATTGATTGCCTATTCAAACTAACTTGAATTTTTTTTTGAAAAAATCCATCAATCTACCTTATATAAAATAACCAAAAAATGGCTCATTTACTCTTTTCAAATCCACTGAGTTAAATCACTTCCGTTTACTTTATATTCTTCAAGAAATCGTGAACACTAGTTTCAACGATTCTTAAATATGCAAAAAGATATAAATTTCTTAGATTTAATAGCATAACCTTGTTATTAGCTTCTTTATGTGTGGGTTATATACCCTCACTTAAACTGAAGATATCCATATGTGTGTGCATCTTATCATAACTTAGTTTTCCATTCATTCCATGATCCACTATTGTTTCAACAATATTAGAAGGAACCATATTCAAGATATATATCCCAATCATAAGGTTTACATCCCAAGAAAAATTAATTAAATTACTAATCATACTTTAACCTTGTCCGTAATTACTCAATCATTCCTTAAGTTATACTTTTAGTGTGTAACCAACTATGCATTGTTTGTTCACTAATTAATACCTCGTAATTAAGGAATTACGAGAAATTAATGTACTGATACTCTTCATTATATTCTCTAACCTTAAATTTCAAATTCTTCACTTGTTATTTGAACACTTGTAAACGCATCAACTATTAATTCTTTATCAAACAAGAAGATGCAATACTTTTGATTGGTTTTCTAATAATGAGACAAACAAATATATCTAACCAATCAAAAAAGGGTAGAAAATAATTCACAAAATTTTGATGTTATAATCAAATGATGAAAACCCCTTTGGCATCTTTAACATGTTTGAGTAGTCTTAATCAATCATTATAGTTGATAAATCTAAACTTTTAAGAGTTTATAATTAACCAACTCCTTATTTTCTTATGGAGATATATTCAACCTCCAATGCCAAAGAAACTTAAAGAGTTCTATCAATAACACACATACTTAATGCCAATATGTTTAGTATGATCAAATGAAAAGTTTGCTCAATTAAAATATAGTTAAAATTCCAAAATGAGTAACTTAATTTTAAAATATTTGCTACTGAATAATCAAATAGCAATTAATTAATATTTTTTTTTAAAAATTTGGAGCATAAAAAATAGTTTTTCAACAAATATTTTCCTAAGCAATACACTTCAATTCTCTATATGTCAAAATATATTAACTTATATAAAAGAAGCATACATTTTCTTGTATTTTAAAACACATTAATAATGTGAATTGTTTATAAAACAAATTCACCAAGTGTATCCACATTCACAACACGTCAAAAAAAAATAGAGATTATCTTTATTTGAGTTATTTCTCTCAATCAGATACATATTGAGGTAGAAAATCATTTGGAATTCTCTTTCATATAAACAATATTTATCTTATTATTGTTTGACTTAATGAGAACATTTTTTTTTTTTCATTTCTTCATTCATAAAACACGTTTTGAATTTTAAGTGTCTCATATGTAAATATCTCTTATTTATTAACCCTTTTATCCGCTCCAATATACATGGTTAAAGTCAATAATTAATCATGTTTCTTTATGTGTATTGAAGAAGAATCGAGTGGTTTAAAAAACATTTAAAGAGAGAATAAAGAATGAAATGATTCAGGTATAACCCAAAAGTCTCAATTCAATTCATGACATAGCAAAATCTCATTCTTTAGCATGATGCACACATACATCTTAATTTTAAAGTGTCACAATAGAAACTCTTTTAAGGATTCTTATCAAAACATACAATAATTCTTAAATAGTTTTCACACATGTTTTGACCAAAATAAATAGGGTTGATCCCTATTTTAGTGAATATGATACTTAATGAGCAAAATTCTAAATATTACTCTTATTTCTCATATTCAACCATTATATTAGAAATTATATACTCAGTAATATGAAATGAACAATTCATTCTCATAAATGCTAATTTAAAACTTGCACACAAATAAACAAAAGAATGTATCAACTAGTCAAACCAATAACAATTGGAATAAACAACATATCAAGTAAAAGAGCAAAATTACTTGAATAACCAAGAATATAGTGCACTTAGGCTATGAAGATATAAAACATATATTTTGAATTAACCCCAATGTTAACTCAAATAGTAAATTCAAACCTTCTTGTAGATAGAGGATGTGAATCATGCATTGAATTTACTTTTATTTATAATAAGACTAGTAACTTAAAACAATATCTTGGAGAAATATTTTCGTATCTGTAGGCATAGAAAAATTCTCAACTCATGTTAGTTTATTATCTTATTTCAATTAATCTCACAAAGATAATTACCTCCCTATAGGGCCAGATAATTGTCTTAATGAATTAATTACAAACTTATATCTAGATTCCAATTTCTCTTTATTTGTCACTAAACAACATGTAACAACATGTCATAAATAAATAGAAATTTATTTACACACAATATACTCAAGATGTTGTGATTACTCTTAAGTACATTGTGATGAGAAAATTTATTTATTTTAATAAGTCAACTAACAATGTATTGACTAAAACATTAATTTTTAATCACTAAATCATATGTGATGAAAAGTTTTTGTACACCAAATATTTGAGATGCTGTGGCTACTCCCAAATATATGATGCAAAAATTTTAATAACGCATCTAGTAATTTCTTTAATGTTAACTTTTTATAATGTTAACCAAAAATTCTTTATTTTCCTTTTTCACTTATTTTTAATCACTGACTTTATGTGATTAAATACTTCGTATACCAGTTAGATGCTATGACTAATCACAAATTAATGATGTTTGAAAATATTTATAAAGGAAATACCAATAAATTCATCCTGACTTGTCAACTTATCCTTATGTTAACTAATTAAAATATACTTGCATATAAGTCAGACGCCCACCACATAAAACTAAGATGCAATGCTTAAACAATTTTGATCACATATATGGTGACCATATACAGATAATCATACCTGATGAAAATCTTTTATTATTTGACCAAAACCTTTAATGTGTATGTACTATTTGTTTTTTAAATATCTATAGAATAATTTATAATTAATGATCCAAAACTCCTTTATGCCATAAAAATCACAAGGCACTGTATGACAAGTTTCGTTAATTACCATTAATAGAAACAATGATTGGCAAATTAGAAATTGTGATTCGTCAAGACATCCAAACATGAATCACACCATTTATTTAATGCCAATCTATAATTAATTATATAGTAATAACAATTTAGATCAAATTGCACATTATGAAGGGTACAAACATAGACAGACTTGGTCCATAGAATCATGATTGGACTTGGGAATATGTTTGTCTAAAACTCTTCTAAGTTGCACATTCATTTTGGAAGTAAAAGGCATGTGCAAAAAACTTTGGCATTCTCCACTGACATAAAGGATCAATATCCAATTTTAGGCTTATCGAATGAATTTCACAGGAAAACAAACAAGAATGAACCAATAATAAGGGACCCACAAAATATGTGATATTCATGCTAATGTTAAATAAATCTTATATTATCAGTTATCACATCCGTTCTCAAGCACACAATAGTAAAAATTTAAGCCCATACAATTACTTCAGTTCTGGTTCATATACAAAATGATAATTCTATATGGATAAATAATTCTTAATAATGGAGAATAGAATTAATCCCAGACCAATTCAAATTGATTCACATAAATCTTTTTAGTTTTATTATGACATAAATAAATCATGACGTAATATGCTAAATAACATAAAGGTGGCACTCATACCACATGTAAACATAATAATACACATGAATGTGTTAAATAGTGAATGTAAATTAGGATTACATCCATCCATAATCGTTTAAGCAAATTCAGTCCACGTATAAATTGAATCCTCCACATATGCATGCCCCACGAACTTATGCCTAGCTCTAACAATCGAACAATAATAATATAAAATATATATTTAGCATAAGAGTCTTCTAGCCTGTGCCTAACTAGAAAACACCGCAGAATAGATAGAGTATCACAGGTTTATTTATAGGCTAGGGACCCTTAATTAGAAAACAAGAAATCTCTAGGGTTTCCTTCTATCAAAAAAATTACCAAAAATACAAAATTAGAAATATTACAAAATATTATATTTTCTAATATGTAATATTCTGACTATTTGATTGAAAATATTACTCAATCATACAAAATGTGGGATATCAATTAATTAGGTAAAATTACTAATTATCATGTGGGTCGCATATAAGACAAGTTTAGCATTGCAAGTCTTACAAAGTGACTATTGGAGTCATCTACCCTTATTTTTTTTGGGTGGTTTTATAATTAAGATTGAAATATATATATATATATATATCTTAGTAAAGTTATATAGGTTCAACATGTTAATCTTGAGCCGTGTATAAGGCATTACAATGAACATAAAACCCTATTTTCACAATGGTCGGACAAATAGAAAATAATTAATATATAATATCTTGGACTATATATTATTAATAATTTAAATATTTTGGATCAGTAATTTTAAAGTCCAAATTTTTTTTGTAGTCTAGGGATTATGTCTTAACACCAAGAATTCGTAATTGTAAGAGATGCTTATTTTGGATATCCAAAAATGATGTGTGCAATAGAACCATTACGGACTTTCTTTTTGGGCAATAAATTAATTGTTAGATGCTTGCACTAAATAGCAAATCGAAGTGCATATTTTTCCAAAAATAAATGCTCAGAAGTTCGTAGTCACTTTTTTTTTGTTTTTTAATCAAATCATAGTCACATTCAAAAGTCAGTCAAATTAGATTTTTATATAGTGGTGTTTTTAACATTAGTTAAAAAGAAAATTATGAATAGCCCAATTCTTCATTTTGTTTCTTGAGAGTTGTTCAATCTAATGTGGTAGTCTAAGAAGTTTTCCCTGTCCAATCACAACCATGTTTCTTCGCAATCTTGGTAGATATTTATGCCACAAATAGTAAAAAAGGTATTGGATCTCATTTTTGTTATCCTCACTCGAGAAATCAAATTGCTTCATCAAATTGAGGAAAAAAATAAGAGATAAAATATTAATTATTGAAAGAAAATAAAAGATTGGATTCCACCTTTCTGATGCTCACATGAATGCCATGGGCAATTGGGCATTGTGTTTACGCGGAAATCATCTTCCCTCTTAGAATCTTAAAGTACTTTAATTCTATTTGGTAATTGATTCAATTTCCTTTTATAGAATTCCCTTATGTTTCCCATTTTCTTTTGGCATTGTTTATGAGAATGGATATCTAGTTCTCTACTTAATCAATATCTTATTGTCTAGCTAAGTATCAAAGAGAGATATCAACACGACTAAACATTCTACCATCTCACAACTTGTGCAGTATAATACAAATTCTAAATTACAACAGAATAATTTTTATAACGGGATACTTTTTGTACAGAACTTTAGAACTCCCCTAATATATTATAATTGGTTATTGATTTTGTTAAAGATATGTTAAATTTATATTGTGTATAATTAATCCTTAATTATAGGCCTTAACTTTAGGTAATCAAGGGTCATTTAATTTTGGTAATTTTCCTTTTCCTAGTAAATATCAAGCCTATATAAAAGCTCCTCTTGTAACATTGTAAGTGCAGAAAATACACACAAGTTTTCTCCATAATTCTGTCTTGGTATCAGAGCCCCATTTTGGGACCTGAATCTTTTTCTCGGTCAATTTCTCGTAATTTTTTTTTAATACCAATTTGGGTTTTTTTCAACTATTGTTCCTTGGGTTTCTCTGAATATTTCTTTTCCAAAATCCAAAAAAATTATTCCTAAGTCCTCTCCGGTCATTCTGCTTGTGTTCCGGTGGTCGGAAACCTTCTCATGTAGCCGGACGCGTCCTTGACCTGTCTGGAAAAATGGGTCTGCTTCCAAGAAATGTTGAAGACAATCCCAGTCAGCTGCCACATCATCACTTCTGATACGTCACCGCACACGTGTCACCCACATCATCAACAAAGTTCCATATTTCTGCCACGACATCAGTCTACCTGTTTGCCACATCATCTGCCACCCGCGCAATAGTAGCGCCACGTGTCGCCACGTTATCAAAGTGATGCCACATTATTGATCCACGTGTCTACCACGTCATCTGATATGTGTTGTCCACGACATCAGAAAAATCTATTTTGCCATGTCATCTGTACACGCGTATGCCATATCATCAGCCACGTATATGCCATGTCATATCTAGTCTCCTGCCATGTCATAGCTTCTGCTTTGGTTCTACTGGTCTGGTTTGGTCCGGTTCATAGACCAGAAATCCTTTTCTATCTAGTTTAGTTATATTTTATCTGGTTCAACCCAGTTCTCCACTGTTTTCAACGTTCTGAATCCATATATCAACTTGGTTTTTTAAAAATCGGCTTCCAAGGCTCTGTTTTCCTTTAATCCTTATTTCTTTGACTTTCAGTTTATCTCTTATTCTTGTTCTAATAGTTTTATATAGTTCTATAGTAACTCCTACTTCTCCTCAAATTTCTGTAACTCGTGATAATCTTGAATTGATCATCAAGCAGGTATTATCTAAAGTAATTCCATCTCATCATACTAGATACCTTGCAATCTTAAGTTCAAGTTGGTATCTTGACTCTACATGTACTAATTACATGACATCCAACTCTATTATTTTTTTCTTCGAAACAAAGCTCACCTACATCAAGAGACAGTCAAACTGTTGATAGATCACTCATGCATGTTAATCACACTGGCACTGTCTCTATGTCCTCTATCTATTTGCCTGATACCTTCCATGTTTCTAAGTTAACTTTAAATCTTATTTCCATTGGACAACTAGTTGAACTTGGGATTGATGTTTATTTCTTCATCACTGGTTGTCGTTTGCAGAACCATCAGACTGGACAACTCCTCGGGACAGGTCATAAAGTTGGGCGTCTCTTTGAGATAGATGATTTCAACATGACTTCCAGTACATATTCAAGTGCAATATGCCACTTTTACATCTAACATTCCTTCATTAAGTCTCTGGCACTCCCGTCTAGGTCATGCATCTTTAAGTCATGTTAAATCATTAGCCTCTAGTGGCCAGTTAAGATCTGTACAAAATGACTCTGTTGATTGTGTTTCCTATCAATTTGCTAAAAATCATGCACTACCATTTTCTATCAATGAATCTATTTCAATCTGTCCCATTTGATTTTATACACTCCGATGTGTGCGGTCCTTCTCCAACACCTACTGTGGGTGGTTCTGGATATTTCGTTATCTTTGTTGATGATTTTACCTAATTTACTTGGATTTTTCTCATGGAAAAAAAATTTGAGTTACCACAAATTTATCGTGACTTTGACACGAAGGTCAAAACTCAGTTTTCTTGTCCCATCAAAATTCTTCAAACTGATAATGCCATGGAATGCTAGGAAACATCTCTTCTTCAATTTCTTCACCAAGAAGGCACTATTTTTCAGATCGTTTTTGTTTATGTACTTCTCAACAAAATGGTCATGCTGAACGTAAATATTGACACATTCTTGATACCACTCATGTCTCTTACTTTCTTCCTCTTGTCCTGAGCGCTTTTGAGGTGAAGCTGCTCTTACTGCTGTCTATACCATTAATCAGGTTCTATTTCCTGTCATTACTAATCAATCTCCTTATTCTCATCTTTACGGCTCCCCTCCGAATTATGAGAATCTGAAAGTCTTTGGTTGTGCCTGTTTTGTTCTTCTCCAACCCCATGAATATACCAAATTAGAATCTCGAGTTAGGTTATATTGTTTTATCGGATATGGTATTGAACATAAGGACTATCGTTGTTGGGATCCTCAATCTAAACGATTTCGTGTTGCTCGTCATGTTATCTTCTGGGAACATAAGATGTTTTCCTCTATGTCCAAGTTTAATCTCTCTCCAATTTTCTCACCGCCTCTATTCACTCGTCCCATGCTCGATCTTTTTCCAAATAATTTTCCTTGAGCACCAGGTTTTTCTATTTCAATTCCTGAGGTCTCTACTCTAAACAATCATAATGTCATCCCACCTGAGGATCACTCAGTTGATGGTCCAGCTAATAATTCTACCACTTCTTCATCTCCTGAATCTTCTACAACACCACCACCTTTGTCTCCTCATCGTTTAACTAGGCTAAGAGAACCATCTATTTATTTTTGTGATTTTCATTGCTTTTCTACTATCCTTTCTTTACACGAGCCCACATCCTGTGGAAAAGCTCGTTCTAATCCTGTTTGGCAGAAAGCTATGTTTGATGAATTCCAACCTCTTGAAAAAACTCATACATAGGACTTGGTTGATCTTCCTCCAGATAAATCACTTATTGGATGTAAGTAGGTTTACAAAATCAAATCCTGCTC
Organism: Cinchona pubescens; assembly: GCA_025175665.1. Classification (NCBI taxonomy): domain Eukaryota; kingdom Viridiplantae; phylum Streptophyta; class Magnoliopsida; order Gentianales; family Rubiaceae; genus Cinchona; species Cinchona pubescens. Next base: position 2,547,928 of record JANKKI010000187.1, on the reverse strand, counting down.
TGATGGCACTCTGGATCACTATAAAGCTCATCTTATTGCTAAGGGTTTTACACAAGAATATGAGATCGATTATGAAGAAACTTTTGCACTCGTTGCTTGCCATACCTATGTTAGGTTAAATTTACTTGCCGTTGTAAATGTTTCAGATGGATGTTAAGAATGCCTTTCTTAATGGATATCTTTCAGAAAAAATTTATATGCAACTACCACCTGGATATTCTACTAAACACGATAAAGTTTGTAAACTTCGCAAGGCTCTTTATGGGTTGAAACAAACTCCAAGTTCTTGGTTCTCAAAATTCAACCATACAGTTGAACTGTTTGGTCTCAAGAATGGCTCATATGATTATGCTCTCCTTGTTCACTGATCCGACCATAGTATCATTCTTCTACTTCTCTATGTCGATGATATGATTATTACTGGAGATGATCTCACTGAAATTATTGAACTTAAGCAGTATCCGAACATCATTTTGAAATGAAAGATCTGGGTTTGTTCAATTATTTTCTCGATCTTGAGGTATCTTCATCTTCTGATGGGTATTATCTCACACAAGCCAAATATGCATCAAATCTTCTTATTCGTGTTGGATTAACTAACAACAAGATTGTGTCTACTCTTATATTCATTCGTTGAATGTTCGTCTCACTCTTGATGATGGTTCACCTCTCCAGGATCCTACTCTTTATCGCCAATTAGTTAGTAGTTTAGTATATCTTACAGTTACTCGTCTTAATAGTGCGTATGCTGTTCATATTGTTTGTCAGTTTATGACTAGTTCTCGAAACTCTCACTTTGCAACTGTTCTTCATATTCTTCGATATATGCGAGGCACTTAATATCATGGTCTTTTATTCTCTTCTCATTCCTCTCTTGAGTTACGTGCCTATTTCGATACTGATTGGGTAAGAGATCCTACTGATAGACGCTCCACTATAGGGTTTTGCTTCTTTTTAGGTAATTCTCTCATATCCTTGTGCAGTAAAAAGTAGACTGTTGTTTCTCGATCTAGTATAGAAGTTGAGTATCGTGCTATTGCTGATGTCACTCAAGAACTTATCTGGCTTCGTTGGTTATTATCTGATATGGCCATTTCTCCTGATTCACTCACAACACTTCACTGTGATAATCAGCAAAGAGTACTATTCAGATTACCCACAATGATATTTTTTATGAGTGAACCAAGCATACTGAGACTAATTGCCACTTTGTTCACCATCACATTTTGCAAAAGACTGTGAAACTTTTCCTTACTCGTTCTACTGATCAAATTGCTGATATTTTTACCAAAACACATCTTCTTGGACGCTTTCTTGATTTGGTTTTCAAACTCAAGTTGGTTTGTGCTCAACCATCTTGAGTTTGAGGGGGGATGTTCAAGATATGTTAAGTGTATATTGTGTATAATTAACCCTTAATTATAGGCCTTAACTTTAGGTAATCTAATTTTGGTAGTTTTCCTTTTCCTTGTAAATATCAAACCTATATAAAAGGTTCTCTTGTAACATTATAAGTACAAAAAATACACATAAATGTTCTCCATATTTCTGTCAAATTTTCTTAAAGAAAGTATGATTGTACAAACTAGTAAGAAATGATTAGTTGAAAAGGGTACAAGAAAGAGATTTAATCTCAAACATTTGGGTTCCGTTATGATTGACTCATTTATTTAGTACTATTAAATACATTCTTGGATTTACTTCATTAGTAGTTTAGCAAGAGGCAATCTGTCCTGTTGGCCAGGGCTAAGTCTTTATTTTATTTTTTTTCTAACGACAACAATCTAACCTACTCCTATCTAATTATATATATATTACTAAGGAGAATGGGAAAATCCAACGGAGCTAAGGGAAAGAGATCTAATCTCTATCCTTAATAATGCAAGGTGAGGATTCGAACTTTTAACTTTACACCTAAATAAAGTGTTTGGTGACCAACTCATCTAAAGTAAGTTAGTTGGCTGGGACTCTCAAAATGTTACATTTCATTTGAAAATGGATATGAACAGTACAACCTTTATCCTAACAGATCGATTGATATGAGCTTTAATTTGTCCTTTTAACATAAATAATTAATTAGTAAACTATACACATGAAAACTGAAATACATGTAGATAAATTAAGAGGTAGATAATCGGATAGCAATTTGATGAGGCCCAACGTGGGATTTTTTTGTGCAAAATAGAGAAAATTTTTGTATAAATCTGATTTACGGCCCTATCTATTTGTGGGTCTTGTGATTAAGATGAAAGACACACCATCACTATCTTACATTACATGCATAATTCAACATACGTTCATAAGTAGGACTGTGAAACTATATATGACAAAATAGGTGGGAACCAGTTATTAAACTTGGTCTAATCTGGCAGTTTAACCAGTGAATTTGGTGAACCAGTTATGAGACAGAGTTGGTATACTAATCTACGTGATAAGGAAGGAATGTGCTTGGTAAAACTCAACGGTTGAACTAATAGACCGAAAATCGGGCAGATTTATTGAAATTTGAAAAACTCACTTCAAAATGATATTTTTAACCTCAAATATTACATGAATATTCTAAATTTTGTTTTATAATACTTGGTTGATATTTAAATTGTTTACTTATTTTTTACTTGTGATTAATAGGAAAGGACAAAATGTTAAGTGTGAAGTTTGTTAGTTTTTAGAAATTTTTTTTACGTTTTGATATTAGCTTTTACTAGACTTGTTTATGTATTCGGAAGAAATTTTATTTTATAAAGAAGTTTTATTTTGTGATGTTTATGCTAAAAGCTATTTTTTTTTGTTATTTAAATATAATATATTATTATTATTATTTGAAATCTATCAAGTTTTATTCGTGACTCGCTTATTGAACCCATTAAACTAATCGTCATGTCAGTGATATGTGAGTTAGGTTTAATAACTATGGATGGGACCAACCGACGGTGGGAGGATTTAATAAGGGGTTAATTGCAATATGTATTTCTTAAACTATCACTGATTTGTTGTTTTCCTCTAAATTATCAATTTCAGCACTTTAGCACTTTATAATACTCTCTCTATTTCATTTTAACGGTTGTTCTAAGTTGATACGCAAGGATTAAAAATTATTAAATTGCATCAATTTTACTAAAAGATAGTTCAAAGTGGGTAAATTATCATTTTACAGTAACATTTTTTAACTACATCATGATAATCTTTTCTCTCTTCATAAATGTGGCATCGAGGTTAAAGTTAAAAAAAATTATTTAATACTTTCTCAAATTTCTAAAGTTACTGATAATTTAACATAAAACAAATTGTTTAAAGCGATAGATAAAATGAAATAGGGTGAGCATACCTTGTCGCCATTCAACAAGCCAACTATATGACATTACTTATGTGGAGCATGTTCATGTGATATGATATTACATGGTTGATGTGGTTCCTTCATAGGCACAAGATCTATAAGTAAGGCTATAAGTCAAGTTTACTTTAATATTTTTCTATAATTAATAATTGAAAAATAATTGAGTAAGTTTGATCTATGGATCTATCAAATAAACATTACTACATAAGATATGTAATATCAAATGACATCGGCATTATACCATATAAGTGATGCCATACAACTTCACGTAACTCATTGACTTCTTAAATAAATAAGAGGTTGTCACAAATTGTAAATTAGACAGTAAGATGCTTTTCTTTTAGTTTGTCAGTTGCCATATTGATTATAGATTCGAGACCAGAAAGAGAAGTGTGTTTAAAAAAATGTATATAAGATTTACGAGTAAGTGAGACAATTTATATAAGTATTTTCTTTGATAGTTTAATAGTGTAAGGTACAAACCACAAATTAACCATTGTTAAAAAGTTCGTGTAATATTTTTTAATATAATATTTGTGTAAGACTAATGAATAATATGTATCTTTAAAGATATTACATATAATTATCATACCAAAAAATGTCGTAGGAACAGAAAACCCAATAAATGGGTGGAAACTAGCTAGCAAATGCTTGCGCAAAGGCTTTCGGTTGCAAAATATCGATCCAACTTTAGTAGCACAACTAATCAAAATAATTTTTTGGTGGCATCTGCATGGGTGGAAGGCTTTTCTCTCTCTTTCGTAATTCTTTGTCACCCGCAGAGAACCAGAATCTTTTCTGTTTTTCCATCTCTTCCTATTCCTCTTTCTCACTCCTCCTATTAGTACTGCTTACTAGTGAATCAGCATTACCATCTTTGGCGGTGTTCAAAATCCACCGCTTATTCATTCATCAAACTCTTGACTTTTCTGTCTATATCCACCGCTTACAATTTCTGGGTTCTCATTTTTCTTTTCATCAAATTTTTAGGTACTAATAAATACCCATTTGCGTTGGTAGCTTCGCATCCATTTTCGCGTTCTTGATTTCAGTAAATATTTACCTCTTCTTACTCTTCTAGTGTTTTCTTTTCTATTAAAAAGGAGTTTTTTTCTTGATTTTTTTTTTTTGGGAGTTTTTTTTGGATAGAATTCTGTTGTGTAAGTGATAAGTTAGTGTGATTCTTTTGCATGCAATGTATTTTTTTGTTAATTTGAGTTGGTAATTTTTCAGCAAAGTCCGTAATAATTTCTTCAACATTTTCCCTCTTTTATTAGCTATTTTTTAATTGTGATCATTGGGTGTATTTATTAAGTGGGTTTTTTTTTTTTTTTTTTTTCTGTCATTTTTGTTGTTTTTACTGTTTCTTGAAGTTGGGGCCTTGGTTTGTTTTTACTGTTTTCAGTCTATCCGACGGGTACAATTTCTGGGTGCTCATTTTTTCATCAATTCTTTTAGGTAATAAATACACCTATTTGGTCTGGAAGCTCGGCATTGATTTTCTTGTTCTTGATTTGCGCAATTATTTAGCTATTCTCGTTTTAAAATTGTTTCTTGAAAATGGGTTTTTCTTAAATTTTGTTTTCTTGATATTTGTTTGCATTTTCTTGGCTGGAAATTCAGTTGTAAAAGTCAGATAAGTTAGTGATTCTTTTGCATGCAATGTGTTAGTTTGTTAATCTTCACTGATATTTTTCTTGAACAATTTTTTTCCTTTATTAATTAGCTATTTCTGAATTCTCTGAATTCTGATCATGGGGATGCATATATATATATATATATATATATATGTATATATATATATATATATATGTCTATATATATATATATACATATATATATATATATATACATATATGTATATATATATGTATATATATGTATAGTATGTATTTTATTAAGTGGGTATTTTTTGTTTTCTGTCATCTTTGTTGTTTCTACTCTTTTCTTGAACTGAAGTTTGGCGCTCATGATGTTTTACAGCTGCTTGTGTTAGTCTGGAATCTTGAAATATCATAGCTCTTTGTTTGTGCTTGTCCTTCTTGCTAGTACTATTTGTTTAGTATGAATGTTGATGGTCCTTTTTATTATGTCATCACTCTGTAAAAAAGAAAGAAAGGATAGATAATTATTGTATTGCTGTAGAATTGTGAAATTATATTATTTTGGTTTTGGACAATTGGCCATTATATTTGTCCTTAGTATCATATTTTCTGGAAGTTTGTTTTGGTGTTAATTTGTTTTAAAATCAAAATGCAGGACATTTGGTGGTTCCTGGGACACTGGAACTCTATTAAATTTACTATCAGAGGTTTAATTCTAGATTGCCCATATGCCTGGAAGCAAGCATAATGAAAGTTCTGATGTCCCCACATCTCGAATTGAGATAAGACAGGCTTTTGAGAGAAAGAGAGTTTAGGAAAAACAATAAAGCTTCTCAGTCGAGTGATTCTATTGATGCCAACACTAGGACCGAACTCTCTGAACATGATTTGCGTTATATAGAAGGGAATATCTCGGGAACTGCATATGTTGAGCAATACTTGCAAGGTGCCTTGGCTGCGCAAGGACTTAATGAAGGATGGGAAAGGCCTGATGGAAGGCCTATTAGGCAAAGGCTTTTAGTGGTGGCTAATAGGCTTCCTGTCTCTGCAGTCAGGAGAGGTGAGGAATCATGGTCACTGGAGATAAGTGCTGGGGGTCTAGTGAGTGCTCTACTTGGTGAGCATTCTTTTTCTCTTCCTATCAAATGATTTTACGGTTCCTTAGACTTGGCTTTATCTGCAGTTGTGTATTTGGAATTTGGTTTTCTACATTTTGTTTTGGTACCTGTATTGAGGATGATAAACAGAATTTCTAAATCTCCTAGAATTTTTGTTGTTCAAGGTGTCAAGGCAATTTGAAGCAAGATGGATCGGCTGGGCTGGTGTAAATGTATCAGATGCGACTGGTCAGAAGGCACTTACTAAAGCGTTGGCCGAAAAGGTTACAATTGGCTTTTGTATAGCATTAGGCTGTTCTTTATTTTTTTGCAATATCAAGCATCATTATGTTTACTAATGTTGCAATTTAAGTACAATATATGTTATGAGGGGCAATATGAAAGATATTTATCTGTCTTGTTCATGTTCTGCAGAGGTGTATCCCTGTCTTCCTGGATGAAGAGATAGTTCACCAGTATTACAATGGGTATTGCAACAACATTTTGTGGCCTCTTTTTCATTATCTTGGACTTCCACAGGAAGACCGTTTGGCAACTACCCGAAGTTTTCAGTCCCAATTTGATGCATACAAGAAAGCAAATAAGATGTTTGCTGATGTTGTGAATGAGCATTATGAAGAGGGTGATGTCGTTTGGTGTCATGACTACCATCTCATGTTCCTTCCGAAATGCCTGAAACTAATGGGGAACATAATAGGAACATGAAAGTCGGTTGGTTTCTGCACACACCTTTTCCATCTTCTGAAATTCACCGGACCTTGCCATCTCGTTCAGAACTGTTACGTGCAGTACTAAGTGCTGATTTGATTGGGTAAGGATCTGATGGATATATCAAATGTTGTTCCTTGTAGTGGTATATTTACCTTTTTAAAATGGTCATAATTGAACCATGAAATCTAGGCATTTCAAAAGATACTAAATTGGATTCTTTTACTTTTTGTTTTTGAAATAAGTAAATAAAATTAGACAATTATCCACCCAAAAGAAACGAAAAAAAAAGAAAAAAAGAACCCACTGTAGAGAACAAGCGGTTCAGTAACATGATGTTTATAAAGATCCTACAAATCATGCTTTGGGGCCAGATAGATTTATCCATCATGAATCTCAAGTTGACAAACTGCTTCATGCACAAAGCAAGGCCTCATAATGTACTTTGGTATTATATATTGGCAGTCGTTCCACCATGCATATTGCTCGAGTTTAGTCAATCTATTCACGTGTGAATAGCTGCACGAATTCGTTTTCTTCATTCTTTGTTACAGTAAAACATGTACTTCTTTATTAATCACCTCATTTCCCATCTGGTAATTGTCACATGCATCGATTTCCCGCAGTTGACTCAGTCTATTTCATATATCATCCTAAAGGTTTCCTTATATTACTGAGACTAGTGCGTGAAACAAGCAAACTGACTTTAAGCTAAATTTATTTTTCAGCTTCCACACCTATGATTATGCAAGGCATTTTGTTAGTGCTTGTACTCGCATACTTGGACTAGAAGGTACCCCCGAAGGAGTGGAGGATCAGGGACAGCTGACCCGTGTGGCTGCAGTATGATAATTTGTTTTATGTTTCTTTTCATTGCTCATTCATTTCTCATGTAAAAGTAATAATTGAGCTTAGCCTTGATTCTATCTCCATGATTGGTTTAGACTGCTCTTTGTTGTCTCCCTCACTTCTGTTCTGTTTCGGTAGTGTTCCTATTGGGATAGATTCAGATCGATTTATTAGAGCACTTGAAGTTCCTCAAGTCCAGGAGCACATTAAAGAATTAAAAGAAAGATTTGCTGGGAGAAAGGTACTTTCTCTCTCTTCCTTCCCTCTACTTCCTCTATTTTCTCGCTAATCATCTTTATAGTCTTCTGATCTTAGTAATAGGATCCATTTTCTCACTTAAGTTTGATGAAGCTGGGTGGTTCTGGTGTGATGTTTGTACATTTATCTTCTTGCGTGATCTCCATTGGGAGTTCATATAGTTGATGGAGTCTAGAGTTCCGGTATCACATTTTATGTAATTGGAAAATCCCAATTGTTTTGTTTTTCATTTTTGGTTTTAATGTCTACAATTTCTTCCTATCATAGAAGTTATTGTCTTCATATGTTATGTATACTGATGAACATGTGATAAATGTGACTGCATTTGATCAAAACTTCATCAATTCTATATATCTGCAATCTTTCTCTTCTCTCTCCCCACAGGCACAGACACCATACACACATATGTATGTACACATATATGTATATTTGCATATGCTGTGCACCCACAAATGTGTATTCATACATAAACATGGGATATAGGCACATCTGCACTTTCATCTTTCTTTGTCATTCCGTTAGTGGCTTTGTGCATTATATGTTTAAGTGGTTAAGTTAATTTACTGAACTCGCAACTATGGGTTCCAATGTTTAGTATATCTTGCTATTTACTTTCATTTTTTTATTTTGTGCTATTTACTTTGATTCCAACCAGATCGTGGCCTTCATGTTTGAAAGGCATGTTTGATCTGGTTATTTACTGGAGAAATTGAACAAGAGAGATTATGATGTATTTTTCCATTCAATGAATTTGTCCTGATAACCATTGCCTGTCGTGGTTGCATGCACAATCTATTTCTGGAATGCACTAAATTTCACTCTTGCAGGTCATGTTAGGAGTTGATCGGCTTGATATGATTAAAGGAATTCCCCAAAAGATATAATGTAATAGCATTTGAAAAATTTCTTGAGGAAAATCCCAATTGGCGTGATAAGGTGGTGTTGCTGCAAATTGCTGTGCCAACAAGAACAGATGTACCTGAATGTATGCTTTCAAAGTGATCCGCTGTTTTAACTTCTTTTCCTGGGAAAGCCATCAGTGATCCTGCTGACATCCACTCTTGTTTTTCCCTTGGTTCTATCATGTCTGCAATTTCCTTATTTTTCTCTTCTAGGCAATGACATTTTTCTTATGTGGGCTTCACAGATCAAAAGCTTACAAGCCAGGTTCATGAAATTGTTGGACGCATCAATGGAAGATTTGGAACTCTAACTGCTGTTCCAATTCATCATCTGGTCAGTCTCTTCATTAATTTTAACTATCTATTCTTGACTTTCCTCCATTTAGTATTTGAGTGATTTTTAACTTGTTTACTATTGGCAATGTGATTTTGTTCTTCCTCCTTTGGCAAATAATACTTTTCACATAGGTTGATAGTCCTTAATATGTGGATCTCTTAGGTGGATGACTGTTTCCTTCAGTAACAAGGATAGCAGCACTACATTATAAATCATTTCCAATCCTCTATTTTTGCTGTTTCTCATATTTACTTGTGCCACAGCATTAGTTTAAATTACATTTTCCAGCATTGTTTTCTTGTTGCCAAGGTAACTGACATATTATGGTGCAAACCTATGCATAATTTCAACCCAGCTTCTGGGTTTCATAGTCGTGTTACCATCCACTTATGAAGAATTATCTTACTATTTTTCTCTTTAATGAAACTCTAGCATAAACCAGTTTCTTCTCTATTCTTCTCTAATATTTAAAAGATGAAACATGAAATCTTTTTCTGCTTATGGATTTTTTTCCCCAGTTATTCTGGTTGTAAGAAAGCCTATTTTCAGGTATCTCACCAAAAGTATGAATGTAATATATCCATCCCTGAAGAAAATTTCTTCTTCTTGCAGGATCGTTCTCTTGATTTTCATGCACTTTGCGCTCTATATGCCATGTTACTGGTACTGATTCTGTGTTCCTAAGATCTTCAAATCTTGAGCTTTTGGCAGATAAGGCCTCTGTTTCCCATTTGTATATGCCTCATTAATCTCACGAGTGTAATAAGATTAAGAGCTTGATTTTATATCTCTAGAATCTAAATTGTCTAATAGTCTTCATAGTCTACTTTTGATCTTCTGGCTATAAATTGTCACCCTTTGCTTAGAGTTATGCAGTTTGTCTGCTGGCTTTATCCCAAAGTTACTACTCTAGTAGGTTCTTGGGTTGTATCATGTTTATGTTGATTCTTAAGCACATCGAGTAATTGCGATTGGAAGACTAGTTCAGAGGAAGAGATAAACAGAGAAATCGATTTCCTATTATGTTTAACATGGACAACTGGTAAGAAAGCAAATGGACAATAAAGGGGACAGGTTTGATTTACTCGTGAGTAGTTTATAAAACCTTATTTATTTTGATTATATTGGACACAATGCTTTGACATTCACATATATAAGACTTTTCCTCACCTTTCTTCCCCTCTACACTTCTAGGTGCTGTGTAATTTAACTCACCTTAAAGCTGAAATATTATGAAGTCATTAATTTCTTCTCTAACCTTTTTTTTTTTTTTTTTTTTATTTTTCAGTCACGAAGTTGCCTCGGACATGTAACTTGGGATTTTTCTTTATGTTTTTAGAACCTGAGTCATCAGTTTTGGTCCACTTTAATTATCCCAAAAAATTTTGTGTATTCTGAGGAATTGAATTATATTTTAGTTGGATGAATTTAATTAGGATCATAATCAGCCTCAGTCTCCGAGTCTTTCTGAAACTATGTCAAATTTTGTTTCTATTTTTGAGGTCTAACATCAGCAATGAGGATCTTCCGTTAATCTATAGACTTGTGACTAGGGTTTGATGGTTATGGTCAGTCAGTAGAAGCAATCAGACCTGGTTGACTCGCTTTTCCATTTTATCAACTGCCAATTCAGATGTCCTAGTCTGCAAAAGGCATAAATTTTGTCTTCTTCATGTACTTGGAGTATTCTAATACATGTGGAACGCTAAATTCAGTTACAGATGTTTATCTGGTAGATTCTGAACATTAGCTTTGATGTATATGTCCGGGAATTGACTGCTCCTGTTGAGACTATTGCTGGCATTCATTGCAGTTGACCTTACGAGTGATATTATTATACAGATACAACATGAAAGTCAACTTTGTTTGGTAATAGTATACTGAGTGGGTCTGCTATAAGTACGCCAGTTACATTGAGAAACTGCAATACCAAAAGAGGATCTAAAATATTATGGTTCAAAGTAATAGGGGACTTGCAAAATATGGTGCACATACTAAGAATATGAGTCACGTAGCCTAGAATGTAATAGGTCCTTTCATCATCCTTGACATTTCAAAAGAGAAAAGGAAAAAATATGTATCAACTGTTGCCGAGTAAAGTGAGGTGGTTGTTGAGCAATTACAAAATAAATGTCTAATTTTGCTTAAAGGCACAAAGTACAATATAAGAGAATGACTTTTATCCTTTCTAAAAACGACGGATTAGCAGACATCTAAATTTCTGGTATCTTGATTGTAGACAATGATAGTGCTACTGCCTAAAAGGTTGATTTTGGAACCACAATGGTGTTTGCCTAGTATTCATGATTATTTCACAAATATTTAATGCATCTGTAAATTCCAATTATCCTTTGATTGTATGATGAATTCATTTGCTCTAGTGATAGATATCGGATTATAGACAATTCAATTCTGGTTATCCTTTATAAATATTTAAATGTGTGTTTGGTTGCTGTTGATCTACACCTGCCTTTAGGCCTGGAATCTTATCTCATTTAGTCATCATCTATGTCTTGTTGATCAGATATAGCACTCGTCACATCTTTGAGAGATGGAATGAATCTTGTTAGCTACGAGTTTGTAGCTTGCCAAGATTCAAGGCAAGGAGTTCTCATCCTCAGTGAGGTAAGTAGTGCCGTCATTTTGATACTCTTAAGCTTTTTGTGAGAGATGGTTTAATGATTGAAAACTGAAGGACGACATTTTTCAAGTAATTTCCATGGATGCAATACTCAATGTATCTTCTTGCTCACCTTTTAGGAGAGCAATGTATTCAACTTGAGCAAGATCTAATAAGAGGAAATGGTGAACTTTTTAACTTTACTTGATGCTTGTTTTTTTTGTCCTTTCAGCCTCAGATTAATTCCTATCTTCCTTTTGAATGCCAAAATCTAAATCAGATTGACAGGAGTTAATTTTCAGTGATGCTCTGCTACCTCTCTTGTTTCTTTGTCTCTCTTTCTCTCTTTCTGTTCCTCCTCATTTCCTTTCCCTTCTATTGCTTCCATTTTCTTTAAATTCTCTTCATTTTTTGCTTTACTGGTGCTCCACTATCTTTTTCTTTCCTTTTCTGCTTCCCCCCTCTCTCTCTCTCACACATACACACACGGTTGAATATATTTCCCAAAATAACTTAATCCCCTTGCTTTGGCTGCAAGAACAAAAGAGAAGCGGTACACACACACAAAGCTAAAAGAAATCAAACTACTATAGCTTCCATACTCTCTTTTCTGCTCCTCAGTTCTGTTCTCTTTTTTAACAAAACTTTTGTTGACAGAAAAGGAAACGAAATTAGAATTGGTTTGTCTTCTTGTAAATTTCTTGTATGCTTTGTGTATGTGTAACTATTGATTCTTTAATAATTATATATCTGGCAGTTTGATAGTTAAGTAATTTGCTGATTGTTCATTTGTTATAATAAGAACTCTATGGACAAAATAGAAAGAGAGAAGTAGTTTCTTATCTTATGTTTTCAGAAGAAGCCCCAAAGTTTTAGTGGTTAACAGTTCATTGTCTTGCATAGTACCTGTACTTACTGCTAGGCCTAGACCTTTGTGCCTAAAGACCTATTACCTTTGACATTATATTTACCATGATCTTCTGTTGACTTCTTGACAATTTATGCTACATAATGCCTAGAAAAGAACATGTAAGATGTCTGTAATTGTAGTGGGTTACTGTTTTGGAATTGAACTTCCTTTAGGGCTGTTAATTCATCACAGTACTTCTTTTCTTCTGCGAATAAAATTATTTGATGCATAGTTGCTTTGAATTTTAAGTTTGCTTCTTTTTTCTTACATTAATAAGTAGTTTTATTTAACACTAGTTTGCTGGTGCTGCACAATCTTTGGGTGCCGGAGCAATCCTGGTGAATCCTTGGAATATTACTGAAGTTGCTGCTGCAATAGGTCAAGCATTAAATATGCCTGCTGAAGAAAGGGAGAAACGTCATCGGCACAACTTCACCCATGTTACAACCCATACTGCTCAAGAATGGGCTGAAACTTTCATTAGGTTTGTGAAGTTAGAGCATTAGTTATAACGGTCTTTTTCTGTTTTTGATCCATTAACTGTTAATTTCTCTTGAGAATCTAATAGCATCAGGTTTAGTGAATGCTGTACTGACTGTTTATGGGAACTAGAAGACAATTGTTAGACTTCCTTTTTCATACGTAGATATATATTATGATTTTGTGCTTTTTTGGGCTGATATCTGGTGCCATTATAGCAACTGATTTTCTTTTCTCATCCGTGCTACATATATTAGCTTTTGTACTCATGGATTTCCTAAAACTGTCTATATTGAACTCTTTGAGAAATACTTGTGTTACAATTACTCTCTTATGAATGTTAATTCTGTGAGCACTCAACGACTGATAACCAGTGGTCAAAATTCAGAATTTGAACAAGTATTTTAGGAACGTGGAAGTGAAGAGTTTTACATGTAGTGACCAAGCATATCATTAATATGAGGAGAAATCACTCAAGTCCATTTAGAATGGCTTCTTTCATATCATATGAAAGAAGACCTAATCTTTGTCAGAAATTGGTATTTTGTTGGTTGGATTGGTTCCTTTAGTGTAAGAAACCAATACCTTTTGTCTTCATCAACCTCTCAATCATACACCATCTACCCTTACTTTTCCTTCTTTCTACACCCGTCCGAGAATAATACGTACCTTCGAGAAGTATTGTTATGCTGTTTCCATGAACTTTATAACTTAATTAACATTCTTTCCAATTATAACAAAATTTGGAAAGAGCTCATCCATGAACTTCTGAAGGGTCTCATAACTGGTTACCATTATTATTATCATCTATGTGTACTTTAATGACTATTTTTCTAATTCAGCAAATGCTGAAATAGGTCGGTTCTGGTCTTCTTAGTTCAATATTGGGTAATTTCTGAAAAGAAAGTGCTGAGCCAAACTGTAACTCATCGATCAAACTTGGATTCCTACACTTTCCTACTTAGTCCTTGAGAAGCTTGGCCTGCAAGTCTTGTTTATTATAAATATTTGATCTGATCACTTCTAAAAAAGGGATCAGATCAAATGAAATCATGTTGAGCCCCTTCGTATCTTAAAAGAATTCCTAAATTCTTGGTCACTTCCTGTCTGGCTGTCTTCTACCAAATTTCTTTCTGCTGCCTTTCCCTATCATCAAATTTTTGCTAGTTTCCACGATTATTCTAACAATCTATCTTGTCAACAACCTCTTCTTTTGTGCTGCATCATTTTCTACACTTCCTGTTTTTTCATTTCTTTCTTTTTTTTATATTCATTATGTGTCCTTGAATAGTAACCCTTGGAGTGAATTTCAGGATGATAATATATTCAGGATTGGACTTGAGGATATCCTTTGTTGCAGTGGTTTTGCATGTAGCAACTATCAGAAAATAATTTACTGTGTATTTTTATTTTTATTTTTTTATTTTTTATTTTTTAACTACAGGCTAGTCTATTCTAGCTAGTCAACTTTAGGCAAGTTATAATGATGGTTGAAAAAATAAAACATAGTAACAATGGCATGAAACAAGGTGACATGCTCCTGTTGTAACAAATGAATGCTTTAGCTACTTCTTTAGATAATCTTTCAGTTCCAGTCAAAATGTTAGGATTTCATTTCACATGGAGAATAAGAAAGAGGGAGTGACTTAGGGAATTCTCTGAAACTGGCTTGTTAGAGAACTCGTTGGAAGTCTAAAATGATCCATAGTTTACGGACACAAATGTGATGTGGAAATTGTGTGTAAAAATTTACCTTTATGTCAATTCAGCCACTGAAATTAGTTTTAAATGTGGAAATGAAGGGGAAAGTTTAGGATGATGTACAAACAAGATGGTTGAGTAGAGAAACATTTTGTAAGATCACAAACAGAAATTATGTTACCAAACAGGTTGAACAGAAGCATGGTAATTTTGTAATTTTGATTGCAGTTTCTGAGTATATGTTGAACGATGTGCATATGGAATTAATTATGTTGATCAAAATCTTCAAAATGGTCCATTAATGTTCATATAATGAATCAGCTGTTAATTCATTATACCGATCAATCAGGATTTCTTTACTAGGACGTCAAATATTTAAAATTTGAAGCCACTTTGTCCTGGAAAGAATCAATAACGTAGATTAAGAAAATCCTAAACATACATCCTTCCTTAGCACGATAAATTAAGTTTTGTTCCATCTATAGTTTTTTTGTAGTTGTCACTGTGTACTATATGCTAAACTTGCCATATAATTTCCCATGATGGAAATAGAAATGGTTGAAAGAAGGTGATACAGTAACAATGGTGACAGTAGTCTTATAATGGTGAATATAGTATGAAATTGAAGTGATTGTGTTAGTGAAGTATACGTGTAAAAAAACATGGGTCCCACTCCCTGTTTGGCAAACATGGTCTCATGTGTTTGTGCCGGTGGGGAGCTGGAAGAAGATCATAAGGACTAGGATTGATGTTAAACAAAAAGGAGGTAGCTATTGATGATGAGCCATTTGTGTGAGTTTGGAAAACTACTTGGGCCCATATGATCTGAAATTTGTTCGTAAGTTAGAAAAGGAAGATATTGGAAAATCAGTTCAGCCTAGAATATTTAATCCATTTGCTTTAACCAAGACTGATAAATTTTGTTTTATGTGCTTTGAAGCTACAAGGGTTCGAGGCCATTGTTGCAAGCAGTCAAAATTAAGTCTACACATGACCAACCTTATAGCTTCTCCATTCGAACAAAGAGCCACTAGGACTGACTTCGTATACTTATAACCTTTACCAATTTGCCTAAATTAGGTACACTTGGAGTTGAATCCATTGCTGCTATTACACTTGGAGTTTAATCCATTGCTGCTTATTTAGCTTAGCATATTGTTATGGTTGTTTGACAAGTTGATCCCCGCAATCTCATTTAGGCCAAAAGGACTAGTTTAGTTGAGGTAATTGAGGTATATCGGTTGTGCACAGTTAAATGCTTCAACCTTCTACACAGTTGATCCTTTTAGCTTGTGTGCGCTTGTTGGCCTTGTAAGGAAAACTTCTTTTCTAAGAGCTTATTTTACTGCAGGGTGCCATCCTTAGTACAATTTTTCAGGAGATCGATTTATTGACAGATTTTATGTGCATTTAACATTTTTTTTTTGGTCCCTAGCCTTAATTTACAATTTCTTAGGGGACTGTGGTGGCTTCATTTATTCTTTTTAGATGTGTATGAGAGTCGTAATCTAATCCTGTAGTGTAGAGAAATACAACTAAATAATTCAATGTGTTTTCTGTGTTTTCAGGTACTAGGAAAACAAAGTTTCCACTTTTTGTTTAATTGTTTCTTTCTTAACTTAATGTGCTTCTGAAAACATTAAGGTTATCTTGAGGGCTTAGATTAATATCCTAACACTTCATGGTTTCTTAATCTTAATATGCCCCTTTCTCTGCTTAAAGTTGATGACCTGAATTGGAATATCTTTAAACTGGTGTTTGCAGTGAATTAAATGATACTGTTATTGAAGCTCAGCAGAGGATAAGAAAAGTTCCGCCACAACTTAATGTCACTGATGCAGTCAACAGCTACATGCAGTCTAATAACAGATTGCTCATACTGGTATCAAATGATATTTTTTCTTCCACCTTTTTATTCTATTAATCTGATTTTACAATATTAGAAATTTCCATTTATGGCAAAAAATGAACGATACAGTTAATTCATGGACTTGGTTCTGATATAGTCAATCAGCAATTGTGTCAGCTATATAGTAACAGTAACAAGGAATGTTCTAGAAAAGAATAAAGACTGAGTTAGCCCCAATTTGCATGTCTTTTATTTTACTGATAAAACTCTTAATACAGTTTCCTTGTGGTACGGTATCCACTTATTTACAAGTGCCATTCTTTCCGAATCTTTGAGATTTTTCTTTTAGTACTTGGACATAATGGAGTACACGTCTGTCAATGTGTAACATAGAAAAGGAAATTATAAGATCATACAAATGATAAGACAGTAAGCTAACTGGTGGATTTGTAAAGCTCCCAAGAAGGAAAGATGAGTGGGGAACAAATTAAAACATCAGGATTTACGAGGTTACTCATTGTAGGTTAATAGTTTTGAGAGTCTTTATTGTATCTAGATTTTGGGTGAGCATTAACGAGTAAAATAAGCAGTTGTTGAATAAGTAATAAATCTGTTAAATTTTGCAACGTTTGGCTCATTTTCTTCTTGTAACTTTGGCATTCTTCATCCTTAATGTCCTCGGATAGTTGGGCCGGGTGTACTAGCCGTTCACTTTTTTCCAATGGGTCGGTTCTGGGTAGCTGCAGGATGACTAGAAGGATCTAGGTCTAGGTGAACGCTTGAGAGTGGTGTATTAAGTTTTTTTTTAAGGCAAGGTATTAAGGAATTAAAGCAGAAAGAGCAAAGAAAAGTTGAAATCTCATCTCAAGGTACAAGAAAGTAAATGATATAAATTTTGTAAACCCTAAATTTAGTAAAGTGAACTTTTTATGTGATGTTTTAAATGCTGTAATGAAATTCCTTTAGATGGGGAGGCTCTCTAGTCTTATTATTAGGTTACCTCTTCTCTTTTTGCTTCTTCATTTTAACTTTTAAATTTTATGCTTGTTTGAGCTGGTTACTTGAGTGGTACATATATGAGCATATCATGTCCAAGGATGGGATCATGGATTAAGTAGCAAATGTCTATAATTTGGAGTGTTTTAAACATTTTTTATGTGTGGGCACCAAATCTGTTTCAAAACTTCCCCAGATACATGATGCAAAGGGGTGATTTGCATCTTTTTTTGTGAATAAGTTTTTTTTTTTTTTTTTTTTTTTTAATTCCTCTTATGATTACATGACTGTTGCTTTATTCGGTTGTTGTCGATCCAAAATAAGAGGGTTTCAATGCTACGCTAACTGAACCAGTGGATAGCCCTGGAAGAAGAGGTGGAGATCAAATTAAAGAAATGGAATTGAAACTGCATCATGAGCTGAAAGGACCATTGACAGCTCTTTGTAGTGATCCAAACACAACAATTGTTGTCCTCAGTGGAAGTGACAGAAATGTCCTGGATGACGTATGGGACCTCCTCCCTTAGTTCTTTTCTTTTGGGTGCCTTGTATATCATTCTGAAATGAGTGTCTTTGCAGAACTTTGGTGAGTACAACATGTGGTTAGCAGCAGAGAATGGGATGTTTCTGAGATATACCAAAGGAGAATGGATGACAACAATGCCAGAGCATTTAAACATGGATTGGGTTGACAGTGTAAAGGTATGTGCATTATACACATAGACAGCTGTGGGGGTATGCAACTATGTATTGTGTAGCATCTTCTGGCATCTGAAATTCAGATTCTTTTGGCTACTTATCAGCATGTTTTCGAGTATTTCACTGAAAGGACACCCCGATCTCATTTTGAACTCCGAGAAACTTCACTTGTATGGAATTACAAATATGCAGGTAAGTGACCTGTTTGTCTGGTTTGCATCCAAGTTGGTTTGTTGCAATTCACCCATTGCTAAGGTTTTGTTTGCTATTCTCTGCTTATCTTGCGTCTATGTTAGATGTGGAATTTGGAAGATTGCAAGCTAGAGATATGCTGCAGCATCTGTGGACAGGTCCAATCTCGAATGCATCTGTTGATGTTGCTCAGGGAAGCAGGTCAGTTGAGGTGCGAGCAGTTGGTGCTACAAAGGTGAGTAGATTATTCCCATCTGAAACTTCTAAGTTTGTTTTCAGATGAAATTGTGTCTGCAGCTCAATCCTTTTCTTTGTGTGTGTATGTGTGTGTTCCCTCCAATCCTCCCCCAAAAAATCATACAGGGCGCTGTAATTGATCGTATATTGGGAGAGATAGTCCACAGTAAAGCTATCACTGCTCCGATTGATTACGTCTTATGCATTGGGCATTTTCTGCAAAAGGTACATTTTCAAACTTTTTAAATAATAGCCGAATCCTTTTGGATGGTTGAAATTCCTTAGTATAGATGGATGGCTTCAATTTTATTACTTTCAGAAGTTTCTTCTTTTGCATAGGAAAGCTGTCACTCCACTGTTATCCTTTGGCTAATTTCTGAGATTGTTTAAGATCCTTAGAGTGAGATGGCTTCAAGTTTATAACTTAGAGGTTTCTTTCTCTTTTGCATGATGAATGCATTTTACGCCAATATGTTACCTTGGCTTGCTTTTATTTGATTGCTCTTGAAATGAATTGCTACTTCCTAAATTTTATTTCTCATTTCCTTTTTCCCTGTTTCAGTAAGAAAAACAAGTTGCTCAAAATTTATATAGTAGCAGTGCCAAAAGAATGTCCATCAGGGCTCTAGCTATACAAGTGGGATGGATGCTCCAACTCTATCTTTAAATTCCTGCAGGGTCCTATGATGCAGAATGGATGATGGGTTGTTGTTCAACCAAAGCTAAAATGAGAGTCATTTGTAGCCAAACATACATTAAATCAACATGTGAAATATTTTCTTGATCTGATACATATCTTCTTGAGGAATCATCACCTTGAACTGGGAGTGTAGTATTAGTTCTTGAATTTAGTGAAATCTCTCGATAGAAAACAACAAATGGTTGCAAAGAAGAGGGACAGGAAGGATACATAGTCTTTATTTCTTTCTCTGTCTGTCTTCTGTATGCTTATGCTCTTGCTGCACCTATCAGAAAGATTTCACCCTCAGCTCTTTCTCTTTCTTCAATGTGAAAAAAAAAAAAAGATGTGTTCTTTACCTGCTTGTTCTCAGGTTAATTGGGGATCTATTGAAACTTCTGGCCCAGATTGATGATTTTCTACCATACAACTTTCTTAGTGTTAGCTGTTCAGTATTCTATGCTTGTCATCATGTAGGAACACTTGATCTATACTAATGATAAAGTATACTACCTGAAGGTGGCATGAAAATTGAATGTCACATTAGGAAAGTAATAACTTTGTTTTGTCACGAGGCCATTGTATTTGATTAGAAAGGCTTGTGTGTCGAAACTTATCGTAGCCAAAACTGCAGAACTTGTAACCTCAGTTGTAGAGGCAGCTGTAACAACCTTATGAACCGTCCCCAGAGTGCTGGAGTTTCCTACTTTCCTATGCTGGTTGACTTTGTTGCTTATTTACTTCAATGGTTTGATTGTTGCTCTCTTTGCTTCAGGATGAGGATGTCTACACATTTTTTGAGCCGGAGCTTCCCTCTGATGCAATTAACATTCCAAAAATCAAATCAAATGATGCAAAGAGATTCCCTCTTGAACGACGTCCAGCCCCAAAGCCGATCAGTAGAATCAGCTCAAAATCATCTCAGAATAAATCTCCAACGTCCAGCCCCTCACTCTGGGGGTGGAAGGCGAACATCCCTTGAAACTACATCCTGGGATGTGCTTGATCTCAAAAAGGAAAACTACTTCTCTTGTTCTGTGGGTCGGACTCGAACAAATGCTAGATACCTCCTCAGCACATCATCTGATGTTGTTGCATTTCTAAAGGAACTGGCTGCAACATGTTCTTGAATCTCCTCACCGAATCGAGACATTTAGCATAATACTTTGGTAAAAGTTTGGATACCATGTTATAAATATCTAAACCTAGGTAGCTTCTATTAAATCTTTTTCTACCTTGGTTGATTAAAGCATCTTTTGAATTCTATAGTAACCATTGCAGAAATGTTCTAGTTCGTATATAGACATCTCAAACCTTACTGTATAGTAACTTTTGATATATGGAAATATTTTACTTGCCATATCTTTCCCTCCCATGGGTTAGCAGATTTCTACAGTTACAATTGTAACTGTGACTTGTTTATTGGCATGATCTTGGCTAGAAGAAGATCTTAGCTAATTGTCCTTTTTACTTATTTTGAACTTTTCTGTCTCGGCGGGGATGTCTCACTTGGGGCCGAAGCCAGATTGCACAGTTAGAATTCTTGCACACGTTCTACCCATTAGGTCTTCCTGTGGTGATGCATTTTTAAGTTAATTGCTTGTTTTTGTGTTTACTGATTATTGTAGCGTTCCACGAGCCCAGACAGGTTATTGCTTGGAGCTTTCTTTTGCCCAGAACTCTTGATGGTATATGCCTATATGGTATATGAGCAGTATATGAACTCTGGATGATTATCGGATCGTTGAATTTTTCTAAAATTAAATTGAGACGTGAAATAGTTTTTGTGTGTATATATATATATTACACTGGATAATTCTTTTGTTTGTCTCATTGGAGATGTTTATGTTTTGATGTTATACTTTGTTACAAATTGATATTAAACAGATTTTTAAGGAATATCAGTAAGTTTCGAGTCAAAGTATCACATTGAAACAAACTCATAAAATGAAATATCCAGGGACATGAAATAGTTTATGTATATCACATTGGAGAATTTTTCATTTTTTGTCCCAATGTTTTTATGTACCAATGTTATACTTTGTTACACAGTAAGATATTCAAAGGAATGTCATTACATTTATGTGTACTAAAGGACTTGGGCAAATATTTAGGTAGATTCGGTTTTTGACCTTACATATAGATTCTGTAGTGTGAATTAAACCTTATAGTATCTATGACATCAGTTGATGTAAGTAAGATTTTTTAATATTTAATCTTGATCATAGGATCTACAGGTGAAATTAAAGATCGGCTCTACGTAAGTATTTTTCAAGGACTCGCCCTTGTTGAAAGTTTCTCACACCATCAAGGAATTTTGTGGTCAAAATCTCAACTTTGTAATAGGCTATTCTGAAAAGAGAATAAAATTCAAAAAAATACACGCAGATTTCAACTGAAGGGCATAAATATTTCATTTCAAACATACGAAAAATCATTATACACATCCATTTATAAGTTTGCATCTTAATACTTGGTAAATGGACAAAGATTCGCTAAATGGAGCAATCTTCATTTATCCTTAAAAAAATAAAATTTTTAAAATATTTTTAAAAATAAAAATTCTACATAAATGCCCTCCAAAAAACAGAAGAAAATAATAATTTTTATTGTTTGATTAAGCAATTACATTTTCAATCAATGTCTAAATGTGTCTCATATTCAATAGTGAAATTTTTTCTAAATGAATTAAAATTTTCAAATAAATTAAATTTTGGATATCATGTTCTATTAAATAAGATAAAATTAATAATATGTTCATATTGGAGTATTATTTTTTAATTTTAATTATTTAAATCTATATATACACTATTATAAAAGTATAGATGATGTTTTTCCCTTTGATGTTTCTCTCTTTTTTGAACTACCTATTTTACCTATCATCAAAGAACTTGTACGTACCTGTTTATAAGGGACAAATTTGTAAAAATGTCTATGTTTTAATGGATATATGTTGCTTAAAGGTATAAGCCAATCATATCTATCTACTACTAGTTAGTAGAAAGCCAGTGGGAAAAAAAAAACTATCATTTTAATGTAAAATTTCTCTCAACAACAAAGATTTCAACTAAGAAAGAAAATACAATAGTTCTAACATGCCTCAACAACAAAGACTTCAACGGAGAAAGAATGATAATATACAATAATTCGAACAAATCCTAAATTGGAATAGCTCTATAACTCTAAACCACTTATAAATTTATATTAATTATCAATGTATTATAGCGATCATTACAAACACCAAATATACGAAGTACAAAACCACAGAGCTGTAACAAAATTGGAACGATTCTGTAATGCACAGGAAATTGAGAAGAAAAGAAGGCAAAGAATTAACTTCCTGAGAAACAACAAAATGAAAACAAGCATGGCCACGTTCACGATTTCAAGTTTGTCTTCATTTTTCTTACAATGCTTATTAATATTTCTTCTGCACTTTTATATTAATTTAACATGCATTGATCTATACAGACTAAAAAATAATAATTATATTCTCTGCAGGTTATTCATGTCCAGATATAAATTCGTGCATTTCATTTTTTTTATGGATCAACAAGTATAAATTAATACCTAGTGCCTATAGTTTTATTTTGTCTAAAATGTCTTTGAATTTAATTTTCATATTACTTGAACTTTAGAGACTGAAATAGTTAAGTAATTATACCTCAATCTTCTTGACCAACTGCTTTAGTATTGTAATCACACTTAAATACAATGTTGTGAAATGAATTTTTCACGATAAACTCTTATTGTTATTATTTTTATTGAGTAGATAAGTGATTTCTAATTCTTAGATAATAGTAGATAATTTTTCCTAATTATGCGTTTGAATCACACATTAATGTTAATTAAGTGACGATAAACCATGATAGTACTATTTAATATTAAATAACAAAGTTAGTTTGTATAATTTTAGTCCAAGAACTATCGATCAACTATTCTGGACTGGACACATACATTCCTATAAACCAATCTTGTTCAATCTGAAAAAGTGTGGAACACAACTTCTAATTCAGTTGGGTGTACTTTATCGTTGAAAAGAATTCAAGAATATAAAATATTACTGTTAGGATTGCTAGCTCCTAAACTTCCTTTTTCAGGAAATTTTTGTGTCACAAATAGCAAAAGAAAAAAAAAGTTTCATATAATAAATGTCATGCACTTGACATCAAAAGAGTTTTCGTTGTACAAGGCTAAGTGAAAGATGGATAAAGAAAACTGCAAACAGTATTTTTTAAATTAGATAGCTACAACACTTCTGTTATTGAATTTTTTTTATTACGTTTTACTTCAATGATCTACATAAGATATTTAACGTGCTAAAAAACTATAGTCATTAAGATTATAAAAATCTATTTTTTTTTTTAACATAAGATATTGTTAGATTATTTTGGTAGGTAGTTTATAAGATGTTGTTAGATTATTTCGGTAGGTAGTTTATTATAACAATATAACTAATGGTCATGATTTTGAAAACGTCCGAAAATATAAGAGACAGGGTATGATGATAAATCTTCTACATGTTTTTAATTTATTTAAGAGGGTTTAACATGTACATGTATATATATATAATATATATATATATATTCCTAAAAAAATAAGAGCCTTAATCTTGGCCGATAGTTCGAATAATATGCCGTGGTTATAATGATATAAAGTTAAAAAGTATATTGAGTGAAGGCATAAACTTTAAGGTAGAAAAATTCTCTTTTAATTAATTTTGTCTTAAACGTGAAAATCTAAAAAATTAGCAATTTCCTCGATTCGTGTATTAAAAAAATGTTCACCAAACCTTGTGTGATTGCATATGAACTAATGAAATAGTTAGCATAAATGATTTCGATATGTGAAATACAAGCAAAGTAATAAAAAACACAATGGAGGAATCAAATTAATTATTAAGGTAAGCAAAAATAGTAATTTAAAAAAATTTATAAGATGTAGGATCAAGTTATCTAGATTCAGCAAAACCACCAATATATTTTAAAAATGACAAAAATATAGCGAAAGACAAGTTGATTTGAAAATGGAGAATTAAGCCCAAAAAAGATAAATTTTCGTTATTAATTCTCTGTCTCTTAATAACATAATAAAATAAAACATAAGATGGAAATCATTATAATCATTTATGAAAAATCATTTGAGGCAAGACCACATTAATAAATTCCAAAAATAACAAAAAAATATATATATAGTGTTGATTTTCCAAATTAAGGACTTACATGAAAAATAAATTTTCATGATTAACTCACCTAAAAAAGAAAATAATAAAATAAACATTAACAACTCATAAAAGAAATAAACAGTATAATCTCTTCATAATGTCGTTATAAACAAACCAAAACAAATAAATAAATAAATACACACTTGCTTAGATTCAGTGAAATTTATAGGTTTATATTTAATGTCAAATTTCTCCAAAAAAAAAAAAAAAAAAAAAAACTCAAACTAATTTTTCTATTAGGTTTTAATTAAATTAAGGGTTAATAGCACTTTACCCATTGTTTGTTGTCATCTTATCACTTTAATCCCTAACTTTATTTTTAAAACACTTAAATCCTTCTATTAAATTCAACACAACATTCATACTCTTTTTTAATAAAAATACCCTTATACTTTGTCTAAATATGAGAGTATCTTCTTACAATTCTTACTCTCTCTCTCTTTTTACTTGATTCATTTTTTTATCTTTCTTACTCTCTCTCTATTTTTCATTTTTTTTTTTATCTTTTATCACCATGTCTGAAATTTCAACAAGCTCTATTTGTGAAAAGAAAATAAGATATTTTGGGTGTCAGGGAAAAATTTGTCTACACATCAATAATTTGAGGGTGAAAAATGTCATTTTAAGCCAAAATCTAACACCCTTAGCTTTGATAGTTAGTCATTAAAGTGATAGTGACTTTAAACGTTAAAAGGATAAAGTAAAATTAACCGTTAAATTAATATGCTTATATATTTAATTTATATATGTTAACAATTGGATTCTCTCAAGTCTGTAATTACACTTCTCTTTTAGTTGATGTTAACTATGGTCTTAGTTCATAAGATTAATTTATAAAATGCTTGTAATTCTAAATTCAAATTGCTTAACATTATTTTATGCGAAATCTAATACTTGACATATAATTTCAATGCACATGCTTCTTCTATCTAAAACAGTGGCATTAATTAACAAATAAAAATTAAGACCATATGTATGCACACCATTCTACCATACAAGAATTTATTATTTATATATGAAATTTATTTGCAAATATAACAGAATATAGATATATGAATCCATGCGTGTATCGTGAGTACATCTTACTAGTATAGAGAAATAGACAGAATGGAGAGAAATAGACAGAATGGAGAGGATGGTAAACAATCATGACATGGAAAGACATTCTATTACCTCAAAAAATTAAATGTCTCCATAAAAATTGAGAATGGAAAATTTAATTGGTAAATTTCTACTTGATTAGTTAATTCAGTTTTATGATTTTCTTTAAAACCCCCATTGTGCTCAATTGACTACTTAGTAGAACATAGATTTAATATAACAATAACATGAAAATACGCTCTATTACCTATTCTTAGATAGGCTCTATTACTTATTCAAAGTATCTATTCTTAGATAGGCTCTATTACTTATTCAAAGTATCTATTCTTATATACGCTCTATTACTTATTCAAAGTATTTACGAGTCTTTATAGTCTGTCATCTTTTAAATTTCTATTATTACTCCCATCAAATATCTAAATTTTTAATAACTCTCAATAATTTCAACCCTTTTTCCTAATGCACTTTTTCTTTTATTTTGCACACATATTGAGTGTACCCTTCTCACTAATTTTCATAAAGTTGCGAACATACAAATCACTTCCCCCAAAATTATGCCATGCCCATTTTCTGCTCTCCTTCAAGCTCAAGCTAGTCAATCAAACAAATCAAATTGAACAAGCAGAATTGTTAAGTAGAAAACTCAGATCATCTACATTCTCACCCAAGATTAAAGGGTTGAGAGGATGATCTAATAAACAAACATGAATTTGTGTGTCAACTCAATTTTCAGCTTAATGCATGCAGTGAAAATGTAAAGAGAACATATTATAGATTCCAACTATTATAACCCTTCATAATGGGGCAAGCACTATAGAAAGCCTACTAATAATGTGGCAAGAACTATAGAAAGACTTCAGTCCATAAAGAATGGAGAATAACATTGTATAAAGCCAACCTAGTCACAATCCGATTGTATAGTATTAGAAAAAATGAGCTGCGGCTAAGATGAGAAACACCTACATACAAAATCAGTATAGCTCTGATACGAAAAATGCAGGATCAATCACCAACAGTTCACTCTCATGCTTTTTATGCAGAGGTTTTCTTGTTTGGTTCAAAAACATACTTTATCAGCGACTCCTTGATTGGTAGCAACTCAGGGAACTCGGTCTTCAATTTGACGGCATCCATCTCATTGTTGCTTCGAGCTGCAACTATCACCTTTGCTTGTTCTTCAATGGTAAAGTTGGACCATTTAAACTCTGGATCAATGTATTTCTTGTACATCTCCAGAATCTCATTATGGCTAACCACCCCAGGATTTGTGAAGTTCCATATGCCCCTGAGATTTCGTTTTGCCATCTCAATCGAGATGGGAAGAAGTTCATCCAAGATAGTCATGCTGTTGGGAATGTTAACCACCTTATTATAGCGGCTAATCTTGGTAATGAAATTTCGTGGATTGCTGAGGTCTGATGATATTGGCATCCGGACCCTAAGGGTGCACACATTGTCGTATTCTCTCAACAGCTCCTCAACCTGTTTGGCAAGAAAGATAGGATCTATAACTAACCATTTTTGTGTACAAGAAGTTCAAAATAAAATACTTGTCAAGGAAAGGAGAAATTACCATGGCCTTGGTCTTCGAATAGAAAGATCCAGCAAAGTTAGGTTTGTCTTCCTCCCTAAACCCGATACCAGATCCCTCTGGATGAGCAGCATCGTATTCAAATATACATCCAGTAGCAAAGTTCATCATCAGTAGACCATTCTCACTGCAGACATCAGCTAAGGTCAGAGTCCCAGCAACATTGGTACGGATTGTTTCGGTCTTATGTGACTCGCACCAATCAACATTTGGTCTACCAGTAACACCAGCAGCATTGAAAACATGTGTCGGCTTAATAGTTTGAATATCTGCCAAAAGCTGTGAGCGATCCTCCAGACGCCCCCTGCCATACTCGTAAGGGATTCCTTGTTTCTCACACAATTTCCCAAGCAGACCACCAATCCATCCTGTCCTGCCATAGATCAAAAACTTGAGGGCAGGTTTATTCGGTGGGTTGCTACTCTTAGTTGCAGGGACCACCATTTTGTTCTGATGAGAGTTCCCTGAGAATTCAGAAGATCCAGAATCATACTTCTCAGATCCATCCAAGAGTCTTTCGATTCCACCAGGCATCATTAACATTCTAGGATGAGGAAGCAATGCTCCAGTGACGTCCCCCCACCAATCTGGGTTGCTGATATACCAGTTCATTGTCTTTTTTAGTCCTTGTCTTCCCATACGGTCCTCTCTGACCAACCCAAGTTCTTCAGCTTCTGATCATCTAGGAAGTATCTCTGATCATTAAATGGCCTGTTCTCCACAAACTGAATACTTGACTCAGGATCCATGTTAAAAAGTTTGCATATATCTTTAGCAACATCAATCACTCTTCGCTCCTTCTTTGTCCCAATGTTGTACACATGACCAACTTCCCCCCTGTGAAGGATAACTTCAAATGCCTCGGCAACATCCTCGCAATAGAGATAACTGCGCACATTAGAACCATCCCCATGAATAGGAAGTGGCTTCCCTCTCATGGCCAAAAGGATAAACTTTGGGATTAACTTTTCTGGGAATTGATTGGGACCATAAACATTGTTTCCTCGAGTAGTTATTACAGGTAAACCATATGATCTACCATATGCCATAACAAGCATTTCAGCTCCAGCTTTGGTGGCCGAATATGGGTTAGTAGGAAGGAGTTGTGAGGCTTCATGGTTTCCCACCACAGCATTATCTTCATCAGTCTCACCATAGACTTCATCTGTGCTCACGTGGATAAATCTTCTGACCTGGCCAGTAACTTTGCAGGCCTCTAACAGTACGTGTGTGCCATAAATGTTGTTCTTGGTAAACTCAAAGCTATTACCGAAGGAATTATCAACGTGGGTCTGCGCTGCAAAGTGCATTATTGTGTCAATTGACTCAGTGATGAGCAAGTAGTTCACAAGATCAGCACTTGCAATATCCCCTTTAACAAACTTGAAGTTAGGTGATGGCCGAGAAGGAAGGAGATTCTTCAGATTCGAGCAATAATCAAGCTTGTCGAGGACAACAATCTTGTAATCAGGGTAGCTTCGGATCAGCCGATTCGCAACATGAGATGCAATAAATCCAGCTGCACCAGTAATAAGAATATTCTTCGGGGTGTATGTTGCCATTTCAGTAACCTCTATAAATGCCAAATCACAAAGCCTCAATTATACACACCATGTTGAAACTATAAAATATACACTAATGGATGTGTGCAGCAATAATATCAATTATGAAAATCCCTTTGAAAGAAACAACTTTTCTCAATCATAATATAGCAATTCTTAAGCACATTCGTTCACCTCCATCTCCTGCAAAAATCTCTTCAAGACATCATGCTAAAAGTTGCCAATATCTTAGCTTTATGAGACTGCTTATGCAACAAAAAACTCATAACAAGCTCAATCAATAGTAAAAAGCTTCAAATCAATATTCAAACAGCATAATTAATTGCTTCCTTCAAAAGATCAACACGGAATATTAGAAGATCAAATTCTTTTACCGAACATACAACCAAGAAGAAATAACAACTTCTATAATCAACTTGGAGATGAAAGGCCAATGAAATAACAAACACTTACATCAGATCACAGAGTATCTCAAACATCATAAGCAGCAAACAGAAAACAAAATCTGTTGTTACCAAAACTCTTACATCAAATCAACCCCACCTTAAATTTCAAACAATTTTATATTTGAATAATGCTGCTATGGAAGAAAATGTCTCCAATGCATCTCAATAAGAGACACAATGTTTTCTCTATTTCAGTTCAGATCCCCTATAACTGTCTCTTATACACATTAAAATATAAGAACTTTCCAATCCAATTTCCAAAACTGTCTCTTATACACATCTAGATGTGGATAATATTAAGCAATGTGTTACTTTCATAGCTATATGCATGGAAAGTATACACATTTCTTGAAAGATCTAATCTTAATTATCAAAATAAAAGAATCCCAGATCATAAATTTCAACAAAAAGTCCAAAACAGAAGAGAAAATAATCAGACAGTTGGAGTTTCGATTGAACAGGGAAACTTACTAGTAAAATTGAGGATTCGAGTCCAACCAAGAGGAAGAAACGTGGGAGAAAATTTATAGAAAAAGAGAAAAAAGGGGGGGAGATATTTTGAGTGATGAAGAGACAAGGAAGCGAGAAGTGAGGATATTCAAGCAATTTCTCCCTTTCTCCTCTACTTTCTTGATTTATAGGATTACATGCAATCAAGGAGAGAGAGAAGCGAAGAGAAGAGGTGTTGAAAAGCGGGAGGTGGAAATAGGAAGGAAAATATGTCAATTTGATTCATTACCTTTGTAACGACTAATTTAGTCTTTATTAGTAACAGATTAATTAATTTAGTTTCTCATTCATTTTTATAACAAAAATTATGAATAAATTAAATGATTAAATTACGTAATAATTATATAATTATTAATTTAAAATAATGATATTATTATCCACTTTTATTAATTTGTTCATATTTTGTCACAAATCATAAATTAATTGATATTTTTAAAGATGAAAAATTAAAATAATATTTTTAATAAATAAAAAATTAAATTAATAGATAGTTAAAAATAAGGGAACGAATTGATTTTTTCCCAAAATAGGAAATTGGCTGTGCTTTGGAATGACGGAACGAGCTTTACACGGAATGGTAAATTGGTCACGCGGTTTTGTGCTGTGGCGGTGGTCGCACTATCGGGCGTCGGCTTTGGGGAAAGTCTCGGGCACCTTCTGCCCAATTAGGTACAGCGTCATCTACCAAGTGAACCATCCAAGACATACCTGTTACGCACGAGATTTTCAACGTCAATTCGATACTATGAGTCGTAAATAATTTTGATGATTAAATATTAAATAATTAAAAAATAAAAATATAATTTAAATTTATATAAATGTTTATTATTAGTGATAATTACTTGTCTTTTCGAAGAATTTGATAATAAAAATCTTATTTGCACCCGTTAATACTTGTATTACTACTTGAATTTGTTGGTTTGGCTGGTGTGATGATATCTTAGTGGCTATTGGTAAGGGCAAAGTTAGCGCTTCAAGTGCAAGGCGGTCATTTTGGCAAGTACAGGTCAATAATAAACGTGAAATTATTTTATCGTTTTTTATTTTAAACCGTTCATATTCCTCTAATATTATTGCTCATTGATTATTTTCCTTTGACTTTGTATAGGATGATGATAAAAAAAGTGGATTTATCTATAAGGAAATATAAAGGATTAAGAGAATTTTAAAAAGTCAAAGAAGACAATATAAAGAGTAAAAGTGATTTTTAAAATTTCAGTGAGTGCAAATGTGAGTGAAATTTAAAATTTTATTAATTTATTTTATAATTTTTCAAAGCTAACAAGCCAATTTCTTCCCCTAAACCTAAGGTGGCTTTGCCTACTTTGGTTTTGGTGAAAGATTCTTGCATGGATTCAATTTAGAATGTTACTCGTGAACTAAATTGTTTACTAAGAGGTAATGTAAGTGTCTAACAAATAATGTCATAAATGAAGGTAGATAAAAGAATTTTTCGGCATTTAACACCACGTTGATATCAATATTAGTTTTTAGAATGGATTGGGTAACTATATTTATTGGAACAGATTGATACCAATATTAATTTTTAGGGTCGATTAGGTATTTATGTATTGGAAAGAAGGGGCAGAGGGCAAACATGGATAATGAGAGCAAAGGGCCTACCAGACTACTCAGTACAATGTTTTTTTTATTTTATAAAAAAAAAAAAACAAAACTCACCTCTCTCTCTAGTGAATCGAACTCGTTGAGTTATGGAATAAATATCTTACCACTTGAATTACACTTCTCGCATAATACTTGTATAATGTAAATACTCATACAACACGTATACATTCTCGCATAGTACATTAGTACATAGTACTCGTGCAATTCTACTGGCTACTGTACATGTATGAATGTTTTATTCCTACCAACAAATCAATATACAGATACATTTGGACCTTCGTGCAGTCCATGGAGTCCAATTCATGTGTCCCAGGTAAAGTAAGAGGGTTGGTATTGTTTTTGGGAAAAACTTAAGTAGACCTGATCTTTTGCCCCACTTATAAATCTTGTGGTGCGGATTAATTGTTATGGAATCTATGACATAAGGTGATGTAAGTAAGATTTTATAAGATTTAATCTTAACTGTAGAGTTTACAGGTGGAGTCAAAAGACCGAATTTATGTAAATTTTTTCCTTTTATTTTTTGGTTTTGTGAATTCCATCTTTGAATAGTGGAATAAACAAATTTTTTATAGGTGCGTTTAACTGGAAGGATGTGGTTGAATTCCGATTTCAAATCTAAATTCATTTTAAATAATTCAATAAGCTCAAAAATTTTAATTAAATATTTGAAATTCATCAATAAATGTATATAAAATTTAGAATAATTAATAAGTTAAATTTTATATTCAACTAAATTTTATATTATTTTAAATTCACTTGTTTTAACTATCAAAATCTCATACTCGATGTTAAATGTATAATTAAACCCCGTTCAAGATTTGATTTTAAAATTTAAATCTATTTAAATTTCTCAATCCAAACAAAAGAGAATTTCAATATCATGCATAACTCTTTGTGCTTGTCTAGTCTTTAATTTTAAGAGTACTATACAAGAGAATCTGTTTTATATTTATTGTACCACCAGATTAGAACAACCGTCAAGACAATATATATATATATATATATATTGAATGGTTATATTCTTTGCTATGAAGCCAAAATTAAATTACCTCATGATAAATTGTTTTGAATACCAATTCATAGTAACTAGTTTTAAATTTTGATCCCTTCTTTCGCGATGTGTGAGAAATTTTATATGGTGAATGATGTGAATTAATATAAATCAAATAGTAAATCGTATGAATTAATATAAATTAAAAAATTTATAATACAATATTATAAATTGAGTACATATAAATTTTTTTTTTGAAATGTACGAGGAATTAATTACAAAGTAGAGAAGACTATATATACTTTTAACTTGCGACCCTAAATAAAGAATCGGGGTTGGTTTGTATCGTGAGGTCGATAATTGGTAACGTGGTGGCGATTCACAGATAATTTACTACTCTGATGGACTGCTTCCTGTGACCTGACAAAATTAGTACGGGAGATTGGAAAATACTATTATAGATCTGATTTTTTATCCCACTTGTAAAATTTATAGTTAAAATTAAATCTTATAAAATCTTACTTACATTAATTTATATTATAAATTCGGTGGATTCATAACATTTAATTTATATTACAGTGTCTACAAATAAAATTAAAAACTAACTCTACTTAAATATTTTCCTAGGAGATTAACGTGGAAATGGAACTACTATAGCCACTACACCGATGCGCGCATTTACATATTTCAGTATCTACTTACTTATAACGAAAATATTTAGATAAATTCGATATTTAGCTCCATCTGTTGATCTTATGGTCAGAATTAAATTTTAAATAATCTTACTTATATCAGCTGATATCAGATATTTTTTAAAGTTTAATTTACACTAAAAAAATCTATAGATACAATCAAAAAATCAAATTTACCTAAATCTTTGTCCACCCATAATTGGTCCATCTAACAGGGGGCTCGGGGATCTGGAGCTTTTAATGGTTTCCAAGGCCAGTGATGGTCTATAAATTATAACGTGACATTCCGTTTCACATTAAAAATAAAAAAAAATATTATATTATTTATAATATTTTTAATTTTAAATTATTAATAAATTAATTTAAATATTTTAAATTTATTATTTTCACTCAAAAATTATTGGATCAACTCAAGTATGAGATATGAATATGTGATCTCTGCACTGGATAAGATTGAGTCAGTGATATAGGTTGCATTATACGATGTACGTGATATGGTATTAGATTTCGACTTAGTTTAAATATTTTGAACTTATTATTCTCATTGAAAATTATTGGACTATTACAAACCCGAAGTGTTGTGTATAATTATAAGGCCAATGCAAGTTACCGTGGCATATACATATTGCATATACATTTTTGCAAACAGATCGCCCGCTCATTAAATACGAAATTGATATTAACAAAAGTCAAATTGAACCTTTTGATGGTTTTATTACTCTATTTACCATAGGAGTTAGCCAACCACTTTGGCAAGGAAACTACTCTTACTATCCTTCATTGTTTTGTTGTTGTCACAAAAGACCAAGATACTACTGATTATCTAGTGACGATGATAAACAAAAGTTTGTGAATGATTCCTCATTCTTCTAAACGAAGATATAGCTGCAAAATTTTAGTCAATTTCAGCTTTGAGATCACTATATTTTGCTCCTTTTCAAGGAATTAACTCTTAATTTTCAGTTGAGATTGAACCAGTTAAAAAAAAGAAAGGCACAATTATGGGTGTGCATCGGTTAACTGACTGATTAATCCATTAATAAAATTGGTTGAAATTTAGAAAAAGGTTCTAAAACTTTTAACTAATTCGACTGAAAATTTGGTTGACCAAATTCAAATTCGGTAATCGGTTTTGAATTTGATTAACCAAATTCAACTTAAGTTAGTTGAATCCTTAATATTGGACAAATACTTATTTTTCAAGCAAAATTTTTATAATTTTATTTCATTTTTGTCACGTAATTTGATATGTTGAGTGAATTTTTATTAATAAATGATTCAAAAAAATAAGTAACAAAAACTACATCATGTAATTTAATTGAATAATAAGCAATATATAATTACGTACAATGTTATAATATCATGTAACTTGTAAATATCAATGATTAAAATACATATCGTAAGACTATTTAATGTGATTTATGGATACTAATTTAATAATATAATTAAGTATGAATTAATATATAAAAAATATAATAATTGTATGAATTAAGTTAAAAATAAAGATAATTATAATAATTATCAATAAATATATTTTTAGTCGAATAACTAAATTTATATTTTTACTGATATACTATCTGTATATCAAAATATTTTAATAAACTTTATTTTTAATATTGAATTCGGTAATTGATTAAGCGAATTCAAAAAATCTCTCTACCGTATTTATGAATTCGGTTAACTAATTTCTGACCAAATTTAAAATTAACCGAATTTATTAACCGAACTGAATTCAAAATTAGTTACGAATTCAATTAACCAAATGAGTATATCTATACAAAGTGATAAGTAAAAGTTACTAATGTGTCATTAGATCCAGAAAAGAACGAAAGAAATCTGGCTGAGGATGTAAAATCAGAGAAGTTGTGATTTGATAAGATCTTATTATGTAGAAGTGATTTTGATAACTGATTATGAATTTGTAATTTTATAAATAATTTTTTTAACCGAATACTTGCGCGCACAACTATGATTTTGCATTGAAATATTTGTCAGATTTTGACAAGTGAGGAAGAGGCCGCTAGAGTTTCGTGATTTTGAATTCCTTCTATTTTGCACCTACATGTCAACTTAATTGGCGGTACTTTTCTCAGTATAAGACTAATTAGCAGCCATCAATTCAGTAAAGTATCTAGTACTTATGATATATATATGAAGGAATTGAAAACATGAATATAATGTTAGCTAATAGTTATGTGACTTTCAATTTTAATAAAGAGAGTCAATTTCGTAAAATCATTGATTAAAATGATAGGTTAAACACGACTAGGTTAGGATTTAATTAGCTTTGTAGTTCGTTTTTCAAGTTCTTAAAAGTCGTTCACAGTAGTTAATAGTTACTCAGCACTTAGATCTTTAAACTCTCAGAATATTTAACCCAATAATCTCAGTACAAGTAACTCAAACAACTTACAAAACAAATATTAAAGAAAGAAATAAATGAATTTTGGCTAAGTGAAGCTCGAATTAGATTACTGTTTTAAGATGATTCGTTTTTCAATAATATAATTGGTGTAAAAGATACACAGCACGTTGCCACCGAATACAGCAGCCCATCCTTTGTGTTGTACTCTACTTTGATATGTATCATTGGAATTAAAATGAATCTTACACAATATCGTATTTTTGTCCATATAATAGTAAAAAGAATGATAGAGACTTGAAATATTTCTATAAAGAATGTATACTTTCCCTCTTGTTTAGGAGCTTCTATTTATAGGCTAAAATAATAAGAATTATATGTGTAGAAATTAAGTAGAATAACTAAATATTTTGTCGGTTACAAATCACATTGTCTACATAAGGGTCAAAACATGCATTATTATGATAATTTCGACCAATACATAAATTACATATTTATGAAAAACTACTACATATGTTAAAAAATGAATTGTAATCTCAACAATTTAAAGAGTGGTAACTTCTATCTTGAATTTAAATTATTTCAAAGGTAATTTATTTTTATTAAAATATGCAACAAAATCTATAAGGAAACAAGTTTATGGACGGACAACCTTAAACCCTCTCTATGTAAAAAAAAAATGAGTTCACTATTTTAAATAAAAAAAAGATTACAGAAGTATTTTATTCATTGATGAAAAGGAATACATTAATAATATTCACTAATAACACCTAAATCCTCATTCTTAAAAATAATAATACCGAGCTTAAAACTTTTACGAAGGTTATAATCTACTTTGCATCATTCAAATTGTCATTATTTTTTATATTGCACCCCAAACTTTTTTTTAGTCACTTGAATTTGCACCTTTATATTTTCATTTCTGTCAATTTAATGATTTCGGTTAATGGTTGGACGGGTGGAAAAAAAATAAAACATTAGGGTGTCCAGAGTGCAATGTGGGAATTTTTGATAAGTGAAACGTTTATAATTTTTGGGATTTTTAATTTAAAACTTTTTTTGTTCATTCTGACCACGAATTCCCATGTAATAATAAAAATAACATTACGAATATAAATTAAATATTTTACCTTATCCGGAAGATTTAAACAACACATGCAAGTTACGTAATACAAGATTGAATCCTATTTTTAAGAAAATCATTTGCTTGTATAATTATCCCGCCAAACTATCATTTTTTTCATATTTTTAATCATCAAATTCAATTAGAGTAATTCTATTTTCTTGATGGATCTCTAATGAATGATACCTAAACTTCTTAGTATCTAATCTACTTATTTCTCTAAATTGGTCTTTTATTTTATCTTTCGGTTAAATCTTCTTTGCACTCTAAACTTGTTGCCATTTGTGCACTTTGTACTCTGAACTTTTTTGACCATTTTATACCCAAATATTATTTTTTTTTGTCACTTTAGTCCAACGTCAACGAAAGCCATTAAATTAATGTAATCTTTTAATGGTTGGATTGAGGTGGGCAGGAAATAAAAATATTTAAAGTGTAAAGTGATCAAAAAAAGTTTGGGGGGCAAAATGGATTATGTCCTTTTACAGAAAATAAATTTTGTTTATGCATGATCACTATAACTCGGATGGTAAGATTAGACTTTTCTTATGATCTAAGTTATGAATTCGAATCACTAAAAATATAAGTAAAAATTTACTGTAAATCCTTTGAATTAAAAGAAAAATATTATTCATGTTTAATTAATTGACGAATCAAATTTAAAATATTAATTTTTATCAAATCGAATTTGATTCTATTATTGGGAAGGTTGGTTTGTCTACCAGACTTGTGGGTTGTGGCTAGGGATATAAACGGGTAGGATCTGGGTCGGATTTAGCATATCCAGACCCGGATCCGGACGGGTCTACAAAAGTAGATCCATATCTGGATCCGTCGGGTCCTGTCAGATCCGGATCCGGATCCGGATTCGGGTCTAGATAATGTTTTTAAAAATTATATGTAAAACTATTACAACTTAACGAATTTTCTCTCTTTTTTATTTTAATTATGCAAAAGTATTGAGTTCATAATTAATATTTATGCATGTATTTTATATTAAATATAAATTACATAGGTAATTTACACAACATATATGTATATATACATATAAAATAACACTAATATACAATAATTTTATTATATATTAAATATTTTAATCAGATTCGGGTCTTAATCGGATCAGAACACCAAGATCCAAATTCGACCCATTTATTATAATAGCTAAACGGGTTCGGATCGGATGTGGATAATCAGAATTTGTTATAGATCCAGACCCGGATAAATGGGTCCGGATCGGGTTGGGTCCGGTCTAGACCCGACCCATTGACAGGCCTAGCTGTGGCACCCATTGATCACTTGCACGGAATATGCAGTAAAAAAATAGTTTTAAAAAGAAGAATCAGTAGTGATCTAAGAACGCTGTCGGCCGCGATCAGATTATCGAAAATTTGTTTTTTGGATCGATTTCATAGTATTATATTATAAATTTCATGGTCTACAAATTTTTACATTACTCTCTTACATAGAGTGTGTGAAGTGATGTGGAACCTTGTGGATCACGGAATCTATGACATAGTGATATAAATCGGATCCATGTAAGAATTTGCCTTTGCATATCCCTTCGAAGCAAGAACACAGCTTATACCTATATATATAAGAATGATGCACTCAATGAATGTATATACAAAATTTCATTTAAAAAAAAAGAAAAAAGAATAGGGGTAAAAATTCTAATAAAAAATTAAAAGACTAATGTATAAAGTGGGGAGGGAAAGGTGAAGAAGGAGTTACAGGAGAGAAATTATAAGTTAATGAAAAAGGTATAAAAGGAATGAAGGGGATAAATTTAACAAATCATAAGACAACGGATAATAAAATATTCCTTCAAACTTTATATATAATATATGTATATATATACACACTAGGTGGGCTGCACAGCTAAGGCCCACAATTATCACATATATAAAGGATAAAACAGAAGTACAAGTCGTCCTAAATGCCGCAGTGAAATTGCCTGGGTTTGGGCCTGCAGCGAATGCATAATCAATGGTGAAGAAGTTGAGTAGGCCCATAAATTGATTGATCCAAATGCCGCGGTGCTCAAACTTGCCGCCTTCCGTGATGGTGATTTTGCAGTTGAAGGAAGCAGTTGATGATGTGGATTTGTCAGTTAAATATGTAAAAAATTTAGGCGTTTTGTGGAATCTGTTTTGTTATCTATCTTTTGTGTCTTTGCTATTAGAAAAGATAGCAGGAGAATTTTTGGTTCGAGAGTTTGTAAACACACGTGTAATATTCTCTCCTATCAATGTATGATCCATTTTGTTGATTATGTAATGTCATTATAACACTTAGCATACACTTAAGATTTCTTTCAGCATTAGTTTAGCAGCAGCAGCCAAGTTCATATAACCTTGATTCAGACATATGCTTACTTGATGAGCAGCAGAAGCTATTTAGTAATCATTTCATGAGTAAAAATAAGAACAAACACATATAACATAATTTATATTATATCAAGTAGGGTCAAGAGTGCTGAATCGATATTCAACCTCATACATATCCATCTGTCTTGAATTCTTTCAAAAGTAGCTAAATAACATAAATTACATTGCTTTTTCACAGACAGTTTATCTGCAACTAAACGTATATTTATCACATTATGTTCCATTAATTTTTTATAGGAGCCTAAAGTTAATGGATTATAATATCTACCAAAAGAAATGTTTAAGACTTGCAGCTACAATAGTAGAATAACAGAAGAGAGTTTCATGCTCAAAGTCTTTTCAGCTGAGCTTCAGCTTGTCCTTGGTCTTTTTGGATGGACTTGGTTTTGCAGCTTCCTCGAGAACGGTTGGTCAGAAGTGGCCAAAATCATAGGTGATGAGTTTTAACTTTGGTGGCTTGATTGTGAATATTCCCTTCTTCAAAGTCAAGTGCCCTATTCACTCCACCTGCAGAAGATGCATTCTTAGTCATGGCAGCAATGCTCTCAACAATTTCTTCAATAACTGACTTGGTTGTGGGAGTAAACATCATTTAAACTTCAGAAGATTTGCCTATTACATACTTATTTTGTTCATGGGATAATGATTCTCATAAATCTTTAGAGAATTAGATGTCTGAGCATAT
This sequence comes from Cinchona pubescens, assembly GCA_025175665.1. NCBI lineage: Eukaryota > Viridiplantae > Streptophyta > Magnoliopsida > Gentianales > Rubiaceae > Cinchona > Cinchona pubescens. Next base: position 2,508,152 of record JANKKI010000187.1, on the reverse strand, counting down.
TTATTTGTCATGTGAAAACTCATCTTAGCATAATAATGGTTTTCAAACATGTTTGGATGGGGGCTAATCTTAGTAGCCTGCTAATGAGTATCTCTAATTTTCTATTTTGCAAAGGATATGTCGATAGCACCAGATGAATCACAAAACAGATAATGATTCTCCATGATAATTAGACAAGAATCATAAGGTGGGTCAAGGGATTGATTCATAGTTAGGAGAGAATTTCTAATTAGAACCATTAAACTAGTGGATCAAATCAGTTGATCAAACCTTGAGAATTGGCTAATCAAACCTAACTTGTCTTAAATCGCTTTTTTAGTTTCTTTAAATTTAGTTTTACTTAAATACTTTTTTAAATCAATCTCTTCAAATAGTTATCCAACCAAATTAGAGCTAATTATCAACTAATCCTTGTATGGGTTCGATACCTACTTCCGATTGCTACTATTTAACCCCGTATACTTGCTGTGCACCATCTAGTTAGTAGTAAAATTTAGGTGTTTTATAAATAATATAATTAGATGTGAGCATACCACGCGCATCAAGTTTTTGGTGCTGTTGTCGGGGATTGGTTTTTGGCAATATCAATATAATTTGGTTAGAATACTAGATTGAAATCCTTTGTTTTCTTGTACAGTTGTTTCACCTATTT